>CM035817.1:41689514-42889514 GCA_020458035.1 Magallana ariakensis
CTTGTATCGCACGAGTGATTTTTTGTTCATGTTAAATCACGACGCCATTACCAGCTATACGGGTTGAAAGTTAATTTATGAAATGCGTGTATTTTTTTTTAGTTCAATGCTTGAATTTAATTTACCAAGAATTTCTACATGTATTTATTTTATAATTTATCATATAAGAGTGATTTTTAGTTTATTTATTGCTACATAAATAGCTGAAGTATAAATTATTCTAGTCACCGGTAATATGGGGTTGTCATTTACCACAGCACATTCACATGTACCGGTATTTAAAAGCATGATTTTATTTCTCATTTTTTTTATTGGTTCAAAGTTAAGCTGTAAATTAATTAATAAATCAAAAGGTGTTCTATCAAAGGGTGTTTTCAGGGTGTTTTCTGATAACAGAAAATAAGACGTTTAAGCTACCGACATTTTGATCGGATCATCAGTTACAACATCACGTCTGTTTAGGAAAAAAAAACATGAATAAAATTGATTTCAATTTTGATAACACATCAATTGATTGATAAATATATTTGGTAAATTTATTTGAATTTTTCTGAAGATCAAATCAGTGACATATATGTTATATCTGTCTCTGATCAAATGAATTAAAAGGTACCCATTTACGTCGAGTTTTCAGATCACAAAAAATTAACTTCACGTTGAAAGCCCCGACTATTTTCTAGGTCCGCGTAACTAAATTGACATTTTTTTTTTATTATTTGAAAGGGATTTATATATTTTAACCCTCGTTTAGCCATAGTTTATGTATTTCTAAACATACGCTATTTTTATTAACGTCTCAGGTAACGATATCCACGGAGTGACACAGTGGCCACGTACGGAGTTACACGGACGCCCACGGTGCGACACGGTGCTTTTTCTTGAATTTTCCAATACACATACACGGTGTCACACCGTGTACACGGTGTGACACAGACTGTTTTCCACCGTGTTTTTTCCACGGTGGGTGTCGGGATACTCGTGACCTGTACTGTGTATATATATATATATATATATATATATATATATATATATATATATATATATATATATATACACGGTATATTGCATTGCGGTCTAGAATGAGGTCAGATCCACATCCCCTGGAAAAGTCACACTTATTTAATCAACTAATAAAAAAATTTAACATGTTTAATACAAAATTATCTCTCAGACCCCCCCCCCCCGGGAATTTTTTTTTAGAACCGCGCATATGCATTGTACATGTATATAAAAGAAAGCGTATCTGTTTTAGCCTACGTATACCATAGCTTGTTAAAAATTTGATTACATCTATTTCATATTCCTATACTGCGCCCTTTCACCAATTCATTTGTTAGTTTCGTATTCATGAATCTTCGGGAGCCGCAATTGTAGCGCACACACTGCCGCCTGACGTCATAATGCAGCATTGAATTCATACAACTTGTATTCGTCTTTCTTGCAAGTGCCTTATGGTTTGCGTGATTGAATTCACTTTTGTAAACGAGATAGAAGTAAGAATTTACACGAATTAGAAGAGAATATTGCAACATAGAAATAAGCAAACCATAAAGAATAAAAGAGAATCAAAGTGAAATTGGATAAGCATTAATATGAAAACAATAAAGTGGCATGCAAGTGTAAATGTACTGAAGAATAAAGAAGTAAGCATGATAAGAATAAAAGCAAGATACAAAGACTTTTGGCGTTAATCCCATTTCATAGATTACTAGCAATTGAAACGAAATACGATTTGCCTTGTTTTTATGACTAAAATAAAATGATACTATGTAACATTATAATTTTATAGTTTTCAACAAGTAGAATAGGATAGACCACACCTAAAGATACTGTGGTTTCATTAATATTTGTTGAATGCCCATTTTCGGGGATTTCGTTGTTGAGTTAATCCACAAAATTAAATGTTCAATAAAATGCAATTTTTAATAACATATCGCATTGATTGGACCAATTGCAATGAAATTACGTATCCTTGAAAATTTGATTCTGACGAAAATCCAGGCAAATTGATGCCCACGAAAATTTAATGAAACTACGGTATATGAATAACCAAATTTCAAATGACACAGGGAGCTAGTGGATGGTCTAACATTTATCTAGAAATTCTAGAGAGATGTAAAGTGCCACGTCACTAGACATAAAAAGATAGAATGTCGCTAAGTTTGTTGTCTCGTATGACGCGATAGAGGTAAAAAAAACCTGATAAGAATTAGTTATTTTTATCTGGTTACGCGTCTTGTTACGAAGGAGAAATGACAATCGCTAAATATGTGTATGCGGTTGTGTCAGTGTACAAAAGATTGAAGGAAATAACTCTGGCACTTTAAATTATTACACTTTGCACACTTATCATACATTTAGTCTAATTCAATTGATTTCCAAAGTTATTGGCAAATTGCCCCTCCTTATATTATACAGATACCAAGCACTAAATGATTATGTTCAGTACTCCTTTAGACTGTTACAGTACAATGAAAAAAATTGTTCATAGATCTCTTCCCAATTCTAAAGTTAGATTTCTGTTGCATCAACCTTTTTTTCAATTTTCACAGTTAAGTAATCAATGTTGAAAAGTGTAGATACAAGTATCTGCACATAATGTGAATGAAATGAGAGAAATTTTCCGATTTTTTATTTTATAAAAAATTTAAATAACAGCTAGTTAAATTCAATAAAACGGTCAGGATAGATAAAACTTACTCACGGAGCATTCAATAAGAATTTAAATTCCGGAAGAATTTGTATGAAATCATACAGAATGCTCTTAACCCGGTCGGAAATTTACAAATAAGCTGTACAAAAAAATTCTTGTACGAAATTTTGTAATCTTATGGGAAAACAAATTTTCCTTTAAGAAAGGACAAGTGCACTAATGGGCCCCATGTAAAAAGTGAAAAAAATAAAGATTCAAATTAAGCATAAATTTTTTACCTAATATCACCTATTGATATCTAATGCATAAGAATCAATAAGTTTTAGCGCTGAATTTACTGTATATAAAAAGCAAGAAACTTTACAACATAGTAGGGGTCAGCAGACATTCGTGATTTTATATAGTAAATCGGGGACGGGGATTCAATTCAAAGCCTTTATTTACTGTCAGCCTAACCATGTACAAACTTGTGGAAAAGACAAAATACGCATTATACATTTAGAAAACTCCTGTGAAAATAAGAAGTTTGTACTACATTAGGCTGGTACCTAAAAAATAAAAAAAAGTATGTCAATTTCAAGGTTTTTCCAATAGCAAGCGAAAGCTATCACCTGCGTGACCCATGTTTGAACCCACGCATGGAATAAATTATTTCAAACAATCACGTGGGCTCTATCCAGGTAGACGTTTGTCAAATGTGCTCACTGTAAAACATTGACACGTTTTAAATCGCTTTCCATCAATTTTGTATGGTCAGGAATGTTTGTTTGATCACTATCATGGTAATATGCAACTTCAAAGCTTTATTCGATTTTTTTTTCAGACGTAAAATAATGCATAAAGTATAATTTAGCAAACGCGCCAATCGATCCACCAACAGAATAATGTTGATTTAATATTCCCTCTGATTTAGACACAATTCAAGTAGGTTTGGCTCGATTTTTCCGGATTTAGATTATTAATAGGCATTTAAAAATACTGTATGCTGAGCAAGTCTTGTCCCATGATCCCCTGCTCTTCGATTGGGGTGCATATAAATCAGAAGTATCCATCATTGCTTTTAAAAATATTACGGGGGAAAAGCAATTGGTTGATATTTTCTACATAAAAACGACACTGAAAAAGGCCCATTATCTTTAGCTTAAGTGCACTTGTTCTTTCATTGAAAGGTGAAGCACACAGTGATCAATCATATAGCATACATTCTACATAAGCGTCGGAACCGGGGGGGGGGGGGGGGGGGGGTTAGGGGGACTACCTGCCTTAGATGATTAGTGGGATTTTAAGTGGGTTTCTTTTAATTTTGAAAGATAGATTATATAATTATATATAGAAGCAAGAGTTAATTTTGTGTGCATGAACAGTAAGTATATTTAGGGAAGAAATAAACAATATGTTTTTAAAACGTCATTTTGAACTAAATAAAAAAGAATTGGCCTAAAGAGAAAAAATAAACAGTTAAAAAATATATGCAGATATTGCATATTTTCTAACCATTAAACTGGAAAATGGGAAATTACACACCTACAAACAGGGACCGGGGGCACGGATACAGTATGCCAAAATAAACAAATTTAAGTAAAAGAAATTATGAATCAGGAAAAATAAGTCAAATAATAACAAGTTACAAAAGAAAAATAATGCTGTATTTACACTTTACACTTTTGACCAAATTAAACACAAATTATATTTTACAGACTGATCAAATTTCTCCAAAAGTAAAGAAGGTTTAAGGGGAAGCAAGTCTATATATTTTGTAAGAATTTTTTTAAACTTAAAAATATTATATATAATTCTCTCTCTCTCTCTCTCTCTCTCTCTCTCTCTCTCTCTCTCGATCTCGAATCTTATATCTATGTACACGAAAAGTCATCAATGAGTTAAACTTTTATAAAATTATTAAATCATTAAACTCACCTATGGGACCAACGTAGGTCAGATAAATGAAGGTAAATATTGGTAAAAGCCACGTCATTTTCGATACCAGCTGCATAAAAGCTTTTGTTACTGTTATTGTGATTAAGGTAGATTGCAAAAACCAATGCTCTTATATGTATGGTACATGTATGTTGCAAAAGTATGGTGGCACATATCTATCAACATGCAAGAAGAGTATGTCAATATGCAAAAATTTGTATGTTATCGTGCAATGTACGAATCTTTTAAAAAGATTTACTTAAATCTGACAATATATATGATACACCGCTTACTTTTTTCTTTCAAAATGATGCATGTGGATTAACGTATCTTGCATACTGACATAAATAAGTGACATGGTTACCCTGTATTTTAACATTAAGGTAACTCCAGTGTTTTAAAAATCTGTGTCAAACCAAACATTTTTTAATTTGAACAGTTAAAACAACTTATAAACTTACTATAGAGGCTAAAATATTTATACCTTTGCACGTTTGTTTTCCTACAGTGAGCTTCAGCTCACAAGGTCCAAAAAATCAATAGCCAAAATTTAACACCATGAAGTATGATCTCATAATTTATTAAATTATGCACCAAAATACATTATGTTAGGTTATCATTAAATCATAAAAAAATTATTGATTTTCTACAGAAAATATTGAAAATATCACATTTTTTCTTGCCACGACCTTCCAAAAAAACTTTGGTACCAAAAAGACACAATCTAACAGTCACTAAAATTGATATGCTCAATGAAACTGTATTATACATATAAAATTAAGGTCGATTGCCAAAAAACACATATAATTGAATGCAGTAGTACCCCCCCCCCCTTCTGTCAAATACTTTCTATCTCAGTTTTTAAACATATTTATCTGTAGATTAAACACCAATCAGTGTTATAGCGAGTGCAGCTCGCCGGCGCGCAGCGCCGGCGAGCGAAGCGAGCTCTAAGAACCAGTGCGCGCGGGAAAAAGAACGAGCTAAACCTACAGATTCATCAAGAAATATTTTGTGTCTTCGTCCCATAGTGCTCTCTAATGTTTTTTCCCGTGGTGCTATGCCAAAAATGGCTAACATTTAACTCATAATTAATTGAGGTTTGAAGACACGTTCTGAGTAGCGCACAAGCTATGGTGAGACCCAAGAGATTTTTTACATGCTTCCATTCCTTCGTAATGAGTCGAGATACGTAAACAAATGAATATAGATTTGAACGTGTGAGGTCACAGTGATCTCGCGCTAGTTTTCCCGCGATAAATTTAGAGGTGGATCAAACATCTGCAATGCGTGTACTATAGCTATTGCAGTATAAACTTCGATACCTGCTTTAGATGATTTATGGGTTTTTTTTAGTTTTTGTTTTATTTTGATAGAGAGATTACTGTGGAATCATTTAATTTCGTGGGGGCCAATTTTCGTTGATTGTGGGTTTTTTGCTTGTTCGTGGGGATGTAATTTCGTTGATGAGTCAGTTTTCAGTTTCAGAAAATAAGCCAAACCTAATTAGTTTTCGTTGAGGATGTAAATTCGTGAGCGAGGGCTACCCACGAATACCACGAAAATTGAGCCACCACGAATTCTAATGATTACACAGTATATAGTTATATATACAAGCAAGAGTTAATCTAATTTTGCGTGCATGAACAGTAAGTATAAGTAGGGAGGAAATTTAAACAAATGTAAAAGTCATTTTTAACTAAAAATACTAGTAATAAAGAATAAAGAGAATAAATAAACAGTTTAAAAAATCTATGCAGATATTGCATATTGTCTATCCATTAAATTGGAAAATGGGAAATTACATACCTAAAAACAGAGACCGGGACACGGATACAACGTTTGCCAAAATAAACAAATTTCAGTTTAAAAAAATATGAACCAGGAAAAAAAAAATAAAAGTCAGATAACAATTAACAAGGTACAAAAGAAAAATATTACTGTATTTACACTTTTGACGAAATTAAACACTAATTACATTTTACAGACTGATCAATTTTCTCCAAAAGTAAAGAACGGTTTTAAGGGAAGCAAGTCTATGTATTTTGTGGGAATTTTTTAAAACTTAAAAATATTATATACTTCTCTCTCTCTCTCTCTCTCTCTCTCTCTCTCTCTCTCTCTCTCTCTCTCTCTCTCTCTCTCTCTCTCTCTCTAAAAAAATAATTTAAAAAAATAACAAATTCTTTGATGTTAAATGATAACTGTCAAAATATCACTCAGTTGACAATGATGCAAGGTATGTGTAATTGTTGCTGCGCTCGATCGCCACAACGGTAGCACCGTAAAACATATTATAGTTTTAATTAATGTTCAAGCTACACAAGTACTTACTTATCCTCTCCTTGTCCCGAAGGACACATGAAGTCGTCAAGCTACATAAACGCAGTGTAATTGTTGGAAGAAAATGCATACAATACGTGCAATTATATTACACACTTATTTAACATGTTTACATTTCGCTGCTTTCCTTGCTTTCTCCAATCCCTCTAAACGACGGAGTTGCGATATTTTAACTAAGTTCCCACTTTTTGACCAAACCATTACTATTTTAAAACACTTGTTTCGGCAAAAATTATAACCGGAAATTTAGCACGCTGTGTAAAAAAAGAACCGGATCCGAAAGACACTGGAATTACCTTAAGAAGTCGCTCATCAATAAAATTGTCATATGTTGACATTAAGGTACGTATCCCAATACATCTAGACTTATACTTTTTTAAGACACTACGTCACAAGATGACGATTAATATGTTTTGTTAAACTGTTTGTTTCAATCGATTTGGTTGTATATCGTCAGAGCTCAGTGGTTAAATAATCGGGCTTGTGAAACGCAGATCAAGAGTTACAATCAGCCTGGGGATTTCGAAAAACAATTTTTCATCCAAAATTTCACATATTTTCGCCTCTTTGACTCATGTAATTGTTTTCCATCATGCCATCTGTCATAATCAAGTAATTTTCTGCTGATTTGAGGATTAATTTCAAGGTGTAGTGAGCCTCCTTAATATTGTACATGTTAACAAAATCATCTTGAATGATGTCAAAACTAAATTATTAGCATTAATATATCACATGTTCGCATTATATAATAATAATAATGTATGTTGACATCAACCAATCGTATGTTGACATGAATAAGAAGCATCTTGAATTCATATATATGTCAATATAGATAACAGGTATGTCAACAGAATGATGCATCTATGTTAAATACTGGTGTTAGTACGTACATTTCCCAACATTAAAATCGGATTGTCTAAAACTATTTGTAATTGCATGTCAATAGTATTATCTTGTATGTTAATTTTTTGCAAATAAGGGACAGATATATGTCACCATACCAAGGGTAGTGACTTTCTATCTCTTGAAGAGAATTCAAATACGTCACCTGGTAATGATCTGTCTCGGACCAAAAATAGGAGTGTTTCTACCTGAGGTAGCGGATGTTATAAATTTTATAGCCCCCGTGATAAGAAATCTCCTGGGTATTGTTTAAACAAGCTGGCCATTATATTTTACCAACCTCACTGGTCGCCATTTGGCAACTTAAAAAACACAGTCACTCTGTGACTCATCCCACGTAAGATTCGGTTTCCTGTTATAAATTAAATAGGTTAATCATATGCACATCATTTAACGGTAAAACCATCAAATGAAATCATTGTTTTTTTCCAAAATATTTTTTTTAAAGAACAATTTAACAAACTACCCTTTACCATGTGATACCTCCAAATAACTTATTTTTACCATTATAGCAAGAACTGCTCCGCATGGTTTAATATATTTTCAAATATATTGAATGTTTCTCTATACAGGTAAATGTTTACATATAAAAAAAATTCGGGACTCATCCTTTTTAAATCACAAATCAAAAAAAGCGTAAAATTATTTAGTTTAATTAATATTTGCCGAGAACATATCCTTTTATGAAGACTTTCCCAATTGAGATAATCTTTAATTTATAATTATGTAAAAAAAATCTGCTGTCTGTGATCGAATTCAAGTGTATGCGTCGTTTCACTTGGTTTTATTTATATGATGTATCATGACGATTCTCTGAAAGAATCAATTACAAATACAATTTTACAATTCACTCACACACACACATTTATATGTACGCAACAAATATAACAAACAATACCGCTTTTTAAGTATTTAAATAAAAATAAACGTTCACAGGTGTAATTGTTGTTCAATAAACTTGCTTACGTACTATACATGTAGATTAATAATCTAAACAAACAATATACATCAGTAAATAATAATTTCTTACCAAAATTAGATCTCTGTAGACACCAGTAAACAGCAGTTACGTTTCAATATACAAATAAACAAGTAATAACGTTAACGACGTCATAGTCATAACAACACGTGCAACGTGTGCCAAAAATGTAACGCGCCAATTACTTAACGTATAAACATATAAATAAGAATAAACAATTCTTACAAATTATATCACGATTTTTCCAATATTCAAGAAATCCATGTAACTTTCTCAAAACATTGACAGGATTGTGCTACCCACTTGGGTCAGGGTGTTAAGTTTAAGGGTCGGGCTCTACTGATCGAGGTCTTGAGTTAGACTCGAACCTGCATGAACCCTTTTGGAAAAATCATTTCAATACTCGGCTGACCAAGTGTGTAAAATGTAATGATATCATTTCTATATATTTTCCCTATAGCAAAACGTTTAAAAGTACATGTACATTTATCAAATTATTTTGTAAAATTAACTAAGAAGTCCATTAACATACCATATTTCTTGAAGAACATTGTGTTTATTTTTCTTAAACACAATAACGTGTAACGTATCAACTTTTACTAGCGATCTGTATACAGTGTAAAGAACAAATTTTTATTTCAAACATATTTAAAACCTTATTGCTTTAATAATTGGAAGCTCACGATTACTAAATTTTGGGGTTGTGTGCTGTTTGTTTGTTTCTGTTCCTTTTGGGGGAAAAGGAGAATGGATAGGGATTTCAAAAAGATATTTCACATTTTTGATTTATGGAGAAATGACCTAGCCAGAAACTAATTTAAAGAAATTAGAGCTTACACTCGGAGGTCTTTAGTATGGTATCCGGATAGGGCCATTTGCGTTAGCGCGATATCGCGTTCAGATAAACGCGCCGTCGCTCTAAAGCATCTTTTCACAACGCACCGTCGCGCTAACACAACTTTACACAAGACGCCGTCGCGCTAAAACACAATACACCATCGCACTAACACACAACACGCCGTCGCGCTAACGCAACTTTGCAAGTTTCACAGTCTAGTAGGAAGTCGTGTCCGGAAATATCAGACTGCGCATGCTGAAATATGTAGGCCTGCATGCAAGCATGCATATGGATGAAAAATAAATTAATGTACTTTGAAATATATAAATATATATATATATATATATATATATATATATATATATATATATATATATATATATATATATATATATAAAGCACAGAGAAATTCACCTTATTGGAGCTCCACCTCCGCCCCGGCCGGGGCGGAGGTGGAGCTCCAATAAGGTGAATTTCTCTGTGCTTTATGTATATCTATATCATTCACTATGGGCAGGTATATGTCAATTTGAGAGTTATTGCAATGTTTGTGCTTATTATATATATATATATATATATATATATATATATATATATATATATATATATATATATATATATATATATATATATTATCATTAAATATGAATAAAAATATAGTTATGTCACTGTATAAGGATATGCTAGCATGCATGTAAAATATGAATAAATCTGCCAATGGATAAATTTAACTAAAATATTTAATACAATTCATAAATTCAACAATCAAATATTCATGACAAGTTATACAGTATAGCTGTAAATGTACAATTTAAAATTTCTTTGTTTTGGTAACAAATTAAACAGAGCACCTTATTTGAATTTGTAACATGTAATAATAGAAAGGTTTAGCAAACCGACGTGTACGCGTACGTGTACGTGTACCTTACAAGTTAGAATTACACGTGCACGTTTTTCTTATTTTTCTTGTTTAGCAATCGTAACGTGTACGTGTAAGTATTTACATGCAAACGTCTTTATGATTGTATTTGAATGTGTAAGCCAATCAATCTTGAATAAACTTTTTTTCCAAAATGGCGCTCAATTCAAAGACATTGGCAGCAATTTTAGATGATGATGATCTATTGTTACTGGACACAATGCAATCCCGAAAATATCTATCAGCTCTAAAGTTAGAGGACATATCAGATGCTCAATGTAAGCAATTATTTCGTTTTAATAAAGCAGTGTTAAATGATTTGAGATGCATGATGGAAATCCCACAGGTTTTTCGATGCACTAATCGCACAGTTTGTTCTGGAATGGAAGGGTTGTGCGTTGTGATTAGGCGGCTAGCATATCCAAATCGTCTTGATGATTTATCACCGCTATTTGGAAGAACAAAATACGAACTGTCTAACATATTCAATACAAGTCTTGATTATATACACGACAACTATTCGTATCTTCTCGATACATTGAACAGACCCTGGTTGTCACTTGATCAGCCCCAGGCCATGGCAACCGCTATTAATAATAAAAACAGTCCTCTAGAAAATTGCTGGGGTTTTATCGATGGAACTGTGCGTCCAATATGTCGCCCAGCACATAATCAACGAATTGTTTACAATGGTCACAAAAGGGTCCATGGCCTAAAATTTCAAAGCATCATGGCCCCAAATGGAATCACTGCCCACTTTTATGGACCAGTGGGGGGGAAGACGACACGATGCTCATGCTGGTATGTTAAGGGAAAGTGGGGTAGAAATTGATATGCACCGACACATGACTACTCCGAACAACGAGGTCTACTGTGTATTTGGAGATCCTGCATATCCTTTAACCCCGTACATCATTCCACCATTTAAAGGTGCAGTTCTATCAGCAAACCAAGCGCGATTTAACAATCGCATGTCAAGCGTCAGAATTTGTGTGGAGTGGGGTTTCGGAAACTTTTGTCTCTGTTTGTTTTTCTTGATTACAAAAAAACCCACGAACTCTATCTTCAACCCATCGGAAAATAATACTATAAAGTAGCCGCATTGCTTGCAAATTGCCACACATGCTTGTATGGTAGTGAAACTGGTCCCTTTTCGGTTTGAATCCCCCATCCCTACAGGAATATCTGCATCGTTGACTTTTTACAAAACGCTACGTGTAATTCAGAGAGACAGAAGTATTTAATGTTAATCATTTTTCATTAATGTTATATTAAATTTGATATTTATTAATAAACAATTTTGACTCATCATATTTGAAATTTATTTTTGTTTAATACTTTTTCGAGAAGTTGTAACATAAAAGCTTTTTCTTTTTTCTTCGTTTCTATTCTTTCCCTGCGCTCTCCTCTCCGGCTCTAACTCAATTTTTTCTCTTTCAAGTTTAAGATCCTCGCTCCTTAACTTCAACTCTTCTCTTTTATTTTCGTTCTCAATGTTGACCTTTGTCTGTAAGTATTCCATAACATTTGTAGAAGATATCCTTTTCATTGGAGTTTGGTTTTCTTCTTCATCTGAAATAAACAACAAATTAAATAATTTATCATACTGAAAACAATGAAACACAGAACATGTAAAGCAGTTTCACACAATGTTAGCATTAGAAAATTAATTATTAAGATCTAACTTAAGATTCGGTGTCACTCATTCTCATCAAAATAAAGCTTATAAGGCACGCCCATATTTTCTGTTTTATTTACCTTTGCTTAAATTTTCAAGATCTCTTTAGCGTACGTCCTTTCCTTTTTGATCATCCGCCGACTTATTCTCTTTTTCAGTTTCCTTTACTTTCTCTTCCTCCTCTTTTAATTCTATAATGTCGCCTAATAATGCCGTTTTCTCGTCATATTCTTCAACAACACCTGACCTAAATAGATCATAAATTATGTAATCTTAAGATTTTCATGTAGGTTTGGTTTAATAAACTTTGAGCTGAATGTCGTATACATTTCGTTCATATACCCTTTTGTCCGTCAGTGTAATTACCCCTGCTCGTCAACTCCTCTAAGATCAGTGCCTCATATATACATTTATTGTGATCATAACGTAATTAATTGTTAAGTTTTGAACATTATGCGGCACCGAAGTCAGGACAATTATATTACAGCTAAAATACATTTACAATTATTTACAAATTCATATGATAAACTATTCATGAATTAACTTGAGAACTCTATAGTATTATAATAAGATATATCTACAATACATTGATTTGTTGACACATATATATATATATATATATATATATATATATATATATATATATATATATATATATATATATATATATATATATTCAATTAATTTTGGTTTTTAATTTTTCTTGCTTTCGGCATCGCTCTTCTTATGATGGTCCAACAGTAAAGTCGTCCTTTCCCTGACCCGTCAAAATATCAAAATATATAATAATAAAGAAAATATTAGCTACAAGTTTGAACTTACGGGTATTCGCTGGTTTACACGTTTACAACAACTTGTAGAATTTCGTCAATAGCAGAACTGATTAGGTAATGCACATATTTCCGGAGGGAATCCCCTGCTACACGTACACGTACACGTCGGTTTGCTAAACCTCTCTAATATTACACAATCACAATGTATGTACATTGTATATTTTTTGTGAATTTGATTAACACATGAATTACAATCAGCATGCGCAGTCTGATATTTCCGAACACGACTTTCTACTATACTGTCCCAAGAAATCCTGGATTCACATTTTGCTTAATTACTCAACATTTATAAATACCTCAGAGTTTAAACAATGTTCATTCAAAAGTATGAAAAATTTCCCAGATTTCTCAGTTGAAACGCCCCCGTTAGCTTATCAGGTTTCAATACAAGGCTAAAAAATGTAATGTCTACGGGGATTTTGTATTGCAGTAAGCCCGGATGATAACGTTAAAAAATTGCGCAAGATATTCCGAGTGATTCCGAATGGAGAAAAGATGTAAACATTCCCCATTATAAATCTCCGTAACAAATCTATTTTCGATCCGGATCCTGTGATTGTTTTCGAGTGAGAAATGATAATGTGTCAATGAAGATATCTTGGAAAAATTTCCCTTTCATAGAATTTAATTGCACTTCTTTCACAGGTATGTATATTTTTATTAAAAATCGATCAAATGTGCTGCATAAATATCTTGGGACAGCATATAGACTGTGAAACTTGCAAAGTTGCGTTAGCGCGACGGCGTGTTGTGCAAAGTTGTGTTAGCGCGACGGTGTGTTGTGTACTAGCGCGACAGTGTGTAAATTGTGTGTTAGCGCGATGACGTGTTGTGCAAAGTTGCGTTAGCGCGACGGCGTGTTATGCAAAGTTGCGTTAGCGCGACGGCGTGTTGTGTGTAAGCGCAACGGCGTGTTGTGCAAAGTTGCGTTAGCGCGACGGCGTGTTGTGTGTTAGCGCGATGGCTAGTTTATCTGAACGCGAAGTCGCGCTTACGCAAATGGCCCTATCCGGACACCATACTTTAGTTCTCAATATATAATTCAAGTAAGCTTTATTGATCAAAATTGTTCGTAATAAGTACATAGTACATTGTCATTTCATCTTCTTTTGTGGAACCATTGAATCAAAATTGTCGCAAAGCATTATCGGAAAAGGTAGTAACGAAGTATTAGGCCTCCTTCTATGAGGAGAGTATTATGAAAGAATCAAAATATAGTGGATTTTTTAAAACAAAACTACCCAATTGGCCCTTACTATTAATGGTATATTAAACATGTACATGTATAATAAGAAGGACTTGTGATTTTCCATATTGTATTTTCATAGAAATATACTTAGGGTGGCATATTTGAACTGTACTTCATGTATAAGTGAGGATGTCGGATAGGGGAGCTGAGTTGGTTTTTTTTAATTACATAAGCTGCAATTTCCGGTGCGTTTTCAATTAAGTCGCAATTCATGGGCAAAAGGATACATTATAGTTTTCAAAGTCCCATCTTTTTTTCAATTCCTTAGTCATGTGTTTTTATTGTGTATATACTGTTTTATATTCATGATGATGAAGGCCAACCTGTTTTGTTGTTTTGTTTTCTTACTTTGTTACAGGTGTAACATATATTTGATGGCGGCGAACAATAACGTTACATGTATATTTTTAAAATTAACTTTGGCATTTTTTTTTTTGCGTTTTTTAATTCAGCACTTGTTGTTAATATTATCTTTGGCTTAACACAAAGGAAATTAGACTCTGATGGAAAAAGAAGACACGGGTTAAGATAGTGCAAAGGCCCATTTGGTTATGTAATAAAATACAATTTCAAATTTAATTTTTTCAAATCAGGCACGTAGCATCGTTTTTGAAAGGGGGGGGGGGGGCAGACTCATCCAAAAAATCTTGACAAGCCAAACAAAAAAAAAAAAAAAGACAACTTACGTACGCTTTTTAAACGATGGCAATGCTTAGTATGTGTATAATAATAGACATTGCAGTAATTTTCCCGGTCAATTAAGCCAGGTTTCAATGAAAAAAAATATGTATAAAATTTGTTAACAAAACAAACTACATGAAAGGGTATCGCGTTATTTCGCCTTATGTTAAAATTCGCCCCTGACGTCGAGACCGGTATGGTTGTATTACGACTTTGACCCCGCTATAAATGTAGGTCATAATGTTCAGGCAAATTTAAAATTAACCTGTGTACATTTTGTTCGCTACTATTTCTGAAGTTTGCTTTGTTTACAATCGATGCATAACATGCGAGTTGAATAAACCAAATCATTTTGGTGACGAAACCAAACGGTTCCCTTTTCTAAACATTCCCATGATGCATTTTGGTTTGTTTTTTGTTTGCCCAAAAAGAAATTATTTCATTTACTTTGAATTTTTCTAACTTTGAAAGGAGACCGATTTTGCTGGTGTAAATAGGAGAAAGGCCTTAACTTCCAAGATAATTGGTTTGTATGGAAAATTATTTGATACTGTAATAACCAAAAAATCGTACCAAGCAGCTTTTAGAAAAATGGTTGCTGCGAGAAAAAGTGTAAGAGAAAAAGGCCCCCCCCCTGCCCCCCCCCCCCCAATGCTACGTGCCCGCCAATAAAATCTATCTGATAATATTTTAATTCAAGTTTGCAAAAGCACAATTTCTAACTATATTCAGTTTTGAATTTTTTAACGATAAGAAAAAAAAACTAGATCTCGTTACGAGTAACGAGTAGGTATTCCGTCCGATTTGTTTGATATGATACGATGAAATATCGATACTCTCTGCCAAACTCTCGTTGAAACTAGTTTTTTGCTCTAATTTCTTGTACATTTGTCTAGTGTACATCACTAATTATCAGGCTAGATGAAAAACCCAAGAAAGTCTGTTAAACTTGTTAAAACATGAGTTGTTTGAACCCTTCCGGTGAGAACCAGAAGTGACGGTTGACAATTTAAACACGTTAAACACATTTTCAATCAAATGTCTATCATTCATAAAAGTTTCGTGTCTCAATCACTTACAGTGCCTAAAATCTCTCGAGTATCAAATTTGTAAAAAAGAAAGCTACCTAAGATATTTGATATATCTCACCGGAAGTAGAATATGTTTGCTTATTTAACATTATATAGATAACATATGTAAGATTTTATACTGATATATTCACTCAATATAAAATAAACAAAATAAGAAAAAAAAATAATTTTTGAAGTGCTTCCGGTGACGACATGAAGTTACGACGAATCAAACAAAATAATGTGAACACAGATTCATACATAGGGCTATCATCCCAGGAAGTTTAGTGGTTCAAGTCATCACCGTTTTTTGGATCTTGTGGAGTCAATGTTTTTTTGTCTCTTGATAGGAAACGGACAAACGGAAGTGATCAGTGAAAATAAATGTTAGCATTTCTTGAACATTAGACAACTGTACTTTATTGTTTATCAACTGAACTAAAACTGTCAAAGAAAAACAGTTAAACTTTCAAACAACTTGATTTGTTTTAACCCTTCCGGTGAGTACCGGAAGTGACGGTCGACAAAATAAAAGCAGTTAAACGAATTTTCTATCAATTGTCTAACATCCATGTAAGTTTCGTGTCTTGATCACTTACAGTTCACAGATAGCACGCGGGTACAAAATTTGTTTTAAAAAAGCTACTTGAGATGATTGAGATATCTCAGCTGAAGCAGACCTGTTTTGTTTTTTTAACATTACATAGATGACATATGTAAGAATTTATGCTAATATATTCATTCTATGTAAAATAAATTAAAGACGTAAAAAAAGGAATTTTTTAGTTACTTCCGGTGACGACCGGAAGTTACGACGAACAAAACAAAATAGTTGAAACACGTCTACAGACATTGGCCTATCATCCTACAAAGTTTGGATGTTTAAGTCCTTGTCGTTTTTGAGATCTCGAGGAAACAAGGTTCATGTCGTGGGAAAGGAAACGGACAACCGGAAATGAATTTTTAAAAAGATAAAAAAAAATAGCTAGAGATATTAGTAAAATCAATCATTCCTGAAAACTTTAGGGATTTCTATTCAGTCATCTCGGAGATATTCTGCCGACGAAAAAAGGGGGGAAAAGAATAACAAAATTCGTACCGAAATTTCGTGCCTCGTTGAGCTCTAAGAAATAACGCCACTGGCATAAAAATTAATAGGGCCCAACTTCAAGATATAGTCTACATATCCTGAAAATTTCATAGTCATATCTTTGATAGTTTCTGAGATCAGCTCTGCACAAAATAGGTCGAAAAAATTACAAAATGGCCAATAAATCGGTACCGGATGTGACGACAGGAAAAATATCAAAAACGTATAAAGTTCACATCAAGCCCCATAAACTGTGAAAAAATAGTGAAAATCGGTGGAATAGTTTCCGAGAAATCGCGTGCACAAAATTTGTGGAAAAAAAAAATAAGAAGAAACAGTACGATAATAATAAGGTCTTCCGTTGGAAACGGAAGACCTTAAATATTGCCTTAAGTTTTGGTAGTATCGAACCCACAACCTGAAAAGCCTAGTTATATAAGGTTAAGTAATATCTGGTGCTCTAACCACTAAGCCATTTCAGCCAGAACAAATTGCGTTGTTTAATTGCTATATGTGACTTTGGCCACTGCGTTGTTTAATTGCTATATGTGACTTTGGCCACGGATTTACGGACATGAATTGTTTTTCTGAAATGTTCAATTGTTGGGATACAAAAAGATATTTTTAATGTATAATGGGTCATATCTCCACGTTTTTCTTAATTGAAATCAATTTTTCCATTAGACCTTATTTAGACTATGACAAAAATATACAGCACAGACCCAAAATGCATTAAAGTTTAAAAAAAAAACCAACACTATTTGGAGGTTTTAAAACGTATTAGCCAGTTTAAATCAACATAATCGAAGTATTAAACAGATTTAAGGGTTAAAAATCGATGATATGCTAAAAATATATTGTTCTGAATGATTTTTTCAAAAATTATCAGATTTGTTAATATTTTAATTTTTCAGTATCTTATTCGTCCTCATATAGGCGCCTTATCCACCCCTCTTCTTAAAAAGGTCATATAAGCAAAACATGGACAATATTAAAAATTATAATAATATGGCAATATAAATTATACAATAATATTCAATAAGTTGAAAATTTACGAGAAAGAAATTAAGTTTCGGTGACATGCTTTGTAAAGATATACAGTCTCCGATTTATTACACATAGTTCCACATTTTAAATACCTTTTTCCTTTAGTTAGGCAAATAAATACAGATTAAAATAAAGATTTGAAAACACTAGATGATGTTTAACTATTTCAATATTTAACTTCCAAATTAAAAGATCTATTTAGATCTAAACAAAACTTTTACGAATATACAACCTATCTACATGTAAACAAAACATGACATGGGCATTGTTTAAAATACAATAAATGTGACCTATCTCTCTGGTTACTCGACATCTGATAATAAATCTGATTACTCGTTATAAACCCATAGTTAAACATTCAAAACAATAACAATGCTTCCAAAATTCTTATTAAACAGTGTTCACTTCAACAATGACTACATTCTTTCAGATGATATATAGTAATACATTGTTTTATCTTTTCTCTCTGATGTTAACTTTGCTGGGTTTAATTCTTAATAGAAAAAATATAACGTGGGTTATACATTTTCTGCAATGTTATCCACATTCATACAAATGTACATATGTACTCGCATGAACCATCAAAGAATGCATTGTATTTACTCACCTGCTGGGAATCTGGGACATTAAAGATAAACAGTTGTCATGCTTTTCTTTGATATATATTGGGCTTTACTAGTAATATGACGCAATACATTCCAATTAGTGAATCTAAATTGTAGTATATTGGCTTGGCTTCTCCCAAGACAATAACTCAGTTATAATTACACACAAGATGTGTCTTTTGAAAGCAGTATATACAGAAGTGTCAGTAGTATTACTAATTAATATTCAAATACCATTGAGTAAACTTATTTGTCTAAATCAAAACACGGACAAGACAGGAAATTTTGTGTAATTTTGCTGTATATAATGCAAGGTTTCGTACGGAGAGTTGCAGTCTCAAAATAAGAAATATTACATTTTGTGATATAATTATTAACGTAGTCTTACAGGGTTTTTGTTATATGATCATGAAATAAGGAGATAAATAATATAAATACGTTTTACATATACAATATTTGACACAAAAGTCTGAGAACAAACCAGTAGATCGCAACGAAAGGTGAATACGATGAAAGTAGAACTCCAGTGTTTGTTGGTGTATTATTGAGTGAAGAGTTGTCTGTCCTAGAGTAGGTAAGGGTACTTGACGGAGGAATACTTGTTACTATTGCTGTACAATCCACATTGTAAGGCCAGTCACACTCCAAAGTGGCGATATTGAATTCTAGCCCGGTGGGGCAGACTCTAACGAATGTATTTCCTTTTACACACTGTATATACTTTGAACAGTCTGACAGATATCTGTAGACACCATCAGCAACTTTACTACAATCCTTATCTAAATCGTAAACAAACGCAACAAATTGAATTATTATCTTTTAGAATATAATTTTCAAAACAAATGGTTAGTTTCTGTATTTCATAATTATACAGAAAGTAGTCTAAAAGTACCTCGAGTGACTGTTATTGTTATTTGTGTTATTTTACCTAGAGGTGTTAATTCGTTGTGACCACTCCCGCCGCCCCCGCTGTCCGGAGTTTTCCCGCCATCACCTGTGGGTGGTGGGTAAGGAGACCGAGTTGTTGTCCCCACGGTGGAGAGAGGGATATGTGTAGACGGTGGGGTGATAGAAATGCCCGACTCTGAGGCCAGCAGTGTGTCGGTCATCACTTTACTGATCGGGTATTTCCCGTACCCACAGATGTTGTTAAAGTCATCAAAGTCCAGGGCCCATATCATAGCGCCCCCTAATTGTTTCTTTATTACAAGGTCGTTAATCTAAATGCAACAGACTTAAGAATGGTATATTCGGTAATCTAAACAAGATGAAACATCGGCTTGCAAACTATATAATAGTCTTCGAGCTATATGGAAACTATATTTTCATCTCACCTTAGTATAGATGCTGAGTTGATCGTCAAACCCAACCCATAATTTGCCCTGCACGAAAAAGGGCGTTTGGGCATCTAAATCTCTGTACGTTTTACCGACTTTCTGAATCTGTCTCTCGCAAATCTATTGGAAAGTTTTGCTTTGATAACCAACATATATAGCCTTTTAAAAATCATAAATATACTACTGCATATAATTTAGCCCTTTTTTTACAAGTACTATAAGTCTTATACACATTTAAATCAAAATGTAGTGTAAAAGAAACGTACATCATAATAAGGGAGAAACCCATTTTCTCTAACGTATTCCCCCATAGGCCCGGCCCCTGTGGCCGGTGCCCCCACTCCGAAGTTGTTCTGGTCCTGAAGATTGAAAGATCGACCGTACGCGGCCAGTCCAATGACCAGTTTTTCTTTTGGAGCTCCTTTGTTTAACCAATAATCGACAGCAAAGGCCTGGTATAAAACAAATGACAATAATAGCTAATATATTCATACACCAAATACTAGTATTTAAAATTGAATTGAAATAGAGCTTTAAAAATGTATCGAAAAGTAAACAATAAAAACATAAATAACGAGTATGTAAATTACAAAGTGATCAGTTTGTAAAGTTGTTGTCTAATTTTCAAAGTTACGGAGAATATACACTTTTTTTATACACAGTGTGTACAAATATATTGTATATTCTCCATGACGTTAAACTCGATGACATATGCATAATAGAATAAATATTTTAAATAAACTCAATTTTTTAGGGGCTAGGTCCTTCATCCATGTAAATCTATTTAATTATGGATCACTCAATCTACACATGTAGCTGCATGGTACACTTTAGGTTTCTTAAATGATTTAAGTTTTACATGTTTATCTCAAATGGAAATAATACGTATATAGTTTTCAGAAAACTTCAACCACTGATTACATAAACCACGAACATTCTCATATAAAAAGACAAACTAGCATGTCATTTAATATTTCACTCTGTTCTTGAATAATTTTAGTAACATGAAATTGTGTGTACCACATTATACTCGTCACTGGGGTCAGCTGACGGCTTGTACAGGGCGGCGTTGAATCCCGTAGCTTTTTCCCAACCGCCACGTAAGTCATACGTCATCAAGGATATAAAGTCAAGATAACTACAAACAAAAGCTATCATGTATTACGTATATTTTTGCTGATTTCTCTATTGCCAGCATATGATGAAAATTGCCTGAATGTTTCTGAAGTTCCTGACAGTTTTTGCTTATAACTAAAGACTTAAATGAGAATATCCTGTTTATCATATATCTCTCCTGAAAACACCAAAAAATACCCATACTTGGCCATTTCCGGTATGTTGTATGCTGTGTCGGCCACGGATTTTCCTACACCGACCGCTGCGGTTAAAAGAAGTCGACCTTTACCTCTGGTTTTGGCTTCTTCCTTAAACGCCTCCATACTTTCCTTGAACGAAAATAGTAATTTATGTCGTGAAAATTATACAATACCAATTAATACAATGTTGCGACGTTTGGCATCCCATAGTCGCGAATTTTAATTTGGGAAATTAAGGAAAAGTTTGGGGTTTTTTTACCACAGGAAGTAATAAAATATCAACACATACAAAAATTGTATTTTATCATATACATAAAAAAACAAGATGTAATTATTATTGGGGCGATTATAAAGTCTCCCAAACGAACGTGGCTATCAGATAGAGTAGGGATGACCACCAAAGTTTCATGATGTTCCCAGGGGTCCTTTACTATATATCAGGTGAACTAACAGGACCAAAGGAACAAGAATATATATGGTTTAGGGGTGGGGATATAAACCGTTTTCAAGATATTCGGGCACTACCTGTTTAAAGGGGGTCAGGACCACCCCCAGGAGCCATGACCTACATACCATATGATGCCCCTTGACAAAAGGAACAAGAATATATATGGTTTAGGGGAGGGGTTCTTAACCGTTTTCAAGATATTTGTGCACTTCCTGTTTGAGAGGGGGTCAGGACCATCCCCGGGGCCCATGACCTACATACCATTTGATGGCCCTTAACACAGCGAACAAGAATATATATGGTTTAGGGGTAGGGTTCTTAACCGTTTTCAATATATTCTGGCACTTCCTGTTTGAGGTGGGACAGGACCACCCCCGGTGCCCATGACCTACATACTATTTGATGTCACTTAACACAAGGAACAAGAATATATATGGTTTAGCGGTTGGGATCTCGATCGTTTTCAAGATATTTGGACACTTCCAGTTTGAGGGAGTCAGGACCACCCCCGGGGCCCATAACCTACATAACATTTGATGCTCCTTAACACATGAAAAAAGAATATATATGGTTTAAAGGTCAGTATTCTAACAGTTTCTGAGATATATGGTCATTTCCAATTCCTGGGGGTTGGGGATGACCCCAGGGGTCAGATCTTATAAACCCTAAATATTGCCTGTAACAGTCAATACTAGTATATGATTCTGAAAACCCTAAATTATTATCTTTGTCCGTTTTTAAGTTATAACCATTTACAATAGAGTCGTCGATTTTTCCCATAAGGTTCAATGTTAGACCCCACACCCATTTGACCCCCCAGAAAAGTAGTTGACCAACCCCAAATGAGAAAAATCAAACCAGCGTGCACATCTAGATATGCAGGCCTATCGTATCCTAGAGTTTTGTACAATTCTGTTCAGCCATCTCTGAGAAACACGACGGACAAGTTCAAAGCGAGAAAGAAGAAGAAGAAGAGTACAAAAACAATAAGTCTCCAAACTTCGTTTGGGAGACTTAAAAACAGTTGACTTCCGGTCACTGGTGGCTGCTAACCTTAATATCATTCATATACTATGTCTACCTTTAGTTATCATACCATCGCAAACATACCTTAAGCAATATAGGAAAGTTATTGAAATCCTCTGGAGAACCACCACGGTTAGCGGGATATTCCCAATCCATATCGAGGCCATCAAAGTCGTACTTCCTGAGCCAAGAAATGGCGGACTGAATAAAAGTTCGCCTGTTGGCGGGAGAGGCAGCCATGTCTGAGTACGGCTTACTTCCGGCCGTCCATCCCCCCATTGCTAGCAGAGTTTTCAATCCTGGATTATTTCTCTTAAAGGCGTTGACTTCTGCATACCTACCAGTCAAACGTTATTTAAATGATATGTATGGTATAAGATTTAGATTGTCACTCCATGATGAAACGACAAGATTTGCATGTTAAATCTTATGCTTACATATATCTATGTATGTTTATTTCATATATTCGCTTATGAGGTATTTTTAGATATTTTAAATATTAAGGTGGTATGTCACAACTGTCGATACAATCTGATTAAAATCAGATCCTCGAACGGCTCCTTGTTTTTCTATTGTCGCTACAAGGAGCGGATAGATGATCTGATTTTAATTAGATTGCTGTCAATATTAATGTGGATAAAAGTACATTATAATCTCTCCGGTTTAGAATTTTCTAATTTTACAATATTTAACCAAAAATTAAAATACTAATCGATTTTATTGTTTATTTCGATCGGAAGTACGTCACAATATAGAGGTGTCTCATACTACCTTAAAAAGCTTCGGTTTTTTGCTTTATAGGGACATATCAGTCGCGGAAATTGAAGAAATAAATAGGAAACACGTTTTGTTAGAAATTTCTGCATGACGGTGATGAGATATCAACAGGACATAAGAACATGAACACCCTTGCTAAGACGCCTGCTTGTATACCTTGTATCGTCGTTCCATTCAAAGTTGGTAATACTATTGCCTTCTAGCTTCCCAAATGCGTATATGATGTGTGTACACAGAGATGGGTCGATGTGTTTGGGTTCAAATTTAGCGTTTCCATGTCTATACTGAGCCCAGTTGGTGTAATAGCATACTCGTTTGTACTTCAGGTCAACTGAAATACATATATACATCGATGAGAGTATGTATAAATATGATTAATGTTACAGTTCTGCATGTGTACATGTAACTCTAAAACAAAACAAAAATTACTAGTTTTTATTACATCTGTAAATCTAATACTCTTCGTTTTTTACAATATCACTGTACTTAATTTTAAATGCATTTTAAATTGTTACGTATGAAAATTTAGAAACTTTGATTATATTTTGATTATGATGTATTATTATCATAATTGAAATCTTAAAGTGTCCCGTGCTATCTATAGTTATGAATTAAGACATTTTTCCATAAAAACTACGAAATGCCTGTACATGTAACAGAGTAACTGCTTACACTTTTGGTATTTCAACATATGTGAGTTGATGTCCGTAAGCTATAATAGAATTTTACCTGATAAGTAATTATTGTAAAATAAATTAAAAACCTTCTTTCATTTTCGATAAACCAGCCCGAAATAGCAAACATGAGAGTAAGGTGGTGGATAGGCTTTGGCGGATCCAAATCAGTGGGACTTTGCATCAAAATATATACTTGCAATGAAATAATGTTGAATGATTACGAAAAGAGTAAATATATTTATTGGGAACTTATTAAGAGTATACATAGATATTGAGATTTGACAAATGTTGAATAAAAAAAATAAGCAAATTCGTTTCTTGAATGCGCGATTTTAGTTTTGATGGATAGAACTTTCCAGAACGGGGTAACCAAGAACGCGGGTTGACTAATTAACGTAATGGCGGAGAGTGTAAGATGAGTTCATCATGCATCGCTGGTAGATATCTTGGATCGGACATCGTTGGTTAATACAAAAAAGTTAAAAAATAAAATAAAACAATTTGACGCGATTTTAGTTTTGGTGGAAAGAACTTCAGAGAACAGGGTGCGGATAAAACGCGGATTTACTAATTAACATCATGACCGAAAGTGTATAGCGAGTTACATATAATCATCGGGTAGATACTTTGGATTACAACTTTGGTTTAAGATATGCAAATAAATAAGCGTACACGTTTAAAATAAATTGCATACATATTTATACCACGGTTGATTGGTAGTGAAATTTATACAGTCATATGTTAATTTATTTGTAAACCATGAACATATTGTGTTAACGTCTATATGAATAAATGATGTACGCATAAATGATGTATGCATAAAACGAGGAAGTTGAATTCGGGGATGGGGATTACTTGACCGTCTTTTATCTAAAATTCTTTTCTGGGACAGTAATACAAATTATATATTGAAATTGGACCTAAAAATCAAAATTTAGAAAAAAGATACGACGCCGTTTAAAAAAAATTGTAATTTCTTCCAGTCAGCTACAACAAAAGGAATTAAGACCATTTACATGTGTATGTTTATACATATATATAAACAAGTTCAGTTTGGATTTCCATCACTGCACGTTCCTCTAAATATCATGCCATGCAGTTGCTTATTGATTTCAATTTTATAGAATATGTTAAGAAAATCAATAAAGAAAAATTTCGGACACAGTACATACAAAGTGAACCAAAAAAAACATATCAAGCATTGTATCTTGAAGTGTTAATTCCCGCGCTTGCGCGGGATATCATCTAGTAATGTATAAAAATTACCAAGACAGACACCATATGATAAGGAATTAAATAATTAAAAATTCAAAAGAAAAAATTTCGCACCAAAATAAAATTTGTGATAATATGAGACAGATTATGACAAGAATCAATTGTTTATCCTAAGTCCCCTTTTCACAATTTTCTCGAATCACGTTGATAACCATCTAATGTTTACATGCATTAAATGTTCACCTTTCCGAAAATGTTGGTATTAAGTGATGGGTGAATGTATAAACTTACCCGTGTGACAGAGGTACGTAAGGTAAATTGAGGTAAGCAAAAGCCGTGCCATTCCCGAGACCAGCTGCATGGATAAGATCGATCTTTCCTGCTTAGAGTTGAATGCAGTGACTTTTGTAGGTATTTGGTACTTCCTCATATACATGTATATTTCCCGGCAGCTGCATGAAAGCAAACAAGTAAAACATATTTTTCGTCGTGGGTTTGATTCTCACGGCTAGTATTCTGTGTGAAATTTCTGGTAATTTTTTTTTTTACCAATCACACTGCAAACTAAATAGTATCGGTTTCATGTTAGCGAATTCCGTGTTTGATACTCATCAACTAAGTCAAAGTAATATAGTGGAATGCCATGCATGGAAAAAAATCTGTTTCAGATTTAATTTTATGTAGATGAACTTTAACTTATTGTATATACGCCTTAATTTTAATTTGAAAAAGATGTTCTAGATAAGCGATATTTAAAATCTCTTTGAAGTCTAAGTAAATACATGCAAATTGAGCCTCAAATGTCTTCCTGATTGTCTAATATAAGTTGACTCTTAACATGCTACAAGTTACATAAGCGATGCTACGTGCGTGTAGCACGCGTTTGTTTTGTTTTACGACAAAATACGGCATCGTGAAGGTATTCGTGTGATGAAATCATAAAAAAATGAATCTTCGGACACTTTTTAACAATAAATTATAAGGAGAAGTTCTATTTATTCAAAGGCGGGTTTTCTTCCAAATAAGAAAACGTTAAGCCGACTCTAAGTATGGGGATATCATAAGCTGCACGAGCGTATTTTCCTTCATAGCAGAAAATCGCAACTTGGGTCCGTTTTTCAGAGGTGAAGCATTGGTTTGTCCAATGCATGTGTATATAATTAGATAGTAGCAATGCATTGTCAAGCGATGGGATATACCCGATAATCTGATATTGTACATGTAAAATTAAAGTATGCAATGGCATATATATATTAATGATGTTATCAATTTGTTATATTCAATGTTTAAAATTTATCAATTTAAACTTAACTTAACAGTTTAAACTGTATAACTGTTAAGTTCAAATTCATTTGAGTATTAATATAACACATAATACAACTTGGTGGAGGGCGTTTGTCGATTTTAATTTTTTCTGGGCTTAATTTACGAGCTTTAATAATTGCTTCCTAACCATACGGAAAAAGGGTTTTTTGGTTTCTTTTTGGTTTGTTTTTTGTTTTTGTTAGCGCCTACAGATTATTTGTATTACCACCTAACAATTTACAGAGGCATTGTACTTTTGGTCATAAATCAGCGATTTTTGTTATAGCGACAATAATCTTAGACAAAAACTTTCCTTGAATCTTAGATATACAGACTAAATAAGGTTGGTTTGCCTTCTTTGGGCATGTACACCTTTATGCGTGCTTATGTTTTTTCCTTGTTCAGTTCTACGGAAAAAATTGTAATTGATAGTAATTAAATGCACTGTATATTTTTTTTATTGTTAAAGGCCTGTTGTCTGTGTTTATTTGGTTTTTTTTGGCACTAAATTCTAATTATACACATACGATTGATAAATTATAACCGGAAAAGTAATTAAATTTTTTAAAAACTTAAGTGCAATTATCCATACTAAACAACCGTACTTAGATATCAATATCTGTCTCAAGTTAATATTTTCGACACTTTTTGACGATTTGATTTGGTTTCACGTTGTTGGCGATGCAAAATCCCAATAGTCTTTCAATGTTTAACCGTGCCTCGAACCTTGCGAGATGCTGGCACAGAATTGTCGACTTCTGTTATTCTAGTGAAAATGTAATAGTTCTGACATCAGTGTGACAGATTTTACTAAATATTACGCAAAAGGTACAAATGGTCAAGTATAATAAATCTAAAAGCCTTTCTTTACGTGCTGTCTGTACAATGAAGTGTTCAAATAAGACATAACCTCGTTATTCATAGCAAATGAACAGTGAGGGGTTTGTACATGTATCGCGAAAACGCCTGTTGCGTCACGAAAGCCTCGTCTGATTTTGCAACAAAGTCAAGCGCTTGGCGAAGAAACGCGTACACGTATTCGATCGCGGCCGGGCTTCGAATCTTTTATGTCATATCCAGTTAAATATGTTTGCTAGTATGCTACTTAATGTACGTTCGAATTCATTTCCGATAAACTGTATCCGAGAAAGTATTATATTGTCTACGTATAGTATTGCTGGCGACCTGATGAAAAAACATCATAGCACATATTGCCACATACTGTGTTGTGAATTATTTTGCAAACAATTGCGATATTGTGTGCAATGAACCTCAATTATTTGCTCAAATTATCAAAATTTTTCCAAATCTTAATTGAAGATGATATTAACACCTGAGTATGTTGTTTTTCGTTTACCAGGTTTATCCAAAATCCAGAGGGACTGCAAAGCTAAAGAAGTCACCTGTTACAGATTTCTTACTAGCGCCTCTGTGTTCTGGAGTGTTTATGTGTATATTTGAAAGCCACAAAAGGTTTCAGGAATAAAGACAATTCTGAGGTAAGCGATCCCTTGCTTCGTGCATTCATCAAGCCTCATAAAGTGCTTTACATGATATACCAGGGATAGGGTAATTGAAAAAACTATTTGTAATTGAGCGTAATTAATTACATTTTTCAAAATAATTGGAAGTAATTTGTATTTGAGTCTGCATTCAATACAATTACATTTCAATTACATTCTCCCCCAAGTTTATAATTTCAAAAAGGTGTCTTGCAATGATGATTAGTTTGTATACCTGTTTGGCATGGCCTTTTGTTTATACGATAATTAGTCTCATAGTATTTGATGCATGTATGTTTAAACAGCATGACACACTGCCCAGGGCAATAGATACAGGTTTAAATTTATTCAAGTGTGAATCCCTCTCATACCAAAAAACTCCCAAATTTAGAATCTAGGGAATATAAAATAATCACATTCTTGTGAATTATTGACATTATTATTTTATAAAATAATAGGCTGCTTTCCCCCAAAAGTTGTACTTACTTAATAAACCTATTTACGCAAATAAAAAATTCACTATGGAGAAAATCTTGTTCAACTAAACATGGACTCAATGAATGATACTGGATGAAATTAATGTCAATTAATTTTTTTCTAGAAATTTTTACATGTAAAGCAAAATCTATAAATGGAGATTCAGTTCAACGCTAACCTTTATAAACAAATACCGTACATAATGCTTTGTGTATATCTCGGTGCTGTGTATACATGTATTTGTTCTAAATCTTATACCATACATATCATTTAAATAACGTTTGACTGGTAGGTATGCAGAAGTCAACGCCTTTAAGAGAAATAATCCAGGATTGAAAACTCTGTTAGCAATGGGGGGATGGACGGCCGGAAGTAAGCCGTACTCAGACATGGCTGTCTCTCCCGCCAACAGGCGAAAATTTTATTCAGTCCGCCATTTCTTGGCTCAGGAAGTACGACTTTGATGGCCTCGATATGGATTGGGAATATCCCGCTAACCGTGATGGTGCTCCAAAGGATTTCAATAACTTTCCTATCTTGCTTAAGGTATGTTTTCTATGGTATCTTAACTAAAGGTACACATAGTATATGAATTATGTTAAGGTTAGCAGCCACCAGTGACCGGAAGTCAACTGTTTTTTTTTAATATATATGATATAATACAATTTTTGTATGTGTAGATTTTTTATTACTTCCTGTGGTAAAAACCCCCCAAAAGTTTCCTTAATTTCCCAAATTAAATTTCGCGACTATGGGATGCAAAACGTCGCAACATTTTATTAATTCGTATTGTATAATTTTCACGACATAAATTCCTATTTTCGTTCAAGGAAAGTATGGAGGCGTTTAAGGAAGAAGCCAAATCAAGTGGTAAAGGTCGACTTCTGTTAACCGCAGCGGTCGGTGTAGGAAAATCCGTGGCCGACACAGCATACAACATACCGGAAATGTCCAAGTATGGGTATTTTTGGTATTTTTCTGGAGAGATAGATGATAAACAGGATAATCTTATTAATAATAAGCCTAATAAGCTAAAACTGTCCGGAACTTCAGAAACATTTAGGCAATTTTTATCATATGCTGGCAATAGAGAATCAGAGAAATTATACGGTTGTACGAAATACGTGATAGCTTTTGTTTGTATTTATCTTGACTTTATATCCTTGATGACGTATGACTTACGTGGCGGTTGGGAAAAAGCTACGGGATTCAACGCCGCCCTATACAAGCCGTCAGCTGACCCCAGTGACGAGTATAATGTAGTACACACAGTTTTATGTTACTATAATTATTTAAGAATTAAATGTCATGCTAATTTGTGTTCCTACAGGAATTTTTTCGTTCGTGGTTTATGTACATGTAATCAATGGTTGGAGTTTTCTGAAAACTATATACGTATTATTTCCTTTTGAGACAAACATGTAAAACTTAAATTATTAAAGAAACCTACATACACGAAAATAGAAAAAGGCAGTTGCTAAGCGATACATGTCAGTTTATGTCATATTTGGATAATTCAAATCTCCAGAGTTGTTCTTTATGTGTAAATTGTCAAACTACATAAGCTTATGAGAAACGAAAAATCTAATTGAGAAACTGTGTATCAAAAATGTATCCCATTTAGCTAAACAAGGTTAATCAAATAATTTATTGTATATAAAAGTAACAATTATTTCGACCAAACATTTTTTTTTTTTAAAAACATAGCTAACGTAATAACCTTTTTTCACATAAAGTTTGTTTATAAGCACATGCAACTGAAGCCGGTTGAAATATGTTATACATTGATCTCCATTATCAATATATATATATAAATCATTTTCGTTTCTGGGATAGCCCAATGTACTAGATAAGAAATAAATTTGCTGTATACACGAAAATAGAAATAGACAGTTACTAAGCGATACATGTCAGTTTATGTCATATCTGGATAACTCAAATCTCCAGAGTTGTTCTTTATGTGTAAATTGTCAAACTACATAAGCTTATGAGAAAAGAAAAATCTAATTGAGAAACTGTGTATCAAGTTAGCTGAGAATGCATTGGGTGCTCTTTTTTTTTTAAATATATTCCATTTAGCTAAACAAGGTTAATCAGATAATTTATTGTATATAAAAGTAACAATTATTTCGACCAAACAATTTGTTTTTCAAAGCACGTTAATTACGACGATATCAACGCACTTTGAAATAATTTTTTTTTCAAAGTGCGTTGACTTGGTCCCAAAATTAACGCACTTTGAATTTTATTTTTCAAAGTGCGTCATTTTTCAAAGTGCGTTGTAAATATACCGTGCAGTTACATGTGTAGATCGAGCGATCCATAAATATATTTACATGGATCCGGGACCTAGCCCCTAAAAATTGAGTTTATTTTAAATATTTATTCTATTATGCATACGTCATCGAGTTCAACGTCACACTGTGTATAAGTATGTTGTATATTCTCCGTGACGTTGACAGTAACTTTGAAAATTAGACAACTTTACAAACTAATCACCTTGTGATCTACATAATTATTATTCACGTTTTTATTGTTTACTTTTCGATATTTTTTAAAGGTCTATTTCAATTCAATTTTAAATATCTGGCGTATGGATACATTAGCTTTTATTGTCATTTGTTTTATACCAGGCCTTTGCTGTCGATTATTGGTTAAACAAAGGAGCTTCAAAATAAAAACTGGTCCTTGGACTAGCCGCGTACGGTCTATCCTTCAATCTTAAGGACCAGAACAACTTCGGAGTGGGGGCACCGGCCACAGGGGCCGGGCCTATGGGGATATACGTTAGAGAAAATGGGTTTCTCCCTTATTATGATGTACGTTTCTTTTACACTACATTTTGATTTAAATGTGTAAGCACTAAGTACTTGTAAAACAGGGCTAAATTATATGCAGTAGTATATTTATGATTTTTAAAAGGCTATATATGTTGGTTATCAAAGCATAATTTTGCAATAGATTTGCGAGAGACAGATTCAGAAAGTCGGTAAAACGTACAGAGATTTAGATGCCCAAACGCCCTTTTTCGTGCAGGGCAAATTATGGGTTTGGTTTGACGATCAACTCAGCATCTATACTAAGGTGAGATGAAAATATAGTTTCCATATAGCTCGAAGACTATTATATAGTTTGCAAGCCGATGTTTCATCTTGTTTTGATTACCGAATATACCATTCTTAAGTCTGTTGCATTTAGATTAACGACCTTGTAAAAAAGAAACAGTTAGGGGGCGCTATGATATGGGCCCTGGACTTTGATGACTTTAACAACATCTGTGGGTACGGGAAATACCCTATCAGTAAAGTGATGACCGACACACTGCTGGCCTCGGGCATTTCTATCTCCCCACCGTCCACACATATCCCTCTCTCCACCATGGGGACAACAACTCGGTCTCCTTACCCACCACCCACAGGTGATGGCGGGAAAGCTCCGGACAGCGGGGACGGAGGGAGTGGTCACAACGCATTAACACCTCTAGGTAAAACAACACAAATAACAATAACAGTCACTCGAGGTACTTTTAGACTACTTTCTGTATAATTATGAAATACAGTAACTAGCCATTTGTTTTGAAAATTATATTTTAAAAGATAATAATTCAATTTGTTGCGTTTGTTTACGATTTAGATAAGGATTGTAGTAAAGTTGCTGATGGTGTCTACAGATATCTGTCAGATTGTTCAAAGTATATACAGTGTGTAAAAGGAAATACATTCGTTAGAGTCTGCCCCACCGGGCTAGAATTCAATATCGCCACTTCGCAGTGTGACTGGGCTGACATTGTGGATTGTACAGCAATAGTAACAAGTATTCCTCCGTCAAGTACCCTTGCCTACTCTAGAAAAGACAACTCTTCACTCAATAATACACCAACAAACACTGGAGTTTTTCTTTCATCGTACTTACCCGTCGTTGCGATCTTCTGGTGTATTGTCAGACTTTTGTATCCAATATTGTACATGTAAAACTTGACTATGAAATCCTTCCTTGTTTCATATAAAAAAAACTGCACAACTACCATCCTACGACTTTGGAGAAGAGCGTACAATGCCTATCAAATCCCCCGAATTAGGATATGTAAACGACTTATGTACATCTTTTATATTAAAAAAAACCCATTACATTTGAAGGACTGCATTAGTGCATGTATGATATAGAACTGCAATCTCTGACCATTAAAAGACATAATTTTAATTTATACTTTTCTCCATTTCGTTACAACGTGATCTTAAACAATACCTGACTGAGCTAGCGCTAAAATTGTTATTTGACATTATTTGTACTGGGCATACATAATGTATTTTTGGTCGTTATCTGCAGGGTTTTATATATTTCCAAAATAATTCTATTTATTTAAAAAAAGGGGAAAAGGGTTTTATCTAAAATGAAGTGAAAGCGCAGAAATTAAGAAGAAAACGCCCACTATGATTCGAAAAATCACCCTCTCACGCCTTGTACGTTCCTGTCCTTTATTTTCTGTTCTTAATCATTATACCATCAAATGTAATATTTCTGATTTTCAGACTGCAACTCTCTGTACAAAACTTTGCATTATTTACACAAAAAATTGCACTAAATTTCCTGTTTTGTACACTTTCTAAATTAGAAAGAAAAGTTTATATTTTAAACCGATCGAAACATTGTACATTGTCCCAAGTTATACCTACATCACACCGCGATATTTGAATACTAGTATCAATTACTAATGATATTTCTGTATGTAGATAAATATACTGCTTTCAGAAAGACACAACTTGTATGTATATTTTAATAAGTTAGTTAACTGTCTTGGAAGAAATAAAAAAGGAATGATAAAATCATGCTCTTCCAATACTTATAGAACATGTGGCCAAGCTAATATACTATTTATATTCACCAGCTGGGGTATATTGCATCAAACTATATGCAAGTTAATAGCATGGCAACTGTTTATCTATTATAATGTCCCAGAATCCCAGCAGGTGAGTAAATAAAACGCATTCTTTGGTGGTTCAAACGGGTATACATGTATATGTACATGTGTATGAAGGTAGAGGCAATTGCAGAAAATATATAGCCCACGTTATATTTTCTCTAGAAAAGCCGTCCGGCTATTCCGGGTTGAATAAACATTCGTTTTGTTGGACTTTTTGTTAATAAAAATTATACAGAAAAATATTTATAGGAGTATAACAATGCACAGTGTAGTATCACAGGGCAAAATTGACTTATTATAATTATCTTTATTTCGGACTTTACTTTTAAACTACAACATTTATTTTGTCATATATTCTAAGAATTTAATGTTTACAAAGTGAATTAGCCATTGACACCTGGCAGACTCATAATGCAAAAAACTGGTTGTATCATGTTAAAGATTTTTTATGCAATCTGGGTATGTTTGAATTGTGGGAAAAACAAAAAATAACAGCTGCAGATCTCATTGTTGTTAAACAACGTATTTTTGACCAAGCTACACAATATATTTTTTCTCAACTAGAGATTTCTAGTAAATGCTCTTTTTTCAAATACTTAATTGCAACCCATGATTTGCAATTTTATTTAAGGAAACCTATTCCAAACAAATATCAAAAGTGTATTTCAAGATTCAGGTTGTCTTCGCATCAATTGTCAATAGAAACAGGTCGATTTTATAATATTGAAAGACACAATAGAAAATGTTTTTTATGTTCAAATTCTATTGAAGATAAATTTCATTTTATTTTCATATGTCCCATATACGAAGGCTATCGCAAAAAATACATTAAGCCTTATTACTGGAAAAAACTTTCAATGTGTAAATTTTTGCAACTTTTTCATGTTGAAAATGTAAAAGAACTATGTAATCTGGGTAAATTTATTCACTTTAGTTTGAAAATAAAACAAGATTTACTTAATGCAAATTAGGTGTTAAAATCATATGTACACTTCTGCCACATTCTCCTGTTAACTTACCTGTACGTATATATTGTTTATATTTATTGTACTGATAAGCTGTACAGCTTAAAGTTAATAAAGAACTGAACTGACTCTATATTTAATTGTAATCACAAATCAAACAGATGTTTCTCCCCAGAACTGCTAATCTCTTGAAACAACATTGTATAATTATACGCCTTTCATGTCCTGGCCATTAAAGACTCAAAGAGTTTATTTAATTACCTAATACCTAATAATCTTATAGTCTGTCCCAAGTTATTTTTGCCGCATATTTTCTTAAATTATTCGATATTTATAAATACCTCTTGGTTCAGATGATGTTCATTCAATAGTATGAAAAAATCCCAAGATTTCCCCTTTGAAACGCCCCCTCTAGCTTGTCGGGTATCAATACACGGCTAAAAATAAAAAGTCTACGGGGTTTTTCCATTGCCAAGGAGATAAAGACGCCCGGATGATAACGTTGAAAAATTGCGTGAGGTGTCCCGAGTACTTCCGAATGGAGAAAAGATGTCAACATTCTCCATTATAAATCTCCGTAGGAAATCTGTTTTCGTTCCTGTGAATTTTTACGAGGGAAAAATGATAATGTGTGAATGAAGTTATCTTGGAATTTTTCCCTTTCATCGATTTCAGTTGCATCTCTTTCACAGGTATGTGTATTTTTTATTAAAAATCGTAAAAATGTGCAGCATAAATATCTTGGGACAGACTATAGAAGGATGGCACTCCAAGATCAACAAACAGCTGAACGCCGCGCATCTAAACATCTACAGACTCATCAACCTTCTTCAGTGCACCCAGGTCAACAACGAAGCGGACATCATACAGACAGCAGCAGGAGCCAAGCAGAGACCACAAGAAGTCCAGTATCGACGCATTGATCAACGACTGACGCAACTGAAGAACAGATTCATCAATGGAGATATAGACATCATGGACTACTTGGACGGCGCATCCCATCTTCTTCACCTTGGATGATCGATCAGTGTGCATAAAACTATCATTGACTGTGCATTTATATTTTCAGAAAACATATATTTAAATGTAAAAATAGATGTGCTTAATTTATTGTCCTATAATTTTTTTCTATCATGAGTATCAATTGCAGTAAATGCGAATGTGTATGTATTGTGATGTAAATATTCAATAGTCCAATACTTTTTTATGATTAAGTATGACATGTGTTGTAAGATGAAAAAAAAATATTAAATATCATTGCAAATAATGGTTTTTGTTTGTTGTCAATTCCTCCGTTTTATAATACAGACTATAGCAATTAAGCAATTATCTCACCTGGTCAAATTCCAGTTTCGCACACATTTTTTTAATACCAAATTTTCAAATGTGTGCAAAACGGGAACAAACCGTTGCATATTACTTTTTTCCGCTAAATCTAGCTATGACGTCATAATAGACATTGTCGTTCAACGTTCAAGTTTTTTGACGTCACGTTACTATGTTACCATTATATAGCTTCTGAAGATTTTTAAAAAAAAGATTTTAAAAAATGAAAGCGCTTAACCCTTTCGCTGCCAACGTAAATGTTTGAATTGCCAAATATGTAACGTCACAGGTATATGACGTTACGAAATTAATGACGTTATAATATATTTGCGGGGCTTTTCGCGTCAAATCAACTTAGTGACGTTTAGCGCACCTGTTTTTCCTATGGTATTCTAAATATAATTTAAAAAAAAAATAATACTTAATAATGAATTTAGTAAATTTCAACGGAAAAACTCAAATTGTTATCATATAAACATGGGCTATTGTACCTTTTTATTGGGTTTTGAAAATTTAACATTGAAAAAATATATCGCTGACTCATTTCTCATAATCAAATCAATATTTCTTGTACTCTATGATCATTTATCAAATTGTTCATATTGACGCGTTTAACAAGAGCTTTGACTGTGAGCAGTTTGACTCCAGTTTGATGAAGGCTGAATCTACTCATAGTAATCTGATATGTCCGACTAAATCTAGGGGTGCGTATTTCGTTTAAAAAAAACAGCTTCAACATTTATGATAAAAATATAAAAATTTTAAAAAAAAATCTGATGTTGACAGTCTATGAATCACGGCTGCTACATGTAATCGATCACAGGTATGACCACCGATTATTCATAGAAAACAAAATATATCTATTTCCAGTTGTGATTTAGATTTAGATTTACATACAAAGATGGTTAGTTGACTTGATGCAAGCAATTTTTGAGAAATAGAAGAATGTGATACGATGGGTAAATGGTAATTCTTTTTCTACAATGTTACGCACAAATAAAATGCACGAATTCTGAATTAGCGTTGATTTTTGGTCTGAAGCGAGGGTCTGTAGTGCGAATATGATGTTACAATATCGGCATAAATTTGTATATTTTATTTCTAACCTTTTGTGATGTTCATCATTATTTATCAACAGCGAACAAATTTTGACTCTGATTTATGTTTTAGTTAGCTAAAAAACAAGGTAAATGACGACGTCAAGTTGACTATGCAAGCGCTCCTTAAGTTATGAAAGAGATTTTAGATTATGCATAAGAATAAGGAAAAAAAATGTTTGATGCCATAGATATATAAGGCCATTGCAAGTTTTTTCTTTGTTTAGCGTCCACCCAAAACTCAAAAACCTATCTTTCTATCAGAAAAAAACCACAAACCTTAGAAAAAACACACATCTTTAAAGGTTTAACAAAATAAAATTAATAATATTTTTTTTTCATTTTTTAACAAAAATACAAAAAAACAAATAACCACTATGGTTTCCATTTTAAATGTTGTTATTATGAATATTTGATTTTCGATTCGATTTAAAATAGCGATCCCAAGCCCAACATATGAAAAAGCGATCTAATTTTATGAAAAATGATTGGGGTTTTTTTATTTTTACATCTCAAAACCAATCCGTCCGCGGACGCTAAACATAGAAAAAAACTTGGAATGGCCTAAAGGCGTGCGAATATTGATGAGCTTTTCGTAGCGAATCAGATTAGGATTATCAATATTTGACAGCTTGTTTTGATGAGCAAACAATAGTTCATTACATCCCACCGAAAGTCAAAACACTTGTGAAATGGCTCAAATAAAACTTGTCATAGCGTGCTAATAGTTTTTTTTTTCAATCTTTATATTGAACAACGCGAACAAAATTTTATACACATGAAAATAATAACGGGATTGGTGCAAACTATACAATATAGGTTGTTTTTTTAAGTTAAAAAGAAAGAAAGTATAACGAGAGCATGAAAGTGGTGTTTAGTTTAGCTAACCATTTGCATATATTTACATTCTACTGTGTTTTTCCATTAAATTCTGTGATCTTCAAATGCCTCTAAATGCAACAAGTAGTCAAAGGTTAAAATGACGCTAACGCGCGTTACTCAATTTGTATGCACACACCGCTGCAGTTATGAGAGTGTATACTTCAAAAAATCATGATTCAATGCTATAGTATACGTACGTACAGTAAGTACAATGTACACTACTCAATACTACATGTAAAACATGAATGACAATAGATACATGTACAATGCATGATTAATCGATATAGTTCCATGGGATACACTGCATTAAAAAATCTTTTCGGAATGAAAAAGAAACTTAAGCAAATTGGATAACCATCTTGAACTAGACTTAAAGTTCAGCGATCTGTACACACGTACGTTTTGCTGTCATTATGAAAAACTACCAAAATGATATCTTTTCATGACTAAGTCCTAACTAAAATTCACGAGGCCTATTTTTGTTAAAGCGGATGATAATTTTTCCATCTTCTAAAACATCAACACCACCCCTCCCCCTCCCAAAATAAAATAAAAACAAGGTAAAATAACCCTACATAAATAGTAACAGCTCTTTTTAAGAAATGTGTGTTTTAAATTACGGGTAATACTTACGAATAAAATGGCTTGACGAATGACTAACTATATATTAATGATTATATCTAACGTGTACGGTATTGGGCAGAAAATAATTTTTCAACAAATAAGTGATCGTATTTTTAAATATACATATTCTTATACATATATATAAATTGCATTTAGAGATGTACTCGATTTAGCGAAAATGGATTTCAACAAAAAAAAAACGCTAAAAAGTATACACAGTCAAATGTAAAACGTTTACAGTAATACATGTACATTCATCCTTGAAAATAAGGATACTGTGGGCGTACTGCCTTGGAAAAAATCAATTTATGCATTAAAAAATATGCAGGTGTTCGTGATTGCATTTGATTTGATTTTCTTTGTCCCATAAAAGTGTCATGTACAAATTTTTATTTTAATGAAAATTAAATTTTTGTACAGGACAGTATGAATATAACGACAATTATTGTACACAGTCCAGGTCGCAGTAAATCTTTCACTTAGTAAAAGAATTGTGTGCTTAGGTTTAGGGTAATTCTCTTAGTCAAAATTCATATTTTCAAAAGATAATATGAAATTGTAAAGAATTCGAGAGTGAAGGAATTTACTCGAGTCATAAAAACGACTGAGTACATTGCGTGCAAATTCAAGCGCCTTTGATTATATAATCTCATTTTCAAACAAAGTTTTTAGCCAATCAGGCAAAGGTTTTTTTTCTATCACTCTTAAAAGAGAATGTGTCAAAGAGCCTCCAAACTACACAAGTCCCTAAAAAATTAGCAGAGATGCAAGCTTTTCATGATCCCATTTGTGGTTATATGCATTCGAATACATGAAGCAAATTTTCGAGTTTAAAATTGAATCTGTTACCGGATATTAACATCTTCTAAGCTACTCTTTGACAAACATACTGAAGAGAGGAACGTTTTTGCCGCTATTCGAATTCATGTAAATGGTGTTCATCATAAAACGTGTGCACATGGAATTGGTCTTTTATCCAACTTCGCAATTGGCCGTGATAGCGCCTTGTCACTAATTTCTATCACGGCAATTTTACATCTCTTCGAAACAATCCCAATCAAACGGATATACTAAATGTAAATATATATATATATATTCTGTGAATTTAAGAAAATTAATGAGCTATCTATAGAAATGACACCATTAGTCTTTTTTTTCTCTCTGAAAAAGTCAGAAATAACATGTTGCTGAAATATTGCGCTCTAAAGTATTTGATGAGAGAGAGAGAGAGAGAGAGAGAGAGAGAGAGAGAGAGAGAGAGAGATGCATCGAATATAATCTATTTATGTAAAAATGTAAATATTGAGGTTAAAGAACAGTACTAGTCAAAATAATATAACACCTAGAAAAACATTTGATTTACTAAGTAACTTGATCATAATCTTCACAATAGTTGTAATGAGAACATTTGATCCTTTAAAAGTATTTTAAAATTATGTTTGCATTTTACGTATTAGTAAATAAATTTAAAAGATTTTGAATTATTTTCTCAAGGAACCCGACATTTATGAAATTGATAAAAGAAAAAGTGTTAAATATAAGTACAGTTTTACGTTTACCAATTTAACAACGAGCTGTGATAATAATTAAATGACAAATAGTGATTTGAAAAAAAGAAGAGTTTTTCATTTATTTTAAAGATAACAGAAATAAGCACATGTAGATAGTTATTTAAACAATAAACTACTTTACTTTCTTTGGTGATTCATGCAGGACATTACGGTGACGACATTGCAGAAAAATACATAACCCGCAACGCGGGTTATGTAATTTTTTTCTGCAATGATCGTTACCTTCAAAACCCACATGAATCGTCAAAGAAAGCATGTTATTGTTTATATCTAAATCTTTCTTTTAACAAATAAATAAATTGATTGTAAACAGCAAGTAAAATTCACTAAATTACTGTTAATGTACATCAGTAAGCTAGCTCAACAAAACGGTCAAATCGTCTCCTATCATAATTGCTGTTTCTATATGAAAATGAATGTTCTGAAGGTTGTGACACATTTAAAACATTATCAATCCACTCAAAGCCTTTATGTTGGAAAACGATGGATCAGAATCAATAGAGAAAACATTATTAAAATCATTTTTTTTACCTGTGAAATAATATATGAGAGAATCATGCAAGAGTTCTACTCTGGCAAATTGTTTGCATCACGATGTCACATTTAAAAAACACGAGTCACGTTTTTTTGTTCATATTTTTTCACTCTATCCGGCAAATACTTGTTTAAGAAATAACTATATACTGAGATTTCTAGTTGGAAAATAGCAGTAAATATTGTAAGTGATAAGTGATATGCGTTTTTCTGTGCTGTAAATATTGCATTTGTTTGGGTGGGCGGGATATGACACCAAACAGTAGAATATGCGAGCACGCACATGTAATTATGTCGTCACTTACGTAAAATGACGTCATTTTAAACCGCTTCGTGTGTCTATTAGTTTCATCACTTATGATTCTAAACTGATTAACAGTGCAAAATATTTCAATTTTTAAAGTAGTTGATCATTATTTTATTCAATATACTGCTATTAGCAAGAACTAGTTCGCATCATAAATAAAATATACATATACCATGGAATCAGTTGTGTCGCAAATGTTATTTTCTTAAAATTATAACGTTACATGTAGGCCTAGTAATATTTTTTTCTATCGTTTATTTATGAAAAGATCATATATAAACCATAGAAAATGCAATCTATAATGTTTAAAATATGCATTAATTTCAGTATTGCCATGTTTAAAACCATAAAATATGTATAAAATATCTAAAGTTTAAATCGGCCCAAAATCAGCCCTGTGGCACTCTACGCAACTGTGTGATCGGCCCAAAATCGGCCCCGTGGCACAGAAGTGGTTAAAGAGGTTCGCTCCTTAAGTTTTAGGTAGCCATTTTGGGTCACCTCTAGTCTGAAAATTCTGCAACACATATTAAAGGGGCATGGTCACGATTTTGGTCAAAAATTATTTTCCCGATTTTAATGTTTACCATGCTTTAGTAAGGCATTTTTAATAGGCAACCAAAATTTAAGTGTCATTCCTTGAGTTATAAGCGAGTTACAGGGCTTACAATTCTTTGCTATGTAAACAAAGCTTTTGTTTACATTTTGAACGTTGAAGTGAAAACTCCAGATTTAGACCAAAAATGAATGTAGTAAACGTTAAGATCTGTTTATTTATGCTTAAAATGAATAAGATGGAAATTCAGCTTGAAAAATATCTTTTACCGGTATATTGAACTAACGTAAACAAAAACAGGGCACGAGCCTTGTTTACATGACAAAGAATTGTGAGCCCTGTATCTTGCTTATAACTTCACTACTGACTCTCAAATTTCATTTGGTCATTGGAAATGCATTCCTAAAGCATTGTCAATAATAAAAACAGAAAAATAGAATTTGACCAAAATCGTGACCATGCCCCTTTAATTCTTGTTGTATATTTATATTTTACAATGCCAAATAAACATTTTTACAGAGTTTAGAAAGGGACTATATTTTGTGGCGGAAGGTTTTCAAGAAGGAATTGAACAATTTTCATAACTCACTAGTTTTAGAGTACTGTTACGTTAGCTTCCTAATTTTCAGCGCAGACCAAACTTCTAGAAAGTTTGTGTATTACGATATATTCATGATATTCTAATAAACATAATTAAACAATATTTTGATATTTCTATCGATATATTTCGGCATATTTAGCTTATATTTCTTAGAAGTTAAGAAAAAAATTACTCCAATTTAGGCCTAAAATTAGCTTATTTCATGCTATATCACAAATTTTTGAGATTTGACCCCTAGTTGTTTTACCTTTAAATGAGACATTAAATGTATGTCTATTTGTATGCAAAGTTTTGGAAAGATGACATTACTCTAATTTTTTTTATTTGCGTTATAATTTATTTACTCCAAATTTTTTTTTACATCTGTTGTTGTGTTCATTATGTACTGGCCTTTGAAGCCACCAGTAAAGCAAGATTTTTTAAGCTTTGATTTAGATTTTACTTTTATAGTCACTACATGTGTTCAACTTCATACTGTATTAAAATCATACCTTAATAATAGTTCAAACTATAAATATTTGTTTGATTTCTTTAAATTATCAATTTCTATGTCAAGTTTTAGCAAAAATTTCAGAAAAATTATCATTTCTGTTTGGGGCCCTATATTTCCAAAAAATGGCATGTGACATGGGTCACAAATAAAATAAATGAACATTATAGGTCCCCATCTTTGTATCCAAGTGGTTTTCGGATGATTGGCATTACTATTATTTCAGGTGCCAATATATATATATATATCAGCCGTGCCCATTATCGCCAATAAATAATTTAATAATTTACAAAACCTTCTTTGTTTTCTTTGCAATCTCTGAGATAACATGTTGATATTTTGTTTTGTCTCTGCGTGTACTTTTGTGAGTATGCGTTCTTCATGTTTATGAAATGGATATTTATATTGTTTTTAATATAAAATTACTTATTTTTAAAATAGATACTATTCCTATGTCATATTGCATCGTGCACGTTGCTGTGTTTTCATCAATATTGCATTACTAGCTTGGTTAGTGGACGAAGTTTGGTATGTAAGTGACTAGATAGCGACTTTTTTGAAGAAAAATTACCTTAAAGGACAATAAAGAAAACAATGTATTAGTAAAAAAAATACTTAATACAAGTTATGAAAAATTGATATTATCACTCTATCAGGTTATCTTTGAAATTTAATTACAAGTAAATCGTGTTAGAATACTATCAATTCGATTCATCGACGTAGGAGTTAATTTTGGGAAAAGATAGAGAGAAACTGTAAATCGGATTAACTGATCAAATTATGATTTTATAGAAATGTGTTGTACATAAACATAAACGATTTCATAATTTGCCAACAATGAGTTTTAATGAACGAAAAATAACAAATATACTATCCCACGTACCATACGTGAATGATAAAAGCAGTCCTACAAAACAGAGAAGAATGTTACTCCAGTACATCTTTTTTTTTGTATTACCCTAAACACGGATATTCAACTTCGGATGTTTACCAGGAAGTTAAAGGAAAGCTATTTATAATGTTGTTTTTCATAATTTCAACTCCTTTCGCGGGGGTGTTAAGGAAGCATATGGAATCTGAGTTACATGTAATTTCGTAAAATCACAAATCTCAGTTATTATGTACATATTCAGGTATTTAAGCAACGAAACGAGGACCAAAAACATATATTACGTAGATTTACACATTGATGACGTCATGACTGAAAGTTGAATGTCTTGTAAATGATCGGAAAGCATTGTAAACAGATTCAAAATATAAGTAATCTAAGAACTCTAATAAAGTATTTTAGTGTGATATATTGAGAATGGAACAAAGAATACTGGGAGTGATGTTAGTTTTATCAATTATTTCGACAGAACAGAGTAATAGAAAACGTGTTGGCAGTTTCTGTCATGGCTTTTTTATTTATTGTACATAAATGAAACAATGATAAATTGATATATATAAAACAATGATCAAGTCAATGATAATGTTTATAAGTCAATGATAATGTTTATAAGTCAATGATTATGTTTATAAGACAATAATAAACGATATTGAAGTGACGTTGTTTATGATAAATGATTTTACCAGGAATAAAACTGTATTATATAAAATGACAATGACAATGATAAATGGCAATGAACTACATCGACTTCACACGAGTATATGATGTAGCAAATTAAATGAAAATGGCAGGAGCCCATATTACTGGCCGCAGACCCTGGACTAAAACAGAATGTGCGGCGGGACTCCTTTCAAAATTCGGCAGAACACCAAAATCCCTCAAAGCCATGACGTGATACAGGTTGTTGGTGAGACGTGATCAACATCTGAAATACGAAAAAAAAAACAGCAGCAATAAAAGACAACTACATAAAGACACTTGTTTAGTTTGTCTTAAAGAAAAATTACAATATCATTAAAATAATTCATACGGGATAATTTGTATTACATCAACAATTTAAAATATTTAAAATAAGCTAAAGGGAGGGCGATTAGGGATGGAGGAGAAAGCTCACGACTGCATTCTATAAGGTACGCGTATGTACATGTACTTTGTACATCTTTCGATGACGTCAGTCCCCTTCCATTCTTGCTGAAAGTTCAAGATTTAAATTTACTTTACCCAGTTAGAAAAAAATACAATTGCTTCCCTTAGCAACACAATCCACATTTGCATACTCTCAATCGATACATGTGTAATACATTCATTTTACGTTTCAAACAATATACTTTTCATTACTGATCAAAATTAAAATATACTTGCATTCAACACTTGTAACGGGCTATGTAACAACCGTTAATGATACAACGCCGCTTAATGAAATAAATAGCATTAAGCGTTGCAATTGCAACGCTTAATGCTATAAATTATTGCATTAACAGTTGACATCTTTAACCGTTAATGATAAATCGCCGCTTAATGATAGAATTGTAAAATTTACATTTTCAAAATGGGGGTACACATGTTCAAGAGACTATCAAGCAAAAACTAGATGGTCAATTTTGCTAAACTATGTTTTTTTGTTAACACAATATGTAACTCTTAATAAATATTCCTAAAAAAATGTATGTAAACTGAATAATATTTTAGAATTTTTCAAAAATATGCAATTTTGTGATTTTTGGGGAAGGTCGTGGCAAGAAAATTGTAATATTTTTTTATATTTTCTGTAGAAAATCAATAAAATTTTTATGATTTAATGATAATAAACTGATTTGCTTAAATTATAACCTAACATGATGTATTTTGGTGCATAATTTAATAAATTATGAGATCATGCATCATGGTGTTAAATTTTGGCTGTTAAATTTTTGGACCTTATGAGCTGAAGCTCACTGCAGGAATACAAACGTGCAAAGGTATAAATATTTTGGTCTCTATAGTAAGTTTATAAGTTGTTTTAATTATTAAAATTAAAAAAATGTTTGGTTTGACACGGATTTCTAAAACACTGGAGTTACCTTAAAATAAAAGTTGGCAAAAAATAAACAAAAACAAACGCTTTTTTGAATGAGGAATTTTGGTCTCAAGGCTTGACCCCAAATGGCCTAGCCTTAAATTTGGCCTCTACAAAAATTGTTGGCCTCTATTTTGTTTTCATATTTATTTACATATCTGATAATTTTATGGAATTGTACTGATTTAAGTGCAATACACATTAAACATCACACTAGATGGCTTTTAGTCTCTTATAGTGAAAATTCTATTGAAACATATTTATGACAACAGGTACATGTATGAGTCATTGATTCTAATAGACTTTGATCAAGTCTGCTTTTAAACTTTAAAGTAATTTAAGAATATAATACTGCCATTGTATTACCATGGGTTTTTTTTCCAATGTACATTGTATTTAAACTCAGACTGCTCTCAATATCTGCCAATACCTATATTAAATACTTGTTTGAGAAAAAATAATTGCAGAGACCATCTGTTTTATTCCAACCAACATTAAAGGACACAAAACGTTTTTCGTTGTTCAAATTTAGATATTGAAGTTCCTAAATTGTTTCCTAAATATACAAACAACATACATGCATGAAACTCTACTCTAATTAAAAGGTAATGATAAATGGCATCGCTGAATCAAGTTATTGGAATATGCAATGTTGCAGTCATTCACAAATGACATTATATTAAACCGAATGCTGTTTACCTGACAGATGCATTTTGTCTAAAATAAACTTAATAACTAATCAGATCTATAACGAATCGTCATGTACACTGCAATACTGTAAAGAACACCCCTTCCCGACTTTATGTATGCAAGATGCATCATGGTGATGATGACTTCGGTTTTTTTTTTTACTTTTCCACCTCCAAAACATATACATGTATATACGTGACATACTGTAAACGTACTACATTTGGCTTTGTATTCTATCTAGCGCTTTAGGTGGAATGCCAAATGACAATCATATTGGAAAACTTTTGACTATAAGGATATTTATACTGTACAGTCCTTATGTAGTGAAAGTAAATTGAGAGATAATTGTGAGACACGTGATGTGTCCCTGTTTTACATACTTGAAAGAGGATAAAGAAATAAAAAAAAAAACCATTACAGTTGTTTATCTGATCTTGAAGAATACATTTTGAGACAGTTTATTTTGTTATTAACACTTGATAAACAATTTCGGGGTTCTTCCTGTGACAACCGGAAGTTACACCGAATGAAACAAAATAGTGTAAACACATGTACATACATAGGTGTTTTATCCCACATAGTTTAGTTGTATAAGTATTTACCGTTTTTGAGATTTTGTGGATTTTGTCTCAGGACAGGATACGAACAAACGGAAGTGTTCGTTGAAAATAAAAATTAGTGATTCTTAAACATTTGCTAACGCACATTATTGTTTATTAGACTAACTTAAACTATCAAAGAAAAACAGTTAAGCTCATTTACAATTTCATTTGTATGAAGCCTTCGACAAAATGAAAACCGTTAAACACATCTTCAATCAAATGTCTATTGTGCATGTAAGTTTCGCATCTCGATCACTTACAGTTTCTGGGATCTTGCGGGTACAAAATTTGTTTTTAAAAAGCTACCTGAGCTAATTGAGATATCTCACCGGAAATATATTTTTTTTAATTTAACATCACATAGATGACATATGTAAAGATTTATACTAATGTTTTCATTTTATTGCAAAATACATTTGTTTGAAGAAAACAAAATAGTTTAAACACATCTACAGACTTAGGTTTATCATCCCCAAAAAGTGTAGATGTTCAAGTTTTGGTTTTTTTTTTATAGTTTCTTAGATCTCGTTGAGAAAAGGTTTTTTTGTCGCGAGACAGGAAACGGACAAATGGAAATGAATTTTGAACAAACGGAAATGAATTTTGAAAAAAAAAATGGAAAGAAAATACGCCTAGAGGTTTGGAAATTTCAGGAAAATCTACAATCACTGTAATGTCTTCTGTTAAAAACGGGATACCTTAAAACATTACAATCACTATAATGTATTCCATTGGAAACGGAAGACCTAATAAACAGTACAACCCCTATAAGTTATTCCGTTGGAAACGGAAGACCTTAATAAACAGTACAACCCCTATAAGTAATTCCGTTGGAAACGGAAGCCCTTAATAAACAGTACAACCCCTATAAGTTATTCCGTTGGAAACGGAAGACCTTAATAAACAGTACAATCCCTATAAGTAATTCCGTTGGAAACGGAAGCCCTTAATAAACAGTACAAGCCCTATAAATCATTTCGTTGGAAACGGAAGACCTTAATAAACAGTACAATCCCTATAAGTAATTCCGTTGGAAACGAATGACCTTAATAAACAGTACACGCCCTATAAGTTATTCCGTTGGAAACGGAAGACCTTAATAAACAGTACAATCCCTATAAATTATTCCGTTGGAAACGGAAGACCTTAATAAACATTTCAATCCCTATAAGTTATTCCGTTGGAAACGGAAGACCTTAACAAACAGTACAATCCCTATAAGTTATTTCGTTGGAAACGAAAGACCTTAATAAACAAAGACCTAAAGATACCATTATGTACTCCTTCTTGATAAAACACGATCCATAAAACTAGTTCTTTAGTTTATAGATAATATAATACTAATACATGTACGCCCTTGAGTTAAATGACGAGAAAAGCCATGTCTTAGCACTTTTCATTCCGCTTTCATTAATCAGTCGGTCTCCGAGGCAATCCCGCAAATATCACGCAGTTGTTTTAAAAATCTACATATTCAAGGTTTTTATGCGCTTATTTACTTGTGTATAAAGACAATCATGTGAAAGTGTGTATGCATTCGCTTCTGTTGTTTGATCACAGCACCATCTGCTTTTTCATATTCAAAAGTTTGTTCAATCAGTTTATTAAAAAAATGTTTAAAATATGGATTAATTAATAGGGGTACTAGTGTTTCAGTTCACATCATAATTTACTTTTTCATGTAAATTTAAGAAAATGTTTGTTGAAATATTAGATCATTCTTGTTTAAACGCTTTACGTAAAATGATTAGAATATGCTATGTCTACATATATAATTTTCTTATCTAGTATAAATACAGTATGGATACACAACTAAGTCATTTCTTAATATTCTTTATTTGCGCAAGATATACATCTTATTGCTTTATTAACAACAGTGTTATTCCATTCATTTTTTACAATTTTGTATCATTAGAGGGTGCGACTGCAACGCTTAATGATATAACGTTTGTATCATTAGCGGTTGAGGGTGTCGATATTTGCTTGTTTCATTAAGCGTTAAGGCTGCTGTGCATTTGTAACGCTTAATGATACAATTCTATCATTAAGCGGCGATTTATCATTAACGGTTAAAGACGTCAATTGTTAATGCAAGAATTTATAGCATTAAGCGTTGCAATTGCAACGCTTAATGCAATTTATATCATTAAGCGGCGTTGTATCATTAACGGTTGTTACAGGGCTAATCAAGAAGTGATCTTTTTATTTTATTGTATTTTGACGGGGGGGGGGGGGGGGATATACACATTCACAAACTTATTCCAACTACATATTTTATCCGGGAAGAAAATAGGGTCAGGAATTGCTGTTATACAGAGCTATCTAGAGTAGGTGTTGACTTCAATATCAATTCCGAGCTGTCGTACGTAATGAGGTTTAAAACGTCTACTCCCCTTAACATCCTTACAATAAAGACATTCAGACAACCTATAGCAATAAGTATGACTTAAGTATGACTTGAGTAAATGTTCTTTCCTTCTACACTTTCTCACACAAGACATTTAATAAAATCATGTGTAAAATGAAGACAACGTGTTTATTGTTGGACTTCAACTCCAGACACTCCCTTTCTAAATCTTAAAGTCTAGGTTGCTATTTAGATCATTTGCATCTTCTTTAACTTGGAGCACGGGTAAATCACCACCAATAAGAACATCCTTTTTGTACACCCCTAAACAAAAAAAGGATTAGCTATTATGAAATTGTTTAACAATCGGTTTAACATGTAATCAACATTATTTAACTATAAAAAAGGATTTTTTAAAGCTAACAAATTTATTATTTCTTGTAAACAGGGTTTTCTATTGAAATTTGCATGTATTTTTTGCATGAGTTTCAATCCAGATTTGAATCTGATTATTTGTTTTGATTTGATTTATTATACACACTAACCTCTTGTATTAAAATATTAAATATAACCCTTTGAAATCATAAACAAATAAAGAAGATTCCTAAAATATTAAAGAATATAGGTAAGAACTATTAAAGCGATTCGCCTAGCATTGGACAATTAAACTCGCCCAGCCAGTACGAACGCAATTTTTATTTTTTTTTCCAGATCTCTCTTATCGTAAAATTGTTTGTCTTTCAGAATTGAAAGTTGATAAGTTGTTTATCATTTAACGGTCACTACGAGATTGTTAATACGATTAATTTTACATTTCAAGTTTCAAGTTTATTTATTATCTCAAACCATACAACGATGGTACATGAGGTACAAAACAAATAATTATCACAAAACCAAAAAATAACGTGTCTTTAGAGGAGGACGTACACGTCCACACACACAAAAAAAGAAAGAAACAAACAAAACAAAAACAAAAAGAAACAAAAAAAAGGAAAAAAGTGTAGATGACATGAATATATACATATAAACAAACATGAAACAGAATAAATAATGGAGGGCACGCAGTGATTTTTTAAATAAAAATACAGATTTATTTTAAGTGTTTCTACGTTTCTTGAGGACATAATTTCTTGAAATTTTAAAACATTTGGTCTGGTACAGTATTTACTATGCAAGGACTTTTTCCTAGTATTTTACAGTGATTTACATTCTAATAAATAATGATATTCATCAGCAATTCTATGTTCATTACAAGGTTTACATAGCCTTTCCTTATGAGGAATATTTTACCATCTGCCGGTCTCTAGCGGGAGACGATGATTAGTTGTATGAAATTTTAAAAATACATGTACATCACTAAACTGTTTGGGTAATTTTTCTATGTATGTTTCTAGACCAAAGTTTGGCTTAAAAATCCTATAAAGGGTACCCTTTCAAGACTGGAAAATATCACTGGAACATTTTTGAATGAACTGGTCCTGTAGTCTTTGTTTAACAACATTTTTAATCCAATTTTTATTTACAATTTCATCGTAAAAAATAAACATCAGAAAACCCACACGTATTTTTATTTTGAATACATTCAAACCATGGGTTTTTAACAATATCACATGTATTTATGTGATATATTTACAATTTTGTTTCCGTTAGCCGACTTTAGTTTGGCCCAATATGAGCCATTCTAGTACACACATTAATATAAAGAGGGTAACGATCAGTTTTTCAACATACAATATATGGAAGCTTTTAAGGCGAAAAATTTGCTTCAAAAATTTTAAATGAATGCGTTCTTTGTTTTGTAAAAATTTTCATATCCTCACACTTCACATCCGTATAATATAACAGGTAAATTTAGTTTGTCAAACATATCAAGTTGAATCGTAGCTGGTAAATTAAACTGTCTAATTGTTTCGTATAACACCAAACATAGCTTTTTTAGCTTTACAAAAAGAGCCTGACTTGAAAAATATGATACCCAATTATTTAAAATTCCTTTACATTTTCTAAGACACCTCCATTATCTTAAAAATCTATTCTAAGGCAGTGGACCCTTTGAAAAAACATTTTTTTTCTTTTTTCAACATTAACATTCAATTTCAACTGTTTACACTAAACCTCAAATTCATTCAGTGCATGTTGAAGATCATAAGCAGATTCAGTCATAATGACTGTGTCATCAGCGTATAACAGAATAGAGAGTTTCAAGTACTTCATACCAACAATACCTTTTTCTAGTAAAAACCTGTCAAGATCATTAATGTATAATAAGAAAAGAAATGGAGATAAATTTTCACCTTGTCTAACTCCAATATTACATGTAAATAAATCAGTTGCCATATCATTCATTTTTATCATCGATTTTGTTTCCATGTACATAATTTTAATATAATTAAAACATTTCTCTGAACATCATTGGGTAATTATTTATACCACAGACCGTTTCTCCACACACTGTCAAAGGCCTGTTTGAAATCTTTAAACGCACAAAATAGTTTTTTCTTTCTACTCATAAGTTTTTGAGACAAAAATTGTAGTGAAAGAACATGATCCATTGTAGAATACTTTTTTCTAAAACTAGCTTGATTGTCGTTAATTAATTCAACTTCATTGGCATACGTTTCCAAACAGCCATTCAAAAGTAAAGAGTTACCCCAGATAACTTAACAATATAATGGGGCGGTAATTCTCTTATTTATATCAACAGCACAAGTACTATTTTTATCACCAGAGTTTAAAACTTTCCAATATTCTTTACGGCCGGTACACACGATAAGGCTTGCCTTACAAGTCTAAAACTTACGTTTTTGCAAGCCTTACGTCTCTAGTGTCCACACGCTAAGGCAAGCCTTACATGATCATAAACATCATTTCCATAATTCCCACGTGTTTTTGGTTTTTGTAAACATTACAAAAATAGAATTACTGTAGCAGCAGTTACATAATTGGCTACGGCAAATAAACTAATTAAAAAGAGGAACAGTGTAAATAGACGCGTATGGACACGTATTTGGGTGAAAAGAAGAGCTGTGCCCGGTGTACACAATGCACTGCTGCGAGAATTGTGCCTAGAAGACCCTAGCGCCTTAAAAAATTGTGTACGGATGGATCAGCAATGCTTTGCAGAGTTATTGGATCTTTTAACTCCTTACAAAAGGAGACAAAATACAGTAATGATAGATGCCATTCCCCCAGCCGAGATATTATCCATCACTTTTAGATTCCTCGCAACAGGTTACAAATTCATTAACATTTACTGACGATCCGAACTTGTTAAATACGAGTTTATATATTTCTGACATATGCAAACTTGTCATGTTATAGCAAATTAATACTTTATTGAATGGAGAGACCAACATGGTTTTAATATTTACCAATTCATTTAAACAAGCACCCAATTGCTTGAAATTGTCATGACATCATTGCATGTAAAAAAAAATGTGTAATAATAGTGATCTGTTAAGTGTATGCCAATGTTAAACGCGGATTTATATAAGCTTTCCAATGGCAAACACATCGAACATGTACACCGTTTTTATGACATGCGGTTTTCAATGTTAAATTATTGATTGATCCGCCTCTTTCTACACATAATATGCGTCAAAATTTATAGTATGACGTCACATTGACAAGTACATTGCGATCAGTCAGTCGTTTATATTTTACGTTGTTGATCTTATTTGACTACAAGTTGCACGCAAAAATAACTTTTAACGAGTTTAATGTGTTCGTACTAATAACAATCGCGAAATACTTGATTATTGACCATGTTGACCACTTGTTGTTTTGTGTAGAGTAATAATAAACATTCCCCGTACTTTCTGGTCGGATCGACCACAAAGTAGACCTTTACAGTGTTGCGTTGCTGAAATTATGTTACATATAAAAAGTTAAATCACGTGTAACCAAGATAACATCGTTTGTCGCTGTTTTATACAAGGATGAGAAGATAAAGTAAAAGATAGAAGAAATGGGAGGTTCTGAGTCAAATTTGTCATCTCTAGCGGGAAATGGAAATAGCACATTGCGCATGACCATGCAGTCATAAATATATTAGACAAGAGTTATAGTTTTTGCAACGATGACAGTATGTTTGATGAAAATAATCTGGTTTATCTAGAGATCCTAAATTGTATAATACATATCCATTTTGATTCCTCATCTAAAGTAAAAAGTGGAAATTGCAGTGTCTGAAGATTCTAAACATTTTTATGGCTCTGTTATGACTAATGTACAAAGCATTAGGAATTTGTCAACTAAGTAGTTACAGAATAGCAATAAATAACTGTCAGTAGATCAACGGATGTTTTTTTCTCCCAAAAATCAAACCAGCTGTCTTCTCTTTGTCGTAATATAACATTATAAAAAGAAACAAATCTAAGCGTATGTATTGCATACGAGATCTCAAATTTGTTTTTGTTTTTTGTTTTATTTTTATTTCAGCGCGGGCTTCATATTAATGATAACTTTAACGATAAAATTTAGCATTAAGCAATAGTTTAAAATGAAAAAAAAGAAAAAAAAAACACTTAAAATTTGCCGATCGACCGTTTAGAAAAAAACCCAGAGCCGTTGGAATGTTGGTTTCGGAATTGTTCAAAACGACATGATGTACTCACTTTAAATCGACTGTTCACTTCGTTCTCGATATTGCATTACGTATAGAAAGTTATTAAAATATATCGTCATTTTCATCGACAACCTACATGTATAACATTCGGAAAGCTCCTGTGGGAAGTGTTCATGATATTCAGCAAAGGCCCATGTCAAGATCGCTACATAACCCCTAACCACGTGACAGATGAAAAGCAGCCACCCCAAATGCAAACGAATGATTTTATTTCATATGATATCTATACTTATAAATTAAGGCATTTTGCCAATAAACTTCGAAATGCCTGCACCCGAGTAACTGCTCACACCTTTGGCATTTCAACATGTGTGGGTTGATGTCCGTAAGCTATAATTGAATTTTACCTGATAAGTAATTATTGTAAGATAAATTAAAAACCTACTTTCATTTTCGATAAACCAGCCCGAAATAGCAAATATGTGAGTAAGGTGGTGGACACGCTTTGGCGGATCCAAGTCAGTGGGAGTTTGCATAAAAAAAATATACTTACAATTAAATAATATTGAATGATTATGTAAAGAGTGAATATATATCATGGGAACCTATTTCGGGTATACATAAGAATTGAGATTTGACACATGTTGAATAAATAAAATGAGCCAATTCGTTTCTTGAATGTGCGATTTTTGTTTTGATGAATAGAACTTTCCAGAACGGGGTAACCAAGAACGCGGTTTGGCTAATTAACGTCATGTTGGAGAATGTAGGATGAGTCACCATGCTTTGTGGGCAGATCGGACATCTGGTTAATACAAAAAAGTTAATAAATAAAATGGGCCAATAGACGCGATTTTATTTTTGATGGAAAGAACTTTACAGAACGGGATGCCAAAAAATGGGGTTGACTAATTAACCGTCACTATGGCGAACAGTGCGTACACGTTTTTAAATAACATATACGTTTTTTATACCACGACAGATTGGTAGTAAACCTTATAAATTAATTTGTTGACAGTGTTTTATCTAAATTTCTTATTTTGGGCAATAATAAGTGAAATTTGACATAAAGAACAAAGTTCTAAAAAGAGATACCACGCTCTATACACCCACACTCTGGTTTGAAATAAGATAATAGTCTATTTTTTTCCAGTCAGCTGCAACAAAAAGAATTAAGGCCATGTACATGTACATGTGTATATACCCCATTTCAGTTTAGATTTTCATCCCTGTCCTCTCCTCTAAATTTTCAGCCACGCAGTTGCTTTTTTATTTCAATTTTATAGAATATTTTAAGAAAAGCAATTAAGAAAAATTTCGGACACAATACATAGAAACATGAACAAAAAAACATGGTTCAACATATTAAGCATTGTATTATAATATAATATGTGAATATAATATAATATGTGAATTATTGTTAATCCCCGCGCTTGCGCGGGGAATCATCTAGTATACATTACATTAGGGGACTTAGAACTTTGGTTTATTGTATATAGGTATTAGTGCCACTTCCCAACAACTGTAGTGCCTTTCTGACATCAAGTTGTCATTATATATATATATATATATATATATATATATATATATATATATATATATATATATATATATATATACTTGATCTTGAAATATTTTGAAGTGTTCAAAGTATTACAAAATGCGTTATTTGTGAAATATAAATAGAGAAATGTGTGAATTCCCAACTATGTAAATACAAATGTATGTATTCGTTATGTGAATATTAACCATTTGTATATCGTCGTTCTTAAAATCTATCGAGCATCGGTAAAATACAAATTCATAATCTGTCTATTGCAAGTTTGAAATTTGCACATACATCATCCCTGATTTGTATTTCAACATGTGTAAGATTGCGATATTATGACGATATGGATGCGTTCTACGTAACTTTTTGGGGAGATAAACTTTAGAGTTGAGGTATTATACCAACATATGGAATAACATGGAAATACAAAGGGAACAAGCAACTCATGTAAAATCATATAAAATTTTATCTGAACATAGTGTGAAAATTTATTTGTTATAAAGAAGTTTTTAAAACCACTTGAATCAACAATGCATTTTTTCAATGTAATACAATATGAAGATGAACATATTTAAGTATGTATACTAGCTAAAACAATCATAACAATATCATTATTGGTGGATAACTAATACAATTATATTAACAAAGTGGCAACTGAAATATGACTGCACTCATAATTTAAGGACATTTTATCAAATTCTTTGTTAAATACACATATACTATAAAAAATTCATATTTTGCTTTTGCTACCGGATAATGGTATTTTGATATGAAGGTTATGTGGTAAATGCAGGAACGTTTAGTTCTTGATAAGTTGAATTCTCAACATTATTAAGATCTGTATCTGTATAATACACGGACTCCTTCAAAACCGTCAGCAAATTTCCAGAAATGTGGACTTTCTTTTTAACAATTCCCCTGAAAACAATTTCATTCATGTTTATTATGTAATGTACGTACATTGTATACAAAATGCTTTTATAAGAAATTATCCAAGTACATATTTTAAAAAATGAGTCAAAATGAAGATACCCAAAATAATTTGAATTTGGATTGCATGGTGATCAAAAGTTGTGTTTTTTAATTGTATGTACCAAAATATCTCTCAAAATGCATACCAATTTTTTGGACGAAAATATGATATCGGTTGTTGCAAAGCAGGCAAAGTTTACTGATTCAAAGTGCTTTGTTTTTTTCAATAAAGTAAACCAACAAGCATACATAACTGTATATATAACTAGTTATATCCCCTTTAATTAAAAGAATATGCACGGAAAGATTTATCACCCAATATTGATACAATCACCGCTAATTTTTACGAATCGACCTGATTCATTTTGATGTTAAATATTTATCTATTTTGTTAATACCTGCACAATACAACGGTGCCAAAAATGAAAAAGACGTTAACTCCAAAAGAAAGTGAAAAGCCAACAATCCAAATGGAAGAATACAGCAACTCTTTCTTTTGTGATACACTATCTGTAAAAAAAAAAATAAAGATGAATTTAGATTAAGCAAGCACTATATTACTTTTAAAAAATGCAATAACAATACCATTTACATGACATAAAAATTTCGTCTTGGATAGACAATTGTTAAGCTACATAAAAATTGCTAACGGTCCGTATTATGATTTGAATTATCCAGGAGCTCCCAATATAATGACCAGTAGCCAGCGTCCATATTATGTGTTCATCTTAATCTTCCCTAATATTGTGACAGATTGTTGCTCAGATATTTTTCGAATTTACTAAAAACAAAAAAACAAAAAACAAAAAAATAACAGCATTAATTAATAATTATCATTTCCAAATATTTAACTCTACTGACTTATTATAAAACATTTTTGTCCTATGCGGAGTCATTCTTTAACCACATACAGTTCTCAACTTGGTAAAAACTATACATGTACACATACACATGTATGTGCACCAATTAAACACATTATCAATGAAAGCCATTTAAATTCAGGATATTGCGTATAGGTCAAATGACCTAACATTAGTCTGTGATTGGACTTTGAGCACATACCTCATATTTGATTATTAGTACGTTTTGTGAATAATTTGTTTATATTGTATAATTGGTCTAGATTAAATAACAAATGGTTATATTTACTGGGACAGAAATAATGAGTATATGTGTAAATATTACTAATATAATTTGCTGCGTGGTGTAAATTTATTAAAAACAGATGAGACACCTACGTCATGCAGAGAAAAAAAGATGTAGCATGGGCCCGACAAATAGGCGTTTTAAATGGGCCAAAGACCCCCCACCCCCCACCCGCTGGTTAACACAAGCGGTGTTATAAATAAAAGAACGCAACATAGGTAGCTCAAAGTAATAACCAAAAATATTTAATAAATACCTACATGTTCATGCGTCTTCTAACATTTTTTTAAATTTAATGTGCACCTACCCGTACCGAAGCAAACATGTTTTTATTTTCGCACAATTTGTGAAGTCACGTGATAAGATGAAGCTTCAGAACGGTCGGGTGGATATACGCTCAAAGGCATTCCTTTTTAAAATTCGTCAACTGTCCTGTTAAAGGTAAGGATGTTACACGATTTCATCGAAAGGAGGGCTTGTATTATCTGTTATCTTTTTATTATCTTTTGTAAATTTTGTCATTTAACAGGAGAAATACTTTGCAAAGTATACTGTATTTTAATTCATCAAGATTTTGTCTAGGCCTGAGGATCGAAAGCTATAGTATACCTAATATGATACAATACATATTGTGATATGTTCATGCATGGCTGCAGGTCTAGCTCCCGGACTGGGCGACCATCCGATTTTTTTTAGACCAGGGCTGCGTTCAAGATCGTAGCGGCTAGGTAGGGCTACGATAAGCTAGCCTAGCCGCTACGTAGATATACCTATCTTACATTTTTAATGCTAAGCATCAAAATTCAAGATGGCTGCCATAGTGGTCAAACATGATATTTATCTTATTAAGTGATATTTACTTCAACTGATAAGTTATTATGAATTGTAACATGCATATTTCTGCCTGAAATTAAAAAAATGTGTTGGTGTAATAAGTGATTATAATTCAATATTTCAATTTCAAATAAGAAACTTAGCGGCCAGCCTAGCTTATCGTTCAATTAGACCTAGATATCTTCGATCTAGCAGCTGAGTTAGCCGCTACGATCTTGAACGCAGCCCAGGAGTTACAGTCCTGCAGCTATGTTCATGTGAAATAACATGTATAATGTATTGTTACCTCTACCAAATGTTAGTTACAGGTGAACTTTTAGCTCTAGTCTTAGCATTGTGGTTTTCTTTAATACCGTGCTCTCCGAGTCTCAGCTATTTTAGACCATTTGGTTGTATGTAGATTTTTCAAATGAGATGATTAACTTGCACTGTATTATAGATACATTCATTTTTTTTAAATAAAACATCTCTATTTTAAAATGTCATTTGATGATAATAATTGTCAATATCGAATCATACAATGTAGCCGCTCACCATCTAAATCTGTGTTTTAATAAAAATGCATACCTATTATAGTATATACTATAAAAATAACAAGGCTTGCAACTAGCCGCCACTTTGACAAGTTTTCCATGGCCGGAAGTTTTCAAAAATTAAATTGCGCTTTATAAAAATCCTTTTAAACACTATAATGGTCCATTTAGGAACAGAATTAAACCGTTTACGATGAAAAGAAGCTAAAAAATCATTATTTCATATTTTCAATTTGAAACTAAGGTAGACATAAACTTTTCTTACTTTATTTTAGCTTCAGAGGATTGCAATGGAGGCTAGTTGCGGGCCTTGTTATTTTTATAGCATAATAATGCATTTTTTAAAAACACAGTTTTAGATGGTGTGTCAACTTATCGTCAAGATGCAAAAAAGCAAAGCATTGTTAGTGTATTACTTGATTGAACAATTTAGGTTCACACAAGCTTATCTTTTAAAAAGATTGGTGAGCTAGCGCTATAGCCATTATATAACACAAAAGTAGATTTTTAAACCATTGGTTTAATTTTCTGAATCGATTTATAATTAATAGGAAAGCACAGTGGTGCACTGGAATTGTGTTGGGATGGAGAGGGGGGGGGGGATCTCAATTCAGAATGGCGAATCTATAGAGTTGGCTTCACATCAGTAATGACATAGCCCATTAACTTCGCTTAAATTATGCATTCTGTATTTACTGTAATTTCAATTTTGACGTGACAAATCAGAGACCAGTAGAACCAATGGTACTCAAGATTCGGATCTTCTCGGGACTTTCCGGCAAGCTCGGATAACATATCCGATGTTATTTTACGAGCTTGAGGGTAGTTAAGAAAACTGACTATTTATTATAATTTTAGATAAGCTTTGCATATAAATCCTAAACTACTGTTGAAGATGATAAAACAAAATTCACATAGTTTATCTACAGTAGAATTCCCAGAATGCCCTACCGTGAAGTTGAGCATTCGTATTCCAGTAACAAGCTTATCTTTAAAAAAGATTGGTGAGCTAGCGCTATAGCCATTATATAAAACAAAAGTAGATTTCTAAACCATTGGTTTAATTTTCTGAATCGATTTATTATTAATAGGAAGGCACAGTGGTGCACTAGAATTGTATTGGGATGGAGAGGGAGGGGGTCTCTATTCAGAATGGCGAATCTAGAGTTGGCTTCACATCAGTAATGAGCTAGTCCATTAACTGCGCTTAAATCATGCATTCTGTATTCATTATTATTTCAATTTTGGCGTGAAAAATAAGAGACAAGTAGAACCAATGGTACTCAAGATTCGGATCTTCTCGGGACTTTCCGGCAAGCTCGGAAAACATATCCGATGCTATTTTACGAGCTTGAAGGTAGTTAAGAAAACAAACTATTTATTATAATTTTAGAAATAACTTGGCATATCAATCCTAAACTACTGTTGTAGACGATAAAACAAAATTGACATAGTTTATCTACAGTAGAATTCCCAGAATGCCCTACCGTGAGGTTGAGCATGCGCATTCCAGTAAAAAGGACTAACGTAGTTGCTAGCGCTCGAGAGCGCTAGCAAAAAGTCTGTATCATGTTATTATCTAGAAAAAATACAAGAAAGTAAATGAGTTAACCATGTTTGTGGTACATAGAAGTTAGATTTTGTTTGGTGTCTGAAATGGCATATACATGTACGAGGGCTGTTTGAAAATTATTGAGACATTTACTCTTGCTCCCTTGGCAAAAACGATAAATCATTGAAATTTCATCAGAAAGTAAACCAGGATACCCTTTGTTTAGGTGAAATTTTTAAGTTGATGACATCATTTTTCATTCCTTGTAAGCTTACAAACTTGCCTACATCCATTGACCAGTAGCAAATCAACAATATATTAACAACCTATAAAATTAATTATCAAGATTGACAAGTTTTTTTCCACTGAATTCAACTTTTAAAAATATTGTTTGTAAGATACATGACTTTATATGATACTTTTGCATATTTTTTTTGGCTTGGTTTTAATGTAAAAGTATTGTGGATTATTGTGATATAAAATATAAGTCTAAATAAATATAGGATGAGAACAAACTATTTATTCAAAAGGCTTATAGATGTAGTTAGTCGTTCATGTTTGTGTGATCATAACTATAAATAATAAAATCCAAAACATTCAACAAATTTACAATACAGAAAGTCTTTGACTGATTCACAATGAATACAAATACATGTAGTAGGAAGATAATGTCTCAGTGAAGCATTGAAGAAGCAGGTGTCCACATCTCAAGAGCAGGCTAAAGATCTTCTAACCATTAAAACCAAGCTTGAATTCTTTGTTTCTGGAACAAGGGAAACACCAGAAGTGAAGTTAATCTTCCTCTTTTATTTGTTGAAGAAGCTCCTTCTAAATGAAATATACCAAATTCACAGTAGTTATAAATTAATCAAGTTGACATTGTTCATTATTTCATCTGATAATGATAGTTCACAATATCACTTACTTGGTCTATTGTCAATTTTTGTTGTTGTAAATGTAATTGCCACATCCTTCGCACAGGACAATGTTCCAACCCTTCTGATTATTGCATAAGTCTATATTTTGACGGCAAACTTCACTTTGAGAATTAATATGACCTGTTGGCATCATTAGTATTCTACCAATAAACCTGTGTTAAAATTTAAAGAAGATGCAATAAAAATAACGTACTAGTCATCTCTATAAAATAATTTCTATATTCCTCTGACTCAACCCCTGCTTTATATTTTAGATGGTGTGTGTTTGTGTGTGTGTCTTCCCCACACGCAATGCAACAGTATGTAAAGAAATCACCATGTCCATGAAAATATTCAAAATTATACTGAACGTTATACTGAACGTTATAAACAATCCCTACTTTTTTAGGTCATTTGTCCGAAGAACAAGATATTAAATTGGTGTGGTCTTGAGGTAAAATACAGAGTTGTCGAACTTTTTTATCAGTGTCAGATATTTGGTCTGACACAATGAAAGGTAGTGTCAGACCAGACAATGTTCTGTATTATTGTAAATAATAAAAAAATGCATCAAAGAAATGATTTTATTTGTTATGAGTACGGTTTCATAAATAAATGTATGTTCTGTGCCTCTGATTATCAGTCTGTTCATTTTACCCTTACTTTAATTCAAAATTCATTTCTTTATTTTCTCAGTCGACATCATTTTCAACTCTCTCACTGGCACTCTCTTGTCTTTACTACACTCTAACTACTGGAACATCAACTTTTGTTTAAAAATCTTGGATACCGAAGACCCCCATGGTCTTCCTGAGTTCCAAGATGGCTGATAAGCTGACCGGGTGTGGATGAACTATAATAATGAAATTCTGCATCATAGCTTTGAACTCTCAAGGACCATTGCTGTTCTCGTAGACTATTTTTAATTGGCTCGTTTTTGCGTGGACCCTGAGGTCCACGCAGAAAATATATAAGCGAGGTTAAACCGGATGCACTGGGGAAAATTTAGCTTGCGCATGAGCTAATCTGGTTCCTGCGCGACATTATGGGTAGCTAAGGGAACCAGGCTAGCACACGTGTATCTGAATCGCGATCGGGATTTCATGCCATATATGCACATGTTCATTGTATTTGTATAGTTGTCGGTGAACAGTACAGAAACAAATTGAAGTATTCCTTTTAAAGAAATGATCGACATGTGATATGAATTGTCAACATAATGGAATACGTTAATGTTTTGCCGAAACTACAACATACATAAATCGCGATGTTTTATTGTTTTCCGAAATAGCTTAACTATACGACGAGGCTAGTGTACTTCCCGATTAAAATACAATTTAAATAAAAATGCGCATTTAAGCATGATTTAATAATTATGTGACTGTATATAATAAATCATTGAATAATTATGTCACTGTATGAAAGTTTAAATTTCAAGAGAAATGCATCAAAATACGAAATCAATTTACATAGTCAACAAAGTAGTACGCAAATAGTGAAATTCGCTGAATGCCTAATACTATACATGTATAGTATCTTTATGAACGTCTTCATTAATATAATTCATAATTGTGTTTAAATTCTGAGGTAAAAGGTCAGGGCTCTACGTGATACAACGTACACATTCAGTGGTTTAAGGCACTATATCCAGGCTTGCTACTATAATATTAATTCATCATAACACCTTTGCAATCACAGGTCTCCCCGTAGATGTCTTTATATAAAGCAGGGGGCTAGAGTCAGTGGAATCTCTGATAATCTTAAGGCTTTCGCGTTTCCGTTAGAAACACATGCATATGGTCCACGTATTGCAGTCCTTTTTTAAAGGACAGCAACTTGTTGTGACTTTTCTTTTCTACAAACTCGATCGACATTGCCGCCATTACTGTTTATATGACCTTCACCTCTGTATTCAGATCCCGACTGATAAAATTAGCATCATGTCATGTCCGATTTTTTCAATTGGTCATTTTGACCGATGATTTCCATAAAGTTATCGGTCCAGACAAATTTTAACCAGCCTTGCTGACAGGGCCGACAATTTTCGACAACTCTGAAACTACTTTTTACATGTCACAAGCATAAATGTAAAATTTATGACACTCTCCCGTCATATCATGTCAGCTCAAGTTTGCAGTAACATGATGTCATTAGCTTATACCACTTAAGAGAGAAAATGCTTTTTGTCAATTTTCATTGAAATTGACTCTATAGTTCTTGAGAACAAAGTAAGATAATTGTAACAAGGTTATAACTACAACAAAAGACAACATTCAGAAAACCTCAGTCGAGCCTTTGGCTTTGAGTTTAGCATTGCTATGTACTTTTTTAAAAAACAATATGGATGAACCTAGAGCATTTAATCAATTTAAGGCAATTATATGATTGTTATTTAAAAGAAAACGATCAACGTATGAAAAAAAATACCTTCACTTGAACTTCTGTTAAATTTAATTTCCCTGCCAATTCCTGACGACCACTCAACCAGGTCTTTCCCTTTCTCAAACCCTGTTCATATGCATCCTCCAGCATCTTCACTTGTTCTGGTGAAAATTCTGTCCTCTTTTGCTAAAACATTGAAAAAGGGGTACACAATCTTTAATGAAAATAAGAGCAAGTATTAAGACTAAAAAATATTCTAGCAATTGATTTGGTATATTAGGATGGAATGGTTAAAACCTTTTATAGTGGCTTTAATAAAACATTTATTTTTAATAATCCTTGACTCCCTCTCTGCCAGGCCCCAGGGCAAGCCCTAAGGAAATACTGTATGCAGCAAAATATTTGCCCCCGTTTTATTTCCGCCTCTTTTATCTTCCTTGTCAGTGTGCAAATTTAAAACTGGGTGAATACAGAATAAAACTATTCTCTCTTTTAAAACAACTGTGTTTGGGTGAATTTAAAAGAGGTAAACCTTTTGCAAGTTTAGAAAGGCGAAAATAACATGGCGCGAGAATAACCTTGTATACATTAGTTTATTTCGAGGTTTGATAAAAGAACTATATCTCACTCACAATCAGCGGATAAGTGATAAAATCAACATATACTCCAATGTGACACTTTGACCATTTACTATGTTCCCACCTTACCTCACAGTGTATATCTCACACATATATTTCATTGTATTGATGAATCATTTTGCATATGGTTGCTTGTAATATGAACCTGGACATTCTAGACTATTATTTCATTCATTATTTGTTATAATCATGATATTATTTTTTTAATGTATATGCCCCCTGAGGGCCCTTGATTGGTGAATAAACACTAAACTGTGAACTGTAATACTTTTAAAATGGTAAATTCAAAAATACATGAACACATTCATAATGTCTTAAAATTTTGTCCTACATTCCTCATAGCAGGAAAAACACCCCCCCTACCCCGGAATAAAGGGGGAGGGAGTATGCCATCTACATGCAGAACAGCTGATGAATATGCGACTTTGGAAAGGGGGTTGCCCCCTTTTCAATACGTTTGCTGACATGTAGCTAATTATATAAAACAAAGATACTACTGATGTGTCCCCTGATAACCTTTTTTGCTTAGCAATGCCTACTCTGATGCCTACGTACGTACCCCCCCCCCCCATTTTTCTTCGGGCCTTCGGTGTATAAGATTCCTCTCAGTTTATTTAAATATCAATTGGAAACTGAAATATAAATTTATGATTACATTTTTAAATACTGGCTGTGTTTGCAAAACATATTATGAGGCTAGGAGCAGAGCTATTATAATTGAAAATGAAATGGAAATAACCCCCGCATCACCCCCCCCCCCTTCTACCTATTTAACTATCTATAAGTTTCTTAAAAACAAATGTTTTACACTTACCTTCTCCATCCTTAATTCTTCTTCAATAGATATAAAAAAAATATGACAGGATTTATAGAAGTTACTCGATCTCTTCTGTTGTCTTTGTGAAAGCGCACGTGCGATTATAAAAATGGCGAAGGTGATGAGGCTACTTGTAGGAATCAACCGGTCATCAATTTATCACGTGACAAAATCACAACAACCCGGTCATAAATTTACTTTATCATATTTCTATCATATATATGCAAGTATCAAATAGATCAAAGTGAACACGGATGGTGGTCGAGCATCTGGCATTGCATAACAAACATGACAAAAAGATTTAATCAATGGGGGGGGGGGGTTGAATGCGACCGATAGGCTAATGTTACAGGTCTACTCTACAAACACATTTAAACGAAACAAAACAAAGTAACAAGTTGAAGGTTAATTTTGAAATGAATATTAATTATAGTAACTAATTTTTTTTTAATAAAATGAAAAAAATTGAGGCATTAATTTGTGCAGAAGCAGTGGTTTTTCAAAAGTCATTAAAAGATATATGGACTTATTGATATATGCATGTTAAAATATTTTTATTAATAATGTTACAAACACAATATTGATACGATACGAATAAAAGTAGAACGATATATTACCGAGGTTTTCCGCAAACCTGGTGTTACTGCTCTGAACGCTAACCCCAATAGTATATGGTATAATGGTAATACCACAGACAGCATTGAGAGCTGTAACCCCGTTAACTTTTTTGTCGGTTCAGAGCTGTAACTCTGTTCGTATCAGGTGGTGGGGCAGACTCTTACGAATGTATTTCCTTTTACACACTGTATATACTTTGAACAGTCTGACAGATATCTGTAGACACCATCAGCTACTTTACTACAATCCTTATCTAAATCGTAAACAAACGCAACAACTTGAATTATTATCTTTTAAAATATAATTTTCAAAATAAATGGCTAGTTACTGTATTTCATAATTATACAGAAAGTAGTCGAAAAGTACCTCGAGTGACTGTTATTGTTATTTGTGTTATTTTACCTAAAGGTGTTAATTCGTTGTGACCACTCCCTTCGTCCCCGCTGTCCGGAGTTTTCCCGCCATCACCTGTGGGTGGTGGGTAAGGAGACCGAGTTGTTGTTCCCACAGTGGAGAGAGGGATATGTGTGGAAGGTGGAGTGATAGAAATGCCCGACTCTGAGGCCAGCAGTGTGTCGGTCATCAATTTACTGATCGGGTATTTCCCGTACCCACAGATGTTGTTAAAGTCATCAAAGTCCAGGGCCCATATCATGGCGCCCCCTAACTGTTTCTTTATTACAAGGTCGTTAATCTAAATGCAACAGACTTAAGAATGGTATATTCGGTAATCAAAACAAGATGAAACATCGGCTTGCAAACTATATAATAGTCTTCGAGCTATATGGAAACTATATTTTCATCTCACCTTAGTATAGATGCTGAGTTGATCGTCAAACCCAACCCATAATTTGCCCTGCACGAAAAAGGGCGTTTGGGCATCTAAATCTCTGTACGTTTTACCGACTTTCTGAATCTGTCTCTCGCAAATCTATTGGAAAGTTTTGCTTTGATAACTAACATATATAGCCTTTTAAAAATCGTAAATATACTACTGCATATAATTTAGCCCTGTTATACAAGTACTAAGTGCTTACACATTTAAAACAAAATGTAGTGTAAAAGAAACGTACATCATAATAAGGAAGAAACCCATTTTCTCTAACGTATTCCCCCATGGGTCCGGGCCCTGTGGCCGGTGCCCCGACTCCCAAGTTGTTCTGGTCCTGAAGATTGAAGGATCGACCGTACGTGGCCAGTCCAAGGACCAGTTTTTCTTTTGGAGCTCCTTTGTTTAACCAATAATCGACAGCAAAGGCCTGGTATAAAACAAATGACAATAAAAGCTAATGTATTCATATGCCAGATACAGGTAACTCTCGATGGCTCGAACTTCGATCGCTCGAAGTTCTTGATCGCTCGAAGTGAGTCTATGGTCCCGATTTTTTCCCCTATATAACTAAGCAAATTTACTTTTGATTTCTCGAACTCTTGATCTCTCGAAACCCTTGATCCCTCGAAGTCAAACTGCAGTCCCGTTATTCATAATCTATAGTTTTTTACTCTCGATACCTCGAAGTGGCTGTGTATATCCAAGCGTTACCTTATTAACACCTACTTGGTCATTTAAATGGCTCCAGGCGTTAGACGCGGGACCCGTGTCACGGGTTGTTTATTCAGGCGACACTTGTCCTGCCAGGTGATAATTGTTTGATAATTAACCATACCAGTACCCAATCTATAATTAACACCGACCGTTTTACGATAATTTGAAGGTGCAGTGAAAATGATAAATTAATTGAGACGGAACGATAATTTTGACCCATCGTAAAAATTTTAGAATTATAAAACTGTAGAAATTATGCTTATCAGCATCATTGTCATTATAATGATTATTGCTGTACAAGTTCTTACAGCTGGTGAAGGACCCGTAAAGTGGGAACAATGGGTGATATTCAATTATTTAATTTACATGTCGTCTCGCAGTCCAGTAGTACTGAGCAATCTGATCACAATATGATGCATAAAATAAATAATTACAGTGTATCATGAATTTATTCAATATTTGTTTCTATTTAGTTTTTAAAACATCCAGGTCTGTATATTTAACTGAAAAGAAAACATTGTTTAAGCACGTTCCTAAAGGTAAGCACTTAATAAATGGCTTAATCATAACATTCGGTAAGACTAATTTTAAAACCCGTCGGTCAACCCGGAAAACTCCGAACTCTTGATACCTCGAAGTTTTTCCTCGGTCCCATGGACTTCGAGTTATCGAGAGTTACCTGTACTAGTATTTAAAATTGAATTGAAATAGAGCTTAAAAAATGTATCGAAAAGTAAACAATAAAAACATAAATAACGAGTACTGTGGTTTCATTAATATTCAAGGGTATCAAATTTCGTGGATAAAGTGAAAATCACAGTTTCAAGGATATGTAAATTCGTGGCCAATGACCCCGTCAATACAAAATGTTGACAGAAATTGCATTTCAATGAACATTTAATTTCGTGGATCAACTTAAAAACGAAATCCACGAAAATTGGTATTCAACGAATATTGATGAAACCACAGTATGTAGATTACAAAGTGATCAGTTTGTAAAGTTGTTGTCTAATTTTCAAAGTTACTGTTCACTTCACGGAGAATATACACTATTTTTACACACAGTGTGTACAAATATAGTGTATAATCTCCATGACGTTGAACTCGATGACATATGCATAATAGAATAAATTTTTTAAATAAACTCATTTTTTTAGGGGCTAGGTCCTTGATCCATGTAAATCTATTTAATTATGGATCACTCGATCTACACATGTAGCTGCATGGTACACTGTAGGTTTCTTAAATGATTTAAGTTTTACATGTTTATCTCAAATGGCAATAATACGTATATAGTTTACAGAAAACTTCAACCACTGATTACATAAACCACGAACATTCTTATATACGAACACAAACTAGCATGACATTTAATATTTTACTTTGTTGCGTGGACCCTGAGGTCCACGCAGAAAATATATAAGCGAGGTTAAACCGGATGCACTGGGGAAAATTCAGCTTGCGCATGAGGTAATCTGGTTCCTGCGCGACATTATGGGTAGCTAAGGGAACCAGACTATCACACGTGTATCTGAATCGGGATCGGGATTTCATGCCATATGCACATGTTCAAAGGCGCTGTATTTGTAAAGTTGTCGGTGAACAGTACAGAAGCAAACTGATATTTTTCTTTTAAAGAAATGATCGGCATGTGATATGAATTGTCAGCATCATGGAATACGTAAATGTTACGCCGAAACTACAACATGCATTTAATAGCATAAATCGCGATGATTTGTTGTTTTCCGAAATAGCTTAACTATATACTAGACGAGGCTAGTGTACCTCTAGATTAAAAAAAATGCGCATTTAAGCATGATTTAATTAACATAGAGACTTTGGGTTAGGACAAGTCTGAATAGGCAAACTTTGAACCTGTACATCTTCGGTCATGCCAAAATCAAATATCTAAAAAACTATCTAAAAATGTTTCAATTTTTTTTCCATCAATTGATTTAGAATAAAAAACCCACCATTTGGTACTAAACTTTGGTCGATAGTGTGAACGGAAAGGGGTGCGCAACGCCGGAAAAATGTCCATTCCGAAGTTTTCCGTTCCACTATTTAATTATGTGACTGTATATAATACATCATTGAATAATTATGTCACTGTATGAAAGTTTAAATCTCAAGAGAAACGCATAGTTAACAAAGTAGTACGCAAATAGTGAAATTCGCTGAATGCCTAATACTATACATGTATAGTATCTTCATTAATGTCTTCATTAGTATAATTCATAATAGTGTTTAAATTCTGAGGTAAAAGGTCAGGGCTATACGTGATACAACGTACACATTCAGTGGTTAAAGGCACTATATCAAGGCTTGCTACTATAATATTAATTCATCAAAACACTTTTGCAATTACATGTCTCCCCTGTAGATGTCTTTATATAAAAGCAGGGGCTAGAGTCTGTGGAATCTGATAATCTTAATTAAGGCTTTTGCGTTTCCGTTAGAAACACATGCATGTGGTCCACGTATTGCAGTCCTTTTTTAAAGGACAGCAACTTGTTCTTAAATAAACATGAAATTGTGTGTACCACATTATACTCGTCACTGGGGTCGGCTGGCGTCTTGTACAGGGCGGCGTTGAATCCCGTAGCTTTTTCCCAACTGCCACGTAAGTCATACGTCATCAAGGGTATAAAGTCAAGATAACTACAAATAAAAGCTAACATGTATTTTGTACAACCGTATAATTTTTCTGATTTCTCTATTACCAGTATATGATGAAAATTTCCTCAATGTTTCTGAAGTTCCTGACAGTTTTTGCTCATTATGTAATAAGAATATCCTGTTTATTATCTATCTCTCCTGAAAAACACCAAAAATACCCATACTTGGCCATTTCCGGTATGTTGTATGCTGTGTCGGCCACGGATTTTCCTACACCGACCGCTGCCGTTAACAGAAGTCTACTTTTACCGCTGGTTTTGGCTTCTTCTGTAAATGCCTCCATACTTTCCTTGAAAGTTATACAATACCAATTAATAAAATGTTGCGACGTTTGGCATCCCATAGTCGCGAAATTTAATTTGGGAAATTAAGGAAAGTTTTTTTTTTATCACAGGAAGTAATAAAAAAGCTTCACATACAAAAATTGTATTTTATCATATATCTTAAAAAAAGGTTGACTTTCGGTCACTGGTCGCTGCAAACCTTAATATAATTCATATACTATCTGTACCTTTAGTTAATAGACCATCGCAAACATACCTTAAGCAAGATAGGAAAGTTATTAAAATCCTCTGGAGCACCACCACGGTTAGCGGGATATTCCCAATCCATATCGAGGCCATCAAAGTCGTACTTCCTGAGCCAATAAATGGCGGACTGAATAAAAGTTCGCCTGTTGGCGGGAGAGGCAGCCATGTCTGAGTACGGCTTACTTCCGGCCGTCCATCCCCCCATTGCTAGCAGAGTTTTCAATCCTGGATTATTTCTCTTAAAGGCGTTGACTTCTGCATACCTACCAGTCAAACGTTATTTAAATGATATGTATGGTATAAGATTTAGATTGTCACTCCATGATGAACCGACAAGATTGGCATGTTAAATCTTATGCTTACATATATCTATGTATGTTTATTTCATATATTCGCTTATTAGGTATTTTTAGGTATTTTTATTATTAAGGTGGTATGGGACAACTGTCGATACAATCTGATTAAAATCAGATCCTCGAAAGGCTCCTTGTTTTTCTATTGTCGCTACAAGGAGCGGATAGAGGATCTGATTTTAATCAGATTGCTGTCGATATTAATGTGGATAAAAGTACATTATAATCTCTCCGGTTTAGAATTTTCAAATTTTACAATATTTAATCAAAAATTAAAATTATAATCAATTTTATTGTTTATTTCGATCGGAAGTACATGTACGTCACAATATCAGGTTCTCATACCACCTTAAAAAGCTTCGGTTTTTTGCTTTATAGGGATATAGCAGTCGCGGAAATTGAAGAAATAAATAGAAAACACGTTTTGTTAGAAATTTCTGCATGATATCTGATGAGATATCTACAGGACATAAGAACATGAACACCCTTGCTAAGACACCTGCTTGTATACCTTGTATCGTCGTTCCATTCAAAATTGGTAATATTATTGCCTTCTAGCTTCCCAAATGCGTATATGATGTGTGTACAGAGAGACGGGTCGATGTGTTTGGGTTCAAATTTAGCGTTTCCATGTCTATACTGAGCCCAGTTGGTGTAATAGCATACTCGTTTGTACTTCAGGGCAACTGAAAAAGAAAATATACGTCGGTTAGAGTATGTAAAGATATGATTAATGTTACAGTTCTGCATGTGAAACTAAAAAACAAAACAAAAATTACTAGTTTTTATTACATCTGTAAATCTAATACTCTCTGTTTAATAAGTTGTCGCTGATAAGAATAAACATATCGGACCCTAGGTTAGCAAAGATGAAAGCATTCATAGAATAAGGATGTATAGAACATCCTATTTTTGTCTTTCAAAACAAAATAAAATTCAACTTTAAATGTGTTTTCTACCACAATCTTGTTTAACAGCGTAGCGCAACTTAAAGCGTTTTGGTCGATTTTGTCATAGTATGAAACCGACTGAAGTTTTTACAACTGTTACCTTTTTCTAAAATTTTAAAATGCATTTTAAATTGTTACGTATGAAAATTTAGAAACTTTGATTATATTTTAATTATGATGTATTATTATCATAATTGAAATCTAAAAGTGTCCCGTGCTATAATGTATAAAAATTACCAAGCCAGACAACATATGATACGGAATTAAATAATTAATTAAAATTCAAAAAAAAAAATTGCACAAAAATAAATTTTGTGATAATATGAGACAGATTATGATATGAATCAATTGTTTACCCTAATTCCCCTTTTCACAATTCTCTCGAATCACGTTGATAACCATCTAATGTTTACATGCATTAAATGTTAACCTTTCCGGAAATGTTGGTACTAAGCGATGGGTGAATGTATAAACTTACCCGTGTGACAGAGGTAAGTAAGATAAATTGAGGTAAGCAAAAGCCGCGCCATTCCCGAGACCAGCTGTATGGATAAGATCGATCTTTCCTGCTTACAGTTGAATGCAGTGACTTTTGTAGGTATTTGATACTTCCTCATATACATGTATATTTCCCGGCAGCTGCATAAAAGCAAACAAATAAAACATTTTTTTTTGGTCGTGGGTTTGATTCTCACGGCTAGTATTCTGTGTGAAATTTCTGGTAATTTTTTTTTGACCAATCACACTGCGAACTAAATAGTATCGGTTTCATGTTAGCGAATTCCGTGTTTGATACTCATCAACTAAGTCAAAGTAATATAGTGGAATGCCATGCCATGTTAGCGCATTCCGTGTTAGTCAAAGTAATATAGTGGAATGCCATGCATGGAGGAAAATCTGTTTCAGATTCAATTTTATTTCGATGAACTTTTACTGTAATTGTATATACGCCTTAATTTTAATTTGAAAAAGATGTTCTAGATAAGCGATATTTAAAATCACTTCGAAGTTCTAAGTAAATACATGCAAATTGAGCCTCTGTATGTCTTCCTGATTGTCTAATATAGGTTGACTCTTAACATGCTACAAGTTACATATGCGATGCTACGTGCGTGAAGCACGCGTTTGTTTTGTTTTAAGACGAAATACGGCATCGTGAAGGTATTCGTGTGATGAAATCATAAAAAATTAAATCTTCGGACACTTTTTAAACAATAAATTATAAGGAGAAGTTCAATTAATTCTAAGGCGGGTTTTCTTCCAAAGAAGAAAACGTTAAGCCGACTCTAAGTATGGGGATATAATAAGCTGCACGTATGGAGGGTAATCGTGTTCAAAAATCCAGACCTGTAAACTTGCAAATTCAAATATGCAATCGTGTTGGTGTGTAACTCTGAGTATGAATGTATGTGATTCTGATCGTGTAACCTATAAAAACTCGAGCATAAACACTTTAAGATTTGACTCAGTTCCTTCGTATGATGCACATTTTGCTGCTTAATGTTTTTGTTAGTTAATTTAACCTTCAACTTTGCACATTTTAAATCCATAGGTTCTGCATTTGTATCTTCACCCTCGGGTATAGCACAATTGACATGTTACAAATCAACAAATGTAAAGTCTACAAGTTTGTCAAATTTTGACATGACCTTATATGGCAAATGCTCTCCGGGAAAAGGCATGCCGTAATCACCGGAATGGACTAAAATAAAAATAAAATTCAGTTAAATTGTTCAAATGAACGATACTATTTTCTTTGGTTAAAAAATATCATTTTTTTAATTTTTTTATAAAAAAAAAAGATTTTGAGGTATGATTGAAATTGGACCAAACAAGAAGAGGTGAATGTTTGTAAAAATCGGTGCCGGTGTGACGAATGCGCTGGTTTCTGTTATATAATTCCCATGGACACTGGTACATGTAATATACGATAAGGGTTAACTTTTACTAAAAAAAAGAAATGCCTAAAATCTATTCTAATATCGCTAAAATAATTTAACATGTAATTTAAACTGAAAAATATAAAGTTGAATACCTACTCTTTTCTAGAAATGAGACGGATCAAGAAATTTCCTAGGGGGTGAATATCTTTTGTGCGGAATGGGGTTTGGAGACCACCGTGAAGCCCATATAGCTTCATTGCTTACCTAAATGCTAAGAATTTTGAGAGTGAATTTTATAGTCCTCATTTCTTTAGAATTCAACGACTTGCAAAAAATTTGGTAATTTTTGGCGGAAAAATATCTGTATCTATATATTTTTTTCAAATATCAAAATGGCTTTGTTGTGCAAGTGCATGATAAATAATAAAACAGTCTGAAACTATTATGAAAGAAGTTTTATCATCATAAATTAAAGTACAAAATATTGTAAAAAATTGAAAGGTTCTGAAGAAATAAATAAGGAATACTAGTATATGTTAAAATATGTTTCTATAATTATTTTTTCTTCGAAAATCGAATTTCTGAAATTAAGGTGGGTTAAACAGATTTGATTCTATATGAACTGGTAGAGTATTAATTTTAAAATCTTATAAATATATATTGTAATTACAGTAATTTTACAAAACTAAGTAGCTGCTGTTTATGGTAATCAGTACATGTTCACAAGTAGCTGTAAAGCTGTAAAGCTTTCCGGAAATTTTTGATTAACCAACTTCACTGAGTGTGTCTGGATTGAATCGACATTCAGGACGCCAGACTTATATCCCGTTATAATTGCTTGATATCAAAACATTTTTGACAATTATTGTTTACCTTCTTTTTCTGTAAATTACCGACGAAATGAAATATTTTGTTGTAATTTATACACGTTTTAATTTCACGACAGTTAACCTTATCTTTGGATTTTTGTTTTTCAATTAAAGGAGAGGGGGTGCCGCTACTCATGTCTCATCTAAATCAAAATCTTAAAACTACTGTTTTCAGGTAGTTAGTTTTTCCTGTTGATAACTCACTTTTTTAATTAATCAGCAGGCCGCCCCCCCCCCCCCGTGAATTTTTTCTTCTTCGTGGGTAGGGGTGGGGGCTCTTGTCTCAACATTGTGGTAGCGATAAGGATGCTTTTGGTGATATTTTCTTTATTCAGCCGAACTCTAAGTATACTTACACGATTTGTTACATGTTCTTTAAGACAATAGAAATGAGTGTATACATTTAAACAGAGCATGATATTTAAAATTTTCCAGATCTAAGACATCTGATGCCGATTTAATTCTTCACTCGCATCTTTTCTGGATTCTCTGGATATAATGGACACCGAGCCTTTAATTTATTGTTGGAAAAATCGTACTTCCTAAAAAAATGTTGTTATCCCAAAATAATATGATGATATGTAATTTTTTTTGGTTCATTTTGTGCCCATTTCGGCGATTACGGCATGCCTTTTCCTGCAGCTATCCTGGACGTCACTGTTTCCATATATGGTCATGTCAAAATTCGACAAACTTGTAGACTTTACATTTGTCGATTTGTGACATGTCAACCGTGCTATTTCAGAAAACAGAGATATAAATGCAGAGACTACCGATGGAAAATGTGTAGTATAGTGACAGGTTACATGTAAATAACAAACAGCATTTTTAAGTTGCAAAAGTGCATCTGCGGGAAGAATTACATTGAAGGTCTGCGGAGTCAATTTTAGAGTGTTTATGTCCGAGTTTTATAGATTGCACGATCAGAATTTCACACATTCATACTCAGGCTAACACACCTGCATATCATATTCGAATTTACAAGTTTACCTGACTGGAATTTTGAACACGATTACCCTCTATATGCACGAGCGTATTTTTCTCCATAGCAGAAAATCACAACTTGGGTCCGTTTTTCAGAGGCAAAGCATTGGTTTGTCCAATGCATGTTTATATAATTAGATAGTAGCAATGCATTGCCAAGCGATGGGATATACTTGATAATCTGATATTGTACATGTAAAATAAAAATATACAATGGCATATATATATTGATGATGTTAACAATTTGTTATATTCAATGTTTAAAATTCATCAATTTAAACTTAACAGTTTAAATTGTATAGCTGTAAGTTCAAATTCATTTGAGTATAAATATAACACATAATACAATTTGGTGGAGGGCGTTTGTCGAATTTTAATTTTTCTGGGCTTAATTTACGAGCTTTAATAATTGCTTCCTAACCACACGGAAAAAGTTTTTTTTTGTTAGCGCCGTTTTACCACCTGACCATCGAATTTATTGAGGAATTGTACTTTTGGTCATAAATCAGCGATTTTTGTTATAGCGACAATAATCTTAGACAAAAACTTTCTTGAATCTTAGTTATACAAAAACTTTCCTTGAATCTTAGATATACAGACTAAATAAGGTTGGTTTGCCTTCTTTGGGCATGTACACCTTTATGCGTGCTTATGTTTTTTCCTTGTTCAGTTCTACGGAAAAAATTGTAATTGATAGTAATTAAATGCACTGTATATTTTTTATTGTTAAAGGCCTGTTGTCTGTGTTTATTTGGGGTTTTTTGGCACTTAATTGTAATTATACACATACGATTGATAAATTATAACCGGAAAAGTAATTAAATTAAAAAAAAAACTTAAGTGCAATTATCCATACTAAACAACCGTACTTAGATATCAATATCTGTCTCAAGTTAATATTTTCGTCACTTTTTGACGATTGATTTGGTTTCACGTTGTTGGCGATGCAAAATCTCGACAGGCTTTCAATGTTTAACCGTGCCTCGAACCTGGCGAGATGCTGGCATAGAATTGTCGACTTCTGTTATTCAGTGAAAATGTAATAGTTCTGTCAGTGTGACAGATTTTACTAAATATTACGCAAAAGGTACAGATGGTCAAGTATAACAAATCTAAAAGCCTTTCTTTACGTGCTGTCTGTACAATGAAGTGTTCAAATAAGACATAACCTCGTTATTCATAGCAAATGAACAGTGAGGGGTTTGTACATGTATCGCGAAAACGCCTGTTGCGACAAGAAAGCTTGGTTTTTAAAGTCTTGTCTGATTTTGTAACAAAGTCAAGCGCTTGTCGAAGAGAATCGTACACGTATTCGATCGCGGCCGGGCTTCGAATCTTTTATGCCATATCCAGTTAGATATGTATGCTAGTATGCTACTTAATGTACGTTCGAATTCATTTTCGATAAACTGTATCCGAGAAAGTATTGTATTGTCTACGTATAGTATTGCTGGCGACATGATGAAAAAACATCATAGCACATATTGCCACATACTGTGTTGTGAATTATTTTGCAAACAATTGCGATATTGTGTGCAATGAACCTCAATTATTTGCTCAAATTATCAAAATTTTTGCAAATCTTAATTGAAGATGATATTAACACCTGAGTATGTCGTTTACCAGGTTTATCCAAAATCCAGAGGGACTGTACAGCTAAAGAAGTCACCTGTTACAGATTTCTGACGAGCACGTCTGTGTTCTGGAGTGTTTATGTGTATATTTGAAAGCCACAAAAGTTTTCAGGAATAAAGACAATTCTGAGGTAAGCGATCCTTTGCTTCGTGCATTCATCAAGCCTTATAAAGGATTAACACCAAACACCATCTCTACTGGATAAAAAAACATTATGACTCTTCCTGGAATACATACTGCAAAGTTTCAGGCGCACTCTGCGGAGGGGCGTCCACTAGTAAGGCTACAGTGTAATAATAAAGGAGTTTCTTTACATGAGATTTAGGATATGGCTGATTGGACAAATATATCAACTTTCAGAAAATTTTATTGCAGAGCAGTCTGTTCTGCAGGCTCATTTGGGAATGCAGTATTATCGTGCGGTGAGTGCACAAATCTATAAATAGTGATCTTTGAACGTGCAATGTTATATCTTATGACTTTTCTGAAGTATAATTGACGATTTTATGAAGGCACCGCTTTAGCGCCTGATTTGAAATATAGATTATACGGAGAAAAGTCTTAAGATATAACATTGCAATCCCGCCACACCCAAACCCTTATATACGCTCTTGACTTAGCTTTATCGTTATATATTAGTTTCAAGCAATTACTTTTGTATGCTTTTAGATGATGATGTGGATGCAGCCGGTGTTCCGCCTTGAAAGGATTCCTTAATTTTTTTTTGTATAAACTGAAAATAAATAGTTGTATAAGTTTTCGATGTTATTTATTGAATAATTGAAAGCAATCGATTTGGTCACTCAGGTTTGTTACGTGAGAGTGGGAGAGTCTAAATTTTCTATAGGGGTATAAAGGCTACTAACAGTCGATTTTCTTATTTTTAGAGCTATAATTTGAAGCTATTGCAATGTTATATCTTATAACTTTTCTTCGTAAAATCTATATTTCATATCAGGCGCTAAAGAGCCTTCATAAAATCTTCAATTTTCGAGACCAGACTCGAGAACTCGCAGGTTCACAAAAAATGCGAAAATTATGTTCAGACTGAACTGCAGGGCCCAGGCTTGGAATGAGGAACTTAAAACACCGTGTATTGTCTAGACACGGGTTCAGATTGTATTCAGTATCATTCTAATATAGGCTTCTTCGATTCATCAATCCCGCACATTGCAATTAGTATTGTTGTATACTAAATGTTTTCTCCATCCGTATTTACTATATATAACAAGGAAAAGTGGCTCGCATGATTTTCGTGCGATTTCCTTTTCACATGAAAATCGTGTGAAGTCATGCGAAAATCAGATGAAAAGTTTATCATGCGAATATTGTGCAAATGTGTTCGCATGATATTTGGCATGAAAATTGTACGATTTTTATGCGAATTTTTTTTTCGCATGTTTTCTTGCGATTAGGTTTTGGTGTCAAATTCATATAAAATGCGAAACACACATAGACAACCTGCCACTATTTAATTAAGCATTGAATTATTATTATTTTAAAGATGTGGTCTCATAACTGCCACGGTGTGTGCATACAAATTGAATAACGCGCGCTAGCGCGTTATGAAAATGTGTTTGCACACACCGTTGCAGTTATGAGACCACATCTTTCAAAAAATGATTCAATGCTTATATTTACGTTTGTTTACCTTTGTTCCCTTTTTGCAATTTTGATTTTTTTTTTCAAAACCTCTGTCTTATTTAAGAGTAATGTGCAATTAACAGAAGAGTCATTGGAACAGCCGAATTATGCTAACAAAAATAGTGCACAACGCTATGAATTCGAATTACACAGATATTTGTTGATTATAACCTTTGGTATAATAATAAATGTATAAGTTGAATTCATTCAACAGTTAAGAAATATTTACATCAATGAAATGTCTATCAGCGTAAGTATAATATCAGGTCGATCGTGATCCGGTTTGAAATAGCGAGGAGAGCCAGTCATGTTCTTCGAGAAATGTATTCATACGCACCAGATTTGGTGATTGGGTCTTCTGTGTTATGCGTAAATATCACTTAGATCAATTACTGTAATTTAATAGGGGAAAGAAAGTGAATGTAAAGGGTTAAAGAATTTGCTTTCACGATAAGCCCATTACATAATACTAAATCATAATAGTGATAAGATTGTTTTAGACAATTTAATACATAAGGGCTTATGTTGTTACTTCCTGAATTGAATATTTTAGATATTCATTTTTTATACCCAGTTTGCACATTTTTTGCTTATTTGACATATGTATAGTTTATTTATCATTTTATCTTTCATCATCAAATAATTTACTGTTAATTTGAGTGACTTTTTTCCAGGTGTGTTATTCCACCTTAATGCATACTCTGCCATTCATTGTGTGTAGTGTTGTTAAGTAATGGGGGAGTGTACTCTAGGGTATGTTCCTTTGAACTACAGTACCGATCAGACCCAACCTAACACCAGAGTAAACCCCAACTAAACCCGAGTTTACTTTTGGGGTTTACTTGGAGTTTACTTTGGGTCTGCTTTTTTAAAATTTGGGACCACTAAGGATAACTTTAGGTTTACTTAGGGTTAACTATGGGTTTACAATGGAATTACTTTTGGGGTCAACTTTACACACTGAAGTGTGAAGTAGACCCTTCTTTTAAATTTATCTTAGCATCTTACTGCCTGTAATTCCTGCCCCTTGTATATTCTGAATATACATGTAGCGTCTGCTTTCCGGAGTATACATATTCTGCATTTCTGATCGGGGTTTACTCACTGCATCTTCTCTGGGTTTACTTTGGGTTTACTCTGGGTACACTCTAGTAAAACCAGGAGTAAACCCAGAAAGTAAATCCAGAGTTAAGTCGGGGTTTACTTTCTGCTAGGTTGGGTCTGAATTCGGTACTGTACTTATTCTTTCCTTCTTATTGAACACTGTGTGAGGCTATAATAATTAAGACAAAACACGTTTTAGCTGAGAGAACATGTCAATGACATCATACTAGTATGTTGAAAATAACACTCTTGCTGTGGCCTTCTTATGAAATTTTGTGAATACAAACATGTACCTGTGTTAATTTTAAAGCTCCAATGTAGATTTTACAAACAATTACCAAAAATTTAAGATTCTCGATATCGAGTATATTAGTCATCAAAATTTAAAACCAAAATGAGTCTCCTTGAAGCAGTAAAAAGTAAGAAGGGAACTGTATATGAGTTAACATAAACGGATATTCCATAGAATTGGTAATTTTTGGTATTTATTTTCTCAAAATTTATTAAACTTTATTGTTATAAGTTCTATTAAGTCATTCAAGAAGAATATATTATTGGTGGTACATATAATAATGACTTTTGACAAAATACCTAAAGATATATTGGTTAAATTGAGAGTTTATGTAATTAAAGGGTGAGATATAGAAATTTGTTTGAATATGATCGATTGTTAGTAATTCATTGGATGAATATATTGACATTATCTAATAGATCAATACATTGGTTGTTTAAATATTGCTTTTACTAGACTATATGATCAGACAATTGATTCATAAGTGTTTAGTTGACCCAAAAGATGCAATCTATTAAGATGATATATACATGAGTTTTTATCCTCTGGGATAAAATATTCCAACATGGTGATTCATAAGATTTTAAATCCTACATAAGCTTTATAGAGGATTATTTATCCTATCAACACCAATGATGGGAGAAAAATCCCATGGGAGTTTATATCCCACAAAGATTTTTTTCTCCCATGGGATTTTGGTGGGATGTTAGATGGGATGAAAAATCCCACCATTCTCCCATGGGATTTTGATATTTGAGAGACAATTATAGGAAAACTAGAGCAATGCGTACATTCATGTTTACTCTGATAGGATCAGAGTAAAAAGTCCCACCATAATATATAAATAAAAGTAATTATGTCTAACCGAAAGGGTGGCTGAAAGTCCGGATTGTGTCGTGTCCGGACTTAAATGTCGCACTGTTATATGTATTTAGTTTAACATTTTTAGTCCCATACAATGAGAGAAATATAGATAAAAAAAAAAAGAGAGGAAGAACATTTTGTATAACAAGGTTTATTTTACAGATTAACAGCAAACAACCAATTGTAAAGCGATTTTCCACAATTTTAACCTGAAAAAAAAATTATATTATAAACATTTAGAATTTTAGATATTCCATTTCTTTTTTAAAAATCTGATTCAATTGATTACAAAACGCTTAAAGTTTGTTTCTCTCAGTATTTCTCTTCAAATAAAACTGCATGTTTTTAAAAGAGCCACATAAAGATGTATTATTTTAAGTTAGTATTATAAATTTACATCCAACATGATGTATAATATCATTGTTTGTCAGTCAATACAACACGCCATTTATTGCACTGTCAATTACTAGTAGTTAACAAATCCGGGTACTTACTCCATTAGAGGGACTGTTATCTTGGCAGAATAACACAGGACACTTCGGATATCCAGTCACATATTTGTTTTATAGGATTATAATACAGATCTTTGGGACATTTGTAATGGAACGTTCTCCGGTTTTGGCAAACGTAGTATTTCGAGCAGTCATGGACGTCCACGTAGTAACCGTTTCGTCGTCTGTGGCAGCTGAAATACCCTGCAATACAGCGAAATCTTCGTACGCGATATTACTAACAACCTTCTACGTACATGTATACGAGCGGTATTTAGCCAAACCAAATATTATTTTTGACAAATTAGTAAAACAGGTGAAAAGACTTTGACATGGAAAGATATTAAGTTACAAAGCTGTACGACAGTCATTCCAGAAATCTAAAAAAAAAAATTATTTCTTCTTTTTACAATATTTTTGTACGCACATCCACATTTTTATTAATTATAAACCTCAAACGTTTTGCCTTGATATTTTGTATGTCAATATGATATTAAATAAGGTCTACAAGTTACAAGGCCCAATCGAAACAAATACAAGATATTTTTAAGGAGGCCGACTTTAGTTTTCATTGCGCATGTTTTTGCGCATTCTAGTAAAATACAGTTGATTTATACTTCTTATGTATTTTTTTTTCGATATTATTTATAAAATTGAACACAATAAAGAAAATACAGATAAAAATATTTAGATTTTTTAAAACGATTTTTCCGTTGTGCGGTAGGGGAGCGTTGCCATTGCGCTTTTATGACGTTACGATAAAATGAAGCTTTCTAGTAGTACGTTATAAGAAATGACATAAATTTGTACGCCGTTGAAATTTTATAGACAAAATGATGCTATCCTCGAGGACATTTTCCTTATTTTTTGAATGAATCCATTATACCAATCTTCTTTCGTAATGATCCAAAATATAAAGCAAAATTTGGTGCATTTTGATATTTTGAGAAGGCCCCTGCTAAAAACCAGACAGTAGAATTTAGTATTTTTTACATATAATTTAGGAAATGATATTACTAATCATTTATAACAATCCGAGAAAAAAAAAGCTTTTGTAGTATTTTTTTAATCTGCTTTGGTGTGCGGAAAATGACAGTTTCCTATATATTCCTATAGTAAATGTACCTCTATTTTGAGATGGTCCCTAAAAAGAACGAGATAATTGATTTTCTTGAAAATTCGCAAATAAACTAGAGTTGGTTTAAATGACATATGGTTAAAAAAAGAGTTTTAATTTGCTATTGTAGTTTTTCCGCAAAAAAAAACCCAAATCGATCGGCCTCCTTAAGATACAAATACTTGCTTATTAATAAAGAGACAGTACAGCTGAAAATACATGTATGAATAACTTCAGATTTACCCATTGTATCGTTAGGAAATACGAAATAACGTTGATTGTGACAGTTGAAGTACATAAAAATCCCCTTTACATACCTAATTAATGTAATTATGAGCTTCCGGAAATTTAAGGGTCGTACAAACCGAAATAATCTTATATCGTTTATTTGTACCACGTGGATTTTGATTGACAGTAATTGACACGTGCTGAAAACTACAATATCTTTGCCCGACTACGGTCATCATGGTATACGAGGTAGAACCGTTTTAACAAGAGCTTGGACTTTGGATAATACGTGACAAACTCCGATTTGATGAAGGCGGGGTCTAGTCGTTGTTTACTGTCCAGTCATTGGCTAATAGATATGAATACATTGAATGCAGTGACACTCGTCCGACCTTATCCAGGAATGTATATTTCGCTGAAACAGCGTCAATTTCACACAGCAGAGCAGATCTTGGCAAACAACTTTCCGGTTTTGACAGTCTATGAGCTTCTCTTAGCGAATTAGAAGAAAGGAGGTCAATATTTGAAAGCTTGTTTTGATGAGTAAACTAGATAGTAACATCCCACCGAAAGTCCAAGCTCTTGTTAAAACGGTTTTAAAAGGGACTCTCTAAACGGAACACATCATCACTTTCTCGATAATTTATTAATGGTTTACCAATTTCAATTCATTTTAAAATTAACAGACATAAATATGTCAAATTATCCCTCAAGGGGCCTCACTTACAAAAATGAATTTAGGTTGTAGCAACTCCTATGATAAACACGCAAAATACATGCTTACAAAATAATAACTGGTTATTTTTAAAGCTTTGAACAATTATTACCTTATTTTCTTTGCCAATTCTGTCAAGTAAGCAGGCCTACCCGGTTTCTTACTCGCCATACTGGTTTGTTTATAGTAAATACGCATGCGTAATGGTATAGAAAGTGGAACCCCGTTACACGTGGCGATGTATATATGTATAGGTTATACCTAATTATTAATTTTAATGAAATAATTAGATTTATTTTATATTTTTTTAAGATTTGAAAATTGGGGGGGGGGTGTTATGATCAGCAATATTCCCGTACCGGTATGTTATTTTTAATATCATAATACACATCATAATATATAATGCTGTAAGAGTTAAATTCAGTGAGATACCTGTTTTGGTATTTAATTTAACTATCAATGGTTTTGAATCTCCTTTTGTTAAAAAGAATAAATACTTTGATTAAGGGAACAGTTACAGCTTGTACTTCAAATAGTCCTTACGTGAGCAAACCTACATGTATACATGCATAATTATTCCTTTGGTTAGCAAAAAGCCCATTGTGTGCCTAACCTTGCTGTGCAGTTGTGCAATATTGTATAAGTAACGGAGAAAAAAGATTTATATTATTAACTTTATAGTTACCACAATATTATTTTGTTTATAATGAACAGATCGAATTTTCGGAGTTATTTCATATTAATAAAATTCTCACGTATAATTTTCTTAAAAATTTGGACTTTAAATATTCTAAAGTCAGTGTTTTATCAACTGAAAGAAGAAAAAACAACACACAGAAATCCAAGAGTTATTAAACATTGTTTTTTCTATCAGTTTTTTCACTTTTTGTGCAATACATTTAATGAATAATTGGAAGTTTTAATCAGGTCTACGACTGTTAAATGAATCCAGATCCTAGCCATTAATATATAAGCTTATGTATTTTAGGAATGTGCAAAAAATATATATATTATGTGCATGCGTGCCCATATGTGTACATGCATTTTAGCATATGGCATTTAGAAAACTTTCCAAATATGGTGCGCGAAATAAATGAGAATTAACTTACTGGAATATCTTGGAAAATATTTTCTTTCAGTAATTACTAACCAAAGGGGTGAATTTTCTGTAATTGAGATATCATTATACAAATATAGGCTCACTTTGTGATAAAGGCGATGTAGTGAATGTTCTACAGGGGTTTACTTACTGAGGAACCCATTGTGCCCAGTATTAGGATTAAACGGACCAATCGGAAGTGCTGTTGTTGGTTTCCTTGTTGTCGTGGGTCTCTTTGTTGTTGTTGTTGTTGGTCTCTTTGTTGTTCTGGATGTAGATGCTATTGTGACCTCGTCAAAGTTCATATTTTCTCCCGGGATTACTAAGGAAGGCGTTGTTTGGATAAAAACTCTACTCGTTAATCGATGTCCCTGAGGTTCTGTTTTATTTTTAGGCCGGTATATGACCTTAACAACTGTGATACTTTGGGTAGTACCGGCGACATTGACGGGAGGTGGCAATGTTCTGGTTCCTGTTGCTCCATTATCAATTGGAAGAATTGGAGGTAACGTTGTGGGATTTGGGACTTCAGTCTGAATTTTTGGAATCGGTGGTAAGGGTGGCGGGGTTGGTGGTATTCGTCTAGCTGTTGTTGTCGTTGTTATTGTAGTAGTTGTTGATGTTGTTGGAGTTGGAGTTGACCTTTTAGTTGTTTTCATGGAGGTAGTGGTTTTAGCTTCGGTTGTGGTCGGAGATACAGTTGTAGTTGCTGAAGTCGTCGTCGGTGTCGTTGTCGTTGTTGGAGATGGTGTTGTCGTTGGTGATGGTGTTGTTGTCGTCGTTGTTGTCGTTGTCGTCGTTGTTGTCGTAAAAACCTCTCCAGAACGATTGTTCGTGATTGTTTCAGAAATGATAGATGTCAGAGGGTACGTTCTGGAAGATGTGGAACACATTTTGTTAAAGTCGTCCAGCGAAAGGGACCAAACCATGCTGCCTCCATATCCTTCTTGTAAAATCCATTTTGCCTAAAATAGTGAACCAAAAAACCCCGGTGAAATAGGAGACGAAAAGATAGTTACTAATGGGACACATCTGAATATCATTCTCAAGTGAAGTTCATGTACGTGTACCCACCAATTCTATATTGTCCTTATATTCAGGAACTGATCGTTTTAAATCAAATTCATAGGAAGTGATTTATTATGAAGATTATTGTTAACTCACTTTATTTTTTACGCTATAAATGTCGTCGTAACCAACCCACGTGTTTCCGGTGACGTAATAAGGTACACTTTGCTGTTCGTCTCTAAATATCTTTCCATTTCTTCTATCTTGCATCTGACAAATCTAATAAAATGAATTTAAAAGGGAATAATGAGGTGAAACAAATCCCCCAAAAAACTCGTGGAAGACATGAATTCCATCACAGCAGACAGAATATGTTCTCGAGAACCTCATCAAGTTTCTAAACAATTTTTGTTCACGCATGAGACTGATATAAAACAAGCGAGCAGATATTGGGACAGGCGGGACTTGAGTCAAATCATGGCCTACGATTTGTGAAATATCTGTTTTTAAAAACACTACAATTTAGATGCTTGCTTTTCGAAATGCATTAACGAAAGTCATAATTATCCCTTCTTTTACATGAACTTGAAATCTTTTAATCCTAATATTGTCTAAACAGCAAATGAAGATCGCTAAACAGAAAAATGATGTATGATTATGAAATACAAGAAAAATGATTTTTAATAAACTCTCAAAACAATAATACGCGTGTGGAGAGTCTATACCTCGTAATACGAGAGGAACCCCGTCTCTCGTGTGTACTGTCCGGGGCGCCCCGGGGCCACGGCTGAGGCTCCAATATGGCGGTCAGTCTGAGGATCCGCCAGTGTGTAGGACCTCCCATACGTCGCTATTCCTATGTTCAGTTTGTCTTTAGGAACGCCATTCTGGTTCCAATACCTTGCAGCCCAATTCTAGGAATGCATAATTAGTAAGATACTCGATTGTGTTCATCAAGAAATTTATGTGTGTAATTATTTTAGGAAATAATGCTGATTTTAAAGAGACCGATTTTAGTTTTTTGTGTAAAACTATTGTATTCTTGCGAAGTTTCCTGAAAATCTTCCATCTGCAGCCGTTAATTATGGTCCATTTCAAGATACATGTACAAAAAGTTATGTACATTTACCATAGAAATATAAAGAAAATTGTAATCTTCCACACTTCCAAGCAGATTATGAAAATAGTACAATAGACATTTTTGATAAGGTGTAATAGGTGATTTGTAATAGAAGCTACTAAATTATACCACCTGGATTTTAAGAGGATCATCTCAAGATATTTAAAAAATGCAAATTTTACTTCTTTTTTTTTTGTCTAGTTATGAGTATTATAAACGTAAACTGGTACCATTTATTGATTCAAAAATTAAGAACAGTAACTCTGAGCACAATAGCAACGCTCACCTACCAAACAACAGAAAAATCTTCTTTTTTTTTTTAATTTCTTGAAAAATGTATTTTGTTTATTGTGGTCAAATTTATACATGACATTACATGTACAACAATTTTCTAAAAGGCATAAATACACGACATTTTACTAGAATGCGCAAAAGCATGCGCAATGGAAACTTAAGAGGGATGAATGATCGTGGCCCAATCTGATTAAAATCAACTGTTCTGATACGACAGCGGTAGCGTATCCAAACAGCTGATTTTAATCAGATTGGTCGTGCCATTCTCGCACTTTATTACCCTCCTTAATTTGGAGAGCTCTGTATAAGATAATTTAACGAAAATTTTCAAAATCCAAAACTTAATTTATTTGGATTTCTTTTTTACTAAATAAAAACACTTTTGGCCAAAATAGTTTATCTGGCTCCGGGATTATGAAACTGTCTTAAGTCTTAAGTCAGACTTAAGTCAATAAATTTGCACTTAAATTTTAAGATTGTTCTTAAAGTGAATCACAAAAAAATGACTTAGGGTTAAGTCTGAAATATTGTCTTAAATATTAAGACTGCTATTAGGTAGACTTAAGGAGTCTCGGGGGAGAATGTTTCAAACATACGATTTCTTTTATTTTTTTTTTACAGTGAAATGTCAACTTATGAGTAAACTATCTGCAAAATACAAAGTAAATTGACCGGATAGTTTATCTGTTTGCCGCGCTCAAATTTTGGTCGTATGTCCGATTCATCACCGACATTTTATATAGGATTATATAGGAAAATGGCGGTTTTCATTTTCAATTTCATATTTAAAAAATTACAAACATACGATTTTCTTTAAATTTTCAGCGATGGAAGGTTAACGTATAAGTAAACTTTTTGCGAAATTAAAACGAAATTGACCAGATAGTTTGATTCTATAAACGTGCTGTGCCAGCCATTTTACATATGAAAAGGATGTTTACAAATCAAATTTAATTTTATTTGTATTAGAAGAAAAAATACCTTTCCACTCACACAGAACGTAGAAGGGTTGCATATATATGTTTTTATTTTGCAAATTATAGCGAGCGCAGCTCGCCGGCGCGCAGCGCCGGCGCGAAGCGAGCTCTAACGGCAAGGCGTGTGCGAATAGAAAATTCGGACCAGTTGCACATTCATTCAACGGATTTTTTTGGCGTCAGTAAATTGGACCAGTAATGCATTGTTTTAATGGTCCCAGTAGTTCCCTGTAATTATGGCAATTTTTATCACTTCACACTCTCACGAGAATCAGCAAGACAATAAAAACAATAACGATGTATACGACATACAGTCAGTTACCTCTAAAGTTCACCTCAGTACACTCTCAATCAAAAAAAAAAAATAATAATAATCGAGTGACGTCACAAAGGTTTGCACATTGATCCGATAGATTTTTTCGGCGTCAGTAAATTTGGACCCACAATTCATAGTACCAATGGTTTCCAAGTCCTCACGGTCTCGCGAGAATCAAAGTAAAACTTTTGAGAAGCATAGAAGATGTGTAATTTTAAGAACATCATGCTTTTTAAGTAAATAAAACAGTATACTTCGCTTACTTTTATTTCTCAGGGGAGTTTTAAAGAGTCAGACGACACTTAAACGTGAACTTTGACGTCACAATAAGGGGAAATTACTCTAACTGAAGTTATTGAAAATCTGCTGAAATTATCAAAATCCTCTCAAAATCTTGTAAAGCTAAAGAATGAAGACATTTCTTCAGATATAGGAAACAGTTTTAACTTGCACTCATTTGGATGAAGGCTCACATTTATTTTATTCACTATAATTACGGTAATTTTCAGGAACGTACACGTACATGTAGCATCGGTTTTTTTAAAGGGGGTGGGTGGTGGATGACAGCCTCATCCAAAAAATCTTTACTAGCGAAAAGAAAAAAAGATAATTCTCAAAATTCTGAAAATTCTAATCCTTCAGCTCTTTAGCATTTCAATGGTTTCTTTATTTTCACTTCCATTTATCATGCTCCCAATCCCAAGTGTGTGGTGGGGGGGGGGGGGGGGGAGGGGCAACTCCATGTTCCTTTAATATGATAAGCAAATATTTTTTAAGCGTAAATTTAAAAAAAAATAATAATTAATAAGAAAAAATGTCGACTGCAAAAAAGGGGATGAACTGACGTTACAATTACTTTAAAAGAGGAGATACAGTGCAATGAACATTTATATTAAAATCTTTATTCAACAACATTGTATCTGAGATTAAACTATTGTTCTACTTATAAATAAATAAATAACAAATCTTATAACATGTGAAATCTTAAAACTATGGATAATGGAAATTTACTGAAAAATAGGTATGTTTTATTTTATTTTGCAATCAAATTTATTTACGTTGTTAATTTTATTTTTATTGATTTATCATAATTCATTGTTTGATCACATGCTGCGCTCGCCCTAACGGTCGCACCGTAAAACATATTAGTTTTGATTTTAATTATTGACGCTGTAATAGAAAATGTACGACATTAATTTTTGTCAATTGTTACGTCAGAGTCTCAACTGACGTCATCGTAAGACTCCGACGACAATAACGTCGGTTTTGAAGAAGCGGCGAAATGATTATAATACTTCTGACATTATTCTAACGATTCATTTCATTTTAAATAATTTTTTGATAAGTAATTTTTCTGAAATAAAAACGTTACATGATAACCTGTATGATTGAGCATTTTACTTTAAATTTGCGTTTTACGACAGTAATGCGCAATACCCTGCGCAGAGGGCGCAAAATTTTAAACCCGCTACCGACCTTAAGTATAAAGATTGTTACTAAGTAAGTTCAAAATGGCGACACTCGTTGAAATTTTAATAAGAAATGATCAGTAAAGAAGGCGGCTCCCTCGTCCTCGGGTTTTCTATTTATAGTCTAGGTTTTTCCCTTTGCTATTGAATTTATTTCCCTTTGTTAAAGTGAAAGTGTGTTTACAAACACGTAGACCTGTATAATGACTGACATGTTATCCAGTAAGAACTATACTAATATTTGTGTGAAGCATCTTTTGAATGTTTTGTTAACTTTGTGATATATGATAATGTTTACGATGCAGCCGATAGGAATCTTCAAACGAAGAAGAGTTCCACTTTTAACAAATTCAGTTGAAAAATCGCGTGAGTTACTATGACGTATAACACTGTAAAAGCTAAGACAAATCTTAGCTAAGTTTTTTCTTAGATCGTTTTGTGATCCACTTAAGGTAGTTCGCGGGTTCACTGCTTGTGAGAAAACCTACCCTGAAAATTTGTCCACATAATCCATAGGTTTCAGTGTTTTATTTCTAAAATTTATTTGAGATTCGTCTGCGTGGTAATAATGTTATCGAGTTTCAAACACAGTGTCGCTGATAAAATCAAGCAACGCCATTTCAATGAAATATATAGTAAAATGCATGTTTTAGTCGGGAAACTCATTTCAAATTAATGCTCCAAACTTTTAAACGCTTTAGACGAACTTAATTTTACTTAACACTGTAACAGAAGAGATCATTTTGAATCAATTCATTAAAAAAAATCGATATGTGTTCTCGGCCAATTTTTGGTAAAACAACTTTAAAGATATAAAAGATTTCACAAAACCTTATATTTTCATTTTGACGTTAACCCGACGTCGTCATTATTTTTCTTACGTCTGAGAACGAAAAAATGAAAATGCGTTGCAATTGATTGACAAGACTAGCTGATTAACACATATTAGAAGATGTAATAGGAATTGTACATTATTTTTAATGTTATCGAATGCACAAATGCAATTAATGCAAGGTTGTGAAGAGAAGAAAAATGGCTATTTTTCTTTTCATGAAACTCTTGAGTTAATCAATGCAGAAGAACTACCATACAACTATTGACATAATAAGTTTGTAATCGTATACGACAATTAGCTTAAGCCAAAAGAATTTTAATAGTTAGATCGGTAGTTGAAAATACAGAAGTTATAATTGTAAAAGAAACGACGTTAATGCATACAATTCATTTTTTTTACTTGTCAAAACATGACAATTTTTAAATGGAAGAGTTACAACGCACACTCATACCTTATAGAACAAAATGTGACAATGTATGTCATGTCTTTAAATTTTTAGCACTTGATACTTGATAAATGTATGTATAAACTGCATTTAAGCTTTTTAAAATGTTTCCTTTTATGTTTCTAAAGATCATGTCATTTAAAAAAATAAGGTATGAGTTTACTATGACGGTCAACTCTTTACGTCGAATCCTATTGTGACGTCAGCAAACCCGCGAGCTACGTTAAGTAAGCAATCTTAACTAAGTCTAAATCTTAGATTTAAGACAACATTTTAACTTAAATTTAAGACAGTTTCATGATCCCGGAGCCTGAACTTTAAGGTAATTTGTTGATAACCCCGCCTCTTTAACATTTTTTTAAATATTTTTTTTGATCATTTTGGTTCTAACTTTGGTTTACCGTGTTCATTCTTTGTTCAGCCTCGGTTTCGGACATCTTACTGTACAGCGGACTGTTGTGGCCAACTGTACTCTCCCAGCCGCCATGAAAATCGTACGTCATTAGGTTTACAAAATCAAGATATCTGAAAATGGAAATAGGTATTATGAACAATTAATTTAGTAGTCTTTAGACATTAATTGTATTAATATTTAAAAAAAATTGATAACTGAGTTATGGATTACAAAGTTATTTTTTTCCATTTACAAACAGAATCATTAGAGAACCTTCTTTTTTAAATTCTTCAGAAAACAATCTTTTTTAAATTCTTCAGAAAACAATCTTTTTTAATATCAAGTTACAACATTTACAGTGATTTCCACGGAGATATACATACTTTCCTAGCGTTATGATGTCATACGCCTGGTCCACAAGCTCCTTGCTTGTCGGCACGGCAGCTGACAACAGAAGTACCGGTCTCCCCGTCCGTCTAGCTTCCCGGTCAAACGCCTCCCGTAACAACTATAAAAAAAAAATACCACAAAAAATCCATATTTATTGAATAAAAGACTTACTTTTGTTTTATCATGCCTAAGATCCTTACAACTTCTGCTTATAATTTCGTTATCATGAATAAATATACCTTGACCAGTTTAGCAAAGTTTTCTCTGTCCTCGGGCCTTCCTCCTCGGCGAGTCGGGTACTCCCAATCCAAGTCCAAGCCATCAAAGTCGTATTTCCGGAGAAAGTCAATGGCGGAATTGACGAAAAGAAGCCTACTTTCTGTAGAGGCGACCATTGACGAGAACGCCCCACTTCCGGCGTTCCACCCGCCCACAGCAAGTAGCGTCTTTATTTCTCGATTTTTATTTTTAATTCTGTTAAATCTTTCATACCTTTAAACATAAATTCTATATATCAAAATTTTACTCTTGTCAATCAAAAAATCAATTTCCAATGATGAATAAAAGCCATTGTTTATTTGTTTAACTTTCTATAATTCATTGGGCGATAAAACACTTTAAAAAACAGAAAAGAAAAAAAAAATATGATCGATACTAAAGATGACAATTTGGAAAAAGAAACAAATACAATTAAAACCGTTATCAGAAAAAATTTAACTCTTATACATGTATGTGATAAAATATGCTTTTCACCCAACTCAATGAATATTTTCTTTATCTTTCCAAAGTTTAGGTGAAAAAAAAGCAATCAAAACTTTCAATGAAAATTACATCCTATCCATGTATGGGTTTTGAATGGACCAATTAATGATTATGGTTACGGTACATTTGTGGGTCGTTCCACTCGCTGGTTTCTATCTGAGCTCCCCTCAATTCGGCGAAGGCGTAAATCAGGTGTGTACATAGATCTGGATTGATGTCCTCGGGGGTGAACCTTGCTGGGGCCTCTCGATACTGTGCCCAATTTGTGTAGTAACACACTCTTCTGTGTTTCTTTGTGTCTGAATAAAGATCACATTCTTTTGTTAAACTAACCATTGTGAAGTAAAATAATGTTCGGATTTTTAGGTCACCTGAGTCACTCTGGTGACCTATTGCCACTGGTCTTCGTTCGTCGTTCGTAGTGCGTTGTTACATTTTTAACTTCTTGAAAACTACAATGTCAGTTGTTGCTATTTATGGTTTCCTCTAGGATACGAAATCTACATTGTGAATTTTATTATCTAGCCACCCCCATGACCTCATGGACGGTTCCAAATATGCAAAGAAAGATTACATTTTCAAAAATCTTCTCTAACCCTCGGTGCAGGTTAGTAGCTCCCGGTCTGAAAAAAATTTGGAGCTACAGTGCCAGCCATTGAAAAAAATTGTATTAATATTCATTGCGCACAAACACGTTTTGGACTGATTAACCTTATTTAGACACAAATTCTGTGAAAAAAATAGTACTATTAAATTCTTCATGCAATTTACTACTCATATCGTCTCTTTACTTGCCTCAGACTTTCTCCGGAACACGCTCCCGACCTCGGAAAATCAAGTATGTTAAATTTACATCGAGATCGAGAGTTTCCAGTTTTACATGTAAAGAAACTGCACCGATTCACTTCAAGGGGCTGGTGATGGTGTTTAACAGACTATCAGAGGCAAGTAAAGAGACGATATCAGTAGTATACATTGTACAGCTACTCTACCCCCATACATGTGGAAAACACTGAATGCATAATTATAATGTTCATTATGTCCTCTACAAAATTGTGAAATAAATGACCCCTGTGTCAGGTTTAAGGCTCTTGGGTAGTGCCATTATGTCCGCATAGTAAAAATGTATAAAATTTTGTAATATTTTTTTCTGTACTTTTAATGTCGGGAAGTAAACTACATGTAAATGCATTGTTATTATGTCTATAATGTCCTCTTCATAATTGTGATTTTGTAACTTATTTAAATATATCAGCCCATAGTAAATGCATTAAATTCCTTTGCCTTCACAATGCTTTGACAACTTAAAAGGATTAGAAAGTGCAACTTTAATCACAAAAGTGCGCCAAGGCTATTAAATCTCACAACAATCTCGGGTACATACTTTCATTTTACTCACTGAAAAGTGACCATCAAAAGCATGTAGGTCTCTTTTTACCAAAAGTTTACAGTGTTTGGATCCTAGAGCTAGGGTTTAGATAATCCGAGATTCCTCCGACTCTTGCCCTCTTTTATGAATTGATGTTTGCCATTATCACATAATAAAAGTGGGAGTAATAGCCATAGGAGTCTTAGATTTGGGTTGATGAGCCAAGATAAAGCCAAAATGTGCAATGGAAGAAATTTAAGCAAAAGCGTTATGTTACAAACATAAAAAATATATGTATGTATCAAATTTCATTAACCTTAAATTGCAGTTCCCACTAAAACCGCCAAATATTGCAACGAAACCACTCCCAAGATCAAAATTGCTTCGTTGTAATAATGTTCAATGCAATGTTTAATTGACCAGCATGCCGTGTGCATGAAAAAGTTAGTTACACAGAGGAGATATAATTCCAAGCTGTTAGATCTATTACCCACCACAGAGGAGGTCGGACTCGTCTGACCCGTCCACACAGTTGCTGTCCCTGTCACACATCCACTCCTCGGGGATACAGGTCCCATTACCGCAGTGGAACTCAGAGGGGCGACAACTTATCTCACGTCTAGGAGTGAAGCTGAAAACTTCCATGTCATCGGATATTACAGTCACTGTTATACAGATAAGTCTTGTATACGCCCCCCCCCCCCAAAAAAAAACCCCTCAAAAACACAACATCAGTAAGTTCTTATTTAGTTTATAATAAAGATTTTTTTCTGATGTATTGCTTTAACCAATTTCGCTACGCTATTAGATAACAAATATGTGAAAGAAAAAAATTAATGAAATAATTCTTGATTTAATTGTTTATTTCGATATGAAGTACGACATACTACTGAGGTGACCCTAGCTGCAATAATGTGGCCCTCTCCATTTTTTTAATATCTGATGTTTACTGGAAGGGCTACAATTCCGTAATTTTAATGGCGTAAAATTATTTTTTTACTGGGCTGACTTTGGTATGAAAAGATCGTTTATATCTTAAACTTTCTTTAGATAAAATGATTTTTTTAAATTCGGGTTGAACAAACTAATCGTATATAAACCAAAACAAGATAAAACACACCGGCATGTTACCAGTCGTCTTCTTCAGCAGCCATGACAGTTCTTGCGCGATTTTATTGGATTTACGCTTGGAGTTTTGATGGGCTTGAAAACGTGAATGTCAATGTAAATTAGCGGTCTTACCTCGCTCTATCTAAAATAAGTATCGACTAGACAGCCTTGTATGTCGTTTCTGTGGTATATTTTATGATATATCATTAATTTTAATGAAGTCTAACTCACATTTTAACAGATCGTAAAATGTGTTGAATTTATATCAAGTTTTATAAAAAGGGGGTTGTCATGGACGCCTAAGTCATACATTCGAGGTGTTTTTACGAGCCTGCCGGAAAGGCCCGGGAACATGTTTTTTAGTTCAAGATCTGAATTCTTATTGGCTGTCCCAAAATAAAACCGATCAAGGTCAGTAAACACGGCGGACAAATTCAACTTGCGTTGTTGACATACACGAAAAATAACCGACACATTGACTATACTTGATATTTTTGGATTAATTTATGACATACACAACTACAATGTTTAAGTTCAGGTAAGAAATGCAAATGTTATTGCCAATTAATATATACGATTTGAGCTGAAATCGTTGCGGGAGTGATTCACTCCCGCACTTGCACCATTACGGAGATCCTATGGAGTTGAAGACCCCCCCCCCAAAAAAAAAAAAATAAAAATAATAAAAATCGGCATAGGGCTATATTATTGCAGCTAACATGACCTATACCACCTTAAGTATCAACAAGTGAATTTCTGAAAGTTTCTACTCTCTTTAATAATTTTCCTAAATTACTTAATTCATTTTCTTAGTTGACAGTTGTAAATGCATATATTTGTAGGTAAAGAAAGGTGGACTGTATGGGAAATCAATGTTAATGTTTCTCACCTTGTCCTAAAACGAGGCTTAGATCGCAAACGAGGACAAAAAAGACCAGAATCAAAGATGATCTAAGGAAATAATTCTGAAAATAAGAAACAGAAGATTGTAGTTGAAGTGGCCTGTATGATTGTAGCCATTTTTATCTCCTTGAAGGAGGCTGGGTGGTCAACAAATTTCCCATCATGATCAGTTCTATCTTAAATTCTAAAATATGATTTTTTAACCTATAAACAATTATTTAGTAAAGAAAAATTGCAGAAATTTTTGCCGTTTTCCTTTTTTTTATATAAAGAGCTTTCTTCTAATGGAGATCAATACGGTCTAAAAAAAAGTGACCACAAACATCCGGCGCTCACTCTTAAAAAGAAGAGGTCTATATCAAAATATATAAAAAAAAACACGTATTTAAATTTCAAAGCTAGGATATTTGGATATTTTTATAAATAATAGTTTTAGGCGAAAAAAAAATCTGATGGATAATTTGTTGACTTCCAGCCTCCTTAAATGGAAAATTGAACTGATTTTTTTTTTTTTTTACATTTTTGTTAGCTGAGATTTCCTACATACTTTTCTGTGATTATTAAATGTTTAGTGGTTTGTTTACGTCATTTGAGAAAATACCCCCATAAGGTGCCATGTAAGAACTAGTAGGACCTATATGATGGCGTGCCATTTCCTAATTCTTATCTACATGTACATATGCAAGAAACACTAGCACTCGAATAAATCTGTAAATAACACACTTTATATTATAAGGCAATCAATAATCAACGTATGGATGTAAAAAAAAAATATAAAGTATATATACGCATATAATGAATATATACGCATTAAAACCTTCCGATTTTGTGAACATGTTTTAAATATGAAATAATTCCTAAATGAAAATAAAGATCTTTAATCTTCCATTCATCTACAGCATGTTTTACCTTGAAGAAATGTAATATGTATTCAAAGTAAAATGTTACCTCTCTCTCTCTCTCTCTCTCTCTCTCTCTCTCTCTCTCTCTCTCTCTCTCTGAAATATTTTGATTAAAATAACTCTAAATAAATTTATTTTGTTGTTTTTTGTTATCAATCGTTAGCTCTTTTTTATTTGTTTTTAGAAAAAAATGTAATGTATATATATTTTATATTTTGGTAATTGTCCAATGTTAAAATATTGACCTTCAAGGATTTGATTGAATGAGGTTTCCCAAAAAAATCGGAAATATTACTTTGAGAATAACGAAAAGTCTATGCTTAATCCCCCCTTTTGCAGTTATAAAGACGAACTTTCCAAAAGACATCAAACAAAATGTAAATGGCCTGTTCACAAAGTAATGATAGTCACTTAACCTTGGCGCTCATTAATTGCATTTACGAATCCAGGTGTCACATTTCTACACACCTCGTACATCTTAATGCGGGTCACCAGGTAAGGACCGAACATCAAGGTGTTGTTGTCTCGGCTCCTATACTTTCCTGTTTTGTTAACTATCTTTGTTCTAATCGTTTACTACATATCTATAATTTATGTTATTATTGATATCGTTACTGTCAAAAATCACATTTCTTTGTTTCCTATTAGGTGGTTAAAAGTTCATTCTTACGACGTCATTGCCCATCGACAAATTATAAAAATTAATTCATTCACATGGAGTTTTATATACTTTTTGCAGTACAAATGTACGAGAACTTTCATGATCTAGCTACAAATATTTTTTGGGAATGTTATTATTTAATAAAACGCCCATGACATCAAAACTTTGACATTTATCAAGACAGTTACATATACACGAGAGTTGCCTTTTATTATTCAAAGGACATTTTGTTTGACGTCAACTCCTAAGAATTTTTAGGGTGTTTTTTGTTGGGAATCCTGTATGTAATCTCTTTGGATCTTTTTATACATATTTATTCGATAATTTCTCCAATAAATAAATTAATTAATCAATTAATTAAATAATTATTAACTGATATATTGCTAGACTTAAAAACCAACCAAATACTAGTAGTCAATCTACATCTTTGAATATAAATCAATATACCCACAAATAGATTGGCTATAGAATTTTTTTATCATCATTATTTTGATGATTTGGTCTGAATATCATCAATATGTCACATTCCTCATTGTGTAGGTTTTCTTTCTTTTATTTTTAGACGAAAAGAGATTTAAATTATCAGAGGAAGTGCAATGATAGGCTAGACTTTCTTCAGTGTTCACAATATCAAGTACTTGTACTGTTTATGCTGATTATTACAGGAAAGGACTATTCTCACACGTGAATAAAATATTTCGTTTTGAAAATGTTTTTGACTTGTATATGAAATAAAAAAACACAGATTAATCAAACAAAAAATTACGTAAATTCATTAAAATTTGGCAATATAGGACTGTAGTTATTGTCGAAATTTGATCCGTATAGTAATGAAAAGACCCCACATTAGATTTCATTAACATTAAAAAGTCAAACATACGCATACAAATTTTGCAGTCAAAACACTCGACCTTCAATTATCTACAAAATATACGCGAGATTTCAATGGATCGTTATAAATTAGCCAAAGTTGCAAATTAGGGCTTTCATGTGCTGACATTTGTGAAGTCTGGTTGTTTTTGTGTTTTTTTTTGTTTTTAAATCCGTTTCTTTTTTGTGTACATTGACAAAACTTTCCACCGTTACGGCCCAGGACGTAAAGAGAGTAGTGTTTTTAAACAAATTTCACTAAACAAAAACTTCGTATCTTTTTAACAACATTTTCACGATTAAGTGTTTTAAAAAGTGAAGGAAAAAAGACCGTCCCTTTCAAATAATGCGATGTTAATGATTAACAAGATGAGAATAAATATTAACACCCAGTAAAATAAGCATGTCGCGATAATCCACAGAATAAGTCGACCACATAATACACAGAATAACATGGTACTCACCATTTTCCTGTGTTGTAATTTTTCGTTGCTTTTTTATAGAAATCCAGAAAGGAAGAATTCAGTTTTTTTTTCGTAACACTTAAACTTGATCAGTGACGTTTATGTTATTTTTTGTAGTGGTCATCCTTAATTGAATACAAACAGATTTCTTATTGCAGAGAAACCATTATGGACGCATAAATAGAGACCGTTAGAGATAAATAAAGCCCACACTATAGCGTGGAAGTCTAGCCCGAGGGCCCAAAAAGCAAATGTCACGCAGTTAGTGACAAATCAGTAAAACAATTACCGACAATCAATAAAATGGTGCAAGTCTAACCAACATGCATGTTGTTGGGAGATCTAGAAAGATCAAACTTGATTGCCAAAATATTTAATTTTGCATAATTTCAGGTCATTGCAAATACCTGCGAGAAATTATTGCGGAAATGGAAGGAATATTACGTACGGGTTTTCTTTTTGTATAAAATTATCTTCAAATCGTTCTAATACTATATAATAGATTTAAATTGACACTTCTGAAGAGAATGCATAAAAAGGCATTTCAGGTAGTTAATCAATCTTCGTCAGTTAACACCTCAAAGTGAAAAGACGTTATTGATTTATATATAGAGCCCGCGAATGCATTGCTCAGCAGCTTACGCTTAATGCACGGACACTGATTGTTAATTAGATATGTAACTGCGTGAGATTCTTTCTTTCTCTTTGTCAAAATTTTTTACTTTCTTGTTTTCCGTATTCATTATTTAAAAAAATAAGATTAGGCGTTAACGTCCAGAAAGTGAAATCAATCAGACTTCAGAATGTGTTACGGATGTTTCGTACAATTCCGCAAGGTTATAGCTATGTGCGTACAGAGCATCTTCCTTGGGTCACTGTAAAATCGATTGGTCTCATCCTTTATTCCGCTCCATTGCAGTTTGAACGCCCAAATATTGTGATTGTCACGCCTTCCTTCATTGCAAACAACCAAATACCTTCCTTTTGCTCTTAAATGACACTAGCTATATAACAAAATTTATCACAGTTTACTCTTTCTTATGGTCATATTTATTGCAAACTTTCTTATGGTCATATTTATTGGAAACATGTACGTGCTTTACTAGATCTAGATTAAATAGTATACTTGTTATCCCTCGTATGTAAAGTTGTATGTTACTTTGTATTGGAAATTGTTTTACCAACTACAACATAAAGACAAGACTTATAAATTATAATAAATTGCACCAAGAAAACAGGGCTCTGCTGGGTGTATCAAACATTATGTCTTAAACTTTACTATTCATTTGTATCCAGGAAAATTAATATTCAAAGTATTTGTATAGCGTTTCATAAGGTGTACGGTCGATAAAAGAGGAATAACCACGGTAATTTAACAATGTTTTTCTAATGTTGAATTTTATGTCGATTTCTTTTTTTAATTATCAAACTTTTGTAAAAGAGAAAAAGATAATTTATTAAAATAAAGTATTCGTTTTTATGTATGAAACACGATCTAAAGGCTCTACTGAAGCAAATAACATTTTTGTTGTCGTGTACAAAAATTGTTTGTTATCTACATAGTAATACACTTTACATGTGTATTACTAGTACTTATACCACAGACATACATGTATATCCTTTGATAAAAGTATCAATTTTTGTTTTTGATGAAATTTATCATAAAGTTTTAAGTTACTCTCAGGATTATCTTAGTAAGACGTATTTTGTTTTTGTTTGTTTTTAGGGGGCCGGGGGGAAGGGGGTAAACTTTTATAAATATATTATACATATTTCTTTAATTTATGAAGATTGAAGATTTTTCTGTTAGAAAGCAATTTGAAATATCCATTCATTGTCGAATAATGTGAAAATAAGATAGACGTAAAGGATGTTGCTCAAATCGAAAGTGTTAAGTAAAGTGTTAAGTAAAGTGTTAAGTAAAGTGTTAAGTATTACTCAACTATTATTGAATCAAAGTTCTACAACTTCTTTACTAGGAAATAGTTTATTTCATGAGAGAAATCCGTACGTCTGTTGCGTGGCAACATTATAAAATGGGGAAAGATTAAAAACTACTCTCAATGATTTACATGTACCCCTGTGGTCAACACAATGAACTAGGAAAAATATTTTTATTAAAATTGATTATTTCTTTGTTATAAAAAAACAAAACCCTGTAAATCTTACACATGTATACGTAAGTTAAAAAAATTACCTAAATGGAACCTTGGTTATAAATGTAAATATATAATAGTAAAATAGTATAAGAAAAACTCTTCAATACATTTAGGCGTAATTCTTTTGGAATATTTACATTTTCTACTGTCTTTGTTCGTGATAACATTACGAATCAATTTTGACGCCTAAAACCCAATAATTTTATAAATGATAAGCGACACAAAATGGGCGTGTCTTATAGCATAACCGAAAAACGGCATTGGCTGCGCTGCGTAGTAATACAGAACATGTGCTACAGGAAAAAATAGTGGTTTTAAATTTTGTTGTTTTAAAGTGATGAAATTGGAAATAATATAAATATAACTTGGAATAAGGAATTATTCTTTGAGTATTATGAGGTGATAATTTTGGTGGGGGCGTGGTCAAATCCAATAAAGCCCTGGTCGGAGTGTGGTCAAAGCTATCATAAAGCCCTTCGGGCTTTATTGGATTTGACCACGCCCCGACCAAAATTATCACCTCATAATACTCAAAGAATGATTCCTTCTTCCTTAGATAAACAAGACAGTTTTCTGAAATTTACTTTATAATAATCTGATTCAGAAATTGTTTGCAAGTTGTTTGTACTCTGAAAAACCCGCTCTGAAAAATCAACTCTGAAAAATTAAGATTAATTTAATTCATACGATGGCTAGATTGTTCGATATTAAATAACATCAGACAGCCTATTGTTAACGAAGCAAACATGACCGACAACTCGAGGTTTACAGTTATGAAATTCCTGAATATTTAATAAAGCAGTTGTGATCGGTAAACCAGTTCCTTATTGACCCAGGAAGGTTATTATTCGATCGATATCATAGAAAATACTTGCGACTTTTCAGATTTAACACACGAGATGGATCAGCTTTAAAAATGTAAGACCTAAATACCAGAAACATTTCTTTGTAATGTTTATATACATGTATATTGTTTGAAAATATGCAATCTGAAGATTTTCTGATTTTTTTTGTGTAAAAAAAAAAGAATAACACCATTCAATTAAAAAATCTCCAGATATACCCTAAATTAGGCCCTCAGGATAATGCACCCGCCTCTACCCATTTCGTATTTTCCTTTTTTAAATAGATTATTTGACCCCCCCCCCCCCCACCCACCCACACACACACACACACACACACACACACACACACACACACAAACGCATTTTATTTGGTCGTTTTTATTATGGGAATTACCAAAGTAGCCCCGATCCCTGTTAACTTTTAAAATAACTGAGCTACACTTAATATGAAATACATGTAGATTGCTGAAGTTATACGTGCTTTTCATTTTAGATAAGACTTTATGACACTCTATAATTATATAGAATTTATTCCCCTTAAGAAACTATTGGAGGAGAAGTTTTTTACAATATTGACCAATCCTGTGGGTATGTTGGTGATCAACAAACATTTACATCAGAGTACCGCTCATAGCGACACACAAAATATCATGTGATTATATCATACCGGAAGTGTGTTGTATATAAACGCATCCTGTATGAATTTTAATGAAATACGATGATTGAATGAAATTTCTTTCCAGTGTCGTTTACCATGATTTAAATGAATAGAAATATTTAAACATTCAACGATCCACATGACTGATTGGGTTTTAATTATGTGTACAAAAAGAAATTATGTTCACCTTTTAGCAACTTCTGATAAAAAAAAATAACTATCAAAATATTCTTTGTCGCTTTTATTTCAAGGTATTTTTTAATGGTTTCCTTATCATAAGCAATGATATCTACAAACACAAGAAGCTTTTGATGGCACCTTTGCTAAAATAAGTTTGCTTCAATTGTTTCCTTGCCAAGTGACGTTTGCAGTTTTTCAATCATGCTTAAAAACCTTATAAATTAAAATGCACATTTTTTCATATGTACGAGGGTTGTCCAAAAAGTTCGTGGACAATCGCGTTTTTATCATTTTAAATGGGTTTATATATATATACATATTGTATATTTAAATCTTTGTCATAAAATTTCAAATCAAACTAAAGTGGTTTTGAATGTTTTCCATAGAAATAAACTAAAATTTTAATTTGTCAAAGGGTCGCGGAAACTACGCACGGCCCAGCGTAAAAATTGTCCAAACCAAGTATTTGAGTTTTTAGCTATTAATATTTACAGTTATTATAAAACATTTTAAAACTGCATAATCTTCTATTATGATGTAGTCTGTATGGTGTACGTCATTTTCATACCTCTTACGGAGCTATTTTCAAACTAGCAGAGGACTTTTAAAAGATATTACGGCAAGAACATGTCTTTAAGGAGGTTGGCACCTGAAATAATAGTAATGTCAATCATCCAAAAACCACTTGGATATAGAGATGGGGACCTATGATGTTCAATTATTCTATTTGTGACCTTTGTCACATGCCATTTTTTGGAAATATTGGGCTCCAAACAGAAATGATAATTTTCCTGGAATTTTTGCTAAAATTTGACATTTAAATTGATAATTTGAAGAAATCAAACAAATATTTATAGTTTGAACTATTATTTATTTATGATTTTTATACAGTATGAGGTTGAACACATGTAGTGACTATAAAAGTAAAATCTAAGTCAAAGTTTAAAAATTCCGAGCTTGCTCTACTTGTGGCTTCAAAGGCCAGTACATAAAGAACACAACAACAGATATTACAAAATTTTGGAGTAATCAAATTATAGCGCAAATAAAAAAAATATAGTAATGTCATCTTTCCAAAACTTTGCATACAAATAGACATACATTTATTGTCTCATTTAAAATTAAAACAAATAGGGGTCACATCTCAAAAATTTGAGATATAGCATGAAATAAGCTAATTTCAGGCCAAAATTGGAGTTCATTTTTTCTTAACTTCTACGAGATATAAGCTAAATTTGTCAAAATATATAGATAGAAATATTAAAATAATGTTTAAATATGTTTATTAGAACATCATGAATATATCATAATACACAAACTATCCAGAAGTTTGGTCTGTGCTGAAAATTAGGAAGCTAAAGCAACAGTACTCTAAACCTAATGAGTTAAGGAATATTTTTCATTTCTTTCTTGAAAACCTTCCGCCACAAAATATAGTCCCTTACTAAACTCTGTAAAAATGTTGTTTTTTTTGAAACAATTTAATTCAATAAAGTTTATTTGGCATTGTAAAACATAAATATACTACTAGAATTAATATGTGAGCAGAATTTTCAGACTAGAGGTGACCCAAAATAGCTACCCAAAACCTGAGGAGCGAACCTCTTTAAGAACGCCTGAAAACGCGACGTCATCTGACCGCACGGAACAGCGCGCCACCATAAAATTGTGTCGACTGAGGTAATACACCGATAGAAAGAAAACAAACGATGGAGGAAACAGGAAAAACATCGAAATAGTTTGAGTTTACTTATCCACAAGTGGCACAAGTGATATTTTGATGGAATATGCGATTGTACCCTCTGATCAAACAGTGAATGCGGCATATTACTCTCAGGTAGACCCAGAATTACAACGTCATAGAAACGCCGTTATAAGTCAACGTCAGACTGGGCCGTGCGGCCTGTATAGGCAATGCATATATAATAATAACTCCAATAAAGAAAAAATCAGTGCTCTGATTTTTATACATATACATTATTATTATACTCTGTATTATAATGTTATAATACTTTCCTAATAATGGCGCCGTTATTTTGAATAAAATTACATGTGTCACGAACTTTTTGGACAACCCTCGTATATACATAAAATAATTTCATGATAAAATGATACAGTTAACACTAGTCAAAGCATTTGAAAATGTAACCCTGAAACGATGTACATGAACGGCATATGTAAACAAATACATATATGTTAATTGTTATGTCGTACATTCTGAATTTACCGGGTGGCAGTTACATGTAATACAATATTTGACGTGGCAGGAAATAAAAAATGTACTAGCAGTTAATTTTGTATTTGCTGCCAACCGATAAATTCAAAATTTAAAACATAACGTTATGCAAAATTGACAAAACGGCTATTGTGTTTACCATTCATCAACATTGCTTATATCGTCATCAAGCCTAGTTGTTTTGGTTGATGACGAATATGGCCGACTTGAAAGGTTTGATGTCTTCTTTATGGGTGGTCCTTTCAAGCTTTTAGTTTGAGTTTTATTATAATTGATGTCGGAAACTCGGTTTCCTTTTTTGCTGACTTTCTCGTGGTTTTCTTCTTCATCCTCGTCATCGTCGCTGTAGATTTTGTGACAGACGACAATAATTCGGTAAAACAGTAGAGCAATCATCAGTGAGTTCTTGCAAACGAAGAATAATATCCCAAAAGTGATCAACTGGTAGCGTACGAGGGCGTAGACTCTAACGGCCAAAAAAGGACCATCCATGATCATGATGGAAATCATTAAACTCCAAAGTTCCAATTCGAAAAATTTGCCACATGAACAAAATCCGCAGCCTTGTCGTTTTTCGAACTTCTGATTCCCCTCGCCATCTTCAATCACAGCCTGTGATCGTCTGCTGTCTCTTGTAGCGGTCAAAACCAGAGTGAACTGGAACAAACTTAACGTCCATACAGAAAATATGGCGTACGTCAGGGCAGTATCCCCACGGACTTCTGGTTCCTCGAACACCACGAAGAGCTCCATGACATCCGAGGCGGACCCGATATACACAAACAAGAGCTGCGAGAGTTGGTCTCGCGTCAATGTACCTCTAGGAAGCATCCATCTTCCTATGATCAGAAGGAACAACATGGACTGCTCCAGCACCTCTCTCCAAGTATCCGGGTCCAGTTTAACAGGAATGGTAACCTTCGAAAAAATTCCTAGAAAATTAGCATTTAGTAGATCTTGTGATATCATAATTAGAATTATGAAAAACTCATAGAAGAGATTAATTCGTTAAGGTCACAATCATGAAATGTCTAAAAAAAATATCAAAATTATTACATACTCCTTCAATTTTGGCTAGTTCCTGAACCTCGCTGGTAATGTTATCATTGTTGTTCAACGCGTCGTACTGTTTGATACGGTCCATCTCTAGGAGCCACAGAGCTGGAATAGTACCGCAGAGATAAAACAGGAAACAGGGGCAGAACCTGGAAAAAATGTTAAACTTTCACAGTGTATCAGAGTAATGATAATGAAAAGGTTACTTATATGCAATATTTTACACTAATCTATTTAATTCTCAATAATGTCTTCTTAAATGGCTCTCGAAAATCTTTTCACCTTGAAGTGGGTTATGGTGTCCAAATCAAGACAACCATTAACCAACCACCCCCCTCCCCCACTCCTGTGGAAAATTCAGACTTATTAAATCCACACAGTAAAGTTACTGAAAACAGACATCGACCCTCCCCCTTTAAACTAGATTATCCCTCGAACACCCCAAGAAATATTTCTGAAATCGCACATGCCGTTCTATCGCAAAAAATGATAACAACTCATTTCAATAAGATAATACTATCAAATTGAGAATAATAGTTGAATTAAAATGGTTTTAGGCTTGCTCGAATTTTGTCTAATTTTCTTTCATTTCTGCGTTATTTTGTTAATCTTTCATTTAATTAACAATCAAATAAGACACTAGATAGATTTTGCTGAAATTTCGCTCAAATGGCTGTAAATTAAATGCTCTAAAACATATTATAATTTGTTTAAATATTTTTCATTACTTGTATATCATCAAAACACTCTGAAACTTTTAAGTCAATAATTTTCGATGAATTATTAATCAGGAGATATAAGATTTAATTACATGTATACGGTTCGTTAAGTCAATGCTTCCAGTTTTGACCGATGCCATAGAGCCCATAGAACCATGAACACTGTATTTTAAGAGGTTTTTTATTATTATTCATTAAACTCTCGGTATCATTAAAGTGTTGTCGTTTTTTTTAGATCTTCAATAGCAGATAATATTTTCTCCAAGTCATGCATGACTGTTAAATCTTTAACATGGTTTTTATAGAAACTCAGAGGGATTAAGATTGGGGCTGAAATAGGTATTTATCAATTCGATTCATTTTTAAACACAGCATATGTACAATGATGCCATATTTCCATAATATGTAGGTGGAATAGATCAAACCCACGCCGGGTTTCCCCATATCTCAATTCAATATCTAAAAACGAAGACGAAGACAAATTACTGTCCTGTAGTAAAATTTATGATTGGAGATCTCTCTCTCTCTCTCTCTCTCTCTCTCTCTCTCTCTCTCTCTCTCTCTCTCTCTCTCAATTGATAAGGAGATAGTTAAGTTTTATTAGTTTTTCTTGGTTCAGGTGGAAAATTTGAAGCAAACTGGCCCGGTTCATTTATTTTCTGAATGATCACAAGAAAGGTTGTCAAGTTTGATAAATTTAAATGCATTGGTCAATTTTGTTATTAATCATTGCAAAAGTAATCTTTTATGAATTTGATATGCATTGCTACCTAGAAAAAAATGAATTGCTCAAAAAAGTTTAATCAAGAAGCAATGCCTAAAAATGCGCCATCTATTTAAATTGAAAGTATCTGACTGTTTCATTAGATTGTACACGGACAAATATAATTATAACTACAAATATGCACCCTTTTCCATTTAAATTTTTATAAATTAAAATTATATTGTAATTGGTTTTTATTTTTCAAAAATGTTCAAGAAGTTAGCAACGCTTTTACTCGTAAAAATAAATTTGAAAATACATGTTATTTTGACTTTTTGGGTGAAAACTCTTGAAATAAAGACGTGATCCACTCTATTACTAGTAAACAGAAAATTCGCCACAATTCTGTTAAAAGTTTAAGAAATTTCAGTTTTATGAAATTTTTAAACCTCGAACAGTGTTTAAAACCGCTGAAAATACACATATAATATTTTGAACCAGTGTGTGAAAATCTAAGTAGTTATATTCTTCTACTGCTTTTATTCTGAAAAAAAAAATATCAACAATACTGTAAAATTATCAAAAAGTTAAAAATCATAATGGAGAAACATTACATACGCACATAGTTTGGCGGATTGGTAAAAATAAGCGTGTGTACATGTACGACATTCATCCCATTCAATAAAATGTAGATTTAAAAATCACATTACACAGATATGATCTCAATTCCATTGTTGGCAATGGTTATGATCTCAATTTCCTGTTCGAAAAAACTACTAAAATTGGTGTATTCTACATAGTTTTCAGAATATTTTTCTTATGTCACAATTATATATAATGCAGTAATTTTGAACAGAATCTCCATTCTCAGGTATTCTTGCTTAACCATATGCAGCGGGGTATTTTTCCTGTGATATTTGTGAAAAATCACTTGACACAACTGGTCGGATGTGACTAAAATTATACCTTCTTTATTATTGAATATTCAGGATACCATTATCGAAGGAAATCGTCTCATACGTGAGATATACTCGTTTCCTTTAACAAAAATACAAAAAGAATGTGGTATATTCTTAATGTACAAAAGTGCACGAATAGAAGCAGGATTCAAGTTATTGATATAAAAAATTATGTCTTCGGTGTGTTTATTACCTACTAAGGTTGAAGGTACTCGTCTTAAAGGATGTTAATACCCTTGGGGAAATTCTTTCAAAAAAAATTCCAATTTGAAAATTCAACTATCAAATAAATTCATATTATTTAAAACAAAACACAGTAATCTCACAATTTAATGGTGAGAAAGCAGATAACCCGAGTCCTCAATGATTGTAGTTATATACCGGTGAACATGATGATTTCATACCATATTCAAATACATGTAATTTATGCTGTGACATACTGTCATGATAAAAACCATAATTCTCCAGTGCTCTGAAGTTTTGGAAAATTGTCTTTTAACTTGTTTCCGTCATGCATTCATTTTTCTTTCTTCGTGTTACTTTGTTTATACAAATAACCTCAATATTTCATAGCTTTGTATATTTTTGTATAACAAAAGGGCCACCCAATCTGTTTTATATACCGACGTTTTACTCTTCAGTTACATACCATTTTCGTTCTTGTCCCTTCAGTCTGAAGATGGTGTAGAATCCATCGATAATCAAAAAGACGTTTGCGGCCGCCAGGAACCAGTACCACTTGTCATCCAGAACGTCAACCGTCCGCCAAATGGTCACCAAACTGTGGGTCATTAGCAGCACCCGAACAGCAATCGCCTTTATCACGTGCACCAATGAAAGTTTTCTCTTAGAAATTTCAGAATCAGTCTCAAACTCGACCGCTTCAATGTCTCTCTTTCCGTCTGCAGTCATCTTTTTTTTGCGCGTAAATCAAGTAAAATGTTAGAAAATATTATGTTCTAACAACAAGTTTAAAAACATAATCCTGATCAAAAATAAAGTTTTCTGCAAAAGTTCACGTAGAGCACCTGCTGTATATTTCCCATTTTGCGTGACGTTGGTCCAAATGATGAACAGTTCTTTGTACGAGCCGACTCTGTAGGCGATGTAAATATGATAACAGCTACTCAAACACGTGACCTCTGTGTATTTATGAAAACTTGTCCATACTTGGATGTTTCAAGTTTTATAAGAAAAATAAAAATAAAAACTAGAGCGTTCAGTATTGTAATGAAGTCATCGATTGGCAGATTTTTTGTGCTTTTTATTCGCTTTTTAAATCTAAAAAGAAGTAAGTCTTTATTCTGATTTGATATGGGTAGTTTAATATTATTTTCAGGCGGATTTCCTTTTAAATTTGATTTCATGGGATTTCACCTGTAGCTATGGAATACATGGCCTTATTGTGTGGGTTTTCCAGACCTGGGTAGAATTGAGATCACTTACATGTAGCTATTATACATGTGCGATCCATAGTTTATGACATTAATCTGTTTAATCATACTTTAAAATAACATTACTATCGAGAAATGTAAAACTTTTATCATTACGATATTTTAAGTTTAATGATATTTGAGAATGAATTTTTTGTACTTCTTTCAAGGTGAAACAAATTACTCTTACCTTGCATTTGCTGGAAAACATTTTTTTATGGTTTTAAATAGTAAAAAATAAATCAAATGAAAGGAATGTTTCTAAACATCAAACAAATAATGTTTCTTTAATTTATAATTCCATTCCATGTTGAAAAAATTATCAATCTGGATCTCGTTCAGTTAAAAGCAATGGATTACAAGAGTTGGTGCAATATAATTTATGTGCTGAAGGTGAAAAAACATCTATGCGTCCTTGTCCTATATTGGTTTTTTAAAATGAATTAATATTTTTTTTACCCGAGACACAACAAACCAAAATTTATATTACCTTTGCCTATAAGTAATACTATTTTCAGCATGTGTTTAATGTCTCGAAAAATAATACTTACAAGACAACCAATGCTGTTAGTAGTGTTAATATGTATAAATGAAGGACTAATTTTCAAATGATTCTGATTAAATGAAGATTTTTTTTTGATATCTTAATTATCTGTTCTCCGTTGCGTGTTACTCCAGACAAATGTTTATTTACCCTGAAAACCAAATCTATTGTTTACATACTCGACAAAAAACAGAAAGTTGATTGAATTTAAACGGTACCCGATCCTCTATAGTGTTAAAAGTCACTCAAAGTTTACATAGGTACGCTTCAGTGGGGTCACCAACTTTGTTGATTATCATAAAGATGTGCGAAGTTAATAGAAGCAATGATTTGATCCGACATCAATAATGCATGCAATATCACAAAACAAGTTGTCACATAATACACAAAGTCCTTGTTACTGTGTCTCACTGTGTCACAAAACGAACGGCTATGCAAACGGATGGGACTGTTGAGATCGTAGTTCAAATACCATATTATGTTAAAGGACAGGTTCATGATCCCTATATATATAGTGTATGCATACTGGTTTGCATAAAAAACGTCAATACGAATGAAAGGATCTCAACGAAAGACAACAAATAGACAAGATTCAAAGCTTACTTTTATTCATAGTTAAAGAGATTTTTGTTACGAGTCATTATTTAGGAGGAGGGGGACACCTTTTTTTATGTATACGTTGATTAAAAATAGATCATATGATTAACTCCAACTTTTTTTTTTCATCTGCCATTTACTAGTACGTGTTGCCTAATGGACAAGTGGTGAATGTTAAAAAAAAATCAGATAGTTCAATTATGATGTATGCTAATTCAAATTGATGTTGCAATAGACCTTTGGAGGCCGGGGTCACCGGGGTCAACCAATACCCAGCATATCTGCCTTAAGAATAAATTCTTTACTTCTAACCTTATTTTTATATTCAGTAAAGGAAAAAATCAAATATTTTAACATTAAAAAAACTTGAAATTTTTTTTAAAATATATCTTTCTACAAAGCTCTTCTTCTAAAGGAGGTTTATACAGTCTAAATATGACCTTGACCATCCAGCCTCCTTACGTAATTTGAGGGGGGGAGGGAACAAGGCAAGATCACAAGCACTAACTTGATGCTCATAGAGTGAACGTTTTGTTTTTGCATCTTGTAATATGTAATAGGTTTCATATTATATCACATATTCTAAAATTAGATTTTAGTATATATCCTGTAGTTTACATGAAACATAATGAATGAGTTAATATGATGGGGAGAAGACCCTCACATGTTTAATTAATACCTGGGTTATACGTCGTCTTATATATTCCTGGTACCTATCATTCTGGTTTACACGTTTACACGTACATGTTTACAAGGAAAATCCTAATATTGACATTATCAACCCTCCAAATATTAAAATTGCTAGAGGAGTACGTAACTTTCTTTAAAAGTGCTATGATATTAGAAAAGAAAAACTTCAACATAACTGCTATCCTTACTGGGATGATGTAAATTGTTTGCTGTAATCATGACTACATGCCAATGTATGATGGTGTTGTCAATAAATAAATTGAATAGATCTATAAGCAATAATATGTTTGACAGGTATCATTAACTGAAATAATTACATGACATAAACAGATATTTTTTCCTCAGAAATTATTCATATTTCAATTATCTGTTAAAGCTGTCAGTTACTGTGAAACAATTGGATCAAAGCATATTGCATATAATGCTTAGTTGTGAAATAGATATATTAAGAAATTGACATCCAAGGTCCAAACGAAGATGCCCAAGTCCATCACTTTGAAGTACAAAGTATATAATTTGCTTGTTATCCAAGCTAATAAAACAGAATATGCACTGATTAGTTTTTTGTGACACACAATTGGTCATGAGCTTTTTATTTGGATTAAAACGTAATTTCTTATGAAGACTTGCTAAAATACTTTATAAATAATTGAAAACAATTTTGAGGAGGACTGTTAACTTTTAATAGAGGATCGGACATTTTAAAAAAGAAGCCACGTTTTTCCAATTTGTTTTTACTAGCTTGCTTTTATATTTAAGAAATGATAAAGAAAATTCTTAAAAAGCATTTTACTTCAAAAAATCAGTTTGATTGGTTTTGATGATATCGCTTCGTTGACATTAAATCTCAGTTTATGGTTTTATGGTCTGCTTACTTGAACAATGAATCTGAAAAAGAAATTGTTTTCAATTGTTGATTTTTTGCTGATTCCTATAATCAAAAACATTATTGCTTATTCGCCAAGCAGAAAACCATGACGAAAGGAGTCGATATCGATGTAATTTATCGATCCCTCACCGGAAAGGTGATCTAAGAGTCAACCGAAAAAAAACGGATCAAATATCAGGGAGAAGGTTTATTAAAATATTTAAAAAAAAACCTCATCAAGAGAGATAAACAAGTCATCACGCTAGTCAATGATATCAAGGAAGGTACGCACGACAGATTTTCAAATTACTCAAATTTGAACAAGTTATTCAAACAGATTTAACAAACTTATTTAAAAAAGGGATAATCACAGCAGGTTTTGTCAGCAATTTAAAGCGATGCCGTAGAAAATAACACTGATCGCACATAGAACCCTATGAATTCAGCAATTGTTCAATCTTTTTGAGGAAGTGTCAAGACGAATTATAGCCCTGTGATAGTGACCGTGCAATACTTTCCAACGTCAAAAAATATATAAATTATGAACCTCAGTCATTATTTTTCAGAGAAAAACGATTCTCGTTAACCAGGCTAGCTAAACATGTCAGTAGTCTTGTCAAGTCTGGGTTTCTTTACTGTTGCATATAATGAATGAAGTCAGTTCATATGTTTATTAGGCTTTGGTAATTTAAACAGCAATTAACCGACCACAAAATACTAGTCTTATTGCAAATATCTATTTGAATCGTAAATTGTGAATAAGTTTTTTTTTTAATTTCTGATCGCCACTTAACAGAGCGACTGATAGCACTGATTCAGAGATCATAAACCTTAGTTTACTTAGTTAAAGCAAAATACGACGTTTATTAGATGGCATCTCTGTTTAAATGGCAAATACGAACTCTACATGAACTGAATAAAGTAATTGACATCTTGCTTTAAAGATTAATTCTCTCGCGGTTGTAATCAATATCTGTCTTATTTTTCAATTTTTTGCAATATTAATTATCTAAAGCAATTTTTTTACCTGCAATTGAATACGAAAGTAAATCAAAAGACAACAGAGATGAAAACAATCATTTAAAAAATTGTTATGACAAAAGCTAACGTACATTTTAAAAAAGACTATGTTAGACAGTTGTTTCACTACTGAGTCTGATATTTTCTTTATTGTTAAAGAAATTTAACGAGAATGAATATTTCTGTAGTACATATGCATAAATAATCAACAAACACAAATATGGACCCTGCATTAGCTTAAAACTTTGTCATAAATGAATCACAATTTTCTTATAATGCAGAAAACTGTTAGTTTTCTTTATAAATCAAAATTGACTGCAAAAACTACCAATATTCCTAAACAACAGACCATTGTATTTTATCTTTTTAAAAAGCATTTTACATTCGTACAAAGGTGTAGAGATGTAAGTTGTTTAGCAATGCACCATACAATGCTTAGACTACTGTGTTCCACTGTACAGCAACTGTACGAGCATCGTACTGGCTTGCACTGTACGCCTTTTACACGCCACTGTTCGGGGTACTCACCAGCACAGCACCAGCACTGTCACCCACTGTATTACTCCGCTGACTCCTATTATATCCAACCGTTGCAACTGTACATGATACAGATAAACAATGTCTGGCACTTTATGTAATGAAACTTCATTGATATTGACTTTTGAAAATATTGCTTTACTATACGTGTATTTAGTTTTGTACGATGATTTTTGTTATAAATTTTAGGTAATATCATTGATAGTCATTTTTCTTTTTTTGACAGTGACAAAAATCAACAAAATATTTTGCTAAAAAGAGCGGTTTGAAGTTGAACATCACATGAAGATCAGCGACAGTACCTGTGTTTGTTATACATCAGTCAGTGCCCACGTCGCATTCATTAACATGGTCAATCTTACCACAATTACACACAGTCTGCACTGACCCAATCACGGGTGATATTTAACAGTTTAAATATATTTATAAAATTCAAATGTATTCTAAATTCACCAAATGTGAATAAAAATAATGAATTTAAATTTCCATCATTTTATCTGCGCTTTAGATTGAAATTAAGGTTTATAGTTAAAAAGCTGCAAACCATTTGATACTTTAAACACTCCAACATGGCGGCCGACGGGAAATAACTTCTGTTAAAATTGGATCAATCGGAAAATATCCATACCATGGAAAATTCCATCGCAGAACAAAATGATGTCGGCCCAAAATATGAAAGTTATTTAGGTCGTTATTACATTGGTAACTACCGTACAGACGAGGTCTGTCGAAATGTACAGTAATTATACAGGGGTATGTGAAGTGTACAGTAATTAAACAGGGGTCTGTGGAGTGTCTGTAATTATACAGGGGTCTGTGAAATGTACAGTAATTAAACAGGGGTCTGAGAAGTGTACAGTAATTATACAGGGGTCTGTGAAATGTACAGTAATTATACAGGAGTCTGTGGAGTGTACAGTAATTATACAGGGGTCTGTAAAGTGTACAATAATTATACAGGGGTCTGTGAAATGTACAGTAATTATACAGAGGTATGTGAAATGTACAGTTATTATACAGGAGTCTGTGAAGTGTACAGTAATTATACAGGGGTCTGTGAAATGTACAGTAATTAAACAGGGTTCTTTGGAGTGTACAGTAATTATAAAGGGGTCTGTGAAATGTACAGTTATTATAAAGGAGTCTGTGAAGTGTAAAGTAATTATACAGGGGGTCTGTGAAATGTAAAGTAATTATACAGGGGTCTGTGAAATGTACAGTAATTATACAGGGGTCTGTGAAATGTACAGTAATTATACAGGGGTCTGTGAAATGTACAGTAATTAAACAGGGGTCTGTGGAGTGTACAGTAATTATACAGGGGTCTGTGAAATGTACAGTAATTAAACAGGAGTCTGTGAAATGTACAGCAAATATACTGAGGTCTGTGGTGTGTACAGTAATTATACAGGGGTCTGTAAAATGTAATGTTATTATACAGTAGTCTGTGAAATGTACAGTAACTATACAGGGGTCTGTGGAGTGTACAGTAATTATACAGGGGTCTGTGAAGTGTACAGTAATTATACAGGAGTCTGTGAAATATACAGTAATTATACAGGGGTATGTGCAGTGTACAGTAATTATACAGGAGTCTTTGAAATATAAAGTAATTATACGGGGTCTGTGAAGTGTACAGTAAGGTACACTCAATACACAGCCTCCTTACCGACATTACTTGGTTGTTTGGTGAGTTTTTGACAATACAAGTGTTAAAGTGAAGTAGCTTATGCGATGTGAAAACGAACTTAAAATTGAATTTGGATTTTTGTTAACAGTTTTTTGGAAATTCTGAAGGTACAGCATTGATAAATAAAGTGCGAGTCCGCGATACCTGCATTTTCATAAACAATGTGTACCAGAGGTACATGTAGCCCCTAAGTATAGAATTGGTAAAAAGTAAACGTTATTGTCTAAACATAACCCCAGTTGTGAAAAAAAATCTTTCTTTTTTTTCATAATAACAAAATACAAAAAACAAAATAATTAAAACACGAAAAATTATGATTTTGATTTTAACTGTTTACATGTTACATAACCCAGAATTGTTATCTCGCTTAAAACTTTAAAACTAACATTAATTTTTTTTTTAATTGACAGTTAGAAAAACCTTTAAACCATGAACGTGTTGAAACATTAACTTTGGTTTTTGGGTTTGTTTGTTTTTTGATTTTTGGTTTTTTGGTTTTTTTTTTCAAGAATGTTCCCTCAATTGAACTTCAACCGTGATAGATTGTTGAGTTGGTTGTTGCTTTTAAATATTCTATAGTTATATATCTTTTGAATTTAAATTTTAATATACTATTACTAATGATTCATTAAAGTAAGACAATGCACATGTGGGCGTACATATAATTGGTCGTGTCATCATACATGACCATATATGTTCATTGTAAAAGTATATACAACTCGTATCTATCGTAAAACAAAGAGTGTATGATATCAAATAGGAACTAAATGATAGCATAGAGTATGTGTTGTATTTCATAGAGTAGATGTAATATGGTATATTTAAAATAAGTAGGAAAGTATATAACTGCACAGGGGATTTGTAAAGTCGTGTATTGTTATTTCTAATTTTGTCGATGTTCACTAAAACACAACAATAACTATTATTATACTTTCATGTTAAATACTGCAATCTGATTGGTTTAGACGCAGTTGACAATCCGTTCTCTCTCCCTCGCACGCTTAGCAACGGGCCGATAGAACGAATTGTTACATGCGCGTTAATTATGCGCGTACGGTTCGCCGTAGAATTCACGTCTTTTCTATATAAAAGCAGTAAAATTTGCTATAAAAATTAAGACATTCAGTATAATAAAATAAATAGTGCCTGTTTGGGAAGGTACCAGTTGAAATTGACACCCCTCGAAAACCATTGTCAACCTCCGCTTCGCGTCGGTTGACAATGGTTTTCTCGGGGTGTCAATTTCAACTGGTACCCTCCCAAACAGGCACTATTTATATACTGTAGAGCTGGTCATAAAGATCATATCTATAAGTGCACGTGACATTAATCGAAATCAATTTTTAGACATGAAAAAATAAATCTTGCATACCTGTAAAAGAACAAGAATTTATAACAAATATCATTTTGAAAAAGTCAAATAGCATATACACAGTGATAATTAAAGAATAGTTCGAAAGGTTCATATTCAAATAACATATTTTTCAATTATTGTATAAAATATTAACAAAAAGATCATTTTAATGTGTTGAAAGGTTAATTTGTGTATATGTCAACGATAGACTGGGTTTTATTGGGGTTACTATGACGACTATGTGTTCTAAATATACTGATTATATAACAAAAGCAATGCCTCAGATAGCATCGTCAAAAAATACAAACAAGGAACAGGGGAAATCTGATATTAAATCCGTTTTAATGAATTGATAAATCGATAAATAAACATTGTATTCACGAATGAATGTTCAAACAAAATTAATATTTTATTCATAAACAATAGATATACAATGTACTATTTTAACAATAGTGCGAGCATTTTTTTTAAACAAACGAGAAAGAATAGTGATTTTATGCCATAAAACGTTCAATGAACTTGCAATATGAACCATTTTATGTTAAAAAAATAACCGTCCTTTACCAAATTTTCTTCAGAATCCTTATTTTGAACTCATAACAAATTCTGTAATAAAAACCAAATGATAAGCCAATGTGAACAGCGGCTGTTTATACCAATAAATACTTTTTTTATATATAGAACAGGCTTGTCTTACCCATTTTCCAACTGTTTATTAAAAAAAAAATAAACGTAAATGCGGTGAAAAGCTAATACTCACAGAAAATATACGGTAAGAACGTAAGTTGTTAGAACTTATGTTCGAACCATTTGTATATGTTTATGCAACAAGAGAGAGAGAGAGAGAGAGAGAGAGAGAGAGAGAGAGAGAGAGAGAGAGAGAGAGGAAACCCGTAATTATGAGGTTTTTTGCACATAAATTGGTTTATATTTGTATCATATAAAACATCGCACTGTGTAGGATTATCTTGTGAGGGGGGGGGGGGGGTAAGTGAGTACCGGTACTATACTGTAGTTTTGACCAATCATCAATCAATATTTTATTCATCAACAATAAACAGCAAATCAAAAACATGATCGGGTTGACATGGATGAAAAATGTACCTATCAAACGAATTGAAGTGATCTCATTAGTAAAAACAGTACAATCAGGCAATACTTTGATTGGGCTATCACTTCCGCTGCGTTTCCAGTGTTACATCCGGTCGTTTGGCAACAGGAAGTGCACGACCGTGTCGTTACTCCAAAGTTCTTTGATCGACAGCCGTAGTAACACTCGGCTGCACACTCACGTTTGATGCTGGTTGTTAAACCCATTATAGAAATTCGCTCAACCTGATGGTAGACAAAAAAATATTATAATGTATTTATAAAAATCATAACATTGACTGCGGTTCTCAAAACAACGGAAAATCACAGTGCTTTGCATGTAAAATCCATTAATGTAATAACGTTTGGTGCATCACATAAATTCAGTTTGTTTCCCAACCCAAAGACTTGTTTGATAAACAAATAAAAAATCAACGAAAAAAAAATCATAAATCTTTGAAAAAAGGCTAAAATGGTTATTGGTAGCATAAAGGGTCTACAATATCTTCATATATTTTACATACATACATGTACCTTTAATCTAGCGGACTAAGTAATAGGGATAAGGTTTTTCGGTGGGGGGGGGGAGGGTCCAACCTATGTTTCTCGTGGGTTTACTATGAAAATTTGATAGCTTTCAAATTCCACAGGGAGGAAGACAGCAGGACCCCCGGACATTTATCAGTAATTAAAAGTTTTTGCTGGGCTTACCATGCAGTAACTTTCCGACCTTAGGCAGGGTATGAGTGGGGTGTTATTGGGTTGTATTTGGCAGACTGTGTAAGGATCCCACTGCTTAAAGGTCTCCTCACACTTGTGACAGGAAAGATTCCCCAAGTCCTCCTCTTTGATTATTACGGCGCTGTCTGATCCTGTAAAAAGTGTTGACGGTTTTCATATTAAAACAAAAGCAAGGACCATCCTCTGGATGTAAATCATCGGTTTGGTCGAGTGGGCACAAAGACAGAATTTGCTCTGACATAACTTGAGTGTTGTACTGTTGACAGGGACAAAGAATCATGTTCTATATTCAAGTGACAAGTTTTTGATGATCTCTTCATAAAATTTCTTCATATTTAATCAATCGAACATCTGTGGATTTTTTTTCGTTGTTTTAAACTCTAAAAGTGCAAATGAGCCCAGTCAATTCAGTTTATACAAAACAAATTCAATCATAACCTGAACTCGATGAAACATGCCTTGGGGAATTTATCAAGAGAAATAAAACAAATTGGAGAATCTATCAAGATTAGTCGATGAGTCTAGAACTCAAACTGTATACATATACTTTAAAACTATCTATAACAATTCAAATTGCTAGTTTGATTTGCCTAAAACTTTTAATAATCTTTGAAGGTTTATCTGTACATTGGAAAAAAATGTTCACAGCATTCGTTGATGTTGACAAAATCTACATTTAGTTTTAGGGAAAATGGTTGCTTGAGAAATTTCAGCGCATTCAGTCGAAATTGAAAACTTTAGTGATTTCCTAGTTGCTTAGGGTAACTAAGCTTATCATCAAAATGCACGTTTACCAGAAAAGCGGAAACCGACTCCACATCCCATAGAAAACCACTTTAAGTGCCGGAAGAGTGAGGCGATTGCCTGCTACTCGGTCTATTGAAAAGCAATCGGATTTTTTCAGGCAAAATTTAAATCTATTGAGAAAAAGATAAATATGGTCCTATTTCATTGGATTAATGAATGAGTTTTGGTCCACATTTTATCTCGGCGTTAAATTCAGAGAAATAGACAAGCTTTAATAATAGTTGCACTGACAGGTCCATCTCTGCAATATTTGAAGAAAGAAACTAATATCATTAGCGGATGTTCATGATTGCAGTATTGTTTGGCTCTTGTGTTTGTTATTCTCAAAATTAAAAATTGACTGAAACGCAGAGGATCCCGTCAAGTATGGTTCTAGAACCAAAATCAATGCTTTTAAAGGGACAGATTGAAAACTGCCAGTTCTTTTAAATGCGATTTTTTCATGTAATCAATTTCCATTCTTTCTTCAATTGACAGGACAAATTAGGCGCAGCAGCTGCCATTAGCTATTATGATGATGCGTAATCCTCTAAGGTTCGATATTCACATTGTAAGACAAGGTGTTTGACAATTTACTCTTCACTACGACAGCAAAACACAAATTAATATTGTTAAATACGGTCTTGTTTGCTTAAGTTTCAGAACCAGTAATATTTCGTCTTTAATGGTATAATGAGTCAACAACTGTAATTCTTGTGGATCACACGTGCTATAAAATATAGGGATTGTCTGCTAAACAAAACCATGAGATTTCATTAGGAATACACTACAATTCAATTCTTTATTTCTTTAAGCTTTACAGCTTATCAGTATAACATATGTATAACATGAGATGGCAGAGTATTTACAGGAGAACTTGTGCACGTTCAAAGAATAACATGACCTATTATATATACAGGTTGAGAATAAAAAAAAACAATTATGTATTACAGTTGTATCTTAATAGCATACTTTTTAAAATGAATTTACCAAAATCTAAAATTAGTTTGCGCATTGCAATGTTCTGTATAATGGACAAACAAATAGAAAATGAAATTCATCTTCAACACTAGTTCGGCAATGTGGACAAAATATGTTGTCTCTATTTGTGTTATTATATTTACCAGTTAAAAAAATCCAGGCGATGTGACGAAATTCGTAGTTTTGTTATGTATTTCTGTAATTTACTGGGAATAGGTTGCAAAAATATCTTATTTTGCCTGATTACATTTTTTTTGGTTTTACAATTTGTAAAATACCTTTGTTTATTTGTTAGTTAATCCATATACATGTACATGTATCAACAAAACCGAGGTCCATAAGGATTTTCTCTACATCGAAATCCCAATTTTTACAACCATGTGATTTACAATTAATATACACAACTTCGAAGCAATGTCTAATTATACAATTGTCACTAATTAAAACATTTTTCCAAAACTTAATAATGTTAAAAACATTCTATAATGTACAAGAGGCACACGGCCCAATTCAGCATATAAATAAGCAGTATTTGTACTTTTCTAAACTCCGAGAATTTGTTTACAAAAGTCTGTATGAATTTTCTCGATATTGCAACCTTTAAAATATCTCCATATTTCTGAACAATAATCAACAATCCCACCAATAAAATAATAATCAAAAAGCGACAATAAAGTTTCTGAATTAAATTACATTCCCCGTATATTTTTTTCTAAGTGCAAACAATTTATGCTTTTCTGCCTTGTTCTGGTAATTGTTTTCCAGCTTTGGTAATTTGTTGTTAAAGATGAAAAGTATTCCTAAGTAAGTGAATTGATTTACAATTTCTAAAACTTCATTACCAATGTCCCAACACTCGATCACTATTTTTCACTCTATCATTATTTCTGAAAATTACATTTTTTTTTTACTTTGACGCATTAACTTGCATTTTCAAATTAAAGTATTACAATAGCTATATAATCCATTCAAAAGACATTGTAAACCATCCACAGATTCAGAGAACAGAACCATTTCATCAGCATACATTTGTATATTTAAGGAAGATAACTCGCGAGATAAACAACCAGCATCTAAAAAGCTATTTTTCAAAATCGTTAAAATACACATTGAATAGAATAGGTTACAACACTTTGCCCTGCATTAATCCTAGGTTATTACAAAAATATTCACTTCATCGAGATTCTTTCACTGGTATTTAGACGCTACCAAATGCCGCTAAAAGTCTTAGTAAGTTTATGTTGAACTCTTACCTTAGGGCCATTGGAAAAGTTATGGATGACCCTTTCTCGGCGAGAAACTTTCAAACATCGGTTTGTAGAGTGTAACTCTTGTCTTAAGATTTAAAAAATTACAATTCAGGATTCTCCTTTAAAAAAGTCAAAAATCATGCTTTACCGTTTAAAAATATAAGATGGTTTTTGTTTACCGACATATAGAAAAAAAAAGAAAGGAAAAGAAATCAGTCGTATCCTACAACAAGCGTATCTTTTAAAAAGATTGGTGAGCTAGCGCTGTAGCCATCATAAAACACAGAAGCATCGGCAATGGCATAGCTCATTGACTGTGCCTTAATCATTATGTGTATACTGTAATTTCAACTTCCAGGTGAAAATTTTCAAGAACCATTGGTACCGTTTTGTAGCAATCGTATCTTCTCGGGCCTTTCCGTCAAGCTCGGAAAACATATCCGAGGTTGTTTTCCGAGCTTGAAGGTAGTTAAAATAAAGCTAGCTATTTATTATAATATTTAAAATAACTGCATAATAAGACCTAAGCGACTGTTACTATTTTGACATTTACAATATAACACAAAACTTCGTGTGAAGATGATAAAACGAAATTCACATGGTACAGTTTATCTACAGTAGTACAGTATTCCCAGAACCCCTACTATGGAGTCGAGCATGCGTATTCAAGTGAAAAGGACTAACGTAGTTGCTAGCGCTCGAGAGCGCTAGCAACAAATGTCCACACGAATCAAAAGTTCAAAATTACACAAAATATAAATATTTATTTATATTCAAGTGTAACTTGTTCCTGAGAGATGGAGTGTTAAGAAAAGTTAATCTGTTGGGTGCTTTCTTGTATTTTAATTTTTAATTTAATTTTATTTTATCTTTTTTATTATTTTGGTCATTATTTTGGTTTTAGGAGGGATATCGGGCTTTGGGATTTATTTGTATTACCCTTTATATTCATCTATTTTTTTGGGGGGGGGGGTGTGAAGAGGTTTTCCTTTTTTACATTTTACACATAGCTCTGCTGTTTCTTTGATCAAGGTATCTCATATAAAACAATTTTTGAGTGATTGACATTTGAATTCAAAATTAATTCAATATAATTTATATAAAAAAATATTACTAATATTATATTATTTAAAAATATTACTAATGCATGTACATTGTATATGTCAATGTACAAAGAACACTGTGATTATTTGTACGATTAATTAATGACAGTTTTAAGTAATATTTACCTACACTCAAAACATATTAACAACGAAATCAAAGCGCGTATTTGAGATCAATACATCTATCCAATTCTCACCTGTGAAATAAAACACGTAAAGAAGCATGGTCAGCATCCTAGAGTCAATCCCGTGCCCCATGCTTTTACACAAAAGACTTCATGATGAAATGGTTCAATTCAGGTCAGCCTTGGTAACTTCTTTCAGCGTTTTCGAGAATACACTACCCGATATGCTTCCATATTTTTTAGTTATGTGTTTGAGTTATTGTACTCCCACCTTGTAGCTAGTCTAGCGGAGAACTCCGTCTCAATCCTGCTGGTAGTTATAACGTCGAGTGAAGCAATTATTCCCCGAATCGCACTGCTTGGGCCGGGACTAGCATTCCATTGAGGATCGATCCAATATACCTGACGGAAAAAGAAATTGATTTCGCCATAAATGTCTTCGACGTTGTATAAATCCGTTTATTTGATGTCGGATACCGCGGGATATCATAGTGAAATCACATCAGTCTACAAAAATCAACAAAAAAACTCATTCAATCAATCAATCTCTCTCTCTCTCTCTCTCTCTCTCTCTCTCTCTCTCTCTCTCATTTAGATGTTTGATATTTCCTAATTGTTTATATGTGTTACTAACGAGGATTGAGTCATTTTGATTCCCCCCCCCCCCCAACCCTTTATTTCGAATAAAGAAAATCGATGCCTGTTTTAATTTTCTTATCTGAGACCAATTTTCATTTTTGCTCTATGATTGTTTAGTTAGCATTTTGCTTTACTGTTCTTTTGCATGCTTTTAATGTTTTAATACTAATTATACCCCAACAAGTTGCGATGGGTATAATGTTTTTGATCCATCAGTCAGCCAGTGTGTCAGTCCTTTCTTTCTTTTTTTTTTTTTCGTAAACGCAACTCCTCTTGAACCGCTGCACGGAATTTATATAGTTTTATATAGGTATGTAGGTATTTAAGACACAATGTGTAGATGTACATATTCCAGGAAATTCTTATTCCATCATTTTTCTGCAAATTTTGGCACTTTTGAAATGTTGTTTAAGACAAATATCATAATAGATGTGCACACTTGCAGAAAGTTTTGATGTGATGATTTTTGGGGGTTTTTTTTGTGTGTGTGTGTGTGGGGGGGGGGGGGTAAACTTGTTTTAAAATAAAATTATATTGTGTATTTAATTCATACCCTGTCATACATTCATTATGTATAACATTGTGGGGGAGCGAGGTATGTGGCATTGCTCACTTTTTGTTTTATTTTTAAAAGTAATATAAAAATGTATTTAGTATACTTATATTTCAAAATGTAGTATATTTTCAAAATGTAATAGATAAAGGTTTGTTTCAATCAGTCTCTAAATCATGCTTACAACCACATCAATATTAAATAATTGATAGAAGAACCAAGCTTTATGAATATTGAAAATGTTTGCTTTGTTAGATCATTTTTTGAACAGCTGAGTATGGCTCTGCATATTCTAGAAATATATAGAAAAAGTTGTAAATGATTTATGCTACCTCATTAATAATGAGTGAAGGGAAATGTAGTGTTTATCAATCAAATCTAAAACCTCGAAGGCTTAATACGAACAGAACTTTAACTTTAAAATGGACAAATGTTGTTAGTATTTGGTTGATAGATTATCATAGACGAAGAATCAACATGCAACTTCAGCAAGAACTCAAATATTTGGCTTATCGATTTTAAATTGGAATTTTGTATGAAAACTATAAAGCAATTTTTATTTTTATTTTGCGCCATCAACTAAAAAAATTTTGGTAATTCTTAATGTTCAGGACGATTTCCCAAAGATTCAACAATATTCAGCACGTTAATATATGGACAGTTAACCATGAATAGCTCTAACTAAATATTTACGTGTACATGCATAAATGGTATCATTTTTTATTTGACATTTTTGGTATGAGTCTAGGATTTTCCACCCTTGTGTTCAATGTTGATAACCCCTCTAGGATGAAGTTTTTGATACCTTTAAGTAAATTTGTTATTTAAAGATAAAAACCATCCATGCACAAATACCATACAATTCAACTTTAAAAAGTCTTACATGTACATGAAGTTCAATGTATTTCTAGTATTTTTATCATGTGTCAAAAGCATCGACACTTTTTTCGGCATTGAAGTGTACGCTAATAATTTGAAAATGTTGTGTTAAATGTTACTTCAATATAATTCAATTTTCACATAAAAAGAAAAACATATGAATGATACACATGCATAATACAAATATATGTGTATATTGGTGGGTAAAACAAAATGGCGTCTAGCAGCAAAAATAAGAAAGATGTATAGTATGACCTGACTGGTGCTAATGACTTATTAATTACACCATGTGTTTGGATGCTGAAGATGTTATACATGTAAAATGATTAACAATCCTGACACCTGACACATACTGTGAACAAATGCAATTTCTAATCTGTAAAATGACTTAATTAGCATGTTACCCACGGGATGTTATCGATAATGAAAATACCTCCTGCATAGCAGACACAGCCTCATTAATTATGCAAGTATAATGGTATAATGCCATATTGACTTAAAAAGATATAATAACATCGACCTCCTAATAATATAATGACAAATTTGTTGCCGAAAATGTTTTTAATATGTAGTACTACCTACTTGATATCATCTTGTACTGATGTCTCACTGTCAGTGATGTTATTTTGCTGTTATTTCATAAAAATCATGCAATATTATTTAAAAATTGTGCAGACTTTATTATTGCATATCTCTCTAATAGTAAAGATGGTCGGATGGGAGGGGGGGGGGCTCCCCAAAAATAATATTGATAAGGCAAAGGGAATTTTCAATATTTCGAAACTTACCTGTACTTATTATTATAATAACCATTTTTGTCAATTTTATTCTATTAGATAGCATTCAAGTGCATGTATACAGTTTTTGGTCTTTGTCAGAGTGAAAATAGTGTTTATCTATGTGCGATTAGCATTGCTCAATCCAAGTAAATTTAGATGCTAGATCCGCTCGCTTTCTGTAGCGAGTAAGCGAGCGGATCTAACATCTAATTTTAATTAGATTGTGCATTGCTGACGTTGCTCCTCCGTGTTAAGGCGGGGAAATATACCCATACATATCAAGTGTGTGTTTAAAAAATATATACTTTACTGAGCATAATTTTTGACAATTATATACATCTGAGTTCAATCAAGCTTTTCCGCATAAGCATACGTGCATATGTATACAGACCCATTTACAGACCATTTTATCTTAAACGTACGTGAACTAGGAATCAAACTATATAATGAATCCAAGTTTGTTTGCAACTACAATAAAAGTTTTATCATTCGACACATTGGTTGCGATGAAGGATGTACATGTAGCCATTCTTCCGAGGCGAAAACTTATTACATTACTACGTGGGGAAAATCCATTTACATGCAGTATATACTGTCCTTTCCGATATATTTCATATTATCGGAAAGGAAAATACCGAAGTGGTTTAAAAACACACAGGCGCCTGAGGTTAAAAATATTTCTTTTTATTATGAAATAATGTACAGTACATTGAATTATTTTATCATAAACAGAAATATTTTAACGTCATGTACCTGTGGCCAACTAAACACTTTAAAACACCACTTCAAAAAGAGAAAAGAACATTTTCTCTGATCGATTGAAAGATATCAGATTTTTGTTCATGAACAAGTTAGAGTGACTTCCCTTTCTAGTGGAAAGAGAGGGTGTATATTTTGGCTTTTTTAAGTGCTGGATTAAAATGATAAATATTAATGAAAACGTGAAAGTGAGCTGGCTTATGATCAGTGTTGAACATAACCAGGGTCAGCCGCTGATCCAAAGAATGCTACGGTTTATCACTGACCCAAATTTTCTGGTAGACAGTCGGACTAATGAGTTTCTAACGATGTCTTTTTTACGACACGTGTACGTGGACGTGTATCAAATGTTAACCACACGCTGATAGCAAATAATGCCAATAATGGTGATTAGTGCTATAACGAAAGCTGTACATTCATCGATTGATACTACCGCTAGACATTAATTTTAGAATAAAAGCTATTTGCGTAATAATGACATAGTTCCTGTCCATTTATAGCTCCCGATTTTTAAGAAATAAATTAGTCTCCCGACCATTTCAAGCAACATTTTGAAGAATCTAATGATGTACAAAATGTTTTTATAACACAAACTTTACTGAAAACTCATGAATGAACTCGTGCTTATTCAGCTTCTCCTCAATTTTGGGGAGGGTATATCAATTGCATGGCTCAGCAAAAACCTATCCGGTGTTTAAGCTTACAAAAAATGATAACGATATTGAAAAGAAACACCCGAAAACATATGTATGTATTTTTAAAAACGATGCAATACCTGTAAATTTTGGAGTGTATCAACTCAAGCAACTTAGAGACGAAACCAAATAGATTTTATTTGTTTAAACCCCTAGGTAAGATTTAATATTAAAATACATGTATATATATCTGATACTGTTTGCCCCAGACTAAAATGTCGCAACGGCATTGTATAAAACGCGTCCAGTGATGAACGTCTATATTTCTATAGTCGACAAACAATTGACGGCAATTTTGCGACCTAATGCATTTCAATTTCATAATGTTTAAGTAAACGTATTTTAAAATACAAATATTTTCGGTCATCGACAAAACAAAACACTGATTAGGTTTGTTACAGACTTACTACATTCATTCATTCTTTATGTCCTCCCAAAGGAGATCGTAGCATGAAATTTTACAAAGAACAATATACAAACATCAAGACACACAAACACACAAATATTTTATCCGACAGATGAATAACAAAGTGGTCATTTACTCGTTCAGCAATGATTATATAACTTTAAATTTTATGCAAACTGCAACTTAGACGAGTGCAAAAATGACACATTGTCACTGGCACAATATTAAAAGGAATAAACTACACGTATGTATAGTTGACTCTTCTTTTTTCCTTTCATCACGTATCACTATAGTACCATTTAAATATCAAATTATGCCAAATGTACGATTTTGTCCCAAACTCTAACCTTACAAATCATACAAAACTATGTTTTTAACAATGTCCCAAAAGAGGTGGTGGGGGTAAGTTCCCTTAAAATTCATTTTTCTATATGAAAATTCTACCCCCCCCCAAAAAAAAAAAAATCGAAGACAGCCCCAATACAGCCCGCCAAAATTTGTGTCGCGGGTAAAGGAAATTTTGTCGAGCGCTCGCGAGCACACGCTCTGTTGAACACGTCTCTGTTGTTACGTGCCTGCGGCTGCCGCAATGTCAAAGACCACGGGAGGTACATGTACATGTATGTACCAATGGCAAGCAAATCGCATCGGGTTCGACGTTTTGATAATGGATAACTAGAAAGAGCGCGGGAAGAAGGAGCCGATTGTCAACTCTGCAAGCGATAAAAAACTGGAAAAAAGGAAGAAGACTCCTATAGGTATAGATTATTTTTTAAATGTATGCTATATTACTAGGGAAAAACACACACTTTATTTCATTGACTATTTATTTCATTTTTTAGAAGGTTGGCTGTTTTGTTAACTTCAATGACTGCGTACGTATCGGGTTTCACATCAGCTGCCCTTGTATTTTGACGAATCAAGTTATTGATGAATAATGACCTTTATATTTCATTGATTTTTTTCCCCAATGATATTCATTGCATAACTTGGATTAAAAAAATTCAACTGTTGGTGAAACTACTGCCTAACCCCCACCCCATCCCATCGAGACGTGTACCAGTGTCTGCTACCCAGGAATGGCAACAGGTTTATTGAAAACGGACGTTTCTCTTGTTATAGGCCATGGGTGCTCCCTAGCTAATTTTGTAAATGACGAACGATATCTATTTAGGCCTATGTATGTCTACCCTCTATACTAATACGGTGCTACCGTTGTGGCGATCGCAGCAAGAATTACACATACCTTGCATCATTGTCAACTTAGTGATATTTTGACGGTTATCATTTAACATCAAAGGATTCTATTTTTTTAGAGAGAGAGAGAGAGAGAATGTCATATTTCTAAGTTTTAAAAAAATTTCTACAAAATACAACATAGACTTGCTTCCCCTAAAACCGTTCTTTACTTTTGGAGAAAATTGATCAGTCTGTAAAATGTAATTTGTGTTTAATTTAGTCAAAAGTGTAAATACAGTACATATGTATTATTTTTCTTTTGTACCTTGTGGTTATCTTAATTTTATTTTTTTTTTAATTCCTGATTCATAATTTTTTTTACTGAAATTTGTTTATTTTGGCAAACGTACGTTGTATCCGTGCCCCGGTCTAGTGCTGTTTGTAGGTGTGTAATTTCCCATTTTCCAAAATATGCAATATCTGCATACATTTTTTTAACTGTTTATTTTTTCTCTGCATTCTTTATTATTTAGTTCAAAATGACTTTCTAAAAAATTTTAATTTCCTCCCTACTTATTGTTCATGCACGAAAAAATTAGCTCAACTCTTTCTTGTATATATAATTATATAATCTCTCTATCAAAAATAAAAAGAAAGAAAGAAAAAACACTATAAAAACCCTACAAATCATCTAAGGCAGGTATCGAAGTTTATACTGAAATAGCTATAGAACACACATTACAGATGTTTGATCCACCTCTAAATTTATCACGGGCCATTTGTTTACGTATCTCGACTCAATACGAAGGAATGGAAGCATGTAAAAAATATCTTGGGTCTCACCAAAGCTTGTGCGCTACTCAAAACGTGTCTTCAAATCTCAAGGCACCGTTAATTACGAGTTAAATTTTGGCCATTTTTGGCATAGCACCACGGGAAAAAACATTAGAGAGCACTATGGGACGTAGACATAATTTTTTTCTTGATGAATCTATAGGTTTAGCTTGTTCTTTTTCCCGCGCGCACTGGTTCTTAGAGCTCGCTTTGCTCGCCGGCGCGCTCGCTATAAAAAATTAAAATCACCAAACAGTTGCAGGCCTTGTTGATTTTATAGTATAGATGGTAGACATATCGCATAGCCCCCTAACTCCGTCACTTTCAGGAGACTCCTCGCCGTTTGAAATCAAGTGCGATTATGACGTCATTTTTTGCATGTCAAAAATCTTAAATGTCAACAATTTACAACGGTTAAATTTAAGAATGTGTTCAAACATAACAAAATTACACCTCGTTCATTTTATGCACCAATAATTGCATGAAATCAGCTATAACACTTTTTCACGGGTGCACTAAAATATCGATATTTCTTACATGCGGACCCATTTGATGATTTACGGTGGGCAGTCATTTTTAGAGAGGTCAAGATAAAACATTTCACATGTTATATATTTTTTATTAAGGTTATCAATACATTTTTTCAGTCCGCAATAGCGTTTATGCACTACACTTGATGATAACGTTAAATCGCTCATGCCGTATTTTTTGCCTTATACAGGGTATAGATAATATATGATATGTCGCTATTAAGAATATGCTACATTTATTAAAAATGTAATAAATAAATAAAATAATCATTAATATATTCATTAATGATATGATATATTTGAAATATGTAAGGACAGGAATCAAACGGCATCCATACATTCTGAAAAGTTCATTGTGATTGTTGTTACAAGGACCCATTTTTAGCTCACCGAGACGAAGTCGGGGGGAGCTTATGCTATACCCTCGGCATCCGGACCTGGTTAAAGTTTTTGTTGCAGGTCCTGTATCTAACTTATTACTTGTCCTATCTTCACCAAACTTGCATGAATGATGCATCTGGACCTACTAATGGACTTGAGAGACTTGGATGCTGAATCTGGGCCATGAATTTCAGATGCTGGAGGAGGTTATGGTTTTTGGAGCAGGTTAAAGTTTTTGTTGCAGGTGCCCTTTGATAGCCATTTCTAAGTTACTACTGGTCCTAACTTCACCAAACTTGCATAGATGGTGTGTCTTATGATACTGATGCACCTGACAGGCATGAATGCTGAATCTGAGCCAAAGGTTTCAGATGCTGGATGAGGTTAAGGTTTTGAGAGCTGGTTAAAGTTTTTGGAGCAGGTGCCCTTTGATGATTATATCTTAGTTATTACTGGTCCTAACTTCACCAAACTTGCATGGATGGTGTGTCTTATGATACTGTTGCACCTGACAGGCTTGAATGCTGAATCTGAGCCAAAGGTTTCGGATGCTGGATCAAGTTAAGGTTTTTCGAGCAGGTTAAAGTTTTTGTTGCAGGTGCTGTTTGATAGGCATTTTTAAGTTACTACTGGTCCCAACTTCACCAAACTTGCTTAGATGGTGCGTCTTATGATACTGATGCACCTGACAGGCTTGAATGCTGAATCTGAGCCATAGGTTTTGGATGCTGGATGAAGTTAAGGTTTTAAGAGCTGGTTAAAGTTTTTGGACCAGGTGCCCTCTGATGATCATATCTTAGTTATTACTGGTCCTAACTTCACCAAACTTCCATTGATGGTGCGTCTTATGATACTAATGCACCTGACAGGCTTGAATGCTGAATCTGAGCCAAAGATTTCGGATGCTGGATGAGGTTAAGGTTTTTAGAACTGGTTAAAGTTTTTGAAACAGGTGCCCTCTGATGGTTATATCTTAGTTATTACTGGTCCTTACATCACCAAACTTGCATGGATGATGCGTCTCATGATACTGATGCACCTGACAGGCTTGAATGCTGAATCTGAGCCATAGGTTTCGGATGCAGGATGAGGTTTAGTTTTTTGGAACAGATTACATGTTTTATAGATAATAGCTTGAATAATTGATTTAACTATAATATAAATGAATTGCAGAGGTAGCTTCAGATGCAGAGCCTGATCTCCATTATCAAGGATGCTAGCAATTCTCCTACCTCACTCAAACCTGCTTGATAGATGTGTTTGTTGTTAAATGATGTAACCTGATTCCTATGATATAGTATTCTATGATATGATACACTATTGTTTTATATGATACAGTGTAATATCATACATTATATAGTAAAAAGTTAAATGATACGATATGATATTGTATCAATTTTTTTGTACATTATTACATGATATTGTATTATGATATTGTTATGTATTGTATTGTATATTATTATACAATATTGTAGAATATGATATTGTATAATATATTATTTTATCGAATGATATTGTTACATATTATATTGCAATATATGATATTGTATCATATGATACGATATTGTATATTATAATTATATCATATCATATGATACAATATTGTATAAGGCCAAAAAAAAAAATATGTGTGTTTCCTATTTCATCAAATTTTAAAATAGGGTAGGTAGGTCGTCTTTTTTTTTTTTTTTTTTTTTTTTTTTTTTTTTTAAATGAGCTTTTAAGTTTTCCCCTTTCCTAGCATATGATTTTTCTATACAATAAGAATGTATTATACAGGTGCAGCAATCATGGATAGAGACAACTTTTACAGAATTAAAGCTTTCTTAAATCTAAGGTTTATTTTGAATGTATACGAAGATTTTATTTTCATGTAAATAAAAAATATAAATATGCCAGCCACTATAAATTAACAGATTATAATACTCATTACCACAAATATATCATTAATTGGTTATTAGTTCTATTTTCCTGGTCAACTGACATAACAGTAAACATTAATATCGTAACTGTAAGTGTTGAATTCAGAAACAGAGGAAATTCTGGTTGATTAGACGAGAGCCTTAGAATTAAATCTTTTCAATAATCCAAAAAATTTTTTTTAAAAAAAACATAATTAATGGTTTAAGACTAAATTTAAAAATTTCATTTGCAATTGAACTGCAGCATTTTAGAATCATATTTATAATGTGAATGATTGTTGGGCCTATTCACAGACTTAAGATGTCTGCAGTCTCCATACCCAGAAATATAAAAAAAAAACTTTGCCTCTGCTTTTTTCTTGTACATCTTTATATTAATTTTTAACACATCACTGCCCTATGAAACTATTTATTGCATTGATAATTTAGCTAAAATAACCAAGGATAACTTTCATCCATACTGTCAATCTGCACTTAGAAATCTTTAAAACGCTTTGATGAGTGGTGTTTTCTATTGAATAGTTACAAGCGTTTTTTTAACTCTGATTTGTAAGACTCTTTTGTTTAAACCAATTACGGTTGGTAATCTGGATTTGGAATAAAAAGTGTTAGGGTCGGCGCATAAAAAATAGGGTCGGTCGGGAAACCGGAAACACACATATTTTTTTTTTTGGCCTAATCATATGATATTGGTTTATATAATATATTGTTATATAATACATGAAATTGTATTATATAATATTATAAGATATTTTATTATAATATGATATTGTATAATATGATATTGTATCATATTATATGATATTGTATAAATGATATGGTATAATATTGTATTATATAATATATTACTATTAATATCAAATTATATTGTATCATATGATACAATAGTGTGTATTAAATATGATACAATATCATACAATACAATATTATACTATATTATACAATATAATATCATATGTTACAATATTGTGATGTATTATGTGATATGATATAGTATCAAATAATCCTATATTGTATTTATATTAGGTATTATGATATTGTATTATGTGATTAAATACAATAATGTATAACACGATATAATGTCATATTATATGTTACAATATCATATTGCATCAATATTTATTACAGTATTATATTGTAATAAATGATATATATTGTAAGTATCATTGGATGCAATATCATATTTTATATTATTGTATTGATAAACATTGTATCTTATAATATTGTATGAAATGAACATATAATTATCATACAATTTTTTTTACATATGATATACAATATTGTGTCAAAACAGTATCCATGAATATCCAAGATCATTAACTATGATTTTTATATAATATGATAAAGGTGGTTTTATGAAGGTGATGCCTCATAAAGTTGATGCCTCGTCTCGGTGAGCTTTGTAATCTGTGATTACCTATGTTTATTCTGGCGATCATTTCATTTTGATGAAATTAAATACCATTTAAAAATTTTATACACCATTTTTTACTTATTATAACTTGGCCTAGATACAAATTGAGTTCAAACTAAATTGTTAATGTGTCTTCATTCCCTGACATATCATAGAGCATGTGGGTGATGGAGTTAGGTTCATAAGTTATGATTAGCACGTGCGATAAACGTCGTATTCAGAGGGCTTATTTAAATAATAATAAAAATATTTTTGTTAATAATTTTATAAATTTTAATGTTTCAAGTTATATTTAGTGATTGCAAATGATAAAAACCTCAAATGATAATTTGCAGAGAAACGCGGGATGTTTTCTGCTTATGGTGACAGAGTTTGGGTACTCAGGGATATATAGGCCTAAATATATATCGTTCGTCATTTACAAAATTAGATGGGGAATGCCTATGTTATAGGCCTAAATAATATCGGATATAATGCAAAAACTGGCTTACCACTACCCCCTTTTTTCTTCATAGAGCTATAAAAAATTAACAATTCATCAGATCGTCAGATTCATTAGTTAGTTTTTTGGTTTGATGTTTTAAAAACATGGTTGATTTAAATTGTTTATTGCATTAGACTGATTGTATTATTTTCAACAGAAAAAGAGAATGGCTGCCGAAAAGTAAATGTTTGTATTTAGATACATGTACTATTCACTAGCTGTCAACTTAATGCAAGCAATATTGAAATTTTGAAACAATTTAAACAAAAACTGAATCATTTTGCTTTCACTCAATGGCTTCAGCACATTTTTGTTTTCAAATTAGTGTCTATTTCTTGATTTGTGATTACTGGGTGCAAAAACTTGCAAAAATAGTGAGGTTCAAAGCTGGATATTGTGATCATGCAGTGTAAAATCAGCAACACCTTTAAATGTCCTGATTCAAAATTACATATATAGAAATATTCTCAACTATGTAGCTTTTTGCAATTTAAATTGGCCAAATGACTTGATTAATCTTTTGATTAAGAAACAAATTTAATTTTAACATATTTTATTCAATAGAATTTGACTTTATAGATAATTTACACTTTTTAGATAGCATAATGGTTTACAAAAGGCATAAACGTATGGAGGGTAATCGTGTTCAAAAGTCCAGACCTGTAAACTTGTAAATTCAAATATGCAATCATGTTGGTGTGTAAGTCTGAGTACGAATGTATGTGATTCTGATTGTGTAACCTATAAAAACTCGAGCATAAACACTTTAAGACTTTGTATGATGCACATTTTGCTGCTTAATTGTTTTTGTTAGTTAATTTAACCTTCAACTTTGCACATTTTAAATCCATAGTTTCTGCATTTGTATCTTCACCCTCGGATATAGCACAGTTGACATGTTACAAATTGACAAATGTAAAGTCTGCAAGTTTGTCGAATTTTGACATGACCTTATATGGCAAATGCTCGCTGCGGGAAAAGGCATGCCGTAATCGCCGGAATGGACTAAAATAAACATAAAATTCAGATAAACTGTTCTAATGAACGATACTATTTTCTTTGGATCAAAAATATTTTTATTTTTATTTTCTGTAAAAGAAGATTTTGAGGTATGATTGAAACTGGACCACACAAGAAGAGGTGAATGTTTGTAAAAATCGGTGCTGGTGTGACGAATGTGCTGGTTTCTGTAATATAATTCCCATGGACACTGGTACATGTAATATACGATAAGGGTTAACTTTTACTAAAAAAAAGTTGAATACGTGCTCTTTTCTAGAAATGAGACGGAACAAGAAATTTCCTAGGGGGTGAATATCTTTTGTGCAGCATGGGGTTTGGAGACCGCCGTGAAGCCCATATAGCTTCATTGCTTACCTAAATGCTAAGAATTTTTTGAGAGTGAATTTTATATTCCGCCTTTCTTTAAAATTAAACGACTTGCAAAAATATTTGGTAATTTTTCGCAGAAAACTGTATGTATCTATATATTTTTTTAAAATATCAAAATGACTTTGTTGTGCAAGTGCATGATAAATAATAAAACAATCTGAAACTGTTATGAAAGAAGTTTCATAATCATTAATTAAAGTACAAAATGTTGTCAAAAATTGAAAGGTTCTGAAGAAATAAATAAGGGATCAAGTATGTTTTTATAATTATATTTTTTCTTCGAAAATCGAATTTCTGAAATTAAGGAACAGGTGGGTTAAACGGATTTGATTCTATATGAAATGGTAGAGTTTTAATTTTAAAATCTTATAAATATATACTGTAATGACAGTAATTTTACAAAACTAAGTAGCTACTTTATGGTAATCAGTACATGTTCACAAATGGCTGTAAAGCTTTCCAGAAAATTTTGATTAACCAACTTCACTGAGTGTGTCTGGATTGAATCGAGATTCAGGACGCCATACTTATATCCCGTAATAATTGCTTGATATCAAAACATTTTTGCTGTTACAGTTAACTTTATGGTTGGAGTTTTTTTTTCATTTAAAGGAGAAGGGGTACCGCTACTCATGTCTCATCTAAATCAAAATCTTAAAACTACTGTTTTCAGGTAGATAGTTTTTCTTATCCATAATTCAGTTCTTTAATTAAATCAGCAGGCCGACCCCCCTCCCCCCCCCCCCCCCCCTTCACCCCGTGATTTTTTTCTTCTTCGTGGGGGGGGGCCTCTTGTCTCAACATTGTGGTAGCGATAAGGATGCTTTTGGTGATTTTTTTTTTTATTCAGCCGAATTCTAAGTATACTTGCACGATTTGTTAAATGTACTTTAAGACAATAGAAATGCGTGTATACATTTAACAGCATGATATGTAAAATTTTCCAGATCTAAGACATCTGATGCCGATTGAGTTCTTCACTCGCATCTTTTTTGGATTCTCTTGATATAATGGACATCAATTGTTCGAAAAATCGTACTTCCTAAAAAAAATGTTGTTATCCAGAAATAATATGATATGTGATATTTTTTTGTTCATTCTGTGCCCATTCCGGCGATTACGGCAGGCCTTTTCCTGCAGCTATCTGTGACGTCACTGTTTCCATATATGGTCATGTCATAATTCGACAAACTTGTAGACTTTACATTTGTCGATTTGTAACATGTCAACTGTGCTATTTCCGGAAAATGGAGATATAAATGCAGAGACTGCCGGTGGAAAATGTGTAGTATAGTGACACGTTACATGTAAATAACAAACAGCATTTTAAAGTTGCAAATGTACATCTGTGGGAAGAATTACATTGAAGGTCTGCGGAGTCAACTTTAGAGTGTTTTTATAGATTACACGATCAGAATTACATACATTCATACTCAGGCTCACACACCAACACGATTGCATATTTGAATTTACAAGTTAACATGACTGGATTTTTAAACACAATTACCTTCCATATAAACGGTCCCAAATTATGTTATACTTGAAAATTGGGTAAAAGTTGAATTGTTCAATCACTTTAATTTAATATTTTAGGGAATTTTTAATTCAGAAATATTAGATGCATTATTAAAAATAAAAATGTTTAACTTAATTTATACAAAATTTTAAAGCTAATACCTAAAGCAAAATACCGTATATCATGTAATTTTTGCGATTATCTATATTTCACTTTTTTCGCGATCCTTTTAAATCGCAAAATGTTGAATACGCAGAAATTACATTCGGTATTATTTTTTATAAGAAAATTATGAAATAGCATAAAATGACCTAAGCAAATTAAAAATACTACACATTTTTACAAATATTGTGACACACGAAAAAACCCAGATATATATGGTAATACATCTCATGTTTAACATCATTTAAACAAATACTTTTTAAAAAATTAATTATTTTTATTTAAATTAAAGGTTAGGGAATCTAACAATGATATTATCATTTTAATGTATTACTTATACTTAACCTGTATAAGTTTTTGACATTTTCCTCTGGCTGCTTACAATCTTGATTGAACTTTTGAGACCAGGTTACCCCTGTAGCATTCACTGTGTGTATACCCATTCATAAGCATACAATTCTGCTTCTGTTAAAAGATCTTGAAAGAGAACTGCAGGTTTCTTAAGAAAAAAAAATTACTTACCAGTACCCACACACAATTTGCTTGCCCCTGGTGTCTTGCAATTGTCACCCTGTAGCGTAATGCTCTCATTTTGGAAAGGGTGTTTATAAAAATGTCCTCTAAACACTTGCTTTTTTTTGTCATTTAGTAAATTATCACAATGCACTATAGATTCCCAATTAAGTATATTTAACTAAGAGATCATTTCCGTGTAAAACCGTGAGAATAACCTGTCGCAGATTTAAAAATTTATTTTTCTCACAGATAAAAACTATTAAAAATAATAACAAAAGTTTGGCGTTTGCATTTTGATACAAAACGGTGGAATAGCATAATTAGGTACTCATGTAAAATAAGGAGTCTACAGTTTAATAAAGATAACATTTAATGTTTTCCTAGTATTTTCTGTTAACAAGTTTTAAACTGGTATTCAAAATTATAGTCTGACATGCACAATTTTTTTTTCTTCAACTTTTAGGTAAGGAGGAAACATGGCAGCTGCTGTGAAGTCTGGCAAATTTAGAGGAAGATTTCTGAATACCATCAAAACTATGATTGGCTGGAATTGTATGCAGAAAGTTTTAGAGAAGAAAAACAGATTTGCAAGAGAAAGAATCATTGCTGAATCATTTCACCAAAGAGAACTAGAAATTGGTATTGAAATGGCTTGCGCAATTGGAAATCTTGAGGCGGTACAGTTTCTAGTGGATGAATGTGGTGTTGTTGTTGATAATATCAAGAACAGTTGTGTTTGGTCTGCAGCCAGTGAAAGACATTCAAATATTGTCAAGTATTTCATTGAGAAACACTCTGTCGATGTCAATTTGGAGACAGATCAAGGAATGGGAATCATACATTACGCATGTGTTGCCGGAGATGACAAATTTGCAGAATATCTTGTTAAGAAAGGAGCCAATTTGAGAAGCACAGATAACAAGAAAGTAAATTGCCTCATGGCTGGAGCATGGGCTGGCTCCAAGAAAATATGCGAGATGGCCATAAAAGCAGGAGTGGATGTGAATGCCAAAAACAGCAATGGAGAGCATGTTCTGCATGGAACTATTAGACAGGGTTATAATGTAAACCAGAGTCGTTTGAACGTCATTGACTATCTAGTGAAGGCAGGAGCAGATGTCAATAGCGTGAATGGCTCAAACATCCCTGTTGTTATATATGCAGCTCTTACCTTGAATGGTTGTACAAAAACTCTTGGATATTTCCTGAAGCACCCCAAAGTACATATGCATAATAAAATTGAAGCTATAAAATTTGGTGGAGCTTTCTTGTTTAGCCAGGGAAATGAAAAGAGGGGCTTCAAATTTTGGACAAGAGCTGTAGAACTTGAAGAAAAGATGAAAGAAGATGAGAACAACAATTCTGCACCTAGCTGTTATGATTTCTCCTCTTATGAACCTTCATGTGTTGCTGATGTCCAAAGATTTCAGGAATGTCAAGTCTTACCAATCAAATTTATGGTTGCCTTGCTTACAAAACTCCACATCAAGTATGGCTATGATTGTTTGACACAGCTTGAAGATTTTACAGAGGTTATCCTTACACTTGGCATCTATGATTTCTATTTAGAGGTTTTCTCATTTGTATTTCTCCACACTTTCCAAAACAATGAAAATGTCAATGCCATTCCTCAGTATGATGCTGCCTTCAGAAGCATTTGTGCAATTTTAGCTTGGGAAGCAAAGAAAGGAGAGGAAATATTTCCATGCGTGTTGAAATTTTTTGCAAAAATGGCAAGTGGTTTTGAACAGAGACATCCCCAGTGCAAGACAATTGAAGAAAACAAGGAGGAGATTGTGAATAAAACAAAGTTATTGAGAGACATGTTATTCAATGCTTTTGATGTTGTCTGTCCCAGTGATGATGAAGATGACAATTCCGACTGTTGGAGTGAATGTGATGACTACAAAGATGGGAAACACAAGCACATGTACATGACACTGATGATGAAACTTAGCTCTATAATCCTTCAGATATTCCCCACCCACAAAGAAGAGTTCCGTCCAAATCTGCGTAAACTTCTGACAACAAAATTTAGGGATGAAAAAGGAGCCACTTTCCTTCAAGTTGCCATCGAGTGCATTGACTCAATTGGTTATCATGGAGATGAGGAAATTCAAGTGGAGTTGGTGAAAATGTTGATAGAGGAAGGAGTGAATGTCAATGCCACAGACAACTACAACTGCACTGCCATCCATGGTCTGGCTCGAATTGTCTACAGTGGAAACAAACACCTAATTCAGGAGATTCTGGATCTCATGTTGCAGCATGGTGCACACTTGGACATTTTCAATAAAAGTGGCTGGTCAGGTCTGGATGAGATGATTGAATCTAATGTGACCGTGTATCCTGTAGCCAACCAATCTCTACAGTGTCTTGCAGCTAAGGTCATCATGGAAGAATGCTTGGACTATCATAGCTCTACCCCGAAAGCATTGTGGGAGTTCATTGAATTACATGATCCACAAGAACATATTCATGAAGATGAGATTCCATATGCTTACTACAGTGAAGATCAACATGAGGAACATGAATGTGAGGTCTACTGACACTTACCAATGCATAACTGCCCTGTGCAAAAAAAAGAAAATAACATGGAGAAAAGTTATCTTTTAAGTGATTAGTGCTTTGTTCAAAGTATAAAAAAATACTAGCCTTATGCTATCAAACCATTTCCAAGAAATCCATTTACCATGCTTGCGTTTGTTATAGTTTTACTTTTTAGTACCTACTTAATGTTACAAATCAAATTTTAAAATCCCTTTTTATTGTCGTATCTGTCATTAATTTTATTGTTCACAGTTATATACAGGTTCCGATAGTTTTGTTTGTCTAATTTTTTGCAATAAGATCAGTGCCCTGTCTTTTTCAGGGATGAGGAATTGGGAATTCGAAGATTGTTTATTTAGGATAAATTGATTGTAAAATGTTTTGAAGCTTTCATTTACTCAGAGAGCGAGCTCATTTGATGTCATGCAAATTATTCTCTTTTATAAAGTCACTTCTGCATTTTCACTTATCATATTACCGGTACATCTAACCATTTCTTGCATAATGTTTGAAACTCTATCATATACTGCATTATTTGACTTTCTTTGCTGGATTGTTTTGGGGGGTTTTTGTGTTCTCTCTTTATGCTAGTCACAATGTATGTTTCCTTTATTTCTATGGCAGTAATATAAGTTAAAAGAATAGTTTGTTATAAGTAGCCATTAACATTACCACTGTTTTAAGTGCCAAAGATGCTCAATGTACAAAATCTATGCAAATGCCAAAGTAGTGTTCATTAACCATTATTTACACGTGGTGCTGGTTGTACAGAATATAAAGAAGATAGCCATTTGAGGTTTTTTGATTTACATCATTTAGCTTTAGTGCTTTGACTTGATAGAGTTAGATTACATGTATGTGTAGTTTTAGTACCAGAACCCAATTTGTTTTTCAGTTCAGTATTAATATTAATTGAAGTGTGCAGGTGTTAGTGCAAGTCCACTTAATATTATGTGGTGAAAATTCATTAAACTGATTCCTTTTTTTTATAAGGTTGTGCACAGATGATCATTCAGGTCCAGGGACCTCTTGGTTTCTACATCTCAGTTTGTATTCAATGTATTGTCATTTTGAAAAGAAAACTATCACAAAAACTAGTTTAATTATTAGCATGTCAAACGTTTCAAAATTCAATCTTTTCCATTTGTATCATATAAATTTTCCATTTGTATTCTGTAAATTTCATTTGTATTGTATAATTTTCTATTTGTATTCTATAATTCTACATTTGTATTCTATAATTTTCCATTTGCATTGTATAAATTTCATTTGTATTGTATAATTTCTTATTTTTATTCTATAATTTTCCATTTGTATTCAATAATTTTTCATTTCTATTGTATAATAATAGAATACAAATAGGAAATTTTACAATACAAATAAAAAAATATACAATACAAATGAAAAATTATAGAATACAAATGGAATATTATAGAATACAAATGAAAACTTATTCAATAGAAATGGAAAATTATAGAATACAAATGAAATTTTTAGAATACAAATGGAAAATTATAGAATACAAATGGAAAATTATACAATGCAAATGAAATTTATACAATGCAAATGTAAAATTATAGAATACAAATCAGAAATTATACAGTACAAATGGAAAATTATACAATGCAAATGGAAAATTATACAATATAAATGAATATTTATACAATACAAATGGAAAAGATCAAATATTGCAACATTTGACTTGCCATATTAATATTATCAATTTTTTTCTCTCTCACTTGAATGTTTTAAACTATTTTAGGATTTAAGATGCCATGTATTTGTATTTTATTTCCTAGTGGAAATCGCAAAAACTACACATTATACCTGTCCTTTGTGATGTTTAAGTACATGTATAGCTAGTTTTGATAGATAAGGTTCACATGTATAGCTAATTTCGATAGATAAGGTTCAGCATGGCCATAATTATGTAGTTGCAATAGCTTTAGCTTAATAGTTCTATCAGTTATGTTTACAAGACTTTCAGAATGTAGTTGTAGTAGATTTGTTTTGTTAATTAAAAAATTCTATTATTGCAGGTTTTTTTTTTGCTTTCAAGTTCACTACGACAATGTCAGGGGGAGCTTATGCAATGCCCTCAGCATTGGCGTCCAGTTAAAAGTATTTGAAGCAGATCCCATATCTAAGTTATTAGGGCTCCTCTTTAGTAATCAGTCTGTCCGTCCATCCATCTGTCAATTTGTCCACCCGAGATCACTTGTCCAGAACATATCTTCTCTCCCTTTGGCTCAAACTTCACCCGCAAAGTGTCTTTGGGCAAAGTATAGACAATGACCTTGAACCAAGTTCTAGGTCTAAGGTTAAGGTCATAGCAGAATTTTTGTGAAAAAATCCTTGTTTGGATCATGTATTCTCTCCCCTTGGTCCAAACTGGCTCATACTTCACCAACAGAGTGCCTTTGGATGTGTAGTGACCATGAATAAAGTTTGTAGGTCAAGGTCATATCAGACCACACAAATCATAATTTTTTTCAGAACAAATTATTTCCCCTTGGCCCTATCTGATACATACTTCACACAAACAGAGCTTTTGGGTAAAGGGTCTGCATTGACCTTTAACCAAGTTCAAGGTCAAATTTGAAGGTAATAGCAGATCTCTTTAAAGTCCATTTTAGACCATAATTTATTTCGTATTGGCTTAATCTTGCTTAGATTAAACCAAAAGAAATCTTTTTATAAGTATAAAGGGGTAATGCGCTTTAATGAAGTTTTTTGCCAACTGGAAAATTTCTCTCGGTCATAGGTTAATGTCGAAGCAAAATCTTCTGAAATGTAATTTATCCCATTGTCAGTTATTTAAGTGGGGCCCTTTGAGATGGTCACCAACTCTATGATATCTAGTAACTGGTCCTAAATTCATCAAACTTGCATATACATATATAAATCTGATCTGAGCGTACTTAAGGACTAAACAATCTTGGATGTTGAATCTTGGCCGTACATATATATCTCGAATGCTGGAAAAGGTTAAGATTTTTAGAGCAGGTGTCTTTTGATGACTACATCCAAGTTTTTACTGGTCCTTTCTTAACCAAACTTGCATGACAATCTTGGATGTTGAATCTTGGCCGTACATATATATCTCGAATGCTGGAAAAGGTTAAGATTTTTAGAGCAGGTGTCTTATGATGACTACATCCAAGTTTTTACTGGTCCTTTCTTAACCAAACTTGCATGGATGATGCATTTTGTGCTACTTATGTACTTGACAGACTTGGATGTTTAATCTTGAACATAGGTTTCGGCTGCTGGAGTAGGCTAAATTTAAGAGTAGGTTTTGGAGCATGTCACTTATCTAGGTAAGTAATGGTCCTCACCTATTCAAATTTGCATGGTTGATTTAGCTATAAAAATGAAGGACAGAGATGCTTCAGATACAGTGTGATCTTGATTAACCGAATATATTGACAGGTTGAAAATTTAGCATCTTTAAGCGTGTAAATATTAGTCAAACCATATTCAGACGTGCACAGTTAGCAGTGTAACTATTGATGTGATTTAGATACAGAACTTGATCTTGATTATCCCGATGCTAGGGGAGGAAAAAGTATTTTAAGTAGTTAAACACATGTTTAAATGTAGAAAGAGAATGTGTGTCCGTGCCAACTACAAGCAAGACTTCTTAGGTTCGTGTTAACTCTGAATATAAAACAAAAGGCTAGCTTCAGATAAAGAGCCTGATCCGACTAACAAGGATGCCAAGAAAACCTGGTCCTAACTCACTCAAAGAAAACCTGGTCCTACCTCACTCAAAGAAAACCTGGTCCTACCTCACTCAAACTTGTTTGATGGGTGTGCTTGATCGTAGAAACATGATTCCTATTCTTATAATTTTGCAATTTAGTTTTATTGTAATAGAATGACATGTTTTAGAATTTAGTCATATAGTATTGTATCATATAATTCAATATATAATATGAAGCAAAATCGAGTCTGCTCTAATTTAATACTACTTCAAGATAATATGACACAGTATTAAATTATGTAGTTGTATCATATGACACAATATCGTATTGTATCATGTGGTACAATATCTTATCATATGATAAGATACCATATTTTATAGTACGATATTGTATCATATCTTTTGATAATATTTATATGCATGGTGAAATTAGGATGGGTTTCTCAGTTGGAATACTAATATTTTGTCTCGAGAGTGTCTGCATCATCAAAAGTAGTAATATTTCCCGAAAATGTTCCTCGTATATTGTAGATTATAAATTGTTAACACCACGACGTTTTGGCCAATAGTTCAGATTCAGAACGGATGCAAGATTGAAAAAACAAATTGTATTAATGAAACATATTTCTTAAAAGTTATATACTTGAATAAAATTGACCCCTTTCCCCTCATTGAGTTTAGAGTTTCATTAACAGAACCCATTTTAAAACTTGCTCAGGTTAGTAAGTTTGGCAATGGACCTCATTATCTATTTGTTTGATTTTTGTTGTTGTTGTCGTTTTTTTTTTGTTTTTTTTTTTGGGGGGGGGGTAATGGGTACATGTATAGACAGACCGCCTCCGCCTCTTCGAAAAAATTCCTACACTTGTAGCAGTAAATAATAACAATTTTTTTTTTGGGGGGGGGGGGTATTTATCCTATACACACTTAAATTACACCTGTGGTGGATACACGTATTTTGTTTTAAGGGGCATGGTCACGATTTTGGTCAAGATTATTTTTTTGATTTTAATGTTTACAATGATAAGTAAAGAATTTTTAATAGGCAACCAAAGTTTAAGTGTCATTCGTTGAGTTACATGTATAAGCGAGTTACAGAGCTTACAATTCTTTGCTATGTAAACAAAACTTTTGTTTTGTTGAATGTTGAAGTGAAATTTCCGGTTTTAGACCTAAAATGAATGTCTTAAATGTTAGGAACTGGTTATTTATGCTTAAAATGAATAAGATAGACAAATCAGCTTGATAAAAGATTTTTACTGGTATATTGAACATATGTAAACAAAAACAGGGCAAGAACCTTGTTTACATGACAAAGAATTGTGAGCCCTGTATCTTGCTTATACTAGTAACTCAACGACTGACTCTCAAATTTCAGTGTTTTGATAATTATAGAAATGCATTCCTAAAAAATATAAGTAATAAAAACAGAAAAATAGAATTTGACCAAAATCGTGACCATGCCCCTTTAACATTTGACAAGAGGATCATGGGCCTTATTATATAACCTAAGTATTTTTAAATAAATTTTTCCTGTGGGGGGGGGGGTTTCGATGGATATATGTGTTTGCCAGGGGGATGGTCCGAGGCATATTTGCGATAATTTTACTATGTATATCTAATAAATTTTCATTTTCCAAGGGGGTCGGGACCCCCCCCCCCCCGACCCCCCCCCCCCCCCCCTCCTCTAGATCCGCACATGATGGGGCTAACGCAGAAAATAAATGGATGTGGTTTTCTGGAGTTTTCACAGTATTTGTATTTGGAAAATTATGACCCACAAGTACATGTAATTAGTATGACATACCTCGCCAGCTGACTAATTGAAGTAATTAAGTGCATTTCCATGAAATGTATTATAAAGAAGAACAGCTTCCTAGAAATAAATTTAATACATGTGACAGCAGCTGAGGAATGTAAACAAGAATAAATAAGTATACATATTCAAGAGCGACAACGTAGCTAAAAGTAATTCTACATACGTACATGTGAATGCCACATTGATCTAAGATTCCAATCACTTAAAAACTACGAAACGGACTGGTACTTTTGTATTTTACAATAGAACCATTTTAACAAGAGCTTGGACTTTGGCTAGTTGGTGTCAAACAGCATTGTGACGTAATCCTGTCTACATGTATTTCATCGTAGGCCACTCAGCCATTGCTCATTGATATCAATATGATTTGTCTGGCTTTTGAGCAAAGATTACGCAATCGGTGTATATTTCACTTGAAACCAGCGTCATGTTTAACTTGTTTTGACGCAATAGATAGATAGTCCCTTCCTACTGAAAGTCCAAGGCCTTGTTAAAATGGTTCTAACTCTCTTTTTATCCGCTCTTCTTATAACAGACAAATTGCATAAATATCTGTTCTACTGTATATATTAGATTTCTATCAGCAGAGAAGACTTTTAAAAGAATTGCTCAATTTTTACTATATGACCAATTCATAGCCCCCGCCCCCAAACATATACCAAAGAGCAAGGAACAAAGACTCATGAATATTACAATTTAGGTAGAGGTCCCCTTGCTCGATCTTCCATATGATGCACATTGTTGGCCTGCTTGATATCCGTTATTTAGTAAGAAACGTACCTTTACTATACTTTCTATAACCTACTGTTTGCGCACCATTGCAGTTATGAGACTACTTCTTTCAAAAATCAATACTTAAACTCAATTCTGAGTCCTAATATATCATGAAATATTATCTATGACAACTTCTGCTGAAAAGTTTTTGATAACGGTAACCTACATGTAACCTGATTTGATTAAGATATGTATAACATGCGCTGATCCAGAAAATTTTCCCCTGGAAAGGGGGGGGGGTGATTGTGTTTGCAGTGGATGGTGGGGGGGGGGGTAGGCATATTTTCGATAATTTTACTGTGTAAATTTAATAATAAATTTATTTTAAACCCACCCCCTCAAACCCCTAATCCCCTCCCCTCTAGATCCGTGCATGTATTAATTAACATATTTTTGATTGAGCTTTTGAAGGAAATAAAACGACTCCATCTATCTGCAGTTGAGGGTCCCTTGATCGTTTTGATGAAGAATTTCTTCTATGCCATAAAAGGATCATGCTGTATTTTCTCTTGCGGTTAATTTGCCTTGGTGTATATTTGAACAAATGTTATGGTATTGTTCATTTTATATACATTGCATTCAGATATAATAAAGGGGCCATAAAGGGAAGACATTTGTGAAAACTGAGGTTGCACTAATGCTAGTACTTTAATAGTTCGTATTTCATGTTCACCAAAATATGGAAAAATATTCATGATAGGAGAATGTCCATGATGTTTGTGATTTTTAAAATGTATAAAATGCCACTAATGCGACTTCTCGTTACCCTTGGGCTGACTAGGGTAATAAAAACTAATACATTATATACTCTGGTGTCAAAATTTTAAAGATTTTAAAAGTTATTTCAGCAACGTTAGATTAGTGGGCAAATATTAGTTTCTAACATGTCATTGCCAAGTGGAATTCTGTAACCGGCGGACATCTAGCAACCAAGGGGTCACTAGCTCGATTCCATATGTTGACTTGTAGAATGAGAAAGGGCTTTACTTTAGTATTTAACAGGATGCAGGGTCACAAAGCAGTTTTAAACCAAAGTCGATTGAAATAAGTGACTAATAACAACTAAAAAGGTTGACTATTTGTTTAGAATTATAAGTTTTTTTTATAAACATTTCAAAAGTTGTGTATTTTCAATTATTATCTATGGAGAAATTGAATAAAGAGTAAAGCTTTATCCAGGGGTCTGGTCTCGTCCTCATCAGGTTTTTACGGTTTGAAGTAAATCAACAATATACTACTTAAAGGAAACGATTTTACTTTCGGTTGAAGTTTTTGTTGCTGAAATATATATGAAAATGCAAATTTGACACATTCCTCCCCCAAAAACATAAAGTGGCTAATCCACAGTAAAGAAAAAAAAACAGTCAGCTGAAGTCACTTGAATAATTTATTGCTAACAAACACAAAAATAATACAACTAAGATAAACCTTTTCGTGTGCAACAAAGTTTACAACTAAACTCTGACAGAGATTGGATGAAAAACTACATATTTCAGAGGTCGCTTCAGCTGCCATTGACCTTGGGATCCATTATAAACATTGCCTGGCAAAACAATTTGTTGATAGACTCAATGACCTGCGTGGACCTCTCAACTCTCATTCCAAGAAATGATATCTTTACCTTTATCAAGATTAGTCTTAGCTATCACGATTGATAGGTATTTCAAATATATAATAAATATATCAAACAATATACCATACTTTCTAAGCTAGGTTACCGGAAGTTCTAATCCCTGTGGTTGCTTGGTCGAGGTGTTTATGCCTCGGGTGAGGCCAAGTCGCCATTGACGTGGGCTGAACATATTCATCATAATTTATTCTAGTAAGACATAGATAATTAAGTAGAGCAAAGCACATCCTGGATTAAGGAAATACTAGTAGCTGTTGAAAACATTGTGTCGTCTCAAAATTTGTCAATTTTTTTTTTTTTTTTTACATTACGAATAATCGTAATAACTCAATATTTCGAGTCTACTTGTGGTCATTCTATTCTATAACAGAAGATTGAGATATATGATAAAACAGATACGATTCAGAATTGTATGCTAATGCATCCGAACAATTTATACATGTACATGCTATACTACATGTAACTGCATATATACAACTGCATTCGACAACTATCTTTCAATATTTACATTTTCAACTGTCTTTGTCTGTGATAACATTACGAATCAATTTTGAACCCTAAAACCCAGTAACTTCATAAAACATGAGCGACACAAAATGGGCGTATCTTATAGCATAACCGAAAAACGGTATTGGCTGCGCCGCGTAGTAATACACAGCATATGCTACATTAAAAAAATAGTCCTTTTAAAGTAATGTTGTTTTAAAGTGTACAAATTGGAAATAATATAAATATAAGTAATAAGGAATCATTCTTTGAATATTATGAGATGATAACTTCGGTCGGAGCGTGGTCAAATCTATCATACAGCCCTTCGGGCTTTATTGGATTTGACCACGTCCCGACCGAAATTATCACCTCATAATACTCAAAGAATGATTCCTTTTTCCTTAGTTAACCTGTTACACGTTGCAAAAACAAGTAAGCTATAGCGCTCAACTAATAGTCTGTTATAAATAAGCAACCATGTCCAAGGATGATCTTGCTGGAGGAATCGAAGACAAAGACAATCAAGCTTTTTAGTTCTTTATTATGTGGTTTGTAGAGCAATTTACAGTGACCTTGTTTTCGTTTTATACACATCAATTTTCGTTGAAATGACGTCATGAATTAATGTGTGATTTAAATAATGAAATATTTACAAAAAAAAACATAATCCCTTGAATGTGAATTAAAAACTACCGAAATGTGCATTATCATTTTGATGAAATAATATTATGTCAGGGGATTTTGTTGATTCAACTGTTCATTTACATCTATATCAGTACAATTATGTCTTTAAAAATGTTATAACGGCATCACAATACACTTTTTAGACCAAAAATTAAAAAAAATTATAATAATAATCATATTCCCGGCAAATAATTGATAAAATACAAGTATAAAGTAAGAAACAAAGAAAAAAAGATTCTTTCACTGAAAATTCTAAGATAGCAAGGAACAATCTACGTGTCCTTTAGATTTCCACAGGTGTCTGTCACTCTCGGAGCCTCCAAAAGACTATATCTACATCCTATTGCACCAGTACTTGTGTTCCAAGACAGAGGCTAACGCACTGTAAAACCTGTTTTTATATTACACAGCAAGAGATTCCAAAACAACTACATATATATAACGTTATTTCACAAGATGGCAATATTTTTGCCAAGAAGATGGAAAATGGCTATTAGAAAAATTAGAATGTAATTGAAAATGCTAAAGTTTCTTAAAATGTTCGGGAAGTTCTTTATGCCCCCCCCCCTTTTTTTTTTTGTAATAAATTCCAAAAAGATTATTTTACATATAGCATGCAAGAACAGTTTTTCAGTGCTTGTTTGTCCTTTTGTCTTGGAAAAACAAAACCATGACTTGGGAATAACAAACGTCAGCCACCGTACAGCACTGTAATGCACACAGCTCGGCCACTAAGAACCCTCAACACGTCAATCAAAGACAGGTTTTTTAAAGAATAAATTCGATGTTCTTTAGGATTTACAGAAAACTTTCAAATTTCAAGGTTGAGATTTCTTTCTTTCGTGCAACTAAACCGACCCTGTTTTCTGATACCTCTGATAAAACCAACATAATTAAATATATATAATACGTATACTCACAAAATAAAGAAAGCACTAAAACATAGCTCAATGAAAATACAAGACAAAAGAATGTTCCCTCATCACATCTCAATGCACAACTTTCTGGAATGTCATTTCGCATCACAACATAAATAACAATATCTGTTATATATAACAGCAATCTGAATCATTGCCCACAAACAAACGTCATGACACCCTTTAACATCATACACAGAGGCTGTCAAAATGATGAAGTTTCAAATTCAATCAATACTGACTAAAAGGTATCAAATAGTTCAAAAATTATAGAAAAAATCGTCTTTTCTTTTTTCCATAGAGAGAGGTAGTTTTTAGTTGTTAAAAGTTTGTGAACGTTTTCATACTTTTTTGTTGTTTCTAAAAAATGAGACTTTACAAGTGTAACATACATGCACATTGAGTAGATTTTTCTTACAACACGTGGCGAAAAAATATTTAAACAACAAAAAACATTAATTCGATGTTCTTAATCGCTGGTTAGAGTGTCTTCGCAGCATATATTTCTACCCCCCAAAAATTGCAACATTGCTGAATTGACAGTCAGGAATGTTTACTAGAGCGTAAATTCAACTAACTGGTTCTACAAAAATGGCTCGTTGAAGGAGAAAGAAGCCATGTATCGTGGTCTGGCATCACCTGACAATGTACGTCAAATGGGCACGTCTCGACGAATTCATTACTGTATGGGGCGACCTACTTCATGCATACCTCAGGTTTAGGCAGGTAAAACGGTGCCTTCTATAGGACATGAAAACAGAGGGATACGATTACATACATTTTTTATTTGTAATCTTTTTTTTTTTTTTGCATAAACAAATCCAAAAAAAGTTGATCGTTAAAAAGATACACTTAAAATCAGAGTTTTCAAAAATATATGAGTCTAAAATAAAACTGGAGCAGTCTGTACTTGGTGGGATTTAAATAACACAATTTGACCTATACGTACATTTTGCCTAGGACGGCATTTTACAAAAGTAAATCAAAATCGCACAGGTGGCTTACAAGGAAATAACTAAATATTAAAATATCGAAATCTTTTTGCTTTACATATTTTTGTTTATTGTCACAAAGAAAAATGCGTCATTCTGTCTGCATGCATAATTACACAGGGCCCATTGATACTACGAAGCGTTTCGTCCAAACTTCCTTGTTTGCGGACGACGACAACAACAGGTGAAGTTGTATCGTTGTTACCTGGATAAACCTGAGACACCATTTCAATCGAGAGCTTACAAGTCTGATCATAACTATAAATACGCCACGGACATTCCATGTTTTGTCCGCAATGGGAAGGGATGGTGAATGACAGGTCATGCTCTATGACTATACCCCCCACACACCCTGCTACATGGCACAAAGACCAGCTATGCCACGAGGATCACTCGATTGTAAGCCGATACCCACCCACTTCATCAACTAACAAACAAACAAAAAAAAAGCTGCGATAGTAAAAACTGCGTGACGACAACAATCAAAAAAGTTCTGTAAAACAGATCCACTCAATGTTGCACAATATCATGTAACACTCTTCACATATCATTTTGAACAGCTTCTATCTTAACAGTTTCAGTAAAGAAAAAAGAAAGAAAAAACTTAAACAACACTGATTATACAAGTAAATGAACATATGCAAAACAAAAAACAAAAATAATAAGTTTATTTACACAAATGGACGGCAATCATTGAGGTGACTGTACAGTTTCATAAAGATCACTCTACAGCCACCTTCTAACTCATTCATAACAAAGAAATGAAGATAAAATAGAAAATCCAAACAAAACTCTCCTAGATCAAATCAATAAAACCAACACAAAAATCTTTTTTTTCTTCCGAACCTCCCCCCCCCCCTTCCACCCCTTAAAAAAATAAAATAAAAACCCATGCAAAAAATATTAATAAAAAGATCGACTACAATTAACATTGTATAAAATTATGGCCACATAATTTGCTGTTTTGCATTTAAATGATTAGTTATTCATTGCTGAATTCTTAATTTGACAATTGCTTCATTAAAAATTCCATAGAGTACATCAATAAGGTTCTCATAAAATTGTCAGAAATTGTAAAAAGACTACTTATCATTTAATCTAATTAAACAGGTTTTTGAAGTATAAAAGAGCAGTTTTGTGTGTATCAAATAACCCTTTAAAAAGGCTCCATTGGAGTACAAGACAATGTATCTATTGAAGAGATCCACAGGAGAGATAAATATATAAACATTATGGGCATTCATGCTTGAACAAACTCTGACAAAGAACAGTAATATATAATTGTTATTTTATATACAAAAAATACACATCTTAATAGCTCTTCAACAATATTCAAACAGCTACTTCTGTAGAATAAACTTATCCCATCTCATTATATAGGACAAGCATCACTCACTTCTCAAAAATATCCATTATGGAATTTTGCTAAAAATAAGATTTAGTCAGGCCTTTCCCATAGTTTCACTTTAAGTTTCAAAAGCCACATACAGGATGTGGTTTAACCCCTTTAATTTTGCAATACATTTGTAATATATCCTTTCAGAATTTCACAACTCGATTCATAAGGTTTGCCATTGTTTGATGAATGCCAGAATGTGCAGTTTGTGTTTACTTGTGAAGGACACATCGTCTGCGAGACTTATCTGACTTAGCCATACTCTAATGTACATGCAAATGTAAAGATGTGAATGTGATGAATAGACTACTTACCCTGCATGACCTAACTGAATGAGATTACATATTGGATGACATTCACTAAACAACTCCTACTTCACTACTTTCTGAATACATCAACATTTGGCACAAAAATATTTCAATATGATTTGCTTTATCAACAAAACAGATTTAAATACATGAAATTGTGCAGTATTGAGGCTATTGGTAGAGTTTTCTTCCTAGACATGGAGTTTATTCTCTTTCCACATTTTAAAAGTTCAAAATTCGAATAAAGTTTTAGACAAAATGAAAAATATTCAGCATAAATTATCATGGTGTGGCCAAAAAAGGGAACAGTTCACCACAAGGCGTTTTACCTGTTTTCCACAAGCGTAATTTAGTAAAGGTGTCACAAATTCCTGCATATTAATGAAATCATCCAAGTGTATCATTTTCATTCACATGTCAGGCTTGCCAGTAACAAAAATTTTGAAGATAGAATTGTATTATCCACCATCTTAACAGTTATTTGGTATTTGTATTACAAAACAATATGGAATGCTACTAAGAACATATATCAAATATTTAAAAAATATATCAATAACATATTTTTTTTTAAAAAAAGGTCATTAAATTTATGACAGATTTAATTCTCAAACATGTTTTTAATTTTTTTTTAATCATCTTGATTTTAAAGTTCAAATTTAACCGTAGTAAAAAAAAAATTAATACAAAACACTAAATAGAATTTCACCCCCATTTTCTTAGTTTTGAAAGTGGGAGCAAATATTTCTTCAATTTCCATTTAACTAGTTTCCGATTAATCTAATCAATGAAAAATAAATAAAATGAATGATATTGATGAATTAACCCAGAATCATGACGGATTTCTGAATGTCTCCCATGTTCAAAACAAAAAGTTAATTAATAACATCTAACAAATCAATACAAGACAGGTATTCAGAAGACACAACCATATTCATACGTATACATTGTATATGTACGCAAAGTCAGCAAAAAATAAGGGCTTAATTAACAAATGATATGAATCATTGGATGTTGATGGAGATACTAAAGAACATGACTGGAAAGAAGCACCATTTGTGTTATTGACAATTGTCAAACCGTCAGGAAAAGTTCATTAAACTATCATTTTGATATCGGTTCAAAGTAAATATACAAGTATACATAAAAACATACATGTACATACACACATTATTGTTAATATATATTTTCATATACATATATATATATATGAATGTTTTTTGCACCAGATTTTCCTCCGGTAGCTAGAGTATGAATCTGAACACATCATGTGTATCTGTCCTCTGTACCATTCTTTCAATGCAAATGTCTCACAGACATCGTTCTGAGCAAGGAATAGTCTGAAAGAATCAGTGCCCCTCCAGTAGTTTTATGTTAAATGTTGTTTCTTGTTTTGATAGTAATATTGTTTTTGGCAATAAAGTATATCATAGTTTCATAAAACTGCTTTAATGGAGTCCAAAGATTAGGGCATGTAAAATTGTGCAGCACATTCTGTTCTTGAATTGGGCATAACTCGGCTATGCCTGTGATGGCTCTGATTTCACAATCATTGATTCTCTGTGGCCAAAGTGTGGAGGGGTCAGAAACATTGGTGGGGTCAAGACCTTGATTCTGTTGACTTCTGCGAATCGTTGCAGAGCATCATACTTGTTTTTCAGTGATGTGAGTTCCATCTTGACTACATCATTTTCTCTCTGAAGCCTGTGCACTTCTGCCCTAAGCCGCTCTTTTTCAGTTTCCAACTCTTCTTTTTGGGACATACGCTTTTCTCTGCAGTTGGCTGCGTAACCTCTGTTTTTCAACGTACGGCGGCGTTGTTTTAGCTTGATGGTTTCATCTCTTGGCAATCCTTTCAACAACTTGTTCAGTTCTTTGACGGTCATAGCAACAAGTTCATCGTCCGATATCTGGGCAGCACTCAAGGCCAGCGCTTCCGACTTGCACTGCGACAAGAAAATCTGAAACAAATCAATTCATTTCTTTTACTTTCATCTAATTAAAACTACAATTATTACATTTGTTTAAAAATAATGGCCATAACTAAATCAATAAAGAAATAAGGAATGGTAAATGATTGGATTGGATTTTCACTGAGTATAATAAGTACTTGTTTTTCAAAACACCATCATTCAATAATTGCTTTGTGAACTACTTTTCTAAAAACAATTCCCACTGATGACGAAGCTCAATCAGATGGTGCATCAGAGTCAATGACTCATCCCTCCATCACTATGGGAAAAGCTTAGTCTATCATTCACACACACCTGTTGTACTCAAAATCAATAATCAGCATAACAATTAGTCTGAAAGCAATCATTTTTTAATGGTGAAGATACTCTAAAATCTTTAGGCATAATCTACATTGACCTTCCCCTCTATCATAACAGAGCACTTTTCGTTGTAAACATTGAAACTTGGCAGATATCCAACTCAGAACAAATACACAAGATATCATATATTAAGTCTATTTTTAAAATGTCAATAAATAATTCAAGGAAGTCGGAACAAAACAAGATTTGTTTCCATAACCTTTTTAATTCCGAACATGATGTAATCAATTAAATCTGTGAATATTTCTTGTTATAGAAATTTTCCGTTTTTTTTCTTCTAATTAATTAAATGTAAAAAAATATAATAATCTGTTTGCCCATTTGCATTCTTATTCATTACTTTGATGTATGTTTTTTGTTAAAATTTCCTGATGCTTTTCCAAAACACAGAGACCTGCGCAGTTTGTATAAGCCAAGCTCAACTAAGATTTATAAATAGTCCAAGGTGTAATATAGGACATGGCATATGGATTTTCCAACATATTTACATAATACCATTTATCTTTTAAGGATACTTTGACGTAAACAGAATCACATACACCGTTAATAGGCCACAAAAATTTCATCATCGACATCACAATTTACGTTCACCCCCCCCTTTTATTTATTTATAAAAATGGTAAATATACGCCCTAATGCATCATCAGCATAAATTCCGGGACTTGCGTCTGGGCAAAGTACGAATGGAGGTCAATCCCTTCATTCAATCGCAATTTCTATTTATGATTTAAACAGACCCAAGTGCATATCTCTAGGTTTTAAAAATACCATGGCTCAAAGATGTTATGTTCCTGGGATACAGGTTGCTATTGTACACATCAAGTTTTGTGTATTCAATGTGTATTTTCTCACTGCGCAGAAAGAGCTGACAACAAAACAAATGGTCACGTGGTCATGTGTACAATGAACGCATTTATCCTCATATCAGCATATTTATATTTTTCCCGTATTTTCAGTGATAAAACATCGAGATATGTTAAATTTTAACTTAAACAAAGTGAAAAACTTCTTTTTACAAATCAATTTAGCGAACAGAAGTTCCCATGGCATGTGTACCTCGTTTTATGAATAGCCTACAAAACGTAAACAATGCACCACGCCATCATTCTACTACGATTTACACACGGTGACCGAAATTTCTCCTACCTTTTTACTCATTTTGGCTGTGTTTCACGCGTAAAAAAGTGTAATCCTGTTCTCTTTTCCTCGAATAAACACCACAGTACTTCCAAAATCACGGAATTATCACTCTAATGACAATAAATCCACTATTTGTTTCTACGACTGATTTCAGCAACTCGGCAATACTCGGTATGTTGCGTATTTTGCGCCTCTCGGCTCGATGCTGATTGGTCGATTTAATCACCGTTACTTGATGACTCAGCGAGGACGAACTAGCCCCGCCATTTTAGATGATTCAGCACTTCGATTTCACAACAATAGTTCTGTACATTATGTAGACCATGGAGACAAAATAAACAGAGATGTATCAGGATGAATCGATACATCGATTACTTATTTTCATAATTTATTATAGACGGCCAAAAATGTCAATAGCAGCCATCTTTGCCTTCGTTTAGTAAACAAGGAAAAATGTTAAATAGGTTTTGTCGCTTGGGGCACCCTGTCAATCAATTTAAATTGTCCGGAACTCTTCTGCTTTTTCGTTATTAAGGTGCAACACCCAAGAGGCTTCCGATAAGAGAAACTTTCATTGAATTTATCATCGTTTCTGCTGATATTGCACTCTTTCACCACACTGAATGAACTGAATGACCTTTGAAAATAGCTATTTTAAAACATTATTTTGAGCAATAAGCATTTTTGCATAAAATTTAAAACATTTTTTAGACATAAATTTTTAGGATTTTTTTTTCTTTAGCAAGAGTTTATCAATCCTTTATAGTTAATGTTGTTGATTTTAAGATGAAATAACACACAAAATGCACGCAGGAGTTTTTATTCAAATTCATCAAAGTTGCATGTTAACTTGTCAGTAACTATATTTAGTAGATATAAATATATAAATTCAACAAATGATGAACAATTACAATAAATAGACATGCGCGGATCTAGAGGGGGTGGGGGTCGGGAGGGGGGGTCCGGACCCCCTGGACAATGAGAAGTTATTAAATTTACATAGTGAAATTATCGCAAATATGACTCAGACCCCCCCCCCCCTGGAAAACACATGTTTTGGAAAGGCGTCGGAAACGGAAATATTAAGAGTGATATTGAAATAATTGCAACCCCCTTACCCCCCCCCCCCCCACGGATTAGGAATTTCATGATTTTGGGAAATTTTTTGCTTGTTAACATTTCTGATGAATAGTGTAGCCCCCCTACTTTCAATTCGGACCCCCCCCCCCCGGAAAATTTTCTGGATCCGCGTATGATAGAAAATAAAGATATAAAAACTGAGTGCTTTGGTATGGTGAGGTATCTTTGATCACTGTAGGGCAGTGTAGGCTGGTATGGCACGCCAAATTCACAAAAATGAGCTAATCATAGTTTCACTGTCGATAAACTAGGTTTAACGTTGTAAACTAAATCTGAATCTATATTTATCAGCAAAATCTATCGTTAACGTTATTTGCAGACAGATAAACTTAGATATCATTCGTAAACTATAGTTTACAACCGTTAAATATGGTTTTGCAGATGAAAATTATAGTTAACGGATCGTTAATTATAGTTAACGAATCGGTAACTATAGTTTACGGTTTGTAAACTATAGTTAACGATAAACTATTGTTAACTATAGTTTAACGTCCGTAAACTATAGTTAACAGTCGATAAACATATTTTATCATCTGTGAAACTATATTTAACGCCATTAATCTATATTTCACATCTGTAAACCATAGTTAACGCGATAAACTATGTTTCAGAAGTGTAAAACTATAAAATTAACACTGAAAACAACCATTTGCGATCGCAAAACATAATTTATCTGATAAATATAGTTTCACGAATGTGAAACTATGATTAACAACTCTAAACTATAGTTAACGAATGTAAATTATAGTTTACAGACGTGAATCTATATTTTTTCAGCAAAATCTATTGTTAACGTTATTTGCAGACAGATAAACTTAAATTATCATTCGTTAACGTTAAATATAGTTTTACAGATGAAAACTATAGTTATCGAATCGTTAACTATAGTTTGCGGTTCGTAAACTATAGTTAACAGTCGATAAACCTAATTTATCAAATGTGAAACTATGCTTAGCTCAATTTTGTGAATTTGGCTTGCCATAGGCTGGACAGGTTAGGAGAAAATGAAAGTTATCTTCACATCTACTACATTATTCAAACATTTATTTAACTTTTTTTATTTTTAAAATGCTGATTAAAAAGGTGAGCTTGTAAGCCACGTACTGGATTGATTTCTAAGCTGACAGTGTGCAATATATTTTCGTTGTGATTTCCATGTAAATTTGATGACCTTTTTTTTTGCTATTTCTACAGTTGGATTTTTAAGGAGTTTTGATAACTTGTAACATACATGTATTTAGCTAAATTCAACAAAGCTGCATATAAATTGGCATCACTACTATATGTGCACTGTAATATACAGTAACACGCGCCTATCTTTACGAAAAAGGAAGTTGATAGAATGCCGACATTGGATATGTTCCAAAGCAAGGATATTATAGAAATTATCATCTTATATACAGGAAGCGAGGAAGCACGATACATTTCCCAACTTAACTATGCTTTAACTGCAGCCCGGATCGTGTCCTAACCACAACTACATGTAGAGCGCTGTAGGATAGGGCTTCTCGTCGTCTGTAGGTCATCGATTCGTCCTCATTGCTTTCGGTTTGTACTATTAACATCATTATTTAATCATAAAAAATTACAGGATCGGGACCTTTAAGGATGTTTTAGTGCGATTGAGACGCATGTATATTTTGACGTGACGTATGCATTATCATCGCGGTCGGGGACGCGAAGCAAGGACGTAAAGATCAAGCCTAGATCACTTAAACTATATTAAACAAGCTCTGCATTTTTTTGAATATTTAGTTTCTACTGACGTATTCAGTACTATTATAAATATTTATTTCGTTGGGTTTATATTTTCTAAATACTTTCTACATAATTGAGGGTCCCATAATTAATTTTCACGTGCATAATCAATCCACATGTATATAGAAACTGAACCGAAGATTCTTTAAAAACAATTTTGAAACATTTTAGGAACGAGCAGCTCAGTGGCATATTGGGACAGACAGATGGATAAGAAGATGCACCACAACGCGGTTTTTTATAACTATATATGGCGTAGCCGGTACAGTCTTCATTTTTCCATGAAGAACAGAATGCACCTTATTTTTTTCCCATCTATTTTAAACTAATTAGAATGCAAATCAGGTAACACAGTTAGCATACTCTAAAACCTGACCTGACCTCACTTTTGGCCTCAAAATTGGCCTGGCCCCAAAATTTGGCCTGGTCTCAAAAATTGGCCATTATTTGCAGGACATCTAAATTCTCAAAGTAATGCTGTCTTTGGTGGCTCATACGGGTATGCAGTTAACTATCACTGCTGAAATATTTTACTTAAACCGACATCTAGAGCGGGTTATTCATTTTTCTGCAATTTAATAACTTCCTTCATATCCTATATAAACTACCATCAAAAGCATTGTGTTGTTAAAATAGAATTTATGCTCTCTCCGAACCCCCCTATATATATTATAAACGAGAGAAAATTCAGTCAGTCAAAATTGATTACATTTTTTCACTTTGTTTAAAATGGTTAGGACAATCAGTCTAGTCAGACCAATCTGCAACAGCTTTTTGAAGACCAGCTGAAATATGATATCAAAACACACATTCTAAGTTTATATACAGAAAAGAATCACAAAGATCTGTAATTCATTGAAATATAGAAACCACTATCAAGTCCCAAAGAAAATTAAGTGGTAAGTTTTATTGATTTTTGGTTGCTGATGTTTGCCATTTCTCTTATATATATATATATATATATATATATATATATATATATATATATATATATATATATATATATATATATATAAGCACTAAAAATAACCAACGACACGAACAATTAAGTAAAATATTGTCAAATTTTCGGGACAACCCGTACCTTCTTCAGGACAACAAAATAAAAACTACATATGAAAGGAGAAAACCATCTACAAAACTAGCACTAAACTAAAAACTAAATAATATATTAAACACCGGCTCGGAACGTGGCAACTACATCTTTGTATTAAAGATCATAAGCCCGGGCTTCACATCGATTCTCTCTATCATCACGCGTGATTCACATCGATTCTCTCTATCACCACCCGGTTTGAGGGAGCTTGTGAACTCAAAACAATGGTTTGCAACGATGATCTTTGTAGGATCTAGCAAAATAGTTCAATAAACAAAAGGTTTTCTGTGACTTGTACCCTTATTCCATTCACAACTACAATTTTCCTTGCAAATATATGTATAAGATGAAAAAAAAAATACAGGGTAAATTGAGAAACGAAGTGCATATTAGTACATATATTGTATGCTACAATTGTAAATGTAAGTAGTTTACATGTAATTTGTATTGCAGTACCATGTTATTCATACTTGATGTTGTATGTGTCATCAGGAGAGGAATATGTAAGTTGTAGAACTGGTGTCCATTTCTTTTAAAATATGTCAATAAAATGTTTAATTCAATTCATTTGACTTAAAAAAATAAAATAATGACCTGATGAGTCTTATTCTGACCATTGAAAAGCATCCTGGCCATTTTGATATTCAGTAATTTGGCATTGGAACGTAATGTGACATTGCAAGAAGCAGTTGTGATATAGATCTATCGAATTGTAATCATTCAAACAAAGAAGAACTAGCATACCTCCTTTTACTATATGTTAAACGTTAAATATAACATACAGTGATACAAGGTTAGCTTTTAAAAAAGCTAAGAAAGTCAGCCAGCGGAATTTTAATTCTTAGGTCAAAAGTGAATACATAACCTATATATTAAAATACAAGATAAATTTACTTTCCAATCTCACTTAAAGAGTAGGGAAGATATACGCGGACTCCGGACTGTGGCTGCAGACGATTCCTGTTGACAGTCTTCCGATGCGCAGTTTGACCTAGAAACTGACCAGTTTCATAACTTCTTCGAATTTCTCTACCACGAACTGTTTAATTCCTTCCCAGAATTCCAATTTACGCAAGCGCAATTGAAGTTTCATCAGCCCGCGGGCTGACTAATAAAGTTTCGAAATTACACAATCTCTTTAATACAATAAATGTTGTTTAGAGAAGCCATTTTACTTCTTAACAATAAACAAAGAAAAACAAAGAAACGAATACCTGGTTTTGTTTTAACGTAAAATGAATATGAATAGGTTACATGTGATTAATAAAAAAATATTTAATATACATGTGCACTGCCATACTTATCTTCAAGCAATTCTTCAAATTTTCAATGTCAAAGTTTTCGTTTAAAACAATATTTAGCTTTAAGTTCCTTTTGAAATATAAATTACTTTTATCACTAATGTCTTCTTCGCTTTAAATCTGAAGATGCCAAAAGTGAAATGTGTGTTACCATTATTTTTGATTGTCTCATGAACGAAGAAATGCTAAAAGATTCAGGACGTTTTATCTTTTGTATCATATCTTTAGATTAAAAATGTATACAAGTTCAATATGACACATCATGTGTATCACTTAATTTTACACACCCAAATCGCCATTAGAAATATTGATTGTTATAATAGGACAGTATTAAACATTGATGATCACAAGCTTCTAGGGCAACCATTGAAAAGCTCAAATCAAATACAATGCAATATAAAATAAAACACAACAATGAAATACAAAGATTTTCGATCATAAAAGACATCTCGCAGTGTCAAGGCTTATTGTTAAAAGTTCCCCATACTAACATACGTGTAAAGTACGTCACATTATAAGCCTTGACATTATGAAGATGCAAAACAGATGGAAGAGGACATTCTTCTTCAACATTGATCTTTCGCACCTTTCTCAAAGATAATTAAAATATACCTAGGAGGTATTGATTTTCAAAAAAACAGGAAAGTAATTAATTTTGTATAAATATTACTATTCTAGACCACATGTTCTTAAATTTTCAGACCTAATGGCAAAAAAAAACCTTTATATTAACATATTTAAAGAATATAATTTTGCAATAATGCATGGAAAAAAGGGGAAAAGTAAAAGTTTTCGAAGGAGATTCAAAAAATTTAAAATGCAATATATTGCAATCCTAAAACTTCGAGAGCACGATGAATTGCACACCAATAGTTCATTTTTAAATTGAAAGAATAACTGCATTTTTACTTTCTGACCAATTGATACAGCCCTGATTTTGATCAACAGCCCCCAGTTAAAACAGCTTTGATAAATACAAACTTAACAAATCTGAGTGAGGAAATATTTATAAAGTTGCATAATTTTTTAGTTTCTAAGCGAAATCTGAAAGCCCAAGTCATGGGAATTACAATTTCAGATATGAAATATATTTTTTCTATCCTACTATAGACATCACTCAATTTTAAGACTGACGAATAAGTACTACTAGTCAAGATAGATACAAGTAACAAACTATTTAAAAGTAGAACGTCCATCCGCTCAAGTTCTTTTTTTATTATACATATTGGATAGATATTATACTGAACAACGTAAGACGATCAGCGATGGACGATGATTTAAACTGGCGTTTGCATACAAATAAAAAATAAAAGGCAATTTTTAAGAACCTTAGTGCCATTTCAATTTTTAAGAGGGTGTCCTTTATAAACAAAAGTTTGGATCTATACCCGCAATGCATTCGAAATATTATTTTGTAAAACAACATTAGATTTCATTTTCAAGAAATGATACACTTGCTTAATATAATTTGAATACTTGGGGCAATGTGACGAATAAACAGGTCATTAGATCACTGGATGAAGAATTAAGATTCTCAAAATCTGAAATAGCATTTCCTTATTTTTTTACCTATGTTCACTACTTCTTTGTATTATTGCGTAAAAAATTGAAGAAATTGATGAACAGATAATTTGTCATACCCAAGCAAAGTGCAAATTTTAAGGCGTGCATTCCGCATAACTTTATTATTCTTTTCCTAAAATAAATAAAACATCTAATGAATAAGAATTTTGGTACATGTGTTATGTTTTTTACATTGTATACGTATACGCATAAATGATAGTATTCATATGTAAATAACGCATTAATTGTTACACAAGTAACTATATACATGTACTACATGTAGCATTGATATGTAAATAACGGCACATTTTCACACACAAAAAAAACCCCACAGAATTTACTCACATTTCAAGCTAAAAATAAACTCCGCTATAATAATTTTTTTTACCAAATATACCATTTTATGATATGTTCATATGTTAAACAATAAAAATAACCTGACTTATTTCACTTACATATCAAGGATTTACAGACAATTCAATTTCCTTTTCAGTACTGTTGGTTATTTTGAAAAACGACCAACTTATTAACTGAATGGTTCCGATAATGATTGGATACCAACACACCAAGAAGAACATAGCATCCTTTAGGTCCTTCAGTTGGTCGGGGGACGGAGTGCTTGCTGTTGGTCTGACAGGACTGTTTTTGGAATGCTGTATATAACTGTATCCGTATCTGTTCAGTATGGCCACTGCCAACATGGGAGACAAAGAAATAGCAGGCTTCACGAATAGAGCGTTAGTTCCGAACACCATAGAGGATATTGGGTGTCTGCAAGTGCAAATTGAATGACAAAAAATTACATGCTGTCTAATATTTATCACTTACAATCATTTAACACGCACATGTTTATTGATATAATATTTTATATAGTTACATATTTGTTATTATCAGTGCAGAATTTTTTTTTTTGAAAATCTCCCTAAGAAATTATACATCTTATATTGACCGGTATATTTAAAAATTAGACGTAGAACACATATCCAATCATTTTCTTATACACCTTTATCATTTCTTAAGTATTAAAATATAACACGTAAAATGTTTCAAATAAAGTAAAACATAAGTGGCTTTTGAGTTCTGACTCAGACGGTAGTCTTACTTTCGGTTGTATTTCCTCATGTTGTCATCAGCAATGTCTGACAACGGAATATTGAATAAGGAAAATGTACCATTGGCAAAACACCTACAAAAAATCACACACAAAAGCAATCATGTAAACGTTTTCTATTTCTTTTTACATGTAGCACCATCTCGACTTTTTACAAGTAGCACCATCTCGAGTAAAGAACTACAACTCGAATTATGACGCACTTTTTAGCTTCTATAATTATAGAGCATATTTATTTCAATTTTGCGACACTCGAACATACCCAGGTATTAGTATATGGTATTTCACATAATTACATAATTACAAACTTCACTAACCCATCAAGAAAGAAAAATAATATCAATATCCATGGATGAGTGCTTCCTACTATGTAATACATGAAAAAACCTCCACATATCTTCCAAATGAAATTGGTTCGAATGACTTTCTTGTAAGGAATACGCCGAAGTATAGGAGCTGTCGAAATCACAAGAATCTGTTGATAAAAAATCTCTGTAAAATGAATCCAATAATTTATTTAAAAAGTAAATAACCTTTTTATCTTTAAAAACAAGTTTAGAAACTAAGATATAATAGAAGACAGGAATACTCAGCCATGCAGGCTATTTTTGTTTACCTTTGATGCAAAAGGAACTATTCCATAAAAAGTGCTCCGAGTGGACGGGCTAATCTCATCAGAGGAAACTAAATGATCGCAAAAGATGGCCAAAAAATTGTAAAGAAATGTACGATGAAACTCTTGAAAGAAGTTGGTGATGACAAATGACAGAAAGTTGGTGTCGCTGACGATCTGCCACGTCTGTTTCCAGTAAGACTCGTTCTCGGTTTTTTCGTGACATACGTCGTCTGCTTCTTTGTTTTCATCTTGCATTTGTTGCAGATCGTACTGAGTATGACAATTCTTACCACAATAATACATCAGACACCAGCTTAGTAGTGCTATAAAAACCGTGGTCACTTGAAAGGCTTTAAAGTTTTGCAAACCATTAGAAGCATGCTCTAGCAACATCACACTGATAGAACCAAATAATGCCGCAACCTGTGATGCACGAGTTATTGTTATTCTGATGTTTGTGTCTTTTGAGATCTCTGTGAAGAGACAGCACATTGCCAAACCAATAAATGTAAAGAGTGTATCCCAGAGGCACAACGCAAATATAAGATGGACGCCTACAATCACTGGGTTTGTACTCCACTGGAACCACGGGACGAGGAAGGAGAGACTGAAAAATGGAGCGGAGTATAGAATCATGGCACGTCGAGTTCTCAGGATTTTGAAGTTTTTGTTGTCAGAACAATATGCAAACAGAGGATCGTTGATGGCATTCCAAACCATAAATAAAATCTGAGAAAACTGGAACCAGGACTCCTCGATATGGTAGAAGTTCAGAAATACTTTAACGTAGTAGAAATTGTAAGCGCTGCTTAGCAAAGTAAATCCACAAACCAGGGCACAGTAAGCCACTATCTGCTTTCTTTGTGTGCCCATTCTGCTTTTGAATTGCTTACTTTCTTTAAGGTACGTCAATGCAACCTTTCACAACTGCATATCTGTAATTATTAAAACGAAATTTTATTTTATTCACCTCGGTATTATGTAAATGATAAAATGGCAAATATATCAACACTCTGACAATAAACAGATTTGTACACTAACTAGCTAACTAGAATATACAATTTATTTTTAAAATCCATCATCCTGATAGCATTTATAGGAACATGCGGTGAAGATATAAATAAACTTTTCAGGAGACGAAATTCAAATGTATAATACCAATTATATTTTTAAATGTCAGAAGTTCGGAAAAAAATCTATTGAAAATAATTGCCAAGGTAGTTAAATTTCGTAACCATTAATGCATATTTTCCTTCACAATATACTATGCCTGAATGCATATAACTAATTTTGTTTCTTGTGGTTGGTTTCAATATTGACTCGTTACACACTTACATTAAAAAATAAATATCCAATAGGAAAACAAGAAAACTAAATAAAGCAAAGCCTTAGGGTAGAACATATTTCCAATAATATGATATGCTAGAATATAAAATATGTAAGATTTTCAAATATTTATATTTATATGAACATAAATATCTCTTTATATTGACTAACGGGCTTTTATGCACGTTACTTTGGACAATCATATTTTGTTGTCATTTTATTCTGTTAAAAGAGTTTGAATATCCTATAGACCTATTCCTGCTGGAATTGTTATTTTTCTAATTATTATTTAATACAATGAGGATACATTTATAATTATTTTAATACTGAACCGAAATCAGGTGCAAAAATGCAATCAAACATAGGTGGTAGACACAACACTGTGATACAACTGCCTTCAAACATATATCATTACCATTCTGGCTATTACTGTTGCGAATTTCCTCTGTTGTTTATACAATACTTTCAAACACTGTTGCCTTATATCATAAAATATACTCTCTGAAGGAAGAGTGACACAAACCTTCAACATCCAACTGAACTAACAGAGCTGACAAAGCTGTTGATCATCCTTCAATTTCCATAAAATTCTACTACGTGGACGTAAACATATCCAGAGTGATCGTTCGTACTTCCCGGTTACAGCTATCAGACAATCGGATTTCTAGTGTGCGACGGAAAAGGGCGAGGTGATTCGAATGAGCTATCTGGCTATTTTAAATCAAGAGCATGTAATCCAGTGAATTATTCTTTGCCCTTTTCTTTAACTTTTGTAGCAAACCTAATTCTGGCCAAGTTTTCTTTCTCTTTTATTTTTGTTTACTGGTACCAAGAATTCCGTCTTCACACAATATCATTATAGTCAATTCAAAAATTCTAAGTCAATCACTTATTTGACTTCTTAACTTTATTTACTTTTTCATTTTCTTTACTCTGTCAAGGATGTACATTTTAATCTTACGACTTATTTGTTCTGCTCAGAGGATCTAGTAAAATATTGCCGGTTAAAATAATTACTCGAAATTGAATTCAAAATATATAATGTCATAGAGACATTTGGTTGAAAAACATATGATTTGATTTCACAATATTTTCTAAAAATATTTCTCTTCATCTTTCAAAATTGCGGAATAATTGTTAAGGAAAAGAGTGCAAGTGAAAAAAAGCAATGGCTGCTTGCTATGATTTCTTGAAACTGATTTGGTTTGTCCCTAATGCATGTAGGAAAACATAAATACATGAAGATTTTGATATGTAGTTGGCATCGATTAATTTCAAATCAATAAAGATCCTTTATTTAAAAAAAAAAAAAAAAAGCAAATTATTTTTTTTAAATATACAAATTGTAGCAGTGTCAAAAAAAATGTTGGTCAAGTAAAGAACTCAAAAATATCCTTTCGCTAATGCAAGGAATCCATTTTGGTATCGACACATGAAAATGCACAACTCAGCGTCTATAAAAGGTCCATCAAATGTGCAGTTAAATGCTTTTGTGAATAGCTGTCGGTAGGGCGGATTCTGAAGAAATCATCGTAAGGGTGGTGGATCGCCAGAGTGGCAACACGAGAGCAAGCTTATGTACATGTAATTGGTTTGAATGAAAAGCCTGAAAAAGGATACTTTGCTAATCCTTAAATGTCTACTGCCACACGTTAACCGGATAAATCAATGTCGTTGAAGAGGTTAGAGGGTTGATTCTGAGAATTTGTGTCCGAGGTAAGAAAGAGGTGACCCCAATATCTAACGAAATAAGCATGGAAACCTACTTTTAAGGGGGAACAGGGGTTTGCAGTGTAAAATTATTTGTCAATGATTTTTTAAATTTTTTTTACCACATTTACATTAAGATGACCTCTACAACATATATCATTTTCATGAATACATGTACTTTTTTACCTTGCAAAGGAGATATTTTGATAGGAATTATACCCCTTCTCTGGCATTATAATTTTTTTTTAACAATTATAAATTTCTGCAATATATATTTTATTTGATGGAATTTATTTGCAAATCATATTCATTACTTTTGAGAACGAAAACAAATTTCAAAATTGCTTATAACATTGGCTTTTTTACATAGCACATAAAAGTTGTATTTCGTTTTATGGATGTTTGAGATGGTTGACGGTTTGTTATTGTCATTTTTTCATTAAAAAAAAATTCATATATAAAACTTAGCATGTGCTTTATAACTTATAAAATTTTTATGGCAGCTTTCTTGGCATTTAAGAGAGATACTACAATAGGAATTACCCCTACCCCTTATTCTGGAATTATGACCTTTTGTGAAAAATTCTGTTCGGAACAATAAAAAAGTAATGCATTATTTAGATTTATCAATTATCAGGAACAGATCATTATCAGAATATACATCTGATTATATTAACCGCTTATGATTTTGTACATTTACATTTAAAGAATTAAAAATGTTAAATTTCCACGGCTCATGTTTTGACAAAGACTACTTTCGAGCTGTTTAGTACGGGAAAATATCTATCAAATCCTGTATGACGACATAATGAATTAATGACATCATAGCAATATACAATCAAATCAATTATGACGTCATAATAGAGTTAGTACATCAAAGCATCATTGCAATGATAGTCATGTGATACGTGCACGTGTCCTGTTCCCCATAAGAACTTCGAAGGAAGAGGCTTCAAATAACTTATGGTATATCATTGTTACATAGAGGAGTTTGCAAGGTCGTTTTGTATTATAATCCCTGAAGAGCAAAAAGGGTTACAAATAAGTTCTAAAGTTTCTATGTGGATTCAATAACCCTATCCCCGATTGAGCAATATCTTCAAATACTAGTAGTTCAATATCACGAGAAGCGTTACAATGTAATTCTTACCAAAGCTTTGATTTGACATTGAAGTCTATAATTGGAAACTATGAGAAGCTTCTATAAGTGACTCAAGGCAAAACAAAGGTAATCAGTGAGATCGCTGACAACTCGGAATGTTTAATCGTTTACGTTGTATACAATAGATATTAAAAATATTAAGATTATTAGACCTTTTGGTTTTGTCTTTCCTTGTATATGTTGGAGTTGGTTAAGCGTGATATTTAGATATGGTGTAGCAAATTACGACATCAATTTCAACATTGTAGGTAAACGGGTTTTTCATAATAAAAATATACTGATGCATAAACATAAAAATTTGCCATATTACAGACAGACAAAAGCGGATTTAAATATGCTTTATCTCAGAAAATAAATATATGCGCCAGCAGGTACTCGTAATGCATACTTTTTACAACGACGATTATTGCCAAAAAATAATAATAACAAAGAATTACATAACTTACGTAAGCGAGTTATGTGCTATTTACACAAGTCCAACAACCCTTTTTCCGTTATGAATAAAAAAGATTTTTTGCCTCGATGGGACCTTGAAGTACAACATATTATCGTCACAGCGATAGAATTGCCGATGACTCCCAGAAGACATAGCATTAACACAGGCACAATGGAAGGCGGGTCTGTTATTTCGGAGGGGGAACTGGAATAATTATACATGTAAAATTATTATATCATGTCCCTGTTGAGATCTTCATATTTTCTGATGAAATTAGAAAATATTTCTAAACAACGTTTTGCCTGGGAAGTAATATAGCAAGTGATATGTTTTTTATAAAGCAAGAAAGTAAAAGAAATAGCAATGAACTAAAATTTATGCAGTGCAATTTGATCAGTTGCGCATCTCTCTTTAACCACCATAACCTGTTGTAGAACTTTGAAACAAGCAAACGTACTGTTGCCTACTGGTTTTTAATGGGATTCAACTTGTATTCACTTAAAAATTCTACTTCTTATCATTTTTACCCACATTTTTAAACGTAAATAAATGCTTTTACCAGATACATTTTTCTTCATTAGTTTTTCAAATCTGTTATCATTATTTACGTTCTTTTTTTATATTTGAGAGTAAACCTAACTTCAAACTGTATTTCCATAAAGTATTACCTGGTGTAAAATCTTCTATAGGCAGGTTGATTTTCTTACGCTTAAATCACTAAGAAATATTTGATCTTTCAACTAAACTACATGTTGGACAGTACTTTGAAAATAATTCACTTTTACGTATCGTCAACTAATATGTAGAAGATTATCGTCCAGTCAATTCTTATCGACCCTGTTCCCTAAGTTAAGATAATGGACTTGAAATTGGATAGAATGTGGATTAATGATTTTGACAGATTTGTATTCTTTAAAATGGCGTTCAGCGGTCACACTTGTTCCTTAAAAATTTTGTTTGTAAAAATTATTGAAGATTTTAATGTTTAAACACCAAAAGCGGAAAAGTTTCTTTCTCGATTCGTTAAAATTTTGTACCATTTGAAAGCTGAATCATCCCTTTATGAATTAGACTTTAAAGAAATTTCAATTAACCATTTCATTAGAAATTAATCACATATAATCACACATAAATCACATTAATCACACATAAATCACACCTTAATCACATTAATCACACATAATCACACATTAATCACACATCATAATTAATTACACAAATGTCTACGGACTTTTCCGTCTTTTCCCGATTACGACAAAGAGCACACAGCAGGTGTGACCGGTCAGCAGAGGATGCTCACTCCTCCTAGGCACCTGATCCTACCGACATCTTTTTGGAGGTCCGTGTTGCTCTGCTTTGAATTTGTATTTCGTTTTATGGGTTTTTGAGATAGTTATTGCCATTTTTTCATTCATGAGCGATTTTTAAGGAAAGTTAAAGACCTTTAGTTAGCTTTTCCGTTTTCCGCGTTCGGAAGAGCCGTGTGTAGTATTTTAGTATTTAATAGTATTTTATAATATGTTGTTAGTGCATCAGATTTTGCTCATTTTGCGCAGGTAAACAATCAGCTGTCTGATTTACCGAAGTCTATATTTGATTCGATACGTAAACATTCCAAAATACAGGCGATAGTTCCCCTCAAGTTAAAAAGCATAATTAACGAAAATGAAACGAAAATCAAAACAAGCTAAAACCACCGTCACAAGTTAAAATATCAACGCATTAAACTGTTTAACCTCAATTTACTTCACAATATCGGCACAAATATATTTTGCATGTTTCAAATATTCCCTTCGCACGTCAACTGTTGCACAACAAGCAAATTCATCTTTGTCAGTTTGACCACAGGATTTTATCAATTTGTTGTAAAAAAAATGAAAAATAGAATAATCCTATCATTGAGCTTTGCGAACGTAGCGAGCGAAGCGACAGGACGGCAACGAGTTTTCTAAATTTTCTTATTTCGCTATTCAACCGACATCAAACACCAGACATCAACTCCGTGGTGTTATTTTATCAATTCCTTGCATTTATATCCCTAAAATGATCTTTCTAAGTCATTTTAATTCCAATTCTGCACATATCGATCTTAAACAGCGGCCATCGACAATTTCGTTTGACGTCACGATAAAATCGCCGACTCCTGTGGTTTGACCTGTTTGTCATGCGTCCAACATCGCTGCTTAAAACAAAGAACCTCGTTTTCGAGATGTGGAATACCGAACCCGAAGTTATAAACTGATTGACCGTGATTACCTCTTTAATATTATTTTCGTAAATTACTCAAATTTGAAACAGAATTAGCCCATAATATTTGCAATTTATTTTTTCCTTTCCATAAGGATTCTTTATGCTAAATTTCGTTGCATTTTACTTAGTAGTTCTTGAGAAGAAGATTTTTAAAAATGCACCCCTTTTTTCTTCAGTTTCGAGATTTTTTCCGTTTTGAATGAAGATCGGCTTTTCATTTCTGAAATTTATAATCACCTTTCTATACGGATGCTTTGTGCCAAATTTGGTTGAAATTGACCAAGTGGTTTTAGAAAAGAAGTTTAAAATGTGAAAAGTTTACAGACGGACGGACAGACGGACGACGGACAAACTGTGATCAGAAAATCTCACTTGACCTTTCAGCTAAGGTGTGCTAAAAAATATAATTTTCAAGAACCTTCCTGCTATTTCAATTTTTATTATAAGTGTCCACTATAAACAAAAATTTGAAATTATACTCGCAATGCATTCGAAATATTATTTTGTTAAACAACACTAGATTTCATTTTCAAGAAATGATACACTTGCTTAATATAATTTGAATACTTGGGGTAATGTGACGAATAAACAGGTCATTAGATCACTGGATGAAGAATTAAGATTCTCAAAATCTGAAATAGCATTTCCTCATTTTTTAAACTTCTCTATAATATTTTTTTACCCAATATACCAGTATAGGATATGTTCATATGTTTAACGATAAAAATAACCTGACTTATTTCACTAACATATCAAGGATTTACAGACAATTTAATTTCCTTTTCAGTTCTGCTTATTTTGAAAAACGACCAACTTAATAACTGTATGGTTCCAATAATGATTGGGTACCAACACACCAAGAAGAACATAGCATCCTTTAGGTCCTTCAGCTGGTCGGGGGACGGAGTGATTGCTGTGGGTCTGACAGGACTGTTTTTGGAATGCTGTATATAACTGTATCCGTATCTGTTCAGTATGGCCACTGCCAACATGGGAGACAAAGAGATAGCAGGCTTCACGAATAGAGCGTTAGTTCCGAACACCATAGAGGATATTGGGTGTCTGCAAGTGCAAATTGAATGACAAAAAATTATATGGTGTCTAATATTTATCATTTACAATCATTTAACACGCACGTGTTTATTGATATAATACTTTATATACACATTTGTTAATATTAGTGGACATTTTTTTTTTGAAAATCTCCCTAAGAAATTATACATCTTATATTGACATGGTAACGGGGGAAAAACGGTATATTTACAAGTTAGACGTAGAACACATATCCAATCATTTTCTTAGACATCTTTATCATTTCTTAAGTATTCGTAAATATGTTTCAAGTAAAGTAAAACAAAAGTGGCTTTTAACATTTCACTCAGACGATAGTCTTACTTTCGGTTGTATTTCCTCATGTTGTCATCAGCAATGTCCGACAAAGGAATATCGAACAAGGAATATGTACCATTGGCAAAACACCTACAAAAAAACCACAAAGCAATCATATTAACGTATTCTATTCCTTCTTGCATGTTGCACCATATAGAGTAAAGAACTACAACTCGAATTCTGACGCACGTTTTAGCTTCTGTAATAAAATTTAGAACTTATTTATTTCATTTTTGCAACACGCGAAAATACCCAAATACTAATATATGGTATTTTATAAACATGTCATTACATAAATACAAACTTCACTAACCCATCAAGAAAGAAAAATAATATCAATATCCATGGATGAGTGCTTCCTACTATGTAATACATGAAAAAACCTCCACATATCTTCCATATGAAATTGGTTCGAATGACTTTCTTGTAAGAAATGCGCCGAAGTATAGGAGCTGCCGAAATCACAAGAATCTGTTGATAAAAAATCTTTGTAATATCAATCCAATACTTTATTAAAAAATTAAATAATCTTTTTATCCTTCAAACCAAGTTTAGAAACTAAGATATAATAGAAGACATGGATACTCAGCTTTGCAGGCTATTTTTGTTTACCTTTGATGCAAAAGGGACAATTCCATAAAAAGTGCTCCGAGTGGACGGGCTAATCTCATCAGAGGAAACTAAATGATCGCAAAAGATGGCCAAAAAATTGTAAAGAAATGTACGATGAAACTCTTGAAAGAAGTTGGTGATGACAAATGACAGAAAGTTGGTGTCGCTGACGATCTGCCACGTCTGTTTCCAGTAAGACTCGCTCTCGGTTTTTTCGTGACATACGTCGTCTGCTTCTTTGTTTTCATCTTGCATTTGTTGCAGATCGTACTGAGTATGACAATTCTTACCACAATAATACATCAGACACCAGCTTAGTAGTGCTATAAAAACCGTGGTCACTTGAAAGGCTTTAAAGTTTTGCAAACCATTAGAAGCATGCTCTAGCAACATCACACTGATAGAACCAAATAATGCCGCAACCTGTGATGCACGAGTTATTGTTATTCTGATGTTTGTGTCTTTTGAGATCTCTGTGAAGAGACAGCACATTGCCAAACCAATAAATGTAAAGAGTGTATCCCAGAGGCACAACGCAAATATAAGATGGACGCCCACAATCACTGGGTTTGTACTCCACTGGAACCACGGGACGAGGAAGGAGAGACTGAAAAATGGAGCGGAGTATAGAATCATGGCACGTCGAGTTCTCAGGATTTTGAAGTTTTTGTTGTCAGAACAATATGCAAACAGAGGATCGTTGATGGCATTCCAAACCATAAACAAAATCTGAGAAAACTGGAACCAGGACTCCTCGATATGGTAGAAGTTCAGAAATACTTTAACGTAGTAGAAATTGTAAGCGCTGCTTAGCAAAGTAAATCCACAAACCAGGGCACAGTAAGCCACTATCTGCTTTCTTTGTGTGCCCATTCTGCTTTTGAATTGCCTACTTTCTTTTAGGTACGTCAGCGCAACCTTTCACAACTGCATATCTGTAATTATTAAAACGAAATGTTTTTTTATTTATCTCGATATAGATGTAAATTATGATAACATGGCAAAATTATCAACACTCTGACAATAAACAGAATTGTACAATAACTAGCTAACTAGAATAAAACAATTTTTAAAATAAAAATCCATCATCTTGATAGCATTTATAAGAACATGCGGTGAAGATAAAAATTAACTTTTCAGGAGGCGAAATTCAAATGAATATTAATACCAATTATTTTTTTAAATGTCAAAAGTTTGGAAAAAAATCTTTTAAAAATAATTGCCAATTTTAAGGTGGTTAAATTTCGTAACCACCAATGCATATCTTCCTTCAAAATATACTATGCCTAAATGCATAAATTAACCAAATTATGTTTTTTTATGGTTGGTTTCAATATTGACTCTTGACACACTTGCATTAAAAAATGAATATCTAATACGAAATAAAAAATGAAAAAATTAAAGCCTTAGGTTAGAACATATTTCCAATAATAAGATATGCTAGAATAGAAAATATGTAAGATACCGAGCGCAGCGATAGGCGGGGGAAGCCCGCCTCGCGAAACGAGGATTAATGGTAACACGTGTACACACACACACACACACACACACACACACACACAGATATATATATATATATATATATATATATATATATATATATATATATATATATATATATATATATATATATATATAACACGGTGAAAATTAATAGTTGAATAAGGGGTTCCATGGGCTAAAAAAAAATTCCAGCTTTGGGCGCCGCCATATTGGCCGCCATTTTGTTTTTAAAAAGATAGTTTGATCATTGTTTGACTGGCACTTATCGTTGTTTATTGCACCTAAACTCGATCAAAAAAATAAATTCTAATGTTTCAATTGAAGGTAATTTAAATTCTAAAAAAACTAACTTGAAAACCAGAATATGTTTTACGGTGTGACCGTTGGGGCGAGCGCAAAAGTAACTACACATCTCTCATCATTGTTAAATGCAACCCGTGGACTTGCCGCAACCTACATGTTAAACTTTGGCTTTCTCTCGAAAAATTTTACCCCCGCAATGAACCTAAAGTTATCAAACGTTTATTCCAATTGTCCCGCCCTATGCTAATATACTTAAACTTCCACTGAGCATTAATTAAATGTACAACAGACTTATTTAAATATTTTGATAAATACAAAGCCGTTTAAGTTTTTTTACGCAGATACAATCATTCATTATCATTCCTTTACTTTTTAATAATGAAAATTAAAAACAGTAAACAATAAATTGCTTAACTGTGTTATTTTTCATTTTGTTCGTTTTTATTATCTGAGTTTTTATTATTTTCCTCTGTAACATCAATTTTGTTTTTAATTTTTTTTTGGTACGCTTGGTAGACATGTGCCCCCCCCACCCCCGCTTTTTAGTGTGTGATATCCCAATATCATTTAAAGGTTTAATCATATATGCAACTAGCAAATAGATATTTAGACAGTTTATTTTTTTTTTCTTTGTTTTATTTATCTGTTATAAAAATGACGTGGCTGCACGTAGTTCTAATAAATTAGACTTTTTAAAATAATTTTTAGACGGTGGCTATAAATAGCCACTGTCTATTGGTCTCACAACACTATTTTTCCGAAGGTTCACGTCAAAACATGGCTGAGGCAAAATAATTCCCGAATTCCCCTTCGTTTTTAGGGGTTTTCCGCCAGCGACAGGGACTGTAGTTTTTTATGAGATGAAAAACAACGTGTAAACTGCCTGATTTTCCCACTTTTGTAAAAATACGAGGTCACTTGAATTTTTGATGCCAGTTGTTTCGGCAGGGGTGTGAAAAGGCTCGGACTTGATTTTCAAGCACATGTGTAACTTTGATGTAAACAAACTCTCGTGCCTTTGTGGATGGCTGTGTGTTTTTTGCTACTAAATTGGTTAGGAACGATTGTTTTAAAAGTTGTAAAGAGGGATTTTCCCAGAAGTTTGTTTTAAACTTGCTACCCGTGTCTAAAGTTGCGTAATTTTGGTAAGAATATATAGTAAAAATTAATAGTGGTGTGCAACCTGAAGGAAAAATTGCCATGATGTGTTTTAAGTCATAAAGTGGGGTGTTTTGGCGTTCTATCGATGTGTGTAGATTAGGAATTACCAACAATGGGCCTTTGTGGCCGGCACCTCTCTTATTTTGTTGTCAATGGCGCATACAAAATTAGCCCAGATTTCCTCTGAATATTTCGTAGAACATCAAACAGCGACCCGATTATAGTGTATCGGACCGTCCAAACTGCCCCGAAAAAATACAGCAGCTTATCCAGAAAGTTGGCTTTTTCGTCGTAAACCAAAAAACCTTCTATGTAATACGAATTTTGTGTAAAATGAGTTATTTAGACGCTTGTATGATATACAGAAATTATAAAATTATGCCGCTAAAACGGCAATATTAAAGTGAATTATGAATTTGGCTATGATGCAGCACCCGCATTAGTTTTATTAGAACCAGACAATGCTAATTTAGATGAAAATACACGCCAATTCTTTAAAATTCAATGATATAACGGCAGTTTTTCAACCCCTCCCCCAAAAGGCAGGGTTCCCTAAACTTGTACATGTATCTATTCTCGGGTCGTCATGATATTAACAAGTTTGCATTGTATTGTGAATAGACATGCATATTTGCACAAATTAAAACCAAAAAAATCATTCAAAATTGCCACGCCGTGAAATTACATACAGTATAACTTTTAACATATTTTCATAAATCAGAGGCCACCGCGAGCACCATGGTTTCAATAATCGCTCATAACTTTTTGATATAGCTACAGAATTCTGTAAAACTTTCCACATATATTCCACAATAAATGTTTTTGTGTTTGCAGATTTTATTTTTGCGGGTGTAAAAAAATAGATTACTTGCAGGTCTCACAACACTATTTTTCCGAAGGTTCACGTCAAAACATGGCTGAGGCAAAATAATTCCCGAATTCCCCTTCGTTTTTAGGGGTTTTCCGCCAGCGACAGGGACTGTAGTTTTTTATGAGATGAAAAACAACGTGTAAACTGCCTGATTTTCCCACTTTTGTAAAAATACGAGGTCACTTGAATTTTTGATGCCAGTTGTTTCGGCAGGGGTGTGAAAAGGCTCGGACTTGATTTTCAAGCACATGTGTAACTTTGATGTAAACAAACTCTCGTGCCTTTGTGGATGGCTGTGTGTTTTTTGCTACTAAATTGGTTAGGAACGATTGTTTTAAAAGTTGTAAAGAGGGATTTTCCCAGAAGTTTGTTTTAAACTTGCTACCCGTGTCTAAAGTTGCGTAATTTTGGTAAGAATATATAGTAAAAATTAATAGTGGTGTGCAACCTATTGCTATCGTCCTGGCCGGAAGGGTATTTTTCACGGGGACCCTAGCGGATTAGGAACGATAACTCTGTTAGGTATGCAGAGTTACTGGCGATGTTTTACCGATTGCATGTCGATTTCAGTTTGAGAACTAATTTACATCTTATTAGATATTTTAGGCATTATACCTGCTAATTATTTTGTACATACATTTAAATAATTTATGAAATTGTGTCTTATTTTTAATGAGCCGTTTCCCTGATTGCTTACGCTGTATTGATAACTTATGCACCAACTGCCAGATGTGAAGTTTAACTCAGTATCAGGACTCCGAAAATTATATCACTGCGATAATTGACCAAGAGTTCTCACAATAATCATGTCTTTTTTATGGTGTAAACAATTGTCAGAAACACACTATTTAAACGGGTTTGCCATTTCATTTTTCAGCAATTATGCTTCATCGATAAATTCATGATCAATCATTTTCAACGCATCAATTTAAGTTGAGGCAGTATTTATTTTGTTGTAGCTTATTCCAAAGAATTCACAACATATACTGACAATGAATATTACATAAATTACATTTTATTGAACTTCAATCGATCGATGGCACACTTTCTTCTACAAGTGTGCATGTGTTTTCAAACATGCAAAAAACTTGAAATTTACTATACAAACATGTTCAATTTTGGACTGATCTGTGATCAACCTTATTTTATAACCCTCTCAGTCTGTAGAATCATTAATTTTGTTACATGCACCTCAATATTCATCAGACAATAATTACTACTGATGTTGACGCTCTACAATGACTTAATTTCTCTCAAACACGCTCATCGACCTCGGATTGTAAAACTCACGTGCAAATCGAGTCGCCATTTCACACACAGTTTTATATGTATATAAACACACGGACCTGGTGACGATGTTTCAAAAATTTTCAGTACAGATTTGTTGTAAGGAATCGAAGATATATGCTGTAAAACGTCTTATGGATTTCACGGCGTGTAAACCCGTGAATCTCCATTTTGCAGCAAGCGCTAGCTTTTTGTGAGGAAAAACAATCGGTTCAACTCATGCGATATTCCATATACATGTATGGTACATTGTGAAAGGTAATGTAAAATATATTTGTTCACTAAACAGTTTCTGACGAATTTTTTCACAGTAAACTGAATAACGTAATACGATGAGCGAGGTACGATCTGCGACTTTTCTCCATATGCGCCCGTCCTTGCTTTTTTTTTTTAACTGTTACATGTACGTAAACATCGCCCCGTTTGTTCTCAAATAAACTCTGTAATTTTTAACTCGCGAGTACAACTTTATTATGAGCTTTCTTAAGCATTTGTTTCCGTCTGTTAGCATCATGTTCTCAACATGCTTTTTTAAATGGGTGGGTCTATATAAATGCGTCAATCGGAATCTTGTTGCGAATCGCAATTGAAATACACACCGGTTGTGTCATCACTCAACGCAATGCTATAATGTTCTTCATAGATGACTGTAGTATTCTACTGAGCTACTAAACTGTAGCTTTTCGTAAATATTGCCTAGATTTGCGAACCCTAGATCTATTGTCTAGTACATGCAACGAATAAAATGAAAATATACACAGATGTACGGCTCAGAAAAACGTGCGTTCAACTTGGATTTTGTTTGTTTTGTGTTTTAAAAACTGATTTATCCTGTTAAAACATTAGATTTCATTTTACCACTTCTGTTTTATTCGTGACCTGGAGAAATTGAAAAGATCCCTGAAAACATTATTTATTTCTTTGCTCATTTTGCTTAAATCTGGTGCGGAATAGTTTACCAATATTGCCATTAATTTTATGGGATCGAGAAAAGGTCAAGCATCACACGGCTTTGGAAATAAACGTGTATAATTATAAACAGTTTTATTCAGGGTCCATATCTTTTGAGTCCTTTTTTGATAAAGAAGACATACCTTTGTACACAAATGATCTAGAGGTCATAGGTCAAACTTTATAATGAAAATTCCTTTGCTTGTACGCTCTTATTATATTATGGACATGTCACAACATGTCCCATTAACAGTATTATTTTACTGCAAAAAATAAAATCGGATGCAAAGAACTTGGGGGAATAAGCCGAGGCATATGCCCACGAGTTGCCACAACCCTATTACTAGTAAGTTTCAAATGACAATGACGCATGCATTTAGTATTATATGTGTATTAACTTCAAATATTTTTATTCCTATGCTTACATATCTCCAGGGAATTTATTATGTGCGTGTATATAGAATTAAGAATTCCTATCTTTTGTCTTAAAGTCCATAATTTGTAACAAGTAACATGTTTATTTCTAGAAATAATACTAAAAAACTGATTTAATTAGCATTAACTAAAAATCTATAAAATAATTAATTGCATGTGTTGAATTCATAATAACGCAATTGTTACTTTCTTTACATCAAATGAGTTTTTCGAATTTAAACAAAGTAAACAAAGATATAAAAAACATTTACAACACGGAATCGAACACCTACTTCAATATACTTATATTCAAAGAACTCCTCGCTAACCGCTACACCACGGAATCACATGTTTGAATCCATTTAAATAACAGACTCAATTTAGTATTGCGCAAAAATAATTCGGTCTTTGCCATTTGATGATCATCTTGAAAATCGAATAAAGAAAACTTACTTTTTACCATAGAGTGGGTCTTGGTACCATTTTTTGAAAATTGAAAAAGATAGACAATTATATGTTTTATCAATATGCGTTCTTTAAAAAATGGCATGATGACCCACTCTATAAAACACTATAGTCTGAACATTCGATTTTATTAGCATTTTGTTGCTCAATTAGCATATACATATTTTGATGTCTTCATATCAATTAAATTTGAAGCCAGTTTATGAAGGTTTTGGCTATACTGAATGCAAATGATTACATATGTTTAATAAATGTAACAAAACTGATATTTGTATGAAAAAAAATTTGGGCTTTTCAAATGGACTTAAGTGGTTGTATGCCTCGGCTTATTCCCCCACGTTCTTTGAATACCTTGTAAAAATTATACATATTAGTGCAAAACTCCTGACATTACACAGAGTTTTTTAAAATGAAAATATAAAAAAGATTCTTCAAAATCTCGCATATTAAATGCAGGATTAAACAAATATGTGATTTCCAAACAAAGGAACTAATTATGACTTTATGTAAAGCAAATGTTTTTATGAATAATTAATAAATATTTGTTGTATTTATACTAGAAAATTTAAATGTAGCAAGTAAATTATGCGTTTTAAAGTGTACTGATAAGCAATAAAATAATTATACATGTGACTATCCCGAATTCATTCAAATGATTTGAATTAATCTACAGCTAAATACAATAGAACAAATGTACTTTAAAACGTTGGTTAATGAAACTGCCGCGACTGAATGTTGTATGATTTTTCTTTTCAAATTTTCATTCACTTTTGTTGTGAGCTAATGGAAATAAACCACTCGAAGTCGAAGATAAAATATTGATTGACTCTGCGGTTTCATGATGACATTCATTCCAAAAGCATTTTCCAGTTTTATCAAACATGTTCTTGTAAATTCATTCCGTTTTCTGTACACCTACATGTATTAACTGGCTATGAAGACAAATTAAAGTAAGTGTGTTGGCCCACGAGACTGCAACTTTTTCCCTGTGAAGAAATTGAGGGAAAATGCTGTCGAGAGGGAAAATAAACATACTACATGTATGCCCAAATAGTTAGTAAAAACCTGACAAGTATTTTATCATACCAAAGCCTTATTTGTTCTCGTTACTTTGAAAAATCTACAATACCTTTAAAGCACAATAGTCCAATCCTCACTTTTCAAAAGTTGTTCCCCTTTGCGGGGTCAACCCAAAGGTCTAAAGAAAAAACCCACAAATGTCCCTTCTTTATACAATCAAATATTTGGGCGTATTGTGATAAAATAGCTTTGAATTTTATCTATTCATTCACTATGTGGTGGCAACCCACATATTGAATGAGGCATTCTGGGGCAAACAAAATACATATCAAAAACGGATTTTAATGTCAAACGATATAAATACAAATATATATATGCAAACTTCTATACTATAAAGGCTACTGAAATAAATCTACGGGTGTTCCCCCAAAGACGACGGCCAAGAGACATAGCTTTTGTAAAGTGTAAATTGAGATTACACAACTACGATTTCCACATAGTTATCCATGTAGGAAACTCACGACCAGTTGTGCATGTAAGCGTTAAGCATTAGTACATGTATGCGATACTGGCCGCGGGTTTTCGACGACAATAATTATCATACATGTAATATGCCACATTCAAACGACGCCACCGTCTTACAGTACTTTCAGTACTTTGATTGTTACCTACCTACCGTATGCATATATATACGATTAATCTCAGCGAGATTCGTTGAGAAAATATTTGTCATAAATAGCCTGTTTCAAAATGTGTCGTACTCAAAGGTTTCCACTTTGTTATTTTATCGATATTTCATTACAAATTTAAAGGGTCAAGTTATAAATACCTATATTTCAATTTTTATTTCTATAAATTCCACATTTTATGCTTTTGACAAAATAAATTGACATTTGAATGTATCTGTAAAGTTTCTGTTTGTCCAGGTAAAGTTTTCTATGTAAAACTACGAATACGACATATTTTGAAACGGGCTATTTATGACCTTGACTGGAACTCTTCTGCATTGGAGGGTCGAATGAATGTGGAAATGACTTGAAAAATAAACAAGTTGATATTTTGTGGGGTATAAACCTATTAACGGTAGGAAACTAGCGTTTTATGTTGATAGGGAGTTAAAAGAATGTTCAAAGTAAAAAGTTGAAGCGGGCAGTTGATTTAATTCGGCGTATTTCTATCGTAACAGCCGGCCGAAGTTGGGGCAAATTTTCCCGAATCACTTTGTGTGGCACTGGTCTGAGATTCGGAAGAGACGTCCGTCAAAATTTTTCAGTCTCGAAGAATCTCGCTGAGATTATTATACGATTGGATCACTATGACAGTAAATTAAGCAAGGAACTTACATGTGTATTTAACTAAGCAAAATATATATATATATATATATATCAAAACAAAACTTGTCAGCCGAAGAGTCGCTGTTACACTGATACTGAGTACTTACTACATGTTACACCCAATACAGATGCTTGATTCACCTCTAAAGTTATCGCGGGAATTTATAGCGCGTGATCATTGTGACGTCATACTCAACTTTCTTTTCCTCTCGACATTTCTAGTAAATTGTCGGATAAATTTGGGAAAGGAAATGACGTCATGTCAGCAAAAGTTCAGATTGGTACATTGTTTTTTACGTAAGCATATGTGTAGTTTACTTTAGTGTTTTAAACGAATTTTCAATTATTTATTGAAATAGATGTATGCAGTTTAGAGGTAAGAAATTTCCATAGATACGCTCCCGTTCCACCATGTTGCTATGCACCGCAAAGGATTATTGGGATATGCAGAACTTTTTCACGTGGCCTCATAAAAATTTCTTTGAACAATGTGCAGATCTCAACTCGAATTTCCTCCCTTCGTACACGTTGTCTATGGAGCTCGCGACGCGAGCGGCGCTTCGCGCCGCCTCACTGCGCTCGCTATAAGTTTCAATAGTGCTTCCATCAAGAAACACGACTAGTTCTACGTATGTCTTATCAAATTATCAGACAAAAAATAAAAACATTAACCTCAAGGAACTGATCTTTTAGGTACGGAATAAATTATTCAATTTTATTACCGTTAGTCAACATATTTTTAAATTTATTTGATAAACAATGAAAAAAAGGAATGAAAAACTTTCGGAATCACATAACTCTCTATTTTTTATTTCCGAAGACAAAACTTGAACGTTTTACGTATGAAATATGACGTCATAATGTAGACTGAGCCCGCGACGTTTAGTTTAACTTTAGCTAATGATTTAAGTAGGCACCTACTGTGTGCGTTTTCAATAATTTTTGTTCTACAAAAGTCAAACTGCACTGTGTTAATTCTGCGCTCGGTCCAAATGTCACACCGTTTACATATTATTTATATGAACATAAATATCTCTTTATTGACTAACAGGGTTTTTTTTAATGCAAGTTTACTTTGGACAATCATGATTTTTTTTTTGGATCATTTTATTCCGTGGAAAGATTCTGAATATCCTATATAGGCCTATTTCTTCTGGAATCGGATTTTTTTCTCATTATTATTTATAGTCCGAAATATCTAACGTTTTCTTTTTTTTAACGATTTTGATATTTTACTTGCAGTTTAACGATTTTGATATTTCACTTCCAGTTTAACGATTTTGATATTTTACTTGCCAGGCAAGTAAAATATCAAAATCATTAAAAAAGCCAGGAAACGTAAGACATTTCGGACTTTATTATTTAATACAATGAGGATACATTTGTAATTATTTTAATACTGAACCTAAATCAGGTGCAAAAATGCAATCAAATATAGGTGGTAGATATTCTCTTTTGAGAAGTGGACAGGCATAGCCTACATCCACTTCTCTTCGCAAACCCTCATATTTTGATTCTAAAAAACGTGTAAATGTCGGAACCGAAGACGGTTTACGCTTCGACCCATGTTTCGATTCCAGTTTCTCTGAATTTTCGTAACAGACCTATAATTTCCTCATTTAAAACATAAATGCACACATTTATCACAAAAAATTCAACACTAACCCGCTGTCTAATCATTTTCTCAACTTCTACATCCCGGGTTTATATTTTGTGTATCGCATCGTTTATCTAGGTCAGTGCAGCTTAAATGTTTGTGTTTCGGATAAAATTGGAAATATATTAAAGAAAATAATGCCGAAAACGTCACTGAATTAATTAAATCTTACAATGTATAAAAACCAGTGAGTCACAAAATTACACAGTGGTATTTCTTTCCTTTTTAACCATCTCGTTTGGTGACATACCCAAAATTTGCTCTGGGTCTATTCTTAAACATTAAAACAAATTGATTAATATAGCAGGAAAGATTAAAATCAAGTTTTTTGTGTTCGCGACACAATTATTTTAGCTAATTTTTCTTTAAATAGTTAAACAATTCTTTATATCTCTTTAAATTATAAAAAGAATATGTTTTATCTAAAGTCAACAACCATACACGCAAAACAATATATTTTCCAATTTTTCCGACTTTAAATATTTTACTTTTTAAACCACTAATAGCGAGCGATCACATAATTCAAACCCGGGATGTAGAAGTTGAGAAAATGATTTGACAGCGGGTTAGTGTTGAATTTTTTGTGATTAATGTGTGCATTTATGTTTAAAATGAGGAAATTTTAGGTCTGTTACGAAAATTCAGAGAAACTGGAGTCGAAACATGGGTCGAAGCGTAAACCGTCTTCGGTTCCGACATTTACACGTTTTCCAGAATCAAAATATGAGGGCTTGCGAAGAGAAGTGGATGTAGGCTATGCCTGTCCACTTCTCAAAAGAGAATAAGGTGGTAGATAGAGCACTGTGATACAACTGCCTTCAAATATATATTATTACCATTCTGTCTATTACTGTTGCGAATTTCCTCTGTTATTTATAAAATACTTTTATCAGTGTTACCTTTTATCATAAAATATGCTCTTTGAAGGAAGATTGACACAAACCTTCAACATCCAACAGAACTAACAGAGCTGACAAAGCTGTTGATCATCCTTAGTAAACATATCCAGAGTGATCGTTCGTACTTCCCGGTAACAGCTATCTAGCAATTGGATTTCTAGCGTGCGACGGAAAAAGGCGTGGTGGCCAAATAAGCTATCTGGCTACTTTAAATCATGAGCAGGTAATCAAGTAAATTATTCTTTACCCTTTTCTTTAACTTTTGTACCAAACCTAATTCCGACCAAGTTTTCTTTCTTCTTTTTTTTGTTTTGTTTGTTAACTGGTACCAATAATTCCGTCTGCACACAATATCACTATAATCAATTCAAAATTTCTAAGTCAATCACTGATTTGTCTTCTTAATGGACAGGTGACAAAATCACAAAAACAGAGACCAACAAGTTGGATTGTGAGTGTGATACAATTTCTGCAAAATTTCCCCTCCTACTTTTAACTGTTTCACAGCTATTGCTGAATTACTGAGCTGATAAGACGCGTGACCTCAATATGCATTTAAACCTTTAAAAAAAACGAGCTGTTATGCACACTGCATGATGACTCCTTATATACTGATATTAGATTCAGATGGACAATGAATGATTAATTTTTATTAAAGCAGCACCTATTGTTACAAATAGTAAACCAAAAAATGATTCATTTGTGATATAATAAAAATCTAACTCATCGTGCTCAAAGTTGAGTTTTTTAAAGAAAAAATATATAGATTAATATAAACCTTATTCAAATCAATGTTTTGGATCTGCAAGATTGGATCAATATGCATTTTCAAACAATATATTTCAAACTTTACTAAATATTGAGAATCTAAACATGTTGTTGCCTGTCTGGCTGACAGGATGATAATCTGCTATTTTTTTTTCTTTCTATTACCGGTATCTTAAGTACACAAAATTTCTCAAAACCTATTAACCAATAATACAACATGTAATCTTGTACATTCTATAATCTAAATACTTTGTTTTCAGGAGAGGGTTCATACACTAAGCTATTCAATAAGATATGCTTGTAATAAATTAATTTTAATCTGATAGTGCTTTATTTCAAAATTAGCATTTGCAACACAAATACATTATCATGTACGACTGTAAATAAATCCTCCTCTAATGCTCTGTTTACTATGAAGCCGATTGCTGACTAGGTCATCTTTGACGAATAACACACAGGGGTTTCTTATCTCATTAAAGATCGGCAAAACTCGGAGATCTACTTCAACTGGGACTTTCATCACACTTAATTGAGCTGTGTGTTTTTATCTGATGCTAGTCAAATGGGAAAATCGTTATAAACTGATTTATATTTATCAAAGAAAATGTTTTTAAAAGAATATGATTTTGTGTCATCTATGGTGGCATAGATCTGCCACCACTTGTCAGATAATTATGTCGACTTGTCAGATAATTATATCGACTTGTCAGATGATTATGTCGACTTGTCAGATATTTATGTTGACTTGTCAGATATTTATGTTGACTTGTTGGAAAATAATCATATTGACTAAAAACTCGACATTTTGTTATCAAGCGTGTAAGTGCCACTAACTGCCATTTACTTGTCATCATAATATCTCACATGTCGACATAAAGATCTGACAAGTTAACATAATTATCTGACAAGTCGACATAAAGATCTGACAAGTTACCATAATTATTTGACAGAAAAAAACCAGAATGGCCACCAGTTTGAAGAACATTATCATTCATATTATAAGTCGACTTGTCTGATAATGATGTTGACTTGTCAGATTTTATGTTGTCTTGTCAAATAATTATGTCGACTTGTCAGATAATTATGTTTACTTGTCAAATAATGATGTCGACTTGTCAGATTTTTTTGTCGACTTGTCAGATCCTTATATCAACTTGTCAGAAAATATTATGTCTACTGGATGGCACAAATTGGGCGTGGAAACGTTTTAGTGTTTAGTTAAGTTTGAATTTTTAAACACGTGAATAAGTGACAAGTCGACATAAAGATCAGACAAGTCAACATAATTATCTGACAAGTCGACATCAAGATCTGACAAGTCGACATAATTATCTGACAAGTGGTGGCAGAACTATGCCACCATAGTCATCTGTCCTTTAACTTTATTACTTTCTCATTTTCTATGCATTCTCAAGGATATACATTTTGATCTTACAACTTATTTGTTCTGCTCAGAGGAATCGTAAAATATTGCCAGTTAAAACAATTATATCCTCGAAATTGAATTCGAAATATAATGTCATATAGACATTGGGTGGTGAACATTTGATTTGATTTCACGATATTTTCTAAAAAAAAAAATTTCTCTTCATCGTTCAAAATTGCGGAATGAATGTTAAGGAAAAGAGTGCAAGTGAAAAAAGCAATGGTTGCTTGATATGATTTCTTGAAACTGATTTGGTTGGTCGCTAATACATTGTAGGAAAAGATAAATACAAGAAAAGTTTGGTATGTACATGTATACACCAATTGGCATCGATTTATTTCAGATATTGAAATTATTAAGCTCCTTTATTATGAAAAAGGAATTTTAAAAAAAAATATATATATATAAATTGTAGTTCGGACAAGAAAGAAGTTATTCAAGTAAAGAACTCAAAAATATGCTTTCGCTAATGCAAAGAATCCATATTTGCATCGAAACATGCAAATGCACAAATCAGACTCTATAAAAGGGCAATCAAATGTCCTGTTAAATGCTTTAGTGAATAGCTGTCGGTAGGGCGAACTCTAAAGAAAGCATCGTTCCATGACTAAGGTGGTGGATCGCCAGAATGACAACAAGATAGCAAGCGTATCTAATTTGTTTGAATGAAAAATCTGAAAAAGGATACTTTGCCAATCCTTAAATGTCTACTGCTATACGTTAACCGGATAACTCAATGTCGATGAAGAGGTTAGAGGGTTGATTCTGAGACTTAGTGTCCGAGATAAGTAAGAGGTGACCCAATGTCTAACGAAATAAGCATGGAAACTCACTTTTAAGAACTTCTAAGGAAGAGGCATCAAATAAATTGGGGTATCATTGTTACAAAGAGGAGTTTACAAGGTCATTTTGTATCATAATCCCTAGAAAGAATAATCTTACCGTGACCAGGCTACGCTCAGGTCACAAAACCGGGTCCGTAGGACATCTGTCATTTTAACGATAGAACATTCTATCTACATAATCCCTGAAGGGTTACAAATAAGTTCTAAAGTTCCTATGTGGATTCGTTTACCCTATCCCTGATTGAGCAATATCTTTAAAATAGATCAATATCACGAGAACCGCTAAAATGTAATTTTTACGCAAGCTTTGATTTTATATTGAAGTTTATAATTGGAAACTATGAGAAGAAGGGACTCAAGACAAAACAAGTGATCAGTGAGATCGCTGACAACTCGAAATGTTTAATCGTTTACGATATATACAATATAAATTATTAGACCTTTTTGTTTTGTCTTTCCTTGTATAAGTTGGACCGTATGAACAGATTTGATAGAAGACTGACCACCATGCTTTTGGTCACCAGTATTTATTTTCTGTTTACAACCCTTTTGATCTCAATTTATTATATAGTAGACACAGTTGGTTACGTTATATTTAGATATGATGTAACACATTACAGCATCAATTTCAACATTGTAGGTAAACGGGTTTTTCATTATAAAAATATACTGTGCATAAACATAAAAGTTTGCCATATTACAGACAAAAACAGATTTAGATATGCCTAATCTCAGATTATAAATATCAGATTTAGATATGCCTAATCTCAGATTATAAATATATAGATAAGTACGTAGAAGCGTTTAATAGAGGTAAACTCCAGAAAAGTTTCTACGTAATGTTTTGACTGACCTTTGTCCAATCAGATCGTAGCTGGGCGGAGTTAAGACATTGCCGCTCGTGACTTGAATGAGAGAGAGAGAGAGAGAATTGAGTAAATTATAAATGGTTCCGATGAAGAAATAATCGCTAATAACTATGAAGAAATAATCGTTAGTCATAAACTGGCAAACAAATTAATTAAGGTCTGTATATAAAAATTACATGTATATCCTATATTGTTATAATTTTAAAGTGTTTTAAAGAACGATTGTGAAAATTTCTTTGGCCGCACGCCGTCGACAACATGTACATGTATAAGAATGACGTAGCTAACCAACTAAATTTCCTGGCATGGAGTCCGAGAATACGGGCATTAAATATTTTGAAATGCGAACGAATGATCACTTATGAATTTAGATGTAATGAAAAGGAAATGCAACGCAGGCGGATGCTTAGTAGAAAAATAAAACAATGGCGGACAAATTCGTCCTAAGGTAAAGAATGTTTCACACTGAGTAACCATGAAGAAAGTTTTTATACAACGTAAATTTACAACCTATGTTTAATTCCAGGAAGATTCGGCATACTTTGATTAAAATACTAACGGTAACACTTGTAATGAAAACAGTTTCCTAAATATTCGTAGTCTTCGATGTTTGACATTACCTCATCCCATTATCTATATATAGACATCGTTGTTCCCTGGTTAAAGAATTTCAAAACACTTCAAAGTTACATAAATTTATAAGATATACTAGACCTTGATTTGTCACTTTATAAACTATTGTTGATAGATAGTTTGTTCATTTGCGTCATCCATAATTTACTCCATTAACCAGTTAACTATCTCTCTCTCTCTCTCTCTCTCTCTCTCTCTCTCTCTCTCTCTCTCTCTCTCTCTTAAATTAAGTCACGAGCGGTAATGTCTCAACTCCGCCTTCTACGATCTGATTGGTCAAAGGTCATTCAAAACATTACGTAACAACTTTTCTGGAGTAAATGCCTATTACTTCGTTGCATGCGCCAGCAGATAATGCATACTTTTACAACGACGATTATTGCCCCCAAAAAAAATAACAAAAAATTACATAATTTACGTAAGCGGGTTATGTACTATTTCCGCAAGTCCCACAACCCTTTTCCGTGTTAATAAAAAAGATTTTTTTGCATGTTTTTCCTCTGTTTAAATTATCTTACGTCAACTGCATCATCATTTTTTTTTTGTCACTTACTGACACAGTTATATTCAAGAACAAATAAATACAATTATTGCTATAATAAATATATTTTTCATATACCAACACGGTATTAATATACATGTATATGTGAAATAATTGTACGGTATCAGACAAAAGATTCATGTATATATTTACATTTTCAACTGTCTTTGTCTGTGATAACATTACGAATCAGTGGGCATATTCATCAAGCTATCTTAAGACTACGATATGCTTCAGACTACTCTTGGACATATTTTTGCCTTAAGTCAGTTTCTCGAAGCTGTCCTTATATAAGATACATCATGAAAATTGTCTTAACTTTAAGATATCCTTACTAGCAAGAGTCAATATGGCCGTTGTTTATTATCACCGCTTGATAAGAAGAAAACTTAAGACCGATATCTACGTCGTGAACGAGTATTCAGAGATAATGTCAACCCGTTAGACTATTTAGATGCCACAGATATCATCTGTAAATACAGACTGCCCGGTTATATGATAACAGATCTGTGTAGACGATTCAATGGTGACCTGAGACGACCTATTTTAAGGTCACGTTCACTACCCGTGTCGCTTCAAGTGATGGTAGCTTTGAGTTTTTATGCTACAGGTAGCTTTCAGGCCGTGACAACAATTCTAGAAAACAGTGCATTAAAAATATGTTTGAGAGCGATGCCGTTCCCGAAGGATGGCTTCTTGGGGATAGTGGGGAGACCAAGGCTACTCACACCTGTGATCAATCCTACCAGTCAACCAGAGGAAAGATATAATGCGAAGTTTTGGTGTTCTCAAATCTAGATTTAGATGCATTGATACCAGCGGAGGGACACTTTTTTATTCCCCATCAAGGGCTTGCAGAATAACCGTGGCTTCTGTTGTTTTACACAATATGTGTATCGCGAATGGGGTTCCCTTACCGACTGACTCTGTAAGTTCCCGTGACAGAGGACGAATTGGACGCCCCCACTATATTGGTTCCTTAAACGATGGCGTGACAACGAGAAACAGACTAATCAACGGAAGGTTTTCCCGATAATAACATTCATGTCAAAAAACATACTTAATGTATTAGGTTTATCCCAAACTACTGTGTTCTGAGAAAATTTTAAATTGTGTTCTTGTTCCATTTTATTTTAGATTCATATATTGAAAACGACAAACACTTTCCTCAAGATATTTTATTCGGGGTTAGTGAATGTTATCCCCATGCTAGTATGATATACTTTGTGCTTTTGTTGTTTAATTTAAAAGTCCGCTTTTTTAATTTCCAGAAGTTCCCTCTGAATTTGAAGTTTTCTCTTTCGATTCCTACTACCTCTTCTTGGACTTTCAGTAGTTGTCCGCCATATATGTCTTCTGATAATTTTTTACACATGGAGGATTTACTGCTATCGAGTTCTGAAAATAATAATTTTATGAAGTAAATATTTATCGATTAACTACATATGTACGTACAAATTATTCAAAATTTACTGCTAGGACATGTCTAAGGACATATCTTAAGATAGTTTCATGAACATGGCCCCAGTTTTGAAGCATTTATTCCAATAATTTCATAAAAGATGAGCGACACAAAGTGGGCTTGTTTAATAGCATAACCGAGAAACGGTATTGACTGCGCCGCGTAGTAATACATGTACTTAACATGTGCTACGTGAAAAAATTGTGGTTTTAAAATGTTTTAAAGTGTACAAATTAGAAATAATATAAATATAAGTAATAAGGAATCATTCTTTGAGTATTATGAGGTGATAATTTCGGTCGGAGCATGATCAAATCTATCGTAAAGCCCTTCCGGCTTTATTGGATTTGACCAAGCCCCGACCAAATTATCACCTCATAATACGCAAATAATTATCACGATATGTAACTTTAATTTCAAAGACTGCATTCTTGCATTATTTTGCTTAATAATGATAGCTTAAGCTAGTTGAATATCAGTTATATATTTGCAGTTAACATAATGACATGGTGAAATTAAATATAAGCTGGAAAGAAAAGTCAAAACATATGTAGGTTCTCTTTTTCTTCCCATTGTGTATAACTTCAATTTTCAAAATTATGATCCTGCTGCTGTGTAATATTTATAAAACCTTGAGTTTTTGCTTAACTTAGTATTCTTGTTTCTATCTTTCAAACTTGAAATTTTTATGATTGTTTGTTATGATCTAATTTCATGTTAATTTAAACACATAATGAATTGAGAAAGTAGCCGAATACGTTTATATGATTGCATTTGTTTTTCTTGTAGATGTTTTGCCAATAGCTGAAATCGGGTTTTTTTTCTCAGTAATATTATTTAAAACAATGAGGATACATTTGTAATTATTTTAATACATACTGAACCTAAATCAGGTGCAAAAATGCAATCAAACATAGGTGGTAAATACATCACTGTGATACAACTCCCTTCAAAATATATCTTTACCATTCTGTCTATAACTGTTGCTAATTTCCTCTGTTGTTTATACAACACTTTCAAACACTGTTACCTTATATCATAAAATATGGTCTTTGAAGGAAGTTTGACACAAACCTTCAACATCCAACAGAACTAACAGAGCTGACAAAGCTGTTGATCATCCTTCAATTTCCATAAAATTCTACAACGTGGACGTAGACCATCTACGCTACCCAAAGGCTTTCGGTCCACTCCGCTCCCCATAAACCCTTGGCAGATCTCATTACGAAAACTCAGTGACAAGCTCCGTTTTATGATTGGCTGAAGCCGCGAGTAACTGATCCAATCGCGGCGTTTAAACCCGGCGCTTGTAATTAAACTTTGACAGAAACACATGTATGATCTTTGGTAAAACATTCGGTGCTCATAACAAGTTGAGGCACAAGTGCTCGAGTATAGTGCATCCCAAACGATGGTATATATTTTGCTGCAAAGGATTTAACAGAGATTTTCAAACTTGTCAAGGCTCGCGTGATAGTATGGGAAGTAAACATGGCGAATGTAGAAGTTGCCTATCCCGTTAGTATATACATGTACGTCCCTGCTTATGGTTGTTGCTTTTAAAGGTTCAATGAGCTGTATTTTATTTATCTTTTTTGTCCGCAATATTCAAGACGACGATATCTAGTTTAATGGCATAAATGCTTTCATATATCATAGACTTTTTTACTCCCATTACAGGTCCCTACAAACACTATAAATAAAACATTACTTGCTTTCTCTAGGTTATATCTTTATTCCTATTTATTTTACTAGCATCATTAATTATGTTCCGAATCTCGCTAGTCAACATGTTTACAAGTTGTTTTTATGCCGTAGCGTGTATGTATCCCGTTGTTTAATTCGAATAAAATGTAAATATGCAAGGGGCGCATCTCAAGTTGCTCGCTAGATAGCACCACCGCATCACCGAGTTTTCGAAATGAGATCTACAAAGGGTTTATGGGGAGCAGAGTGTACCGAAATCCCTTGGCTAGCGAAGATGGACGTAAACATATCCAGAGTGATCGTTCGTACTTCTCGGTTACAGGGCTGCGTTCAAGATCGTAGCTGCTACGTAGTGCTACGTTGTTGAACGATAAGCATGAAATCTATTTATTTAATGATATTTTATTCCTCCTTTAAGTTATAATGAATTTTAACATGTATATTTCCGCTTGAAATTAACAAACCATGTCGATGTAATTAGTCTTTAGTTAAATATTTCCAACTTCAAATTTGAGACCTAGGGGTCCGTTCAGTAGAGCTAGCGGCTTGGCTAGCCGCTGCGATCTTGAACGCAGCCCTTTTATGTGGCTAGACTAGCGGCAGCATTTGGAATCAAGGGCAGGCAATCCAGTCAACTATCTGGCAATGGATTTCTAGCGTGCGATCGAAAAGGGCGAGGTGATCCGAATGAGCTATCTGGCTATTTTAAATCAAGAGCATGTAATCCAGTGAATTTCTTTAACTTTTGTCCCAAACCTAATTCTGACCAAGATTTCTTTCTTATTTTTGGTTTTGTTTACTGGTACCAATAACTCCGTCTTTACACAATGTCACTATAAACAATTCAAAAATTCTCTTATTTGACTTCTGAACTTTATTACTTTTTCATTTTCTTTACACTGTCAAGGATGTACATTTTTATCTTACGACTTATTTCTTCTGCTCAGAGGATCTCGTAAAATATTGCCGGTTAAAACAATTACTCGAATTGAAATCGAAATATTTAAGGAATAAGGAATCTTTCTTTGAGTATCATGAGGTTGTAATTTTGGTCGGGGCGTGATCAAATGCAATAAAGCCCGAACTTTATGATAGATTTTATCACGCCCGACCTAAATTATCACCTCATAATATTCAAAGAATGAATCCTTATTACTTATATTAACATAATTTTCAGCAATTGTACGATTAAATATCTTAATATAAATTAGCAAACCCGGCTTTGAATTTATTGGACTGTATAGTACAAAATCGATACGTAGGGTTATCACAGGAAAAGACACTGAAACATGTAAATATAATGTCATAGAGACATTTGGTTGATGAACATTTGATTTAATTTAACGATATTTTCTAACAAATATTTCTCTTCATCTTTCAAAATTGCGGAATAAATGTTAAGGAAAAGAGTGCAAGTGAAAAAAGCAATCGCTGCTTGCTACGATTTCTTGAAACTGATTTGGTTGGTCGCTAATACTAGTACATTGTAGGAAAAGATATATACATGAAGATTTTGGTATGTATACACCAGTTGGCATCGATTAATTTCAAATAATGAAATTATGAAGCTCCTTTATTTAAAAAAAAGGAAATTTTTTTAAAAATATATATAAATTGTAGTGTGTCAAGAAAGAAGTTAGTCAAGTAAAGAACTCAAAAATATGCTTTCGCTAATGCAAAGAATCCATTTTGTTATCGACACATGCAAATGCACAAATGAGACTCTATAAAAGGTCAATCAAATGTCCAGTTAAATGCTTTAGTGAATAGCTATCGGTAGGGCGGACTCTGAAGAAAGCATCGTTTCATGACTAAGGTGGTGGATCGCCAGAGTGACAACACGAGAGCAGGTTTGAATGAAAAACCTAAAAAAGGATACTTTGCCAATCCTTAAATGTCTACTGCTATACGTTAACCGGATAACTCTATGCCGTTGAAGAGGTTAGAGGGTTGATTCTGAGACTTTGTGTCCGAAGTAAGAAAGAGGTGACCCCAATGTCTAACGAAATAAGCATGTAAACTCCCTTTTAAGAATTTCTAAGGAAGAGGCATCAACTTTTGGTATCATTGTTTGCAAGGTAATTTTGTATCAAAATCCCAAAAGGGCAAAATGGGTTACAAATAAGTTCTAAAGTTCCTATGTGGATTCGATAACCCTATCCCCGATTTAGCAATATCTTCAAAAATAGTTCAATATCACGAGAAGCGCTACAATATAATTCTTACGTAAGTTTTGATTTGATATTGAAGTCGATAATTGGAAACTATGAGAACAAGGAGAAGCTTCTATAATGAACTCAAGGCAAAACAAAAGTGATTAGTGAGATCGCTGACAACTCGGAATGTTTAATCGTTTACGTTATATACAATATAAATTATTAGACCGTTTGGTTTTGTCTTTCCTTGTATAAGTTGGAGTTGGTTACGTTATATTTAGATATGGTGTAGCAAAATTACAACATCAATTTCACTATTGTAGGTAAACGGGTTTTTCATAATAAAAATATACTGATGCATAAACATAAAAGTTTGCCATATTACAGACAGAGAAAAACGGATTTAGATATGCTTTATCTCAGAAAATAAATATATGCGCCTGCAGGTAATGCATATTTTTTACAACGATTATTGCCAAAAATGATAATAACAAAGAAGTACATAACTTACATATTGCGTCATCTTTTTTTTCACTTACTTACTCAGTTATATACAAGTACAAATATTAAAATTATTGCTATAATAAATCTTTTTTCATATACCAACACGGTATTAATATACATGTATATGTGAAATAATAATAGAGTATCAGACAAAAGATTCATGCACTGGTACACTATATAATTTTGTTTGCAAAATGATCAAAATGTTTGAGTCTTGGGTTCAACCCATTTGTAAAATTTTGAAACTCCGGCTAAATCTTATTGACTAATACCATATATACTGTAAAAATAATAAGATCTTAAAAATGTCGAGGGTTTTGAACACTTTAATGATTTTTTTCAATTCTGTTGGTTATTCTAAAAAATGACCAACTAATCAACTGTATGGTTCCTAAAACGATTGGGTACCAACACACCAAGAAGAACATAGCATCCTTTAGGTCCTTTAGTTGGTCGGGGGACGGAGTGTTTGCTGTGGGTCTGACAGGACTGTTTTTGGAATGCTGTATATAACTGTATCCGTATCTGTTCAGTATGGCCACTGCCAACATAGGAGACAAAGAGATAGCAGGCTTCACGAATAGAGCGTTAGTTCCGAACACCATAGAGGATATTGGGTGTCTGCAAGATTTATTAGAATTTGTTAAGAAGTCATTGTTATGTTAAAATTTTTCATAAGGTAACAACTTGCGTACATAAATTTCAAATATGCTCTGAATTCTCCTATCTTGATAAGGTACAAAGAATGACTGCACTTAGCGCCGGGTTTTGGGCCCTTTTCGGTCGCTTCTGTTGCGTTTATTTCTTAACCTAATATCACTTTTGTTAATTTTTGTAAGAGTCTAGACAGTTTTCAACATGAATTAAGATTTTTGACTGTGATACAATTAGCTCATTCTATGTTTTTCTTCTTACAACTTTCGAAAAAGGGAGAATTTTCGCTTATCTGCTCTTAATCAAACTTAAGATTGATATTAATATGCATGAGAGGTGGAGCTGACATTATCAGAATGGTACTTTAATTAGAATAGCATGAATATTAATGCCATGTATAAAAATTTATGTGATCACCCTTTATCATAACCCTATATATTCTATATGGTACAAATACATGTATATTATTTATTATGGTTTCAACAATTAGACAACGCCCATGTAAGTACAGAAGACTTGAAATCAGTGCTTGACAACTTAACGTGTTCGAAAACATTGTCCTAGTTAGCACATAACATACTACCTTACACGTCACGTGATAGAATTTGTATTCACAAAGTTACCTGAGGTGAGAAATCACGTGGTGAATTATAATATTCAACATGCATCAACCCTTGGTTACAACACGCAAAGCGAAAACAAGAAGAAGCAGTTGTTTCTCATTTAAACCATGAGCGCATGTTTGTCTATTAATCTCCCTTTGACATAACTTTGATAATGAAAATATACAGCTACTGTTAAACGGAGAACAATAGACAAACATGCACTGACTATGTACGAAGTCAGTATAAAAGTGGGCGTCCTCATTATCGTATGGAGATTCAAGAAATCGTGATGACCCCTGCCTATGAAAACAAATTCGTACTTGGTAACAACATACTTTTATTTAACGCAATTACGTAATGTTGCAGTTTAGATGTGGATAATTTCTGCGATTGAAAGAAAAATTCTTCTTTTAAAAGTTTATTTTCTCGCACATATTGCATGTCCTTAAGTGCAGTCATCCTTTACTTTCAATATCATTAACTTTTATCCATTCATATCTTCGCATGATATGCATAAAATTTCTGATAGTTACACGTGTAAAATTAAATTGATATTTGTATCACAATAAAGGCTTACTTTCTGTTGTATTTACTCATGTTGTCATCAACAATGTCGGACAAAGGGAGATTAAACAAAGAAAACGTGCCATTGGCAAAACATCTACAAGAAAAACAAATGCAATCATATAAACGTATTCGGCTACTTTCTCAATTCATTATGTGTTTAAATTAACAATTTTCATGAAATTATATGATAACAAACAATCACAAAAATTTCAAGTTTGAAAGACAGAAACAAGAATACTTAGTTAAGCCAAAAAGGTTTTATAAAATATAACAGTGCAGCAGGATCATACTTTTTTGAAAATGAAGTTATACACAATGGGAAGAAAAAGAAAACCTACATATGTTTGGACTTTTTTCCAGCTTATATTTAATTTCACCATGTCATTATTTTAACTCCAAATATATAAACTGATATTCAACTAGCTTAAGCTATCATTATTAAGCAAAATAATGCAAGAATGCATTCTTTGAAATTAAAGTTACATATCGTGATTACCTTGACAACATGAATGTACTCCAGACTTTGTTCCATGCGTTATACTAATAACTTTTATCTTTAATTACCTCTTTACTTTGATTTTTTAAATTTTAAATTTTGATTACTTTGCCTTAAAGTGAATGTCAGGAAAAAGAAGGAAATTACAAGTTGTAATTAGAAATTTCACTGACCCGTCAAGAAAGAAAAATAATATCAATATCCGTGGATGATGATTTCCTATGAAGAAGTACATTACAACACCTCCACATATTTTCCATATAAAATTGGCTCTAATGACTTTCTGGTACGGAATGTACTGAAGTATGGGAGCTGTCGATATCACAAGTATCTGTGGATAACAAAATACAAAATAAAGCAGTGAAAAGCATGAAAATATATTGAATCTTTCAAAAACAAGTCCTTGTGAATTGGAAGAAAAAAAAAGTGGAATTGTAATCTGATTGTTGTTACCTTTGCTGCAAAAGGAACAATACCATAAAAGGTACTCCGAGTGGACTGGCTGATCTCATCGGAGGAAACTAAATGATCACAAAAGATGGCCAAAAAATTGAAAAGAAAAGTACGATGAAATTGCTGACAGAAGTTGGTGATGACAAATGACAAGAAGTTGGTGTCGCTGACGATCTGCCACGTCTGTTTCCAGTAAGACTCGCTCTCGGTTTTTTCGTGACAAACGTCGTCTGCTTCTTTGTTTTCATCTTGCATTTGTTGTAGATCGTACTGAGTATGACAATTCTTACCACAATAATACATCAGACACCAGCTTAGAAGTGCTATGAAAACCGTGGTCACTTGAAAGGCTTTAAAGTTTTGCAAACCATTAGAAGCATGCTCTAGCAACATCACACTGATAGAACCAAACAATGCCGCAACCTGTGCAGCACGAGTTATTGTTATTCTGATGTTTGTGTCTTTTGAGATCTCTGTGAAGAGACAACACATTGCCAAACCAACAAATGTGTAGAGGGTATCCCAGAAACATAACGCAAATATAAGATGGATGCCTACAATCACTGGGTTTGTACTCCACTGGAACCACGGGACGAGGAAGGAGAGACAGAAAAATGGAGCGGAGTATAGAATCATGGCACGTCGAGTTCTCAGGATTTTAAAGTTTTTGTTGTCAGAACAATATGCAAACATAGGATCGTTTATGGCATTCCAAACCAAAAACAAAATCTGAGAAAACTGGAACCAGGACTCCTCGATATGGTAGAAGTTCAGAAATACTTTAACGTAGTAGAATTCGTAAGCACTGTTAAGTAAATCGAATCCACCTATGAGGGCACAGTAGGCGAGTATCTGCTTTCTTTGTGTATCCATTTTCAAAACAAAATGTAATTTTCAAGTATTCATCACAGCGTTCTTTCCCTTTTACAAATCTGCAATTAAATTAAAAACAAAGAGTGGAATAGGATGAAATTGATTTTCTTTTTCAATGCAATACTACTTTTCTCTAAAATATACATCGTCGGATACCCACGGTCGGTCTCGCTTCTCTTAGGTAAGAAAAGCGAGACCGACTGTGGGTTTCCGACGATGTAAAATATATTTAGAAGTATGCAAATAAAAAAAATAGCACTCACGAATTAGATCATCTTCGCTACCCAAGGGTTTGTGATCCGCACCGCTCCTCGCTGGATTAGAATCCCTTGGCTAGCGAAGATGGAATAAGATATTTAGAAAGTTATATTTATTTTATAATTACATACGGTGTTTTATATATATATATATATATATATATATATATATATATATATATATATATATATTACAAATAAAGTTTATTTAAATCATTTTAATGAGTATTTTAAAATCTGAGTGTTTTGGACATATATGTAGAAGATAAATATAACATCGCTTAAAATATAACACATAATTTTTCAATGATGTTTAATGGACATTCGCCAACTACTGTTATTGTGTTTGTACCAATAAAATATTTTATTTTCGTAAGTATTTAAATGAAACGCTTCAAAATGTTTTATTCAAAGATTGGTAAAAGTTAGATATCAAGATCACAGCAAATTCGAGGTAAACAAACTTCATCCTTGATCAGTGTTGATAACGATAATCATTTTTTTCCGCATAACACATGCATTTAACACAAGATTTACAAACAATGTTTATATATATTTTATAATGTACAAACAATTTAAAATACCGTATTGACATATAGGCCTACGTGTGCATGAATGATGCATCTTGCATTTATTATTGCTAAATGTCTATTTCGAATTTCCTCTGCTCGTGTAACAATATCGACATTATGATAAGTAACACACTCCATCATAAAATTTACGGGGGTGGGGAAGGTTACATTGATATTGACAATACATTGACAAACCTTCAACAGATTGAAAATAGATGATAACTCTCTTGATGAACGAAGAAACGAAAGTTCAACTTTAAGTTAAAGTTGTTTTGCATTTAATTAGAGTTGTCGTTCGTAATCCCCAAGTTACGGTGTCGTATAATTTAAGGTCCGCCCCGTAAAATGGTCCGCGGCGGGCATTACTGTTAACATTTAAGGTCCGCCTTTGCTCTAAAAGGGTCCGGCCCGTATAAGAAAAGGTCCGCCTAACATAAAAGGTCCGGGGTATATTTTTCATTTTTATTTTTTCAATTTCGAGTATTTTGTTACTAAATAAGTGGTATTATTTTGTAATTCTTTTAAAGGAGTACTTACCCGAAGTGAGTTCGTAAATATCCTTCACAGAGTGTAAATGAAAATACTTAATTATACGTGTAGTTTGGTCAACACAAATAAATTACAATAATTATTACAGTTTAAAACTGTTTTTTTTTTAAATTTCAACTTTAATTTTGGTGGTCAATCTTTTATAAACAGGAAATGAAACTAATTGGGGTCATTAATTAAACAATGGCTTGAACCAGGTGTTATATACACACACCACCCTGCAGGTGTGAAGGGGTCACCTTCAGGTGTTTGACTGTTTAAAATGATCATGGAAACAATGAACTTTTATACGTCCTCTTTTTGCACATCTTTCCAATATGATACGAGTTTAAAAACGTGACACATTTTAAAATCAAATATTCTTTACAATTCAATTACAACGATACCCGCAAGCGGTATCATTGCTATTTTTTTAGTTGCACTAGGGCACATGTGTAAGGTATGCTAATTACATGTATTATAAATTGTTCAGTTCTTCGATCCTTCTTTTCCATAATCATATTTTTCGATCGGACCTTTGCCTTTGTTATAATCAAAGGAGGGGAGTATCCAAAGGAATTAATTTGTTTATAAGAAATTAAACACATGTAAGATTAGTAAAGAACCCTATTCCTTCGGAAATCAGAAAAAATGTATATATTGTAATTTTAATTAATTAATTATTTTTCGTAAAAAATATATTACACCTTATTTTTAGAGGAGATCTTCAATGTTCAAATTTGTGCGGCCTCTTATTATTTATCTTAAACTAATGATAAATCTACTTAGAGACGTATAAATTATTAGTATATTATCATACGGTCTTGATCTACTGAAAATTAAACAAAGCACGAGCTAAAAAGACAATCTTAGTTGTGTAGAACACTACAGCGGAGACATTTTTTTCTTTCTCAGTTCATGGATGTATTCTGGATTAGCAGAGGTGTGAATGCCTGCAGGGCTTCTTTTACCCGTGTTTACCTGTCGTGAAACCCTCTGCTAATACATATACACCGGGAGAGAATTAAAAACGAAGGGACTAAATGGTGTGTGCAAATTATTATCAAAATACTTCTTGTTTTCCTTTTTTTTCAGATTCTTAAACAATTGGTCAAAATCTAACCCACTATCAAAAAGGACCATGAAATACATGTACCATACGCAAATGTCCGATTGTATTATATAAACAAAGACATCTTTAAGATACATGTACATGAGCAAAAAGAATGATTACTTTAAGAGAACTTTTAATAAGTGACTACTGGTAGGACCTTTTCTTATAGGGGAAAGCCGGACCTTAAATGTTAACATTAAAGGTTCGGCCGGATCATTTTAAGGGGCGGACCTTAAATTATACGACACCGGTCACCGTGTATGATTTTAAAATAGTGACCATGTTGAGTTATGACCGGCAACGAAACTCTATTTACCATTCGGTTGTATGTGTAAAACCCATCAAAATATGTGTTTATTTTTTTTTTAGATTGTTTCTAGAAGAATTGTCTACAAATAAAATAACGCGGTAGTTAGTCCTTGTGGTACAGTAATATAAAAGACAGTGATGGTGAAATTGAAAAAAGTATTTGTAATTGAGCGTAATTAATTACATTTTCCAAATTAATCGGAAGTAATTCGTAATTTACTCTGCTTTAAATTTTACAAGTAGTTGAATATATTTAAATATATTCCAAAAATATTATGTATTTTCAATTACTTTTCAATTTATTTTCAAGTTATTTGGGTTTATAAATGTAGGTATAAATGTGTTCATGTACATGTATATTTTAAACAACAAATTAACTTATATATATGACAAAGTCAAGATTATTATATGATATCCAATTATCCCTTGTCTTGTATACAAGAAATATCAATAATATATCACGCTGTAAACTGGTAATACTATATTCTATAGATTATTTTATAACACCACTACTTGGCTTTGTATTTTGGAGAGGGTTTACATAGGCTTTGCCTGTTACCCAATCAATCTGATTATCAAATAAAATATGTTTAAATTAAATTTACCTTTCAATTACATCATTTCAATTACTTTTTATCAAAGTTTAAAGTTTAAAAAGGTGTCTTATAATGATGTTTAGTTTGTATACCTGTTTGGCATGGGGTTTTGTTTATACAATAAATAAATATCTCATAATGTTTAATATGTTTATACATGATACACTGTCCATGGCAATAGGTAAAGGTCTAATTCTGTTCAGGTGTGAACCCCTCTCCAAGAACTTGTATACTTTCTGAATAAACATATTTATAAAAATTCCCTGAAGAGAAAATCTTGTTCAGAACCAAACACCAACTCAATGATACTGGATGAATTTAATGTCGATGAAATTTTTTCTCGAAATGTTAAAGCAAAATCTGTAAATGGTGATTTAAAAAATGAAATCCAGCCTTAAAAAACATTACCGTACATGTATAAAGTCCTGTGTGTCTCAATGCCATTTTTACATGTATTTGTTCTTCAGATTTTTAAAAATAAAACTAAAGTAATTGAAAGCTATTTAATTAAATTTGTCAAAGTGATTGAGAGTAATTAATTACATTTGAAAAAAAAAAATCAATGTAATTGCAATTGCATGACAAAATTATCAATATATTTGAAAGTATACAAAATAGGAAATTTTAGATTAGGGCTACACGACTCTGGTCTCCCAAGCCTTCTCAGAAAACGGAGATTCTGTGTAGTTTCTATTGGCTGGATTTTATTTCTAACTCGGGATCTAAAAATGACAGCTTACAGTTTTGTATCTTCATTGCCTTGATGTTATATTCGCGAATTGCAAACACACATGCACACATATTTTCTTTCCGTTAGATAATCCTGGAACCCATCATTTATTCATTGTACTGATTCTTTTGATGTTTGAAGTCCTCTATAAGATAACTTGAACTGAACTATATACATTAATTGCTTTGCTGATTTTAAGCGAGACCTCTCTTGTTTACCACTGTTCAACTGTCTCCATTGGCCAGAATGTATCACTGTTCATTGTAGCCTTCTTTCTGATTTCCATTTTTTCCGTCATAGTTTCCATAATTAAAAAAACGACTAAAATTTCGTTTCATATAAACAATCTTTTAAAATACTAAGGATATTAACTTATTGAATACCTTACTTAAGACGTAAAGGTTAAATAAACTAGTAGCACTTAGTATCCGCTGAAAATCGCCTCGGTTTGATATTTGGACTTACATATTAAATGAATCTCGGGACAGTCCTTCATAATTTACGTCTGAAAATTTCGGTCGCTTGTGTTTACTCATTTGTATTGAAAGGGATCCCCTATGGCTTTTCATATGTACCATTTTTAGCAAAAAGGTTTTCCTAAAGCAATTTGAAAGCTTTAACATACACTTCTGCGCACTAAAATCATGCTTTTCGAAGATTCTCAGCAAACATTAAAAAAAAATGTTTTAAGAGAAATACATACGAAACAAAAATCAAACTGCTGTTGAAAAAATCTTTATTTTTCTTTATATTTGTTAGATAACATAGATGCAGGTTTAAGAGTTTGAGGGAAAATTGAATGAAAATGCAAATGTAGATCAATGGAAAGGTGCATTCGTAAAAAGAAAAAGTAAATAATTCATATTATTCCGTATAGGAATACGATGATTTACTTGGCGTTACATCGAAGACGTGTATGTCACACTATTGTCCGATCTCAACTGATATCCAGTTCTTTGTGGGTCCCGTTTGATGCATAAACACTTGTAGTAAAGAGTTTGAACCAAATTAAACGTCTCCTTCCGAAAGATTATATAAATCCAGGGATCGATGATTGAGTTAGTGGTCGCCATTTCTATTCCGAGTAACTCAAAGCTTGGCCATCCTTTGAACGTCCCAAAAAGGTGGCCCAGCATATTGATCTAAAAGAGAAAAAAATACCATCGTTAAGTTACTTTTCTTCCAATAAAATTTATATAATCTTACAATTTATCATACATGACTCCTAATTGATCTTACCAGTATCGGCAAAATGCAGATGCTAAAAAGGAGGACAATGGAAAATAGAAAGAGGATGATGTAAGTCCCGTGTTTGTTTGCAATAATGGCGGACGATTTTGAACACTTTCTTTGGAGGACTATTGCCAGTAGGATCATATTGGTTACAAACGTGACGACAAGCACCAGAAGTCCGGTAAGGGCGTATAGGAACGCGAAGCCCAAATCTGTAGAATTGTCTGAAACAAAATCCACGAAACACCAGGAGTCTGGGTAGAAAAGTCTGCTGGATCTTCCCGCCATAAGATGACCAGACGACAGGAAAGCAGAAAACCCCCAAATACAGATTAGAGTCACAGTGCTGTGGCGTCCTTTCTTGACGGATTTGTAGACGTATGGATAAATAAGAGCCATGAATCGATCTATAGACATCAAACAGACGATCATCGCGGATGCGATAATCGTGAACATTTGAACCACTGACATATAGCTACACACAGTGTAAGAATAAGAGTACTGGAAATTCGTAGTGTATCGATGAATGGCGAAGGGCAAGGCCAGCATCACCCCGATACCGTCCGTCAAGGCTAGTCCGCACACGTAACGATGGAATGGTCGCCATCGATGGGACCTTGCAGTACAACATACTATTGTCACAGCGATAGAATTACCGATGACTCCCAGAAGACATAGCATTAACACAGGCACAATGGAAGGCGGGTCCGTTATCCCGGAGGGGGAACTGGAATAATTATACATCCCCGTTGAGGACTGCATATTTTCTAATGAAATTAGAAAATATTTTTAAACAACGTTTTGCCTGGGAAGTTATATTACAAGTGATACATGTACGTTTTTTAATAAAGCAAGGAAGTAAAAGAAATAGCAATAAACTAAATTTTATGCAGTGCTATTTGATCAGTTGCGCATCTCTTTTTAACCACTATAACCTGTTGTTGAACTTTGAAACAAGCAAACGTACTTTTGCTTACTGGTTTGTAATTGGATTCCAGTTGTGTTCACTTTAAAATTCTACTTTTAAAACAATTTACCCACATTTTTAAAAGTTAATAAATGCTTTTACCAGATACATTTTTCTTCATTAGTTTTTCAAATCTGTTATCATTATTTACGTTCTTTTTTTTATATTAGAGAGTAAACATAACTTCAAACTGTATTTGCATGAAGTATTTCCTGGTGTAAAATCTTCTATAGGCAGGTTGATTTTCTTATGTTTAAATCACTTTGAAAGATTAGATCTTTTAACTTAACTACATGTTGGACAGTAATTGATAAAATTCAATCACTTTACGTATCGTTAACTAATATTCAGAAGATTATCACCCAATCAAATTCATTGTCAAATGATTGAATAGCGTCAATAAGAGAATTTTAAAACAATTGACAATAGAAAGAAAACTGTTAACTTTCTCTAACAGACGTGTCGGTTTCTTAATCCTTTGATGTTTAATGGAACATATCGTGTTCAACTGGATTAAACCATTCTTCCTTTGAAGGAAATTGGGAACAGACATATATAATTATTTTGGGGATAATATGTGATTAGGATGAAAAAGGACTGGATTTTTCTTCTTTTGGTTACTTTTTCGATCGTTAAAACAGGAGAAGGTAATATATAAATATAAAGTATAACTAATATATAACTGAATACTATATAAAAAATAAAAAAAAACTCAAGAAATTTTGTAATAAAAAGAAATCATATTCCAGATATGAATCTTGGTAAACTACTCTACAATACATTGAAAAATCCTTTCTAACATATTAAAATTGATATGTTGAATCTTAAAATATGGATATTTCAAACCAAATTTATTAAAATTTGCATTTTATTTTTTGAATACGAAGTTGAATTGTATCACAGGAGGATGTGGACCTTCAAAGTCTGACATCATCTTTGTGACGGACGAGTCCGGGTCGGTGGGGGCCTACAACTTCCAGCTGACCCTGGAGGCCCTGAGGGACACGGTGGCCAGACTGGACATCGACTCCGGTAACGTGAGGGTGGGGGTCATGTGTTTCCAGAGCACCCAGAGAACCATATTCCATCTGGACGCGCACAGCACGGTCTCCGGCATGCAAACCGCCATCATGAACATTAATTATCAAAGCGGGGGAACCAAAATCGGCAGTGCGATGAAGTACACCCGAGAAAACATGTTCCAAGCAATTCATGGTATGAAATTTTAAATTTATTTATATTATGATTAATGATATGTTATCGTGTAATTTTCTTAAAATAATAAAAACAAAATCGTGTGCAAAAATCATTAAGAAAAAGTAAAATTAAATCAACGGGAAAATCTCGCACATATTTTTATCTTTCTGTGAATCTATTAATGTATACTTTTTTCGAGTTTTAAAAATTAATAACAAAAAATTTTTGATAGGTGACCGACCCTATGTGACAAACATTATGGTGGTGATGACGGACGGTGTTTCCAATGACAACGAGTTGTACGAGGCCGCTCAGGCCAAGGCCGTGGACATCGTTATCTTCTCTGTCGGGATCGGGAACAACCTTGACCTAGATATGCTCAACGCTATCGCCAATGACCCGTCATACTTCCTTCAAACTGAATATTCGCAGTTAGGGATTGCTCTGTCCGATTTTATCGAGTCAAAAGTGCCGTGCGCTTGGTGTAAGGACCCCTCTTTATACGAGTACTCTTGACATTCTTGTAACCATCAACATTCATTTAAAAAACATGATTGCACTTGACTTTAGCTATTTGTATATCTATTGCAGATTGTGACAATGGCGAAGGGTTTGAGCGAGGCGGCGATGTCTCGCAGACCTCATCTCTTGGTAGCAGTTCAGGTATCGGCTGTCAATGCTCATACATTTTACTTCTTGTTATTCAAGTTATGACAAAATAAAATATTTTGGTTATCTTTTTTTTATAGCTTCCTTATTTTACCACAAGTACACCCACTTAAATCAATCGATACAATAAATGATGATACAATCTGCAAATAAATAAAGGTGTTAATCAACAGCAATCAATTGTGTTTTTTTTTTCATTTTCTTTTCCCATAAAGGAGTCACATACATTCTGCAAGATACTAACTCTGGTGTTTCCTGTTGTGGAAGCGTAGAATCTTGGACCTTCTATCCAAAGAGGTCGGGCTCGATTTACTTTCAGATTTGGCGCCCTGTCACCGGATCCTCTTACAAACTAATCGGCTATAACTATGTCTACATCCATTGTACGTCAGAATTTATTCACTTTCTTACACAAAACATCAATAAATAGGGTTTTTTTTAAATTTCATTCATTCGTGGTGAGTATAAAAATACTGTTGTTGAATGAAGAATGTGTTAAATGAAGAAACTGTCATGATCTAGTATGAACAAGGTTCGTCGTTTCAGCTTCCAACATGAACAGGATCGTGAAGTACGTAGTTCCGGACAACGAACGGATAACGGTGAACGACGGAGACAAAATGGGATGGTAACATAAATTGTTTATTTCATATACATCTGAAAAGTTTAAGATTGCAAAGAATCTCTTTTTGAAAAAGGAACAATAAAACTAGATGATAGTATTTTTAAAAACTGCTGTTTTTGAAATCATATTACGGCATATCAAAAAGTTCAATTCTAAAAAAAAAATAATATTATAAGAAAGACAAATCACAAGATCAAATTTCTGAGCAGGTATAACCCAGGACAGGAAATGATCCCATATACGTCAAATTCGGGCTACACACAAAACAGGTTCTCCTGGGGAACGACAACACTGGGGACCGTCAAGAGCGTATCGTCCCCAACTAACATCAACGCTCAGTTTGCCATCAAGATTAAGCTAGTGAACGGTGAGCACAGTATCAAAGAAAGAAAAAAGTGTATCAGCATAGAACACTTTTATCAATTCAAGAAAAACAAACCTCAACCTCAAAAACGAAAAAATCACCGTAAAAATTTATTACTAGTCCTTTGTTTTCTTTGTTCGGGTTATTCGACTGTGTTTCTGTACACAGTAAAACGGAGGAAACAGTTATTCAAATACATGCACTACAACGCATTGGTGCTGGGGTTTTTTCCAGATAGTACAGACTTATGGTTTGTTAATTCGGGTAGAACTATTCACCTCCTCGACAATGTTGGATCTGGAACGCCAGTATACAACATCGTGGTAGGTCAGCGCTCACAGGACATCCTTACAAAGACTATGAATGATCCGAGCGGAAAGTTTACCTGGAACAGCGACACAGGTAACGTTTACTGAAGGAATTCCTCCAGTTTTCATCCAGTCGCAGACTCGCACACTAGGACCACTGTTCTGTAATTTTTGACAGGTGCTGTAAGTACGTCTGGAACACTGGTCAGCGGGCAGACATACACCATGACATTTACCGCCAAGAAAACTTGTCTGAACACAACCATTTCAGGAGGAACACTGTCCGTGAAAGTTTCGAACACTGTAAGTGACCGTTCATAAATGTTAATTCATAAAACAAATCACAAATTGCTAATAAATCATTTTCATCTTTCAGCCTCCACGAATAACGTCACTTCCCGCTATGATGACGCTGTCAGAAAACCAACAAAGCAGCATCACTCTTCACGTGCTGACCGTAGCAGACGACACTGATAACTCTGTCACATGTTCTATAGACTCTGTGGACCCATCGTCTGCAACTTCCAAATTCTCTCTCACCTCAGCTACTGCGATGAGTTAGTGTCCCTTTTCAGCATTCACTGATATCTATTTCCATCTTGGTTAAGATTATTGTTGTTAGTGCAGTGCTCTAACGATTTTTTATCATTTCAGGTTACAATTTGGTTCTCAGTAGTAATCCTGAGTTCAATTACACAACTGACAAGAAATATACGATAAAGCTTTCCTGCACAGATGGAAAGAACGGCCCAGTTTTTGGCTACTTCAAACTTTTCTTGCAACGAAATGTACGTCCATACCTAAACAACATTCCAGGTAGGAGTCCCGTTATCATTGCTACAGTCTTTAAAGTTACCTTGTAAACAGGCCATCTTTGACACTCTTTCTGTGATAGTTCTTAAAGAATATTTTTTTTGGCTTCATAATTACCATTTTAATACCCTTTCCATTTTTGAGTTTTACTTCTATACATGATATCCAATGGTTTGTGTTTTATTCATCAGTATATAAGTGAAAGTCGGTGTTATGCAAACCAATTTTAAATGTCTTTGTCTCGTTTAGCTAACGGTTATTCATACAGCGCCAGTTCTAGATCCAACATGACGGACTTTATCACTCTCAACACCACTGATCCGGACGATACAGACTTCACCTACGCCTTTGAGTACTGTGGACCCTACTCTTGCCCTCTCTGGATGCTGGATGAAACATGTAAGTGTGAAAACAAATCGCAACGTTTATAACGAGAACCAATGCCTAATCCAACATCATTATCCATTTCATTCTGGTATTCCACCACTAGCGATTGTTGGATTTCCGTAGTTTAAAGTGTTTATAATTTCAAATTTGTATCGATAAACTTGATGTTAGGTGTATTTCTTGTTCTCAATGTTTACAGCGGGCTTGGTGGAATACAACCAGAGCATGGGCGGCTGGTGGAAGGGAGGGTTTAATGTGGGCTTCTCTGTAACAGACGGCCAGACCAAGTCCAAAACTAAGTATATTCCTGTCCATCTCACAGGTCAGTCAATTAGTAACAATTCTGACGCATGCATTTCTTAGAGAAATAAACCACAACTCTAGCAATTCGTTTCTGTACACAATGTTAATGTTGAATGATTTTCTGTACACAGGCTACCGGTATAGTCCGTCCTTCATCAGTCTGCCTACCGTTAGTAAGCTGGTGATTAATGAAAAGATCCCCCCGAATCAGTTCCTGTTCACCGTGACCTTCTATGACCTTGACGTAGATACACTTACCCCAACATTCACTATCAGCAATGGAGACTGGACATACTTTACTATAAAAGACAACAGTACGTTTCAAATACTAGTAATTTTTTTACGTATTATTATGTGATATCTGTATTGATTAGTATGTCTAGTTCATTCTTACATATTTATCCAATAGCTGACGTCTATACAAGCAACACTCAGATAGACTACGAAAGCCTGTCACGAACAAGTTACCTTATTACGGTCTCTATCAACGACGATACGTCTACGGTCAGTCAATCGTTCACAATAGAAATCGACAACGTTAACGAGGCACCGTCATTTCAAACGACCGTGTACACCGTCACTGCCAATGAGGGACCGGTAAGTCTTGTTTCATTTCATTTGGTGTAGCTGCAATACGCATTTGATTCACTATTGCTCAAATGATATTCGTTTTTAAAGGCGGGGACGCAGCTGACGCCATACCCTCCGTCATATGTTTTCACGGACGTTGATGACGGTGACACTCACTTCTTCACTTTGGATTGTGGACAGACCACACGATACTTCAGCTTCGACACTTCAAACGGCGCCATATCCTTCGGACGGGCAGTAGATGTTGACAACGGGGCTCCAAGGCTGACATCATGCAAGGTCAAAGTGTACGACCAAGGTCATCTAAGCGACTCGGCTGATTTGCATATCACTGTGTATGATATCAACGACAACGGCCCTCGTTTTGATCAGACATATTACACGTATTCTGTTTCTCCCGGCGTAACCCCGGGGACCGTGATAGGTCTCATCACCCTCATAGACGCTGACCTGACGGCCCCGCACAACGCCATTGGACGTGTTTGGTTCGAAAATCAACCGACAGACTCAAACGGACAAGAGTATTTCGCGTACAACAATGTGACCAGAGAATTTAGCGTGGCACAGAATTTGAGCCAATATTTCTTTGGATCTTACCTCGAGTTCCAGCTCAAAGCACGAGATCTTGGTTCACCTCAATTAGAGGCGACTGTCCACATAGTGATCCTGTTTGAAGCGGTATGACTAATAATATTGTTTATTATACTTTCATGTTAAATACTGCAATCTGATTGGTTTAGACGCAGTTGACAATCCGTTCTCTCTCCCTCGCACGCTTGGCAACGGGCCGATAGAACGAATTGTTACATGCGCGTTAATTATGCGCGTACGGTTCGCCGTAGAATTCACGTCTTTTCTATATAAAAGCAGTAAAATTTGCTATAAAAATTAAGACATTCAGTATAATAAAATAAATAGTGCCTGTTTGGGAGGGTACCAGTTGAAATTGACACCCCTCGAAAACCATTGTCAACCTCCGCTTCGCGTCGGTTGACAATGGTTTTCTCGGGGTGTCAATTTCAACTGGTACCCTCCCAAACAGGCACTATTTATATAATACTATAGCCAACAAATATTTTAATTATGTGAACAATTCTGGTATATAATTGAGTGCAATACCTATATCTGTATTGGTTAAAACTTGTTGCATTTATCAGACAACGACTACGGTTTCTATGCCAACAACAGAAACCCCTGGAAGTTTTGGGAAGGACGCCAAGAACGCGCTATGGATGACTGCCGTGGGAATGGGCGGGGCTGGGTTATTGCTGACCGCTGGTTATGTCGCCCTCAAAACTTGCTGCAGCAGGTAAGCTGACATCAGAGGCGAGTTCAACAGAGCGAGCGCTCGCGATCGCTCGCCAAAATTTGTGTTGCGGGTATAGGGAAATTTGGCGAGGCTCGCTCCGTTGAACACGCCTCAGTCCTCATTTAAAAATTACAAAAAAATATTGATTTAAAAGAAGATTAATTAACCGATTGTTTTGTTTATGTTCCAGTGCATCTGGTCTGTCATCTCTCGGGGGTAGTGGTGGACCACTCAATGTCTCCTCACCTAAGACGTCTGATCGAGCAGCCAATGACAAGCCAGAACAGCAAAAGAAGCCAAAGAAAGCCAAAAGTAAACAGAAAAAAATAAAATGCTTATTAAAATTATTTTCAATTTCAATCCAAGTATTCCATATTTGTAGATTTAAATAAAAATATCAATTTATATTTTTTTATTTCTTGCAGGCAAGGGACGTGATAAAGTTTTCAAAGACGCCAACATGGTATAAATTAATAATGTTACTGTGTACATATTTTTGAGATTTTGTTCTTGTTTTGTTTTTTGTTATCCTTTTATTTATTGAAAATCTATAACACATCTTTGCGGGGTTTTTTTTGGACTTGGTTTGTTTGTCCTTCATCACTGCAGACTGATGTTTGTTATCTTTTCATCGCTCTCAAGTCTGTGGACGATCGCGCAATGTGAAGCTATGGTATTCATTGTGTAAAATCTAATTATACTAAACCTGGGTATAACAAAACGGGTTTAAAAACATTTTAAAGCATGTCTTTATTGTATTTTGATTATGCATTTTCCCAAAGTTAATATCATCTTAATCCAGGTGGCAAAAATCGAAGCGACCCCCATATTTAAAAAAAATTCCTTTTTTAAGCATGCTTACATGTATTTCATCCCACCCTTTACCAGTTGTTATTATCGTAGATGTACTAGTATGTAGTTCATCAATTCCGTTTTATGATACACAAAAATTGTCGCTTTCGATTGTTTTATATTTTTTAACTTGTTTTATTCTTCTGTTTGATTGCTTTTATTTTTGTTTTGTTGCAAATGATATATATGATATAATAATGAAATAAATATTTTCAAAGCTTTCTGCTTAATATTTTGATTTAAAAATTAATATATACATGTATATATTTTTTAATGGTATCCAAGTAAAACCAAAACAGGTTTGAAGTTACCAATAAATGTTCGCTTTCTCTAATAAGTTTATAAAAGTCTTTGTCAAGACTTTTACAATCTATCGAAACTTCTTACAAAGAGTTTGAGCCCTGTATTTTATTTTATTTTTCATTCATCAATTTTTTTTTAATGAACACGATCCTAATTTTCCTCTAACGGTGAAAATTAATCGTACCATTTTGTTTCTGTAACAATGGTTACAGGAGCCTAGTACTCTCTGACTAGTACCCCGTACATATCGTTGTTTTCCGTATTGGTTGCTTCCGCTTAGAGCAATATGAGCTGCATTTTTCATGCTGAATTTTTTTTTTACGAAAATGTTATTTTCTACTAAAATGACAAAAAATATCATGTTTTTTTTCCCTTCAATTAGCCTTATTTTTGAGGTAAAAGCCATTAAGAAGCCTAAATTAAAGCAAAATTGAATTATTGTCGTCCTGTACAAAAACTGAAATGCTATATATATTCCTTAGAAGAAAAATATTTCTTATGACAAAAATTTGATTTTTTCAAATCTTATTTATCATAAAACTTTTAAGTTACATGCAGACTTAGCATACTAGCAGGTTTTTGCTGCAAATAAAATTCTAAAAAATACAGCTCATATTGCTTCAAGCCCTGCGACGCAAGTGTACTGTACAATAATCTTTACATCACTGCTGAGACAAAGTTATATTAACTAAATAAATAGTAATGGTTGAAGAATGATATTTAATAATCTTCAAGACGTCCAAGAATGACGTCTATGATTGAGAAGACATATTTTAAATTCAATTTCACAAGATGTCTAATATTTGTCAAACATTAAAACCAATAGCGTCGTGACGTCATTTTGCCTGCTAGTTTATTATTGACTTGTAGAGTTACTGACATTGGTCAGCGTTATGATTCTCTACAACTAGTTGATTTGAAATTTTGAATAAATCACTTACAAAGTAACTAATGAACACGAAAGTTTTGTCAGGAAACAGGATGAAAAAAGGAAACTACTCCGGGTTTTTTTTTTACATGTAAAGAGTTTTCCTATATTTAATTAACTCGCATGCCAAATGATTTATATTAAAAAATATAAAAGTAAAGTATCATAAATAAATACCGATACATCGAGTGAATACATTTTTAAAGTATTGATGAGACTAAAGGGGAATTATTACGGTTTGAGCTAAAAATTTATTTTTCCATAAAAAAGTTTACGTATTTCTAATGGTCAGCCAAAAATTGAATCTCAATTGTCTCTGGAATCGTTTCAACAAAACAACAACAAAAATTAAGGAGACTTGTAAAGATCAAATAATCTAAATTAAGAAAAATGACAAAGAGAAGAGAAAGTTTAATATCATTCTTTTCACAGGTTTACATTCAAGGAGGTATAAATTGTCAAAAACATGAATGTTTACAATTGGACAAAGCTCAAACCCGTGATTAATAATGACTAAGTATTAGTAAGTGAAACTAAACATGATTTCCTGTTAATAGTAAATAAACTTCCCTTAGACTTCGAGTTCCTTCATATTATAACTTCCTTTATACTGGAATGGTAAATCCAAGAACAAGTATGGAATGCAAAAACTCCGATATTCTGTATACAATTATAGTAACAAGATCAAACTTCACCCTCCTCTTCTCTTTTTGACTTATATCAAACTTAATCAGAAGAATATCAATTTTTAACAAATTAAATACAGCACTTACATGTTATCTCGATGTTATAACATTGTCTCCATATCTCAACAAATCAGTCAACATACATGTTTAGGTGCATGTGGTGTGAGTAAACATCTTTGCATTTACAACAAATCTTAATATATGAATGGTATTTCTTTTCATTTCATGACTAATATCATGGCCTACAAAGGCTTCGTTTGAATAGATGTTAGTGAAATATTAAGATACATGTATAATGAATAAAAAAAAACAATTGAAGTTAACAAGGACAAAGTGAGATTCACCTTATGAGTATAAAAACTCTAAGTCGAGGTCAAGGTCAAAAAACAAAATTTGACCAAAAAAATTATTACAAGAGAAAATGGAACTGATTACTTACATATATAAATGATTCACTGTTTATGAAAACTACAAAAATCATCAAAATATTGTCATGTACTGTCTCATCATCAAGTAACTGAAGAACTATTAGTGCTTGCCAAAAAAATAAAACAACAACAAAAACGACAAAATAACAGAAAAGAAAACTGAGGTGTCAACCAATTTTTGTAAGAGGTACAAAACAGTCACCAAATACTGGAAAATAATGCAGTTGAATATTTCAAACAATTGTCTATATACATTCTGATCAGTGATGTGTCCAACAAATCGGTATAAAGACATTGCAACTGAACAGTCCTAAAGAAAGAACACAATTCGATGAATTCATGAACAAAAAATCACCATAATGTAAGGCTTCACTGAAACAAACGTTAAGATCATTGAATTATTGATAAATAGGTGCACAAAAACATTTCTTAGGGGGGTTCCGGGTTCTTGTTTGTCCATTATCACCTTGTAGACATTGAAATCAACTGAAAATGGTTGCATCAGTGTAGCCTATACCCTACTGTTCAGACCTGATGCACAGACTATTGCAGATACAAGAAAACAAAAACACAAAATCACAACCAATGTACTTGTAAAATAATATATAAACAAATGTATAAAAAGGAACTCCAGGGTACATACAAGAATCTCAAATGGCCTTATAAATTAAATGTATTTTATACATGTACCTGGTATCTAGGTTTACTTTGCAAAGATGTAACTTAAAGATGATTTTTTAAATTTAATCAAATGTTCTCAATATAAAAATGTAACATCTCTACTGAGTGTAGGCTTAAGAAAAATATTAATGCCTTTAAAAATATTTTCTTTGTCTTATTTTGATTGGATTGCAAGAATAACTGCAGTTCTTATATCATTAGATAATAACTTAAGGTTTCTCCACCCTCGATGTTTTTATGGTTTAATCCGTGTAATTTTTGTTTTAATTTGAAGATCAATATGTAAACATTCAAATTGAACTTAAATATTGGTATGTTGCAAATATTTTGTTCATGCTGTAGGAGCTAACACAAGTACACTATCATGGCAATTATAGCGACGACTGCTCTCCATTACAACATGACATTTTTTACTGATTTCTATATAATAAACCAATTTTTTTAAAGAAATTAATCACAATCCTTCATTTAATGTATTTTAACATTTTAAGGCCATTTAAACTTCCCAGTATGAAAGCTGTCACATTTACAGTACATTTTAATACAATTTTCCAACCATGAATAAGTACAGTTTAGCAACATAAACAGTCTATAACTTTTGAAATAATGGTTCAAACTCACTGAAAATTGGTACATTTGTAATTCATTATATATCCTATCGAAATCTGCAAAGAAATGTTTACCTTGCCAGGTAAAAAATTATGAATTGTAGTCTCTGTCAAGTTTGCCTATGTACGGTTTTATCAGTTTGTCATTTAATTAAGAGATTTCAACTCATACTACTCTCTATAAATTGTTAAACATTAGTGTCATATCACTTTACATAGCTTAAAATGTGTTAAACACTAGTATAAATCAAGAAATATTTGCAAAACCATGCATCACATAACACAAATATTATAACCGATAATGGTAAAATATTCCGGAATGCTCACAATGACGTCATGCGACAATCGAAAGACCTTAATGAGATAATTAGCTGAAACATTTCTCTCTCTCTCTCTCTAAATGACAAAAATTTAACATGTGTATCTGAAAATTTGATTTACAAAGGTCAAAACTGACTCTTATAAAATATACTTCTAGGCATTTAAAGTTTTCATACATATCTTTCATTTCAATGTTATCCATAGATGATCACAAATCTGTTACAAATAGAGTATTAAGGAATGTTTCATATGGAATCTGTGTAAATCACACATTTTATATAGATTAAAAAAACTGTTATAAAAAAAAAAGTTCCCATAGAATTGTACGTACATATTGACGTAATCTTGATGATTTTTGTTTCCTTAACAAAAGCCATTCTTTTGTATTTTCTAATGTAATGGATTCTACTATCAGTTAAGTTAATTGTTAATTGAATTAACATACAAAAATAATTTTGATTACACAAAGGAATATTCTACATTTTTTTAATATTTGTAGGTAGAAAATCAAAGAAGATCTGAAACATATAGTGTGCACTTTTGGTGAGGGACGGATGTAAATTTCAAAAACTGATTTTTGCTTACAGACAACAGTAAATGATCTTGTTCATAACTTGATAATAAACAATTAAGAACAGCATTTTCCATTGAAGACAAAACACAGACAATTGTCACTAGGTTTAGTTTTGTTTGAAAAAAACATCAACAACAACAATGAAAGTCCATCTTAATGTAAATATGTATGGTGGTTTATCTGTATATTTCTTCATGATGAAAAAATGGTTCTGAGTTGGAAACAAACATGAAAATGTTATCAGATACGTAAAGGTAAAAGTTCTATGAATACCCGATACAAAATTGCTCCATGATAATTTTCTATACCCCTAAACTCTTATGTAATAAAGGAGTTTAGCACTGAGATTTCACAACAGTTTGCAATGAGCATTTTGAGATGGATCTTTGGGACTTTGAAATATTGCAACAAATCATCCACATGGTTTGGGACATCTCTTTAACTGAGCATGAATTGTTTGGTGGGAGTTTCAACAGTCCAACATATATTATGACATGGTCACATCCATTGTGGCTTCATCGCGTAAATTTGATTTATCTGTGTGCCTATGTTCTACATCATGATCCTCTCGCAAGGGGGCGTACCCAAAGCCCTCATCACTGGAGTCATTCGCATGGGGCAGTCCAGAAATCTGTCAAAACAGACAAAGTTAACACCAGTATTTCACAAATGTATGCTTAAAAACTATACCATCAGTTTCCACTGCATTATTTATTTTAAAATACAAACCTGAACTCGACTCCCATATTGAGGATTTTCAAAAGAAACAGTTTCCCCATAATTCATCTTCTTCCTTCTCCTGTTAAAAGGGTGTAAAAATAATTTTTAATTAAACACAGACTGCATGCAAATGAATGGCTACATTAAAATTTGTTACTGTCAAATCTCTATATTTAACACAGCTTAACTCTTGAACAACATTGTGTTGTATTTGACAATTACATGTACTAATAAAGACAAGGCACAGAATAATCAATGTAAGCATAAAATGAGTATTCATAATATATCCAAGAAAATTCTCCATTCTTGAAATTAAGATTAACAAAAGAGTGAAAATTTAAGACACAATTGCCTGTGGTAAAAACAATTGGTACAATCTATGAAATTGACCCTCATCTGAATTACTCCACAAGTTAAAAATTAACAGATTTCACAGTAACTCTGACCTCATGTACAGATAGAGAGCCACTATTGCCCCAGCAATCAGAAGTACTGCCAGGGTCAGACCTATACCCAGGGGCACAGCCGATTTTTCGGAATCTTGAAGAAACAGATACATGTACTTAGAGGTTTACTTATAGTAATTCAAATTATGAAAATAATAAAAAGCATTTACCATATATTTAATATTCACATTGTTTCACATTTTAAAAGAACAATTACAAAATTATTCTAAAATTAGATTGTTTAAAAAGATTCAGATATTTTATAAGAAATACTTGGTAGACTTCATAAAAACCACTTCTAAGTAAAGTATACAAGCATATATTACTTTTGCTTTTGTTGGCACTTGTGCTTGGTCCTGAAATGAAACAAAGTTTGATGAATTTGGCAGATATTTTTGTTTGGTAAATCAACAAGACTTTAATAGTTTCTGATATTTCTCTTGCCAGAATTGAGAGCTGATCCTAGGGCTGCAGATTTGCTTTTACCAAAAGGACCATTAGCAACAATTTCAAACTCGTATAAGGTGTTGGGTTGTAGATTCCTCACTAAGTACATCTGCACTGAGCCTGGGACAGTCAACTTCAAGAAGAAAAATTCAATTCAAAAGAACAAAAGTAAAAAAAAAAAAGCCAAAAAATAATTGGACAATTACTTATATTATTAGAAAAAATATTATTTTAAGTATTGTGAAGCTCCCCATGAACTTAAGAACAACTTGTATATTGTGAGAAAATCTTATTACCACCATAAAATTATGTAATACATGTACATTCATACATGAAAGAGATAGAATTATATGAAATGGATTTTTTGGCGTAGATTCCTAATTAAATAAGCGCAAGGAATTAATATCCGCATAAAATCGCAATAAGCACCCCTCGCAGTTTTAAAAATCTTTGCTTTTATTTTATGAGAGTTGAGATCAATATAAAATTAGGATAAAAGTTCAGTGTTTGCTATTTTATATTCTCGCGATTTGATACAAAATGGGGGAATTGCGGATTAAGTACTCACGTAAAATAAAAAATCTACAGTAAGTCTGAAATTCCATTTTTCACAAGATTAAACAGACGTGAGATGTACATGTACATGTACATCTAGAGTTGATAAATCTACCACATAATAACACTGTACCTGTGAGTATGAACCCTTTGACTCTGCCTTTCTGTACATGATGGTGTAGTTTGTCACCACCGCATGGTTCTCTGGTGGGTCCCACTTCAGCACCACACTCTCTCCATTCACTTCAGACACATGGAGATTGGTAGGCTGGGATGGCTTCAAGTCTACAGCAGAAAACAGTTTTATTGGTCAACAGTGTGTCAGCGTGTATAAAGGGCATCAAACCATCAATGTTAGCCATAATTTATATAAGAATATAAAACTTCAATGTCTGCTGCAAGAGCATATAATTACTTTAATGATTGTCACAAGAACATAATACATGTAGTTCTATGTTTGCAGCAACAGTATTATACTAGTATTACCTATCTGGTTTGTTGCTCTATGGAAATGTCCAGCCTTATTTGAATATTAACAACCCGACAAAGAAATGACAATTTAACCTATATGTTACGAACAAGAGACACTCACTTTTGACTAGGACCCACTTCTTATTTATGGGCTGGCTGGAACCTTTCTCATTGGAGGCAATGACCCAAATTGTGTAATTCACACCCTCTTTTATATTCTTAATTTGGTGATTAGTCAAACTTGAGACCTGTCAAAATACATTTAAGTGAATTGTATATTATTGTATACAGAACAAATAAAAGCAGAGAGAACACACTGTAAAGATCAGCCTTCGTCATAATAGGTAATTAACATGACATCAACTACAGTACCCCTTAGATCATGATAGTGAAATTCAATCTATTTTCTAATCTTTGTTAAATAATGATCTTGAAACATTGTTCTCTCTTTTAGACTTGTAAGAAAAGCCATAAAAAGTGAGCTAAACAATGTGTATATATATACAGGCACATATAAATGATACATTTGCAGGCTTCTGACACTGATATCAACCACTGCATTTGTCTTACCAAGGAGACCTGCTCTGGGGTTGAGGGGGAGTCACTACCCATCCAGTACAGCTCGTAATGGTCCACGCGGTGGGGGTTGTCATCCGGTTTGTCCCAGCTGACCTGGATGACATCATTATTCAGGATAGCAGTCAGTGTGGGGAAACTGGGAATGAATTCTGTCAATCCAGAATGATTTAGCGTTACTCATGAAACTAGCTTTTTTTCCTATTGGCAATATGATTTTGGAAGGTTTTCATTCATCAAAGTTTTTTATTGACAAACAAATATAACACAAAATATGATCTCATATTTGGTATTTATGCAATTTTCTTATTTAATCGCTTCCTCAATTTTTTTTTATTAATTATCATACATAATGGAATAAGTAAATTCAATCTTAAATAAAAATATGTTTTCTTTGTATTTTTGCAATTAAATTTTGAATAATGATATATCAATACTGGCCTTCAACCATTTCTCACAAAGTACATGTACCAGTCCTCATTACCGCTTAATTCTGGGTGTAAAATAGTGACTTTTCATTGAAGGGGTGAGAACATGTACTTGAAGAAGAATTGATCTTAAGCCTGCATAGATCTGTGTCACAAACCTTGATTCTCTTGCACACACTCCAGCATGAGTTTGGCGTCAGTGGCACAGTTCAGCAGGAAGATTGAACCCATGTCATCGGGTATGAACCCCGCACAGAATGTGTGACAGAATGGATGGACACCCTTCTGCATACAGCACGCAGAATGATCCTTACCATCTACAAAAAGACACCATTAATCACAATTTACTCCAAAACTGAAAAGTTATTTTTGAAAGTACATACCAGTATTTCATATACAGCATTAACAATTTAATCCTTTCAAATGCATGTATGTGCAATCTATCTTTGAAAGTACATTTTTCATATATGTTTAATGAAAATTTAATCCTTTATATGAATGCATGTACATGTCCGAATATCTTTCCAAAGTTTCTCACCTGAGGCGCATGCTGTGTAGAACTGCAGGTAAGCCAAGCAGTGCCCATACTTGTCAGTCTTAGCAAAGGCTTTCTCAATGTCCACTTCCAAGGAGCATAACTCTAGGCAGTCCTTGGGCATTTCATATGACATACAGCAAGCTGGAAAAAAACCCCAGCAAAACCTATTTAGACATCCACAGAGCAAGCATTTTACAAAATACCAATATGTTTAAAATCTAATTCTTGCTAGCAAGACTTGGGTGTGAGGAATTAAAAATAGAATTGCTAGATTTACTATTATGCATGCAACAAATAAAGGATTTACTACTTTATTTAATTTAATACTGACCCCAAAATTAATTATGCCTGCATACCGGTACATTATTTAAAAAATTTCATTTATTTCTTTTTTTTATCCTTTCACTAATTTTTTTATGCATATATAGTGATCATTTATTCATATGTTTATAGTTTGAGTAGTAATGAGTACATTTAGCAGTTGGGACAGTAAATGAAAGGGTGTATTATAAAAGGATTTTTTTCTGGAGTGATAATTAAGCAAAAGGTCAATCTAAATAACTAGCATGTGATTTCAGGCTTTTGCAATGCAAGTCACCCTAACAGATGGTAAGACAAAACCCTTCCAGCCTGTAAACCAAACATACATGTTTAAGTTTGTCATTATTCTGTTTATAAAGATAAATGTTTATTATTGATACCGGGTAATTGTGTCTTGTAATGAATTTGAGGTTTAGGAGTTCTCTTTGTACTCAAGAGAAGTAAGAGTAATAATAATCAGTGCCACATGTACACCCACATATATATAACTATCCTTTTAAGGTAGAAAGGGATGTTGAAGGACTGATACTTGAGGAGTTAATACTTACCAGAAACGTTTCTGACTGCTGGTACTGTTGGTACTACTGTTGGGGGTGGGGTTAGGCGGCCATCTACAATGTACAAACAAAGAAGATGAAGTAAACAACCATGCATCATTAACTTTCTGTTTCCACAGATGATGGCATTAAAGGGTACTCTAAGAAGACATAAATATAATGAACTATTTGAAATAAAAGGTCCCCTTCTACGTCTGAACAACATATTAAAAATTAAACGAAATTGAGCTGACTTATTTTCAGTGATATAGAGATACATGCAAACTTACCAGACACTGCGTTAACTCTGAAAATCTCGACATACGGCATGTTTATGGTAACACTTACTTCTCAGATGCACAATCCCTGATCCATTTCCAAAGTCGTTGTAGCCCACACAGGTGTATCTATCAAATGCCGCATCCACCACGTAGAATATTGTCAGCACAGATCTCTGATGTGTGGGAAATGAAATCAGATTATTCTCTGTTTGGAAGGACTCCTTAAACTCTGTCACTGGGATCTCCTCCCTCCCCTTGAACCACTTCACAAATTTGGGGTATCCCTTGAAGTCACACTGAAGGGTGGCGACCTGCCTTTGATCGGCCAGATAGCTCTCATCACTAAGATTATATGCTTTGGGTTTATCTGTTCAAAATAGACAAAATTCACTTGAAAAGTTTTATATGTAATTGACTTGAAAAACCAAAATTGAATATACCCGTTCTAGAATAAAATACATTACGCTATGAATAAAAGATACCGTAATAAAATGCTATACAATATTGATACTAGATATAATTTCATAAATGGTTTGGCTTTTAGCCAATGCTAGTGTTGAATAATGCATACAATAGCTTTTGTAAACCCAATGCAAGTATGTGTACGTACACATGATTCGTAGGTAGTGAGTGACGTTACTGACGACCCCTCTGTCGTCCTTGGCACTACATGTGTAGTTTCCCTCGTCTTTCTCACTTAATCCGCTCATCTTCAGTTGCCTCCCTTTCCGGATGATTTTATTATTGCGGATCCAATATACAAAAGGAAACGTTCTCTCGGCAGAGTACACATTACAGAAGAGTTCCACTTCCCCATGCTGAGATGGGGGGTAAGAAGGAGTTTGTGATACCGAAATGTCCACATCGGCAACTGGAAAAGGTAATAAAAAATGCTATCGGAGTTGTATGGGTTATGTTATCTGTTTATCAGTTTAGTTTAATATAACAGTCGTGATTTTGAAATTAACAGATTATGTTATTGATAAATTGAGAAAATTGTGTTTATTTTATGCTAGTATAATACTACCTGCATTAAATTAATACATTGTAAAATACTTATTTTTGTTTTACAAATCTGGTCCGAAAACACATTAGCAAATAATAATAAATCTTAGAATAAATAAACTGCAAAAAAAAGATTGTTTTACATAGAAATTTAATCCTTTACAGTTTTGTCTCATTTCCTTACCAAGTGGAGGAGTGACAAATTTCATCTCGCCAGTAGAAACACTTTTGCCATACTTATTGACAGCCATAACGGCCACGAAATACACAGACTGTGGCTTTAGTCCTGCTAGCAAAAACTTGGTCTCTTTTGTCCTGTTCTAAAAAAAAAAACAAGAAAAATACAGTGAAAATATAGGAACAATAACAGCTAGTACATGTACCAGTATTTGTCATGATCGAGTCTCACAGTTGACCAGAAAACCTGGTACATACATGTACATGCTTTTCCTCTTTACATGTATATCTTGTTAAAAATTTTTCTTAGGATTTCATTTCCTTTCACACATGCACTAAAACAAACAGATACATCATGTATAACAAGATGAGCACAAAACAGCAAAATACCTGAATCTTATCTTTTTCTAGGTTCCAGAGGGATACAACATAGTGACAGCCCATAAGTATGTCACAGTTTGATGTGGGTGGTGCCCATGTCAGCATGACAGTGGTGCCATTCACCACTTTCACCATCACAGATTCTGGCGGGGTGGGTAGGTACACTGCAACAAAAAAAATCTACTGGTACAGGTACTGTCAACATGTCTGCCAGTGAAATATAACTCTATTACAAAGTCAGGTTGGTACAGGTACTGTCATCATGTCTTTTAGTTAAATATAACTTTAGTGCTAAAGTCAGGTGCTGTCATCATGTCTGTCAGTGAAATATAACTCTAGTGCTAAAGTCAGGTACAGAATCTAATGTACATGTAAGTACTAGTCAAAGCTGCTCAAGGTTGAAGGTGCTTCCTATTCTACATAACCATCAGTGAATGGAAACCTATTCAATCTCAACTAAATTTAAATCACACATTGTACATGTACTTTGTTTCATTATACTTTAATGAAATGTCAGATGACTAGATGTTGATTATGCAATGCCATCATTTCAAAAACAGTTTTCTGTAAATTACAACTTGGTTGCTTTAAATAATTATCGATAAGTCATATACCGGTACATGACATATATCATCAACGGATGCACTGTTTATTCATACCCATTTGTTGATCCAAGCCTATTCTCTTACACTCAATTCCTGATCAGTGTATCTTGTAACCTTAAAATACTACTGGATCTCAGATGACAGTCTTGACAAGCCAACTGGTCTTAAATAAGATCCTGTTTTCCAAATGTTACAAAGCTATAGTTAGAGACCACATCCAAGCACTATATTCATTGCATCAGTGTGAAATAAGACAGAGCCCTATGTTTAACACATCATTCATGATTCATATGTTCTTAATGACAGGGTCATTATATTCGTAACATCAGTGTGTTACTTGATGCTTACTTGTTCCATTCACAAAGCACTGAACATAGCGGGGGATGTAGTTGAGACAAAGGGCCTGGATGCCTGTGGTAGGGACCAGGTGCCCCTTACAGAACCCCAGACAGCTCTCCGGTACTTGCAGGTTCTGACAGCAGGAGGTGTGGTCACGCCCATCTGATAAAGACAGGTGAAATTAATATACATGTAAAATGTTCATCATGCAAGTTATATCTATAACAAATATCATCATCAGATACTAAATGCAAAATGTTATAAGGGAAAATTACAAACAAATCAAGCCCTACCTGAAGCACAGGTGAGTATCTTGGAGTAGTCTGCCTCACACTGGTATACGCTCTGGAAGTCTCCATTCACACAGGCATTCATACAGCTGTCTGATACATTGATCTTCTGGCAACAGTCTAAAAGTAGGCAACAGTTAGATGGATTTAGACAATACAGTTGAACTTCGATATCTCGAACACCGATATCTCGAATACAATGGATATGTAAAAGTGATTTGTAAGTCCCAACCACTTATTTTTTAAGTATTTTACCCACGATATCTCGAATACTCTGATATCTCAAAGTTTTTAAACAGTCCCATCTAGTTCGATATAACGAAGTTTGACTGTATTTTGCAATAATATCTTGCATCGATCCCTCTCCCTTTTCTTAAAACCAGTCATTACCAGTACAGTACATATACTGGGTCACATTTTTAAAATGAACAAACACAAAAAATGAAATAAACATAAAAACATACTAAGCATGTACATTGTCAAGTATATATCTCATTAAATCCTGGTAACAGTATACCGGTATATGTATCATAGCATTTAACAGACACAGTACTTGGCACGACTTTAACACATACAAACTTAAAACACAAAAATACACATAAACACATATTTTGCAAGTACAATGTACTTGTATATACTAGTACAGTGCATCTCATTAATTTCAGGTACATGTATCATTTAAGATTGCATTTAATTGAGGAATAATCTAAACATCCAATGGTTCCCGAGACTGAGATATAGTGTTGCAGTACATTTACATACCCGTTCTATTTTGGAACTGCAAACTCCCGTTTCCAGGAGGGATGATGTTCTGAGCTGAAGAAAAACATAAAAACAGAAATGTTAAACTAAAACCTACTTTATCCATGTTCATTTTCATAATTAAAGGGGCATGGTCATGATTTTGGTCAAAAATATTTTTTTTGATTTTAATGTTTACTATGCTTTAGTAAGGCATTTTTAATATGCAACCAATATTTGAGTTTCATTCGTTGAGTTATAAGCGAGTTAAAGAGCTTACAATTTTTTGCTATGTAAACAAAGCTTGTGTTTACATTTTGAATGTTGAAGTGAAAATTCTAGTTTTAAACCTAAAATGAATGTGTTAAACATTAGGAACTATTTATTTATGCTTGAAATGAATAAGAAGATAGACAAATCAGCTTAATAAAGATTTTTTACTGGTATATTGAACCTATGTAAACAAAAACAGGGCACGAGCCTTGTTCACATGACAAAGAATTGTGAGCCCTGTATCTTGCTTATAACTCAACAACTGACTCTCAAATTTCATTTGGTCATTAGAAATGCACTCCTTAAGCATTGTAAATAATAAAAACAGAAAAATAGAATTTGACCAAAATCGTGACCATGCCCCTTTAATCAGTACACAAAAATTGAGAATTCAATTTCTATACATACATGTAAGCCCTTTGAGCATCACAAAAAGTTTATGATGTGACCAACCAAGTTCATATTTTCATCATTGCTATTTATTAGCCATTTTTTAAAACAATAAACTGCTTTTTGGATGGTACATACATGTACCGTATATCCGGTAACTTTTGCGATGATCTAATTTCGCTTTTTTTACGATCACTTCTACATTGCAAAATATTCAATTTGCATCTTTTTAAATCACAAAAAATGACTGACGCAAATAAATTTTTTATTACACATTTCCCAATATTTGCAAATTTTGTGACAAGTGAAAAAACCTAGATATACAGCATAACAGTTGTGGACAATGCAGAAAAAAAACCCACATTACTTGAGTCACCTGGCTATGTGCAATTTTTCCTGCAATGATTTCCACTGTTATATCCTGTACTACTGTTTAATAAAAATCTGGCCCCACTGTCACAAACTTTCCTCAAGTCATTACTCAGCCTCAAGTCTGAGTTTTGACCTCAAATTTATGCACTTTTCCTTTAAGATTTGAGCTGAGGACTGAGTTGAGTGATTTGAAAATTTTGGTGACAATGGGGCCCGGTCTGCTGATAACTTACATTTAGGACAGGTGTGGTTGTAGAAATCTATGCCTGGTTGAGGGAAGGGTATGAGGGGCACTTTGTTCATGTAGAGGGTACACATCTTATCTTGTCTGGAGTATGTGTAGCCTATGCAGAGAGGAATGTCACAATAATTTTGACATTCTTCTTGTGTTCCATAAAATATCCTTGGCTGAAAATTATCCTCTGTCTTGACGTTTGTGTCATTCTTTATGGTGAAATTACACTTTTTCTGTTGTGTGCCATCATCTGTGAAAAAGAAATCAAATGGAATTCATTCCTCATGCTTAAACTTAATGCACCAAGTACAGTGTATGTGACCGCACACAACTAGCATTACAGAGATATTTCTGTTTTTTAATTCCACTCTGACAGCCACTGACCAAAGGCTTTGGTGAGGATATGGACCTCTGGGGTGGGAGCACTCGTTCCATTCTCATTGACCGATACCACTTTGAAAATATAATTCGTGCTGGGCTTCAAGTTATTGACAATTAACTCTAAATTCTTCGTAGACACCTGCAAAGACAAACAAGAGGCCCAGGGGCCACATCGCTCACCTGAGGAACAATAGCCTTAACTCTGATCAAATTAGCATTACAGTATCAAAATATCTTGACAACTAAGTACAGTAGATATTGCTAAAAAAAATTAAAATATCTGCCAATTTTTATCAACATATTTTTATGGTAAATACCAAGCCCCTTTTGTTGTTGTACCTGTAAGATTTTTCTCTATTCCTATAAACCCCCCCCCTCCTCTTTGTGGCCCCACTTTTCTCTAGGGAATCATGATTTCATCAAACTTTAATCTGCACAACCCGTGCTTTCACAAAAGTTACTGCTTTTTGGACTGAAAACTTTCCGAGAATATTTTTAAAGATTTTCTCTATATATTCCTATGTAAAAATTCATCTCCCCATTGTGGCCCCACCATACCCCCGGGGACCGTGATTTAAACAAATTTAAATCTACACTATCTGAGGATGCCTCCACACAAGTTTGAGCTTTTCTGGCCAAATAGTTTTTAAGAAGAAGATTTTTAAAGATTTTCTCTACATACTCCATCTAAAAATTCATCCCCCCATTGTGGCCCCACCCTACCCCTGGGGACCATGATTTAAACAAACTTAAATCTACACTATCTGAGGATGCTTCCACTCAAATTTGAGCTTTCCTGGCCTAATAGTTTTGGAGAAGAAGATTTTCAAAGATTTTCTCTATATATTCCTATGTAAAAATTCATCCCCCATTGTGGCCCCACCCTACCTCTGGGGACCATGATTAAATCAAACTTGAATCTACACTATCTGAGGATGCTTCCACTCCAATTTGAGCTTTCCTGGCCTAATAGTTTTTAAGAAGAAGATTTTAAAAAATTTTCTCTATATATTCCTTTGTAAAAATTCAACCCCCCATTGTGGCCCCACCTTACCCCCGGGGACCATGATTTGAACAAACTTGAATCTACACTACCTGAGGATGCTTCCATACAAGTTACAGAATTTCTGGCCTAATAGTTTTTGAGAAGAAGATTTTTGAAAAATACCTACAAATTTTAAATAATTCTAAATTATCTCCCCTTTAAAGAGGGTGTGGCCCTTCATTTGAACAAACTTGAATCCCCGTTACCCAGTGATGCTTTGTGCCAAGTTTGGTTGAAATCTGCCCAGTGGTTCTGGAGAAGAAGATGAAAATGTGAAAAGTTTACAACGACAACGCCGACGCCAACGCCAACGCCGACAGACAACGGACAAATTTTGATCAGAAAAGCTCACTTGAGCTTTCCGCTCAGGTGAGCTAAAAACATATTTCACATGTCTTGGATGTTCATATTAAAAAGTAAAATTACGTAGATGAATCTATGTAGCTCAACTATGGCAAACAAGGAATCACAGTTGTAAGCACTTGCTTTATAATTTTACAACATTCTTTCACAGGATATATTTATTGTAAAAAAAAAAAGTCTGCTGCATAACAATTTGATCATAATTGGTTTTAAAAACTTTCTATAAACATAAAGTATACTGTGATTAACAGTAAAAGCAAATTTTTAAGATCCTCAATATTTCCTTTAATCACATGTTTATCTCAATATTCAGTGGATATCACTCATGGGATAAATTTTTGATATCCCACTGTGTGTTCTTACGCCACGTGACGTCATAATTAAACATTACGTATGTTTAGGCGGTTGATTGACATAGAATTAAAAAGTAAATAATTAATTTAGTTGAGGGGTGTAGAGATGTAAATGTGAAGCATTTGATGTTGTTTCATTTATTTTTCATGAATTCATAAAAATTAGTTCGAAATTGAAATGTTTGTTTGTTAAACTTCAAGGAACTTATTTTTCATGCGTAAAGTTGTTGACGCTTGTAGTTAATGTGTTTTGCGGCTCGTTGTGTGTTTTCTATCCCCTCGCCAAGGCTCGGGGATAGAAAACACACAACTCGTTGGACAAAAATCATACACCATCACAAATCATGAGAGATCCTATATATAATTTTATTCTTCTGTAAAAAAAAAAAAAAAAAAAAAAGAGCCATCAGTCATCCAATGACACTGGAGAATTTGTGCTCACCGTTTTCTGGTCTGTCCGGTCACTGCTGCTGTAGATCACGGAGTAGCTCTCTATTCGAGTACTGGTAGCTTTGGGTTGTTGCCAAGCCAGGTACACAGCGTGTGATGTATATTTCAGTACTGTGAAATTCTGAGGCTGTCTCGGAAGTGTAGCTGTATTATTGATCATTAATGTAAAGAAAGGTCATTGTAAAGAAGGTCATTTAAGTGTGAAGTCAAGGCCAAACAAATAACACAATAACACCATGTAGTATTTATTCTAATTAACAGAAAATCACCTAATCCTTCTCGGTAACAGTTAGCAATTATTCCAGTGTAGGTCACACATGTGATGAAGTCTGCAGACAGCTCGTCGTGATGAGAGAACCGACAAATATTGTCACATGATGAGGGAACCAGTGACTCTTTACAGCACACAGAGTGGTCCCGGCCATCTGGAAACACACAGGTCGAAATCTCAGGGGGGTGCAAAACAATCAAATCATTTTTTGAAAAAAATTGAAAAAATAAGAATTGAACACATTTTATAACATATAGTTAAGGGTCTCCAGTTCTCAGCTCATGGGTCATCAAAGTATCATTTTTATATTATATTGATTGAGTGTTATATTAAGTGGAAGTTAAAAGGAATATTACTATAGTATTTAGTCATTTCACAAAGTTGTACATATAGGTTTATCTTTATTGCATTATAATGGTTGGAAAAGTCAAAAAGAAAATGATTGCTGCCCCTGTATCATTCTTCATGGTATGTTATAATGTCATATAACGTAAATTTTTCATCTATCCTAAATGCCTCCTAAAACCAAAGCCTTTCAAGGCTAAATGTATAAGAGTTTGTAACCAGTTCATCATAGGTTAATCTTATTAAGTACACACTTTTCAACTTACAGATAGTTAGTAAAATGGAGATAAAGAGATGATCACATTCACAGATATCCAATGCAACATCAAGCAGTTGCCATTTTAAAACTAGAATCAATGTCCTTATAATTGCTCTTAAAACTAGGCCAGCAAGAGGAGTTACACAATGGGTAAATGGATAAACACATGAGAGTTATTCCCCTTGCATTGTGTAAAAAATGAATGCATACACACTCGTACAACAATGATACACAGGTTTTAAAAAACTTTTTTCAGGATTCACAATTTTAAAAATTGAACTTTGATTAAACAGTGCATGACACACACCATGTATAACTATCAGTTTATTCAGTTTTTAGTAGTGTACCATTAAGATATGAAAAACTTAATCTATGTAAAGTATAATATTATCATTTACTTGTCAATACAGTTATAAATAAAAGGTTTTTAACCATTCTGTTAAATCCAGCCACAAAACTTACCAGAGGCACAAGAAATGATGAGAGCCAGTTGGTCGATGCATTTCAGAGCAATGTTGAAGTCCAGACTTCCAGCACTCAACACGTCAAAGGAACACAAACTCCTGCATTCACTTTTCACATTTTTTTCGGAGCAACATGCTGCAATTGAAAGTACAAGATGCTGACTGTAGAGATTATTTATCTATTTATAAAAAAAATTAAAAAATTAAAAATTGATATATAGTCAGAATAACCAAACCCGGTTTAAACACCATGTTAATAAAATTCAATGTGCATGACTTATCTTAAGGTGGCAGGGCAGTCAACACATTAACCATCAGATCTGCCTTAAACTTTGATATATAATATTTTTGGTCAAAAACTAACAAATAGTAATGAAAAAAATCCATATATTTAAGCTTTAAAAGAACTACAGTATCCATGATTTGAGTCAAATTTAGCCCCTATAATTGGCAATTTTTAAATGTGTTTCAAGTTCATTAAATTGTTGTTATTTTTCAGAATAGTTGATATAATAATTGTTTTTCAACTATTTATTTGGTTTATTTGTACTCTCTTGCAGTAAATGATGCCAGAAGTGACGCTATATTTGTAATTCAATCAAAATCAGTCAGAATTTGACATTTTTCTTATTTTTTTATGAATGGGAAATATTGAACTACACTTTGAACAAGAACAGACTTATAAGTCTTGAATAAATACATTGTTGATGAAAATATTTTGTTTATTCAAGCGGTTGCTCAAAGTTTTCTGAAAGAAAAACTCCTTGAAAACAATCCGTTTTATGCCAAAAATGTGAAAATGGTGGGAAAAGGTTAACTTTTTGATGTCATTTATTATGAAAAAAATTCACATGTAGATCTGTTCAAAGAAAGCAAAGAATTACAGTAAATTGATGATGTTCATTTTTGGGGGCTATATAAGGTCCATTTAATATATAGTTCTATTTTCCTATATGTTTATACAGAGCACTTCTTCATAATTAGGAGGTAAATATAGACTAAAAATAGCTACAACCATCCGGCCCTCCTAACCTTTACATCTATAGATCTCAATAAAGGTAAAACAGATTCACTCACTGCATGTGCATTTAACTATTTTTATCATGCAATAGACGTGATGCATGTAATTGTTAATTCTATCCCTGCCTAACTCACTGATCTACTGACCTGTTAAGTTATGGATTCCACTAGGCTGTGTAGGGGCAGGTGTACTTACAACATTTTCTGTGAAACAAAAAATACAACAAATGAAAAATGTGCATAATATGTGTCAATGTACATGTAGTATTGCTTGTAATTGTATTGATAGTAATGTAGTATTGATATCAATATTAATACCTCTGTATTTTCATAGAAAATACTCAGACACCAGAATTGAACGACACACACCAAATTCTATGTCATAAAAGCCAATGATTAATGGAAAATGGTTTGTAACAACAATCGAATATTGCCTGAAAGGGGTGTGTAATAATTTTAAGGTTTATATTATACATGGGTAGGAGAATTTTTGGTTTATATTGCACAGTGGGGAAAAGAGGAAATTTTATATAAGTATATAATATATATAGATTATTACATGGCAATTTTTATATCGCATCCTATATTACCCCGAGGTCGCTGTATTTCAGCCCGAGAGCCAATGATTATTGTTTACAAATCGCTCTGTGTCTACATATTCCATCTCTAATAAGCTTCCCTGAAATTTTTTGCGCCGCTGTTTGTGTACCAAGTTGATGTTGACGTAGCTATTTGACGTCATACTCGGAGATCGGAGTTGAACGACACATACCTAACTCTACGTCATAATGGCCGATGATATAACATCCGAAGATTGCCGGAGAGAGGTGTGATATAAATTTTATATCACACCCCTAGGGTTTATACCACACGGGTAGGCAAATTTTTTGTTTATATCGCACAGGGCAGAAAAGGGTATATTTTCTATAAGTATACGATATATATTGTTTTTCAATCATATTTGCTATTATGAAATATCACAATTCTTATTCTGTAAAGTAAAGTGAATACCATACTTTAGTTTATATCAAAATGTTCATCATAACTATAGAATTTTCTTTACACACCATATGTAAGGAACACCACTGATGAAGAAAGCAGACTGGAGCCCAACTCATTGGCCGCCGCCATTTTAAATTCATAGAGTGTCCCAGGATAGAGACTCTTCAGCAGTAAAGGTGAGGAAGGAGCTTCCATCTTTAAAAATAGGAAATTGAACAATTCAAATAAGACTCTTGATACTTTTTGAGGTGGACAATGCTTTTAATCAAAGCGAGCTGAGATAGAATCTTCTTGAAATTTTTCTGATTACTCAGACTGCCAAACATCAAAAATCAAAATCTATTCCATGGTCTCCATGAAAATGTATACTTAATGTATTTACACATCAAGAACCGTTGGTAAATACATGTACTTTTAGACTTACTACCTAATTGACTATTAGAAGTTTCCTATTTACAATCTGCGATAATTTCATTGGCTTTGACTGAATTGTTTCTGTGCTATGCTCTTTCTTACTTTATTCCAGGGAGATGTATAACTTTGTTTCTGTCTGTACAGTAGAGTGTACGTGGTGGCTTTTGCTCCGTTATTATCCCAAGAAATCACAGCCTCTCGCACGCCTGGGAGTACAGTAATGTTGACAGGCGGTCCGGGAATGGCAGCTGCAAGATATACAGATGTAATGTAATCAATTTGCTTATTTGGCAAATTCCCAAACTTCATTTCGATATCTTATTATCTATTAATTACATACCAGCATTTAAATTTTGCTTAAGTTTAAATTTGGTTTGCAGTTCTTTTTAAAAAATAAACTACTTTCAACTACATGAAGGGTTTTTCAAGAACTTATGTACAACTGAACAAACAAAAAATTGGAAGGAAAAATGAGAGAAATTGAAATGCAGAATTGTATTGTTTCATTTATTAATTTTAGTATTTTCTGGATATTAAAATAACATCCCTTTTGCGAAATTAAAGATCCTAAAACATCTAGCAATTGATTAATTTCATCCTTATTGCAGGGTTCTTATTGCCTGTGCTAATAGTCATCTAATACATTATTCTGCATGTACAATGTTTAAATAAAATGATAGAACTGACCTCTGCCCTCCTGGATACATGCATTGATGATGGGCATCCTAATGACACAAGATATGTAGTCCATGGAATTGTTCATGATTTGTCCGGCACAGAGCGACAGGCAGACGTCAGGCAGACTGTTCCTCTTACAACATGCTGTGTGGTCTCTCTGTCCTGAACAATAAAGTGGAAATTTTGTTAGTTTGCAGTGCCAGATTTGCCAGTAACTTCATGTAGTTGTGTGTAGAACAGGAGAGGATAGATGTGCCCATTTGTAACATAGATACCTACCTACGAGACACTGTTGTACTTTGTCGAAGTCTGCATCACACCTCAGGATTTCCACAGGTTGGACATTGGTCAGAAGGTCTGGTTTACACAGTTTAGATATGCAGGGATCACTCACTCCCTTCTTGGTGCAGCAATCTTATAATAAAAACAATTATTGGAAACTAGTCCTTTCTTCTGAAAGGTACTCAAAAAATTTTTATAAGGTGTATTTCAGTTATTTCCTTACCTAGAATGTCTGCCGCAACCTCTGATTTTGGTTGTGCTTCAAACAGAAATTAAAAAGACATCATATGATATGTCAATAAATTTAAAAACAATCCCTTTGGAAGAATTATAATCTTAGTTTGGGAAATTTTAAACAAGCATCAAAAAGCCTAACAAAGTACATGAGCTTGTCAGATGATCTTACTTGGCAGTAGGGTGACAAGGAAGGTTTCTGAGGGCTGACTGGATCCGTGGAGACCGAGGCTGACCACACGGACACTGTACTCCACCTCCAGCTGTAGACCCCCCAGCATGTACATCAGCTCATTGGTGCCAACAATACGAGTCTGGTAAACACAAAACAGAAAATAAACACAGATTACAAATAAAAAGATGGATCACTCTTGTATTCTTATGCCACAGATCAGATATTAGTGAGCAACAGGTAGATTTTGTACTAGTCTGATACATGTATTAAGTAGAGTATCAGACTGTATTGTACAATCTGTATTGATATTCTTCAATATTGCACTGTAACTTGAATCTAATTAGCAATACTTCCAGTTCAAAACATGCCTCTCACAGTTCTCATATGATAAAACATCAAGAAAGTTTTCTGCTTTAGTCTTTAACTGCTCTCAAACTCTCAATTAAGTTTTCATACAGAACTGTAATGGGTAAACATGTATATCCTATCATGGTACTCTATAACTATTATAGAATATACTTACACTTTTGTAGTGGGTCTCTGAGGTCAGCTTGTAGAGGACTTTGTACCCGGTTACAAGGTCGGGGTTCTGTAAGGGGGGTCTCCAGGTAACCAGCAGGGACTTCTGGTCATCTGACACGCTCTGTACTACAGAGACTGCAACAGGTGGGCCTGGCAACAACACTGCAAACGAAGCAACTCATTAATACACGTACAATAATCTCTTCTTCAAATTGCAGTGAATACAAATTTAAAAAGTACACATTTTTATTATTGGAACCAAGGGCAAATTTGTCTTAGGTTTGCTAATCACTGAACTTTCCTTAACTTCGTATATATTTATTATTTTGATGCCACCGTAAAATCAAGACACAGAAATCATGTTATAAAAATGTACTACTTTAGATTTATTTGAATTATATGCATGTACCAAATAAATGAATTTTCCCTCAAACCACCAAAATTTAAAAAGATGGTGTGTGTCATATTTGTTAAAAAACAGTCCTACTGTTTTCATCCCCTCAATATCTTATATTATCTATGCAAGGCATAAGAGAGTCAAAACTCCTTCCATTCATATTCTACCTTAAGTACACTTCAAATATGACTCTCATTGCTCTGTGTTTCATCTTCTATGAATTCTGTAATACTCACCGTTTCCCTCCTCCAGGCATGTTAAGAGATCAGGTAACTGGCTCAGACAACTCAGGTGTTGTGTATCCAAATTACTGGGAACAGCTCCATAACAAAAGTCTAGGCAGATGTCCTGAACCCCGCGCCTCTTACAACACCCAACATGGTTCTTCCCATCTACAAAAGTGTGATCAAATCTCAACTATTTCGATACAAGGAAAGTATCTACATGTACAAAGGTTCTACAAAGGTTAAACAAGAATTTTTCAATAAAGTATATAGATTTATGACATCATACAATATCCATGAGTATTTCATTATGGCCTTTGCTTGGAGCTTAGATGTAATGAACAGAGGGTTCTTAATCTTTCCAGTGACATGGCATGGCAATTAAGGAACCTTGTTGTTTAAGGTCCTTTGCAAGCACTTGGTTAAGGAATACTAGTAGGTGCTGCCTTTATTGATGACTCAGGTATATCCCTGATCAAATTCTAGACAGCAGTTGAATTTGACAAATGCCTGCATACATAATCAAGCACTTTAACTGCAGGGCTAGAACAGTGAAGTACATGTATGACTGTGAACTATGCTCCACTGTATGCAATCATGTAGGTGCATTCTTACATGTTATAAAAAAAAGTCAAAGTGTGTATCAGTACATACCTGTTCCACATTTGAGCACTTTATTTATATCTGAGGCACATGCTGTCAACACATTCAAGTCTGTTGGCATGCTGTTAAGGTGGCACACAGGTAAACAAGAACTGCTCACATTTGCATCAATACAACAACCTGTTAAAACATGGCAGAATCTGACTTACAGTTACTATATCATACAGTACCGTCAACGCGGATCCCGTATTTTCCGCGCACCCCCGCGGTCCAAATTGCAACGCGGTTTAAGACAGGTGTCTCAGGTAAAACCGCGTACCCCCGCGGTTGGGTCGTCCAACAAGTCAACACCGCCGCGGTCTTGACGATAAATTCCAGGTGAACAAAAGTATCGGACTGAAACGCGAGTTATCTCCCTCGACTAAAAATTAATTGACACTGTCAATTAATTTTGAGCTACTCGTAACTACATGTTTATATCATTTTTATTTAATGGAACTATCCAAAATAACATACGATATATTTTTAAAATGTTGAATTTATAGCATGTGTTTGATTAAAAGCATTCATCAATTCTGTTTCATTTATTAGTTACTTGAGGATTTATTTTACAATCCATTCAATTTGACGTGGCTTATTCAAAGTTTCATAAGTATGCTTGGCAGTCGGATTATAGTTTCTTTTTTTATTGAATCTTTTATATTAAATTGTGAGGAAGTATTGAAACTTTTCTGTTTAATCTACGTAAACTGCATACCGGGTAAATTAAATTAATGAAATGCTTTTGCTGATCTAAATGTCCGCGCGATCGAGTTTCAACAAACTTTCAGCCAGTTTCAATCGTATTATTAAAAACAGAAAATACTCATTTACATGCATTGATTATATTTGTATTTTTTTTATGTATTTTAAGTTCTTAATCAACTTGTTCATGGGGAAGGTTTTCTGTACAAGTAATATAATACACGGTCTAGAAAACAGCGCGCTAACCACTTATCATAAAGAAATATTCGCAAAGCGGTTTACGGCAATTTAAGGTCGCGAGGATATTTTTCAGGTTATATAACAATATTTTAAAATAATTAGTGTTGTTTAACCTTATATGCTTGTTATATTACTGCTGTCTTTAACTCGATATATTAACTTAAGGTGTTATTCCTTACAAGAAATGGAAGGAGGTAATTTTTTTGCATCACAAAACAACATAGGAAACTGTACAAGTTATTAAATGCATACATATTGAATTACTTAAAAAAATCAAATGCAAACTATTAATGTAAACATTTCCTTTCTTGTGTATATTAAGTATAAGTCGCGATCATATCCTGTGTATAGTGATTAACAAACCCAGGTAGAAAACGACATGCCCTCGGGGGTTTTCACACCTATTCAAGACAAAAGAAAAACTCTAAATTGCGTACGGCTTCGTCCGTAGAACATCGCGCATTTTCTATCGTACAGAAGAGGCTTCTTGATTATTATGAGTGCCGTCGATCCAAATATTCTCTACGATCTGAGAGAGAGAGAGAGAGAGAGGTTCTATTAGTTTTCATTTCAATTAAAGAAAAAAGAAGTATGTCAAACAATAAAGTATTTAACGTTTAATTTAGTGCTAGACACTGTGTTTGTAAAGTTTTATTCATATACTACTTTGTTCAAAGAGAAAACTCTCTCTCTCTCTCTCTCTCTCTCTCTCTCTCTCTCTCTCTCTTATTTTATGTGTTTTTTTGCGGGGAAAAACATCTTAAACATTTTATGTTTTTTTTGCGGGGAAAAAAACATCTTAAACATGTTTTCGGTTTAAGAAGGTAGTAAAATGAAATAATTATTTATTGTTACAGTTAGTTAAATTGTTTGATATACGGGTAGAATTCCTGATGGTCACTCGTTACGTGGATTATCCCCCTGTCTCATAGCCGTGTATTCTGTGCGTTCAAGCGTAGAGTGATTTCCTGTCTCTGCGATGGTTTCACACCTTTGTGTAAAACAATTGAGGCTAAAGTCAAATACAGTCTACTTTGACAGTAATTGACCGTAGGGGGGGGGGGGGGGGGGTACGAAAAACATTTTTCGCAAGTGATACCACATATGTGTAGTAGCTTCATATTCAACACACATCAAATGATAACAATATATTTTTGTATTAAAAAATTTTTAATAGTATGCCGTTGATCGTATGGTAAACGTTTACCTTGTAGCATGTGCTTGTCACTGACTAAGTTAATTGTCTTGAGCATCGACAGTCTCTCTCTCTCTCTCTCTCTCTCTCTCTCTCTCTCTCTCTCTCGTTTAGTTTATATTGAAGGTTTTATTGTTTTTTGCAGAGGGGGGGTGCATCTTAAACACGTTTAACAGTTTAAGAACACAGTAAAGTAAATAATCATTTATTGTTACTGTTAGTAAAATTGTTTGAAAAAACAGGTAAATTCCTGATGGTCACTCGTTAAACGGATTATCCACTTGCCTCATACCCGTGTAATCTGTGTGTTCAAGCGTAGAGTGATTTCCTGCCTGGGCGATGATTTCACACCTTTGTGTAAAACATTTGCGACCAAAGTCAAATACAGTTAACTTTGACGGTTATAAAACGTTGAAGGGGGGGGTACGAAAAACGTTATCAGCAGCTAATACTTCATTTGTGTTGTAGCTTTATATTGAACACATAAAAAATATAATTTAGTATTTTAAGGGTAAATTAAAATTTTAATATTATGCCGTTGACCGTAGGTAAACGTTCTTTGTGTAGCATGTGCCTGTCACGGACTAGGTTAATTGTCTTGAGCATCGATAGACTGTGCCGTAATACGAGCTACAAATTGATATGGAATAAAAACAATTTTGTAGTCGGAAATGTTTAAACTCAATAAAAAATCGAGGAAATAAAATATGTTATAGTTCTTACCCTCTCCTTCATGTAAATTACATTATGAAAATGATTAAATATTTTTGAAATTAAGCTATATCCACAGTTACGTGAAAATTATCACGGGTGTAGATGATTCTTCAATTAAAATTTCCATAAAATAATTGATAACGACTTTAAAAAGTGTGCATTAAATACGTAATCCTTTTATGTGAAATGAACACAATACATCAGACATGGCCTGTATAGAATGACTCTTAATGTTTGGTGGCCGTCTTATTTGTCTAATAGCGTACAGGTAAAAATCTCCGATCATTTTAACGGTAGGTCACACCGCCGCGGTTTAAACATGGCTGCAGCGAGGACCGCGATGAATAAACCGCGATGGTGTAACGCGGAAAGGATTAACTAACCGCGGGGTAGCGCGGTTAAATACGGGATCCGCGTTGACGGTACTGTATACCTCGATCAATCATTCTTAAAATAATAAAATCACTATGCATTTATCAACATTGGTTGATTACCACTGTCCAGTATTTGTGAGTTTTTAATTCATTTATCAACTTTAAAATTAAACTTCAAGTAGACCAGGCATTGTAGTTATGAAAATAAATTTTAAATTACAATGAATACACATTTGTTCACAAGATGCACTTAAGCGCTGCTTTTCACAGTCACTTTATTTCATTATTCTAAGAAGTTTGCCACTGTCATATTATCAATTAAGTTTAATTGCAAATATATAAAGGAATTTCAATTAAGGTATAGTCTGAACAATGGGAAATCCCATACTTGTGACATTCAGGTTCGCTGATCCATTTGTATGTCTTGGAACTTCATCAGCACCTGTAATATTTGGGTCAAGGCCAGGTCAGCAATAAATGTCAAAAATACATAACACTGTCATTGCACACAGTAGTCAATGATCACAGAGAGAACATAATCATTGACTCAAAATGGTGCTATGTCAAAGATGTGCCAATTATAGGAAGATAGCACAGAATTATAAATTATTTAATTCAAATTCCACTTGAATATTATGTGAAGCTGTTCTCATATACATTTCACAATGTGGCACTGATTCAACTTACCGGTACTCTCACAATAAGGATATTGCACTGATTCATCTTACAATCCACAACAACAATAAGGTACTGATTCAACTTACTCTCCCCAATAACAATGTGGCATTGCTTTCACTTACCTTCGACTATAACAATGTAGCACTGATTCAACTAACCCAATACACTAAAAATGTGGCACTGATTCAACTTACCATCTACAATAACAATATGACACTAATTCAACATACCTTCTCACAAAAACAATGTGGCATTGATTCAACTAACCCTCCACAAGAACAATGTGGCACTGATTCAAATAACCCAATATACTAACAATGTTTCACTGATTCAACTTACCCTCCACAAGAACAATGTGGCACTGATTTAACTAACCCTTGACAATAACAATATTGCACTCATTCAACTAACCCTACACAATAACAATATTGCACTCATTCAACTAACCCTACACAATAACAATATTGCACTCATTCAGCTAACCCTACACAATAACAATATTGCACTCATTCCACTAACCCTACACAATAACAATATTGCACTCATTCAACTAACCCTACACAATAACAATATTGCACTCATTCAGCTAACCCTACACAATAACAATATTGCACTCATTCAGCTACGGTAACCCTACACAATAACAATATTGCACTCATTCAACTAACCCTACACAATAGTAATATTGCACTCATTCAACTAATTGTACACAATAACAATGTGGCATTGATTCAACTTACCCTCCACAATAACATAGTGTGTCACTGAGACATCTGGGTTTTCCTGTATATAACACTGGTAATATCCCTGATCCCCATCCACAACATTATTGATTCTCAGGTTCCAGGTAAAATGTGTGTTATCTGAAAGGAAATTTTTCAAAACAGTCATTGTCTGTTATAATATATTTACATAGTAATGTTTTGTAGATACAAAAATTACTTGTAAGCAGAGGATGAACTTTTTTTTTCTCTGTCTTAATTACTATCAGTGACCTCAATACACATATTAACAGTATGCATTACTTGTATTATTTTGTTGTTTTTTTTTCCAATATTACCTTGAGGCCTTTCAATAGTATATTTATTTTTTTCTTGGGACAGAATTTCAGAATTGACAGAAATTTTGCTGCCATCTTTCAGGTTTTTCCAGATAGCCTACAATTCAAAACAATTGGAAGAAAATGCATTAATTATAATCAAACTTAACATTTTGTATGTCTTTAATTTTTTTTCAATAACACTATCTTTATTCAGATGTCATTTCTCCACGTTATTTGATTACAAAATGTTCAAAGTGGATGACTTAGAAACCAAAAATGTAGGCTACTTAAAAACGTCATACATTATTCAAATTTAATGCAAAGAGTTGCATTAAATTTTAGGTTCAATATTGAATGCATTACTCATACTTGGAACAATTTATGCGGTATTTAAAATGTAGGAATTGTTAATTGGATCAAATAGGTCTGTTTTGATTTCACCTTCAGCCGCAAACAAGGAAGCCAAATGCATACAGTTTTTAATATCACCAATATCACTCTGTATGATGCAAATTTCTTGGGAAATTGTTTTCTTTTACATTGAAATCCCAGACACAATAAAATGCAGGCAAATTTGTACAATACTGTTCTAGTAGTACTGCAACTGATTTTTGTTAATGAGTACTTATGACAATTAATCCATAAGGAGGTTCCAATAAGACTTTCTAAACTGAATTTCATACAGTACGTTGCATATTCATGTAAGACAGATAAAAAAGCTCTTTTCATTTCAGCCTTCTTTGTTTTTTTGTTTGTTTTTTTTTTTTGCACTTTTCAATAATACCATTTTTATACTATAAAGTTAAATTTAAACATTATTCATGCTAGATGGTGATCAAAACATTACAAAATACTTTCAAAACAATCAAATTATGAATAAATTCATGTTACCTTTCAATGCCTTTAAGCATTGGTAACACACATACACAGATATAAAAGGCCACGTATGGCGAAATAAATTCTAAACAGTAAAAAAATTGAGCTTTTTAACTACTGGAATATTGATTGTTGCAGTTAGAAAACTGTTAGTTATCAAAGAAGTCTCCTGTGGCTGCAGAGAATTATACCGCATCGTAATTTTCACTTCTTCTCTCATCACCAGAACCATACTTGTCTATAAATTGGTTATAAACTTGATATTATTTTTTAACTGATGCTGTCAGTGGCTATCATTTTAAAACAGTGATAGAATAAAGGAAATAGCTCGCCCACTAAAAATGCCCATCTTCAATTGTTACCCAGCATAGACGAAAGGATAGGAAGTTTTACTGACATATTCAAGGGCATTCTTTATAGAGAACGGACAATCTGTGATGCAGTATTTTAGAGAGCTCATGATTTTTTTATGCCTCCTTTATTTGAGGGCTAATGCTTCAATTCAATGTTTTGGTGCTATTTATGTTTCTATAGAAATTTTATCAGTCTGACATAGAAATCTTATTTCCATCTTTAATGATCTATTGGATTGGAAAAAAATATGATATTTATTAAATTAACAAACTGATCATTACAGAATACAAGTATGTGTGAATGTGACCTCAACGCTACTTATCACTGAGGTATTTGATGATATTCTTTTACTTAACCTTGATCACAAATTTTGAGGAGTTTAATCTTTACCTTCTTTGACCCTTGATCTTGAACCACACAAGGCAATACTACAGTGTGATCTGGATTAACTGTATAGTTTCCACTTTCTGATAACATCTTCAATTCAGCTGCCACTACATCAAGAAAAATCATATCCATCAGCACAAGTCATTTCATTCTTATATTTATATAACTAAAATATAAGAAATCAATTATGCACATTGTTTAGATGAATCAAATACCTGTACTGTAAATTCCTAAATAAACACGAGGAATTAATAACCACATAAAATTGTGAGAAGCACATCTCTCGGCTTTTAAAATCTTGCTTTTATTTTTCAGACAGATGTAAACTAAATCAAATGAAACAATGATAAAAATTTGGCAATCACAATTTTGAAATTCTTGAGATCTGATGCAAAATGGTTAAAATCACCAAATTAAGAACTAACATAAAATAAGGAATCTACTGTAACATATCATACAGTTTACTTTTAAGAGTCAAATAAATCAGATCACTGTGCTGTTGGATAAAATGTCCAACATTTAATAAATACTTGCCCATGTATAACAGGTGAGCTGCTGTTATCACAGACAAAACAGCTTTGAACGGAGTCATTCTCAAAGTCCTTGCATCCCAGTCGAAGACTCTGGAAAAAATAAAGTATAATCAGCCTCCAAGAACAAAACAGGTAGAGTGAGCTGCTTCATTTTTCAAGATAAGTTGATCAATGAATAGGCTGCTGTGCTTCTAATGTCACTAGGATGGACTGCTGACTCACTCTCATGTTCTATCAAAGTAGTATTACCTGAGAACAGTCTCAGAGCTATACATACTGCTACACACAATTTGCGGAAATTAGAACTTTCTCTTGAAAATTTTATGAGCTGAGGTGTAAATCTGGCTTTGCAAGTCTAGAAAATCTTTCTAAAAATACATGCATTTAAATCATCCACTTTTAAATAAAGTGAAATAATCCATTAAACGAGGTGACAATTATTTAACAAGTATATAATTAAAATATAAATATTTAAAACAACTGAACACATATCATACTAAAGATATTAAATTATGATATTAAAAAACATAAAAGTTTTGAATTATTGAACTATAACTAGCTGTAATCTTGTTTCTTATCAAAAGGAGAAAAATTATCAATTAAAGTGCATAGTACTGATCCCAACAGCTTGAAATTATGAATTGGATCCATTTAAGTTTTAACTAAATAATCCAGTTTTTACTGAAAGCTAATTCATTCAGTATTTAATAAAATTGTCATGTTTACATCTTTTTTCTTTCAAATAAACCATTTGTCTCAGTAATAAAAGAAAGAATTTTATAAAATATTATAATCCTGCTTTAATTTTTTTTCCTGTTTATCTTTCAGTATTTACCATAAGTATTACCATAATACCCATAGAAATAAATGCATAATTCATCACATGAAATATCAAATTACAGTAAATGAAGTATAAAAAAGTCATATATTAAACATATACATGCTTACAAATTCATGTTTAGCTGTGAAATCCTTTTAAGGTATGAAAATCTATTATGCAACATTTATCGCTAACTGACTGAACGATCAATGCAATTCTATTAAAGTGAATTTTTTTTCACATATTAAAGTGAAATTTATTTCACATCTCTATCTGATATGCATTGTCATTCAAAATAAATCTTAGTTCAAAATCTACATATTAAGCTTATATAGAGAGATGCACTAGCTACAATCTTCCCAGCCATATGATACGAGCTCCAAGGTTTCATTAGAATATCTTTAAGCTTTAAACCAATGGCTGCAGACTGTCTATGTCTTCTGTGTGCTTTACCTGTAAGTTTTAAAAATCTGTTTTTTCTAAACAATACCATGAATATTTTCTTCTTTTTGTTTACAACACAACGTGTTGCATCTATATTTGAAAGAACCATGCAGTGAGCTATAATAACTTACCTACATATTTACAAAAACTTGAAATTAAGACACTAGATGGACAGGAAATCACTGGAGAGTGGTTTCCTTAATACAAAGAACAACACAAACCCACTTATAAATAAAAGCAAAGGTCCATTTGTTATTTAAACAATTCCAAGAAATCAGAAAACAGATCTATGAGTAAACATTATATGTACCACGGTATAAAGATTGGAAAAGGTTAAATAAATGTATGCCAACTAACCAAATTTAAAACCCAAGAATTCTTACACAGGAATTTTTAGGAAAAATGTATATGTGTATGCATTTATATTTGTTCTCTCTTTCGATCTCTCTTTCTCAGTGTTGTTGCTCATGCATTTATTCTTCGAAACAATAAAATATGTGTGATAACTATGAACAGCTGATCTACAATGCAGTATATATATGTGTACGTGTATCTTGTTCATTAATGGATCAGCAAAAAAAAAACACTAGATAATCAGTGTCAGAACAATAGGCATAAACATAAAAGACATTTGCATACTAATTAGACATTTCTCTTAAAGACACCCTTGTTTTTTGAAAATTTAAGTACCGGCAATAAAAAAAACAAATTCACTATAAACAACAAACATTACACTGATAGCTGGGACACTCTCATGGCGTACCATGCAGACCCTCTGAATGATAATTTCTGTGTGGATATTTCGTGAACAATAACACTCACAGATCAATGAAATACAGGTAGCCACGCATTAACCCTGGGTCTTATGTCAAACACAAATATTCCCTGAAGGCCATTAATAAATGCATGCAACTACATCATATTCTTACCGGCATCTACCAACCCAACACAGCTCCATTTCCTGATCAATATACCCTGGTACATTCAGTTGGACTTTTATGTTACACATGCATACATACAATATAATTACCTAATCATAATTTGAACTCACAGGTAAACAAAAGAAACACATGCAGCTATAGTCATATCATGTTTTGCTTATACATGGTGTCAAAGGTTTATTGAAGTAAGCTACGGTAGTTTCCTTGTGAGGTTTATTTGTAATTGAGCTAAGGTATTTGGTTGTACGGTTCCACTTGATTACACCTGGAGAAAATGTGATGCATCATAGTACTGAGGCCACGATTGGTCAATGTCAGGGAAATTCACAAATAAAAATGACACGTACGGGTGTCATTAGCAAAAATTATCATTAAGCTAGATAGAATTTTGTAAATAACACTTACCTTGATCTTTAATTTTATTGATATAGTTCTCCACCAGGCGAATTTATCACTTAAATCAAAAAGATATAATGCAACAAAAATTCAAATGAAAACTGAGTCCTAAAAATAGACAGAGCTCCATTCAAATTCAGTCACGAAAAACAGAACTGCAATGTAGCCATTCAGTAAGGTTTTGTAATTTCACAATCATTTGAGCTTAGGATTCTGTGTCTCGATAGTTTAAAACTAGGTATTATCTACCTGTATGTTCAGTCATGCAGAAACTGAGTAATAAAAAAAGTAAATGGATCACGGGATGAGAGGAGGTAATCTATTACAAAAGATCCATGGCGGCAATCAATGCATTGCGGGTCAAGCAATTCTGCTTCTGCTTCCCTCATAGAAATGTCAACAGTGCAATGTGGTAAATATATTCCACAAAAAGACCATTGTTCATTTTCAGAAAATCTTGAGGTCTCTTTTGTTTCTTTTTGTTTACCAAGGTATATTTTATAATGATTAAACACTAGAATATTAACAAATATATACCTTTCACCTCATTTGCATGATCTATAAAAAAATACACCTTGGAGATAATAAGTTTTTTCTTTCAATTGATTTACAATATCCTTTATCAAGATTTCCTTGCATGATAAGATAATGACAATTCTAAGAATATATGTATGACATATGTAGAAAACCTGATTCTTTATTATGTATCTACTGAGAACGATATTAATTATTCTAAGATATTGCACAGAAAAGTTTATATACCCTTGCCCTTAGTACAAGACTTATCACTGTAACTAAAGATTACCCAAGAAAGCAATATCACACATATGATGAAATATATGATGTTAACAGATTTCTTTATAATTAAATTTGTTTTGCATTAAAGAATATATCAAACAAAATTTTAAAGAACTGAGTTTCCTCTTATTATGTACAATTTAAATTTTCTAGGTATATAAAAACACTACAATTGATAATTTCAACAAAAATTCTGACATATATAGTGGTCACATTTCAAAGATATATTTAGACCTTTCTTTTTCTTAAGAGTCTAATTTAGAGTTAATTAAGTCACTTAATATTCTAGTTAGGTATTATTCATGTATGCCCATGCATGCTGGTTGGCAAGATCTGACATCATTTAATATGTATTCTATTTACTTTACAGTGGGTGAACAGGGCATGCCATTTCTCAATTAGATGCTAGCTGTATCATATTCTCACAGAGGAATTCTGTATAATAAAAGAGGAGTCATTCCACTCAGTCATTTTGACTCAGTTTCAGTGAACAGTATTCCAATCTTTATATCAGTAGATGTATTTAAAAATTTTACTGTGTTATGGGAAATTACTTCCTTTCTTGCTTTGACAAATACCTAGATGTGCACATCCCCAAAAAAACACCAAAAAAAATTATGCAGATAATCCCCTCAGTTTATTGTACACTACAGGATCAAGTACAGGTGACGCCACTAATGAGTATTCTGGCTGTTATTTTGAACAAAATGGGTGTAATACTGTACGAGTCACAATACATGTAGGCCTATATGGTGTAGTTTTTATCAACCTCAAAATTGTTTATATTTTGTACTACAGGTATTAAAAGTGCCTTTTTAGACATTAATCCCAGTGCAAAATTATCTCAATTCCAACATAGGAGCAGAAAAAATCTGCCTCTTCACTTCAACATAATATATCAAGGGAATAAAAATACTGGTAATAATTTAATATGGATATTTGAGTGACATTCAAACTGAGTAGCTACTGAATGGCTTTAAATGAAAATGTCTTTAATATTACCTGAAATTTTACCAAAAATATAACAAGGTCATATTTCACTACAATTCTACAAATTATATGAAGTCAAATGGTGTATTCGTTTGTATACAATACATGTTTTTCTTGTCTAAACAGCATTGCAATACTGTAAAACTCACTTTCATTCATTTTGCATGTTATAGTTAATGCATTATATTACATTATAGTTGGATTGGTTTATTTTTTCCTTTTTTATCAAATACTAGTACATTGTCATGCAAATTAATGCAAACATTAAAGATTCAATATTGCACAAATCTACTGAAAATGTTAAGAAAATTCATAATTTTGTTGGAAAACTCATTCCAAGTAACACATTGAATATGAGCCAAATACCTGTATAAATACATTATAAATACATCATATTGTTTTTACGATAATAAAATAAGAAGTGTTTACAAATCAGCTAAATTAATTGCTATACTGTTCTATTGACTTGTCTTTTCCCATAATTGTATTCATCTCTGACTGTTGATATTAACAGGGACATACATTCAGGTGCCAAAAGTATGTCAATTTTTTCCTTTACTTGTATATATTTTATTGAAAACCAATATTTTTCAAAGAATAATTAAAAAGTAACCTCTTGACCGATTTTGAAAAGACTTGGACTGATAAATTCAGAATTTCTCTAGCTTTATTGGCATCTATGGAAAGCCGTAAGGTACCCCCACATTATTATTATATTTTACTATATAATATGGTCACAATAAAAATGTCCTACCAAAAATAATAATCACTTCCATTGCCTTACATTTTTATTTTCACGCCACAATAATAATAACTGTACCCGCACATAATTATAAATCTGCTCTAAATAAAAATGTCAACCAAAAATAATAATATCTCACACTAAAAGAAAACAACAAATCTATCTCGCAAAGATTATTATTGTAAATTTCACAAAAAAAGATTATTCCCCGGTTATCATTATTATTGTGTGCTGACAATAATAATCTTGCCAAGAAGACATTATTATTGTTGGTGGAAAGATTTAGACGCTTGAAAAGAAACGTTTATCTGATTCTGAATCACAATAATAATCTCTACCTTTTTTCGGGCAGAGATTATTATTTGGACGCTTGAAATACAAACGCTCTTACAACGAAGATGCTACAATTGCGCATGTGCAACTTAACTTTCACTTTAGTAGTTCATGATGGACGGACAGAAGAACAAGAAATGAAGAATGAGAAGTCATTCTGCGAGGTACGTTTCTTTTTAATTGCTATTTGATTGTCTCTAATCTATTAGGTACAACGGTTTGAGGACTACCCTACGTTTTGTCGAAGCAGACATATTCTTAAATACAACTAAAAACACTCGCTCCCAGAAAACTGCCTGTTTGGGAAGGATGCAAAAACTGGGGGGAGGAATAACAAAATACCATTTAACCACACTATTTATCAAATGTACTATACCCCTCCCACACCACCCAACCCCACCTTCACACACACAGATAAGGATTTTGAAGATTGGATAAGTGTTTATTTTGTACCTTTAATTTTCATGTTATACATTATACCGGTAGACAGACATCTCGGCCCAACGACACCTCGGCCCAGGGCGTTTGCCACCTCGTCCCAGACGGGTCGGCCCATGTAAAAGACACCTCGGCCCAATGAAACTATATAGGTTCTACTAAAAATAAATATTAAACAAATAGGGGCAGATAATTACTTTATCTATTCATTGATTTCTTCTTTCTATCTCGATCCTTTTTGAAGATAATGACCAATGACATGAAACATTCAATTGGTGCTAAATGTGATAAAATAATTAACTGCTCGTAATTAAATCTTCATTGTCACCCGTGACACGCGTTTGAGACTCCAAAGGAGAGTGCTGCATCCTCTTAATTGTTTAACTATTAACGTCATTGTCGTTATCGAAAATTGTCGTCATTTTCATAATTTTACTTTCTTGTTTGATGGTCTCATTTTTTTATAAATTCCATTTCTTTTACAAGTATTTGATATGTTATATTTTTTAAATCCGTCTTGGCCGAGGTGTCCTGGGGCCGATCGAGGTGTCGTTGGGCTGAAATGTCTGACATTCATTATACCAGTTTACATTATCCCCCCCACCCCTCCCAGATTGACGATGTCTTTTGTTTGTTTACAATAACCACATACATTATAGAGTATGAAAACAACTTTATATGTGTTTTATTTTCAATACTACGTACGTTATTGCTTTTACCTAGAAAAAAAAAACAGTGGATCATCGCTGAACATCAGATCCTTTGCTAAAATTTAAATGTGCTGTTGCTGTAGGCAGTGTAGGTGTAGGTGAGTCAGTCTATATAAGCCAGGCTGTGTAACTGTTAAAATGACCAGGTATTCTTGTTTAATGACATACGTTATATGTGTGCAGTTGCCTTATTTCTTGTGTTTAGTTTATTAAAATCTGTGATAAGATCAATTATGATTTACATACTGTAAACCAACTATTATTCGCAACAACTTTATCTCCCAATTTACCTGAGACTAACTTGTTTGTGGCAACTAATTTTCGCGATCAAGCCTTATCCACACCTGGTTTTTTATTACAGCTATATGGCAAATACTGGTCTGCGGCAAGAAATATTTGCAACAATGAGGCTCTTGCAAACCTCATAAAAATGTCTCGCAGGCGAATAAAAGTCGGTTTTACAGTTAATAATTCTCTAAGATTAACATATTGAAGTCCTTGGCTTTTATTCTCTTCAAAACCGACACAATTTATAATTATTACATTCTGCACAGTATTCTGTTGTGTATTTTTATATCAGGTGGTATGGGACACCTCCATATTGTGACGTTTTTCCGATCGAAATAAACAACAACAGCAAGTGTAATCTTATAATTATTTTCTTTCCCAAAATTGATATCTATCAGTGTGGCTCAGTTGGTTAGAGCATTGACTATGAATCTGTAAGTCATGAGTTCGAATCCTACTGGGGCTTTTACAATTTTAGAGAGGAGTGGATGGCCATGGTTAGTGAGGATGCATTCATTGATATTTGTTGTGTTTTCAAAACACTAAATCAATACTACATGTAGTATATGCATTTGAATCTTTCTGCAGATTTAGTCCCTCAGTGTGTTTATTAATGAGATTCCTGTTTGTCATTCTCTTAACTACAATAACATGTACATGTATCTTGATTGAAATTCCTGTCTTACATTATCTTCATTTGTGCCTACTTTGTTTCAGTTATGGAGATGCTTTCTCTTGATTCAGACAGTTAAATAGTTACAACCAGTCACCTACTCTGTAAGTAACTACATTAACGGTATGTGTTAGGATGAAGATCTTGAAACAATTAAATACATGCATATAATCAAGTCAGAGTAAACCTAACTGTACAGTAATAAATTTATTTTTTTCTAAGTGTTCTAGACAAAAAATGAAGAACTGTTCTGGTGCTTTTTGCACACACAATTACTTCTCAATACATTGTAATACTGTGTATTCTCTAGTGTAACTCACAGTGCTCCTATGTTTAATATACATACACCAACATCTGGTCATTCCTATTAGTTTCTTGTCAATATTATCCGTATCTTGTCAATGTAATTCATATCTGTTCTGTCTTAGTAATAAGTATCTGGCTAATGTACCAGCAATAAGTATAAGGTTTATATTGTAAATATTTTTCTTGTCAGTACATGCAATCAGTATTTATTTATTTTATTCACTATCAGAACTACATATATGTTTAATTAATCAGTTTTAGATTGGAATAAATCAAATATATGTGTTTAATGAATTTAGTGAGGTTTGTTACAGCTTACATGTACATCTACACAAGCCAGAACCTGTTCCCACATCCAGTGCTTTGATGGCCCCACTGAACTGATGATAGACGAAAAAAAGTTCACATGGACGTGTCCTGTCTGTAATGAACCTGCTTTATTTCATCAACTCTTCATTGATGGGTAACTGGTTTTGTACTATACCTTGTTTGTTCAAAAAGATATGTATGACAGATTAAAGATTAAAATGTAATTTTTATATACTTTGTCTTCTATAATGAAGAGTATGTGAAGAATACATGTAAACTTAAGAGATTTACCTGCAATTTGAACATCATATATCAATTTACTGAAGAATTTTAGCTAACCTGATCTGAAAGATCAAGGGAGGTTTTCTGTTCATTTTTTGTCCAGTGTATATATGTTTGTGTGTCAATATGTGTATAAACTTTTCGGTTTCTAATTCTTCACAAGTACCATTAAGCAAATTTCAGCTACACCTGGCACAAAGAATTCTTAAGTGAAGGGGGATTCAATTTTTTTAAAATGAAGGATCATCCTATCTTTCAAGGGAAGTTAATTTTAAATTATTGAAAATTTCTTGGCATTTTAGAAAAATATTCTTTATTAATACCATTTATCCAGAAAAGATGAAACTTGTGTGAAAGCATTCTCGGGTAATGGGGCTCATATTTGTCGAAATTAGGGTCCCCTGGGATAGGGTGGGGCCATAATAAATACAGAAAAATCTTTGAAAAATCTTTTCTCAAAATCTGACACAAGAGAAAAGGGGTTCAATATATAACCATACGATATGTTAAGAAACAAAATGAATGATTCAGATCCTTTGTAAACAATTTCTACTTGCCTAATAAAGCTGATTTGATCAGTCATGCCTTTTGTTGCTCAGGTGAGTGATGAGACCCCTGGGCCTCGTGTAAATATGACTGTAGTGTTTTGAATAATATCTTTAATTCATGAAATATCTAACTTTAGTACATGTGTATTTGTAATGTGCAATGTGTAAATCTACACCTACATGATTTTTTGTTTTTCTGTTGATAGAGTCTCATGTACCTTTTAAGGAGTACACCAGACAAACATCTGGGACAAGAAAGAAAGAAGATTTAAGCACAGGGATGGCTATCAGAAGGTTAGTAAAAATGTATTGGTAATTTTTTTATAAATCCTATAACTTAACAACTTTAATATATTTTTTATCTTATGTAATATTTAAAATTGATTTAAGTTTTGCCTTTGTAATATGACAGTACCATAACTTTGGACAGTTTATGCTGTAAACTAGTAAAGCAGAGCAACTTAAATTCTAACTGTCAAAAGTTAAGGTATATGGTACATACAATATAGATGATAAATTCACCCATGATGATTTAATTCTTCATTAATATGAATTTTAATGAGAATGCAATATCTTTAAAAACATGTTGATTTGCTACTATGTTTTGCATTTACAGTATATGAATATGATTATGATATTAAAAATATGTTCAACCTTTCAAATAAGGAATTAAATATTTTTATGTTTCATTTTAGGAACAAGAAAGAGAGAAACTGTATCAACAATATTACCCACCCTGATTCAAAAGGAATAAACACTTGATACCAAATTGTTGTAGTTCTTTTTTATGCATTAATTAGAGATTTACCAAAGTTGACATCAAGGAATAGTGTGCACAGTGAAGTAAAATTGTCAAATCTAAAATGATACATGTATATTTTGCTCACTTAAGGTACCTCACTACACCTAAACTTAAACTTTTTAACTGGGTTTAATGAAGGAGAAATCTTGTTATTGATATGGTGGGTAGGCAGAGAATTTATTTGGTTGTACATGTATATTATCATTGCTCAGTGGTTAAAGTATCAGGCTTGTGAACCGCAGATCATGAGTTCGAATCTGTTTGGGCCTTTTGATCACATTTACTAAATTAAAGTTTTGAAAATACTTTAATCAAAAATTGCACATTTTTTCAACTATTTGATTTTTATACTAATATTCTTGTCTATCTATCTATCTATCTATCTATCATCATCATCATTAGTAATTTTTCTGAGAAACTATTTTGAAGTGTAGTGAGCCACCTTAAATGAGAAATAGATGTATCCTTGATAAAAATTGCTTTAAAAGAAAATGAACACAGAGATTTTACATAAAAATGAACACATATACATTAATATTTACATTACCGAGTATGATTCCCTCTATTTCTTAAGGAAACTTATAGTTAATTCATAGCTCTATAGAAACAGCCAGACTGAAATCTACATGCCCCGTTTATTGATTAGTCGAAATCTACAACGGCTGGAAATTGACAGGAATAAAATTGACACTGTTAATATGTATTTTTTCTGCAATGTCGCCACCTTCATATCCCGCATGAATCACAAAAGCAAGCATTTTATTGTTTAAATGTTGAGCACATGTTTTACACATACAAAATATACATTGAGTTTATTTTCACACAAACAGCAGGCAGCCATATAGTATATGGTGATTAAAGAGGTCTACTGAATTGCACATTAACAAGCCTTGGATGAAGACTTCAGGACCAGGGCCTGGCTTTACTGACAAGATGTGATAAATATTTGGCCATTCATACTTATCTATGTATTTCCACTGCACCAAGCCTCCACGTTAAATATGTGTAAATGTACCTTTGAATTTTGTTTGAAGTACCAGGGTATCAGAAATATCCACACACATTGCAGTATACTTACCTTTTTTCATCCAATCAGCAGTTGCTAAATATTCAATTGAGTGATGACATTTGCTTGGTGCAGAACTTTTGATGAGGTCAGAAAAGAGTGTGTTGTGTTCTTAATATGTTTGATCAGACATACATGTACTTGTATGAGGTACAATTTTAACAATGAAGAAGAAGCTGATTCTACATAAGTGGATTTTGTTTATATTGTAATAAGAAAGGAGGAAAGAGCATATAAATAAATGCACAATAAAAAAAGATATGGCACGACTGGGAATTAAACCCTGGACCCCCGCAACTTTAGTCAGAAGCTCTACCGCTATGCTACTGTGGCCAATATCCACTGTTCATATCTTTCCCCACATATTTTAATGCATTACTTCATGTATGTTATAATGTAAAGGTGTAGACTCATATACTGGTACATTTAATTATAAAGAATACTATTTTTGGACTGCTTTAAACAAAATTTACACATTTAACACCAACATAAAACCTAAAGTATACAGCTACTAAAGTTGTTTCCATTTCATTCTGTCGATCAATCATGTTGTTTTAAACCCTTCTCTGAGCCATGCCATTTCATATGGCTGGTGCTTAATACAGCTTATTCCCAGTTTTCCATGATGCAAAGCAGAGACATTAGGACACCAGTCCATTACAGGTTCAACTCTCAGCTAATGCCGGTGCCCAAAATCAGTTAGGAGGACTGAGACAATATGATAAAATGCATTGTCAAAACGCACAACACGCAGCATTAATGACCACTGTGAGGTTTAGAACCAGTGCCTTTTTGGTTATTATCGTATAGCCTTATTCTTATAACAACCAAGCTACATGTATGTGCTCCACCACGTGTTGTATGTATGTTCCATAATAAATGATTAAACTAAATTACTTCACAACTAGACAACCAGTGTTAACTACAGGGTTGGGGAGGGGGAGGAGGTTATACAATACAGTGTGTTTAATAGGGGCAGGGTGCTGGTGTAAGGCACCCAACGCAAGTTGAATTAGTAAACTACAACTTAGGCTTAGTATAATCAACTTAGTAAGCATTATCAACCAGTGTTAGCATTAGGTCGGAGAGCGGTGGGAGGGGGGGGTATACAATACAGTGTGGGTTAGGAATCTTTTACACGTACATAAATTACACTTAAATGCTCATCATTAAACTTTCAGACATTGGTGTTAAACGTACTAAATATTAATCTTACACGTCTGTGTGTAAAACACACGCATAAATACATATTTCTTTTAGTCCTTCACCATTTGTTTACATACACCGCAATATTATACTTTCACTTTGTTAAACTATAGTGACGTCACATTTTATAATCTTCGTTGTAAGAGCGTTTGTATTTCAAGCGTCCAAATAATAATCTCTGCCCGAAAAAAGGTAGAGATTATTATTGTGATTCAGAATCAGATAAACGTTTCTTTTCAAGCGTCTAAATCTTTCCACCAACAATAATAATGTCTTCTTGGCAAGATTATTATTGTCAGCACACAATAATAATGATAACCGGGGAATAATCTTTTTTTGTGAAATTTACAATAATAATCTTTGCGAGATAGATTTGTTGTTTTCTTTTAGTGTGAGATATTATTATTTTTGGTTGACATTTTTATTTAGAGCAGATTTATAATTATGTGCGGGTACAGTTATTATTATTGTGGCGTGAAAATAAAAATGTAAGGCAATGGAAGTGATTATTATTTTTGGTAGGACATTTTTATTGTGACATATTATATAGTAAAATATAATAATAATGTGGGGGTACCTTACGGCTTTCCATAGGCATCATATTTAAATATTTTCCCAACCTTCAGTTCCTGAGATTTTATATTAACAATTTAAAATAAGATATAGTGCTAGAAAATCTCTTTAAAATATCTTAGTGTTGAGTTTATTAATATTTACAAATGAGTTGTCAAAAAACTATTTCAATGAATGTCAACAAGTGCAAATTGAATCTACTTTAATTGATATAAATTTCTTCAAAATCTGACAAAAAATAACAACAGAAACACCATTTAAAAACAAGTCTTGTATAGGGAAAAAAGAAAAAATTGACATACTTTTAGCATGTGAATGTATACATATATATATACTTTCATGTCAACCCAACGAGACAAATACCCTGGCATTTGTGTTTTTTTTTTTTTAAATGGGTGGGGGGGGGTACCATTTAGGCAACAGACCACAAACAAAACCCAATGATAGCCAGTTTAACCAATCTATAGTTGGAATCTGAAATGAGTCAACGGACGTGAATTTCTGCAAACATTTTAGACCAATTTCGGAAGAGACATTGGCCAAAAATTTTCATTCTCGGCGAATCTCGCTGAGATTATCATGATTATGGTGAACTGTTCCACACTTCATATGATTATCCTATATTTCCTTGACCTACTTTGACAACGGACAATTTTTAATTTAACTCCAATATGATGTCAAAAATTTCATCAAAAAGTAAATATACTATAGTATGGCACAGTACAACGAAACTTGTGAAAGTTAACACGGTTAAGGGAGAACGTCATAGGAAATTCGAATTAAGCTTTTGTAATTGTCGTGATAAGTGTTGTAATTATAGGTTCGAGGTGCAATTGGAACTTCATCATAAATATAAGTTTTTAAGGCTACGTTTGAGAATTTTAACCTACCGTGCCTTTCCAAATCCCGTTTCCCTCCAATAAAATATTGTTGATTTGGTATACTGTTTGGTAAAAGATAAGCCGACAGCGATATCAGTATTCCGGGATTTTTGTTTCACGAAAGATAACTCTTATCAATAACTTGGTAAACTATTTGTGGATATATATATTTTACCTCGTTATACCGGTATATCTCATGCGCGGAAAATTCGTCTTGCTAAATCCACGATAATTTACTGAAAATTCCCTAACACCCCTCCCCCGGTCAAACAAAATTTTCCCTAACCCGACTTGTGATTCATCTTAAATAATATGCCAACTACATGTAATTTGCTTTTTTGGGCACAAGACACAATCCATTCAATGGTTCCGTCACGATCTTTTTGCCCTCTTACTTTTTGACCACCCCTGTACTATAAATTTTAGTCCGAAATAACTGATGTTTTTCTGGCTTTTTTAACAATTTTGATATTTTACTTGCTAGGAAAACAAAAAATATCGAAATCGTTCAAAATGCCAGGAAAACTTCAGATATTTCGGACTATATAAATTTATGAAGACAAAAAGTTCGCGACATGCGCTGCATGCCTATGCGTTTCCATCTCAATCAAACAGCACTTGCAGAAAACTTATTTTTGTAGTTTGAATAGAAAATGTATCAAACTACATAAATTGAGTTTGCTACTTTTTTAAGACCTGTACATGTACGTTTCTCTGCGTGTCATATAAGCATCTTTTCGAAAGATTTGGTAGCCCTAAAAAGGGCTTTTGATTGTTTGAATACTGCTGACCGCAGGCTGTTCTCATAGAGAACGTTTACTTCTTTGCTGCCTTCTTGGGGGTCTTGGCCTTCTTGGGCTTGGCTGCCTTCTTGGGTGACTTTGCCTTCTTGGGCTTGGCTGCCTTTGGTTTCTTGGGAGATTTCTTTGCAGCTTTGGGTTTGGCTGCCTTCTTTGGTGTCTTTGCCTTTGCTGGGGATTTCTTAACTTTCTTAGCCTTCTCCCCTGCTGGTTTTTTGGCTGCCTTGGGTTTTTTCGCCTTGGGTTTCTTGGCTGCTGCTTTTGGTTTGACAGCCTTGGGTTTCTTCACAGCAGCTTTCTTCTCTCCAACGCTGAATCTGCCCTGAGCGCCAACACCTTTGCTCTGTTTCAATGCTTTGCTCTTGACGCCATTTTTCAGTGCCACCTTGATCCTGGAGTTGACTTTAGCGGCGTCATTACCGACCTTGAACTTGCTCATGACGTACTTCAGGATGGCCTGGCGGGAGGAGCCTTTCCTCTCCTTCAAGTTCTTGATGGCATCCAGAACCATGTCGATGTATTTAGGATGCTCTGCTGGCTTCTTGGGCTTCGCTGCTGCCTTCTTCTTTGGGCTCTTGGGAGCGGGGGCTGGTGCGGTATCTGCCATAGTTGTCGTTATCGTTGCTACAACCGTTCAGGTGAAAGCTCAAATGCTGACTGAAGTTTAAACCGACCGCTCCGCTATATATAGCCAGAGCGCGGACGTCGTTGAGAGCACCCAATCGATAAGCGCTAGTTTTCATGGCCGACATCAAAATCTACACGAAATGTGTCTGTTTGGTTTTTTTGAACGCAGATTACAAATTAACTATATGCGACAGGTAAAAAATAATAAATGTACGATGTAAAGCGTATCTAAAACTTCATTTTCAATCATAAATAAAGACCAAAACTGAAAACAAAATAACAAAAAATCGGGATTTAATGACAAATTTACACACGAGATACGGATTATGTTGCATTAAACATTGAATATCTTTGCTGAATTCGACAATAATCGTATAATTTTGAATGGGAAAATAAAGTTTAGATATACATGTACCATTATATATAAAGAAATTGTTAGATCATCTTTGTTAAACAAAGTAATTACGATGAAAAGTTGGGTATGTAAAACACAAATTTTACCGCGCCACGAAGAACGCACATTCGACTGTATATATATTTTTCAAAATATTTGCTTCAAACAAGTGTTATTTAGACAAACTCAAGTAGAAATAGATTTTTGTGTATTGTTTTCACGCTTCGGAAACATTTTCATGAAATAAAGAGTTTAATAAACGGTTTTATTGGGCTTTGTTTTCTTGCATTGACTGGCTGTCTACATGGGTTGTTTGTGTTGTGATCGCTTGGACAAGAATCTCTTTTTGCTAAATAATTGTCATATAGGTGCTTCTTTCGTTGATCTTGTTTAATAAATTGAGCAAGGTATTTGATACTTGTTTCATTTTTCGAGAAATGAACTACAAAATTCAGCAAGTCAACAAAAATTGCTTGCAAAATTTCAATGTTTTTGTAAACATGGCGGCTAACTGGATCCGCTCTGGGGCGAACGTTGCATATATTACACAAATGCATTTTCTGTCTTCAGTTGCATATCTATGAAAAGTGTAAATATGCAATTACTGCATATGAGCTTTGACAAAAATAAATGATACATTTATTGATGTCTGAATTTTCCTTGATCTATTTTTAGTAGAAATGACATAACGATATTAATTTAAATTCCTACAATACATTTATAAAGAAATTGTTTTGTGTTCGAATATATGTAAATTTGTGCCCATTTCTGTAGGAATGTATATTAATTTTTGGTTGCATTTAATGACAGTATCACAAAATATTGCAAATGTTTATAACTCTTGTTCTGTTAAACAAAGCTATGTTCAAATTATATACCAGGTGAGTATGAAACAATTAAATCTATTTGTATCAAATATTTTGCTGATATCGGGCAAAAACATGTTTATGGCATTCATATTTGATTCATTCAATAAGTATCTGTAAATGTGTCGACTAAATACAATGTTATTAAGGTTGTAGATATTTACAAATTAAGGCATCATCGCCGTGCACTGACATTTTTAAAGAGTCTTTTTTTTTTAGATCGATCAAACTTAATTCGATCTAAAAATCACTTCATTTGTTGTAGCATAAATATATACACCAGACTAATTTCTAGAATTAAAATCAACGTACATCTATATAAAAAAAAGGATTATATTCATGCAGATATACTTGAAGAGAACAATGTCTATATAACTGTGATTTATGTAGAAAATGCACGTGCACTGTGAATTATTGTAAAAATCGCCTTAATTCATGGAAGATATTTTTTTAAATATGTTATATTGGCTTCAGTTTTTTATTTGATTTTACATTCTAAATTACAAGACATTACAAGATAAATAATTGAATATCAAAATTAATCTCACTTCTTGATTTTTTTTAAGGGGTTTATTAACTTTAGAAATAATAAGCTCGTTTATTTTAATTTGCACACGCTGTAAGAAAGGTTTACTTTTTTGACTGTATACCCTATATTAACTGCTTCAATATATTTTAAAACAATTATTGAGAGCATTCGTTCGATCGGTTTTTTTTTCAGCTATAATTATAAACTGATAACTCGTATTTACAGGAAAGTTATTGTGCATTGCAAAAGTCGTAAAAAGGGATATTAAACGACATCATAAATTTTTCTATAAACATGCATACTTGAGTGTAGAGCCTTCATTCGAGAAAGATGTATGAGACAATAAGCACTTGAGATGTATGAGACAATAAGCACCTGAGATGCATGAGACAATAAGCACTTTAGATGTATGAGACAATAAGCACCTGAGATGCATGAGACAATAAGCACCTGAGATGCATGAGACAATAAGCACCTGAGATGTATGAGACAATAAGCACATGAGACATAAAACTGTACATGACACTGTAGTCTCCGAAATACTGGTATCTGACGTTTTCCTGTTTTTTTTTTTAAAACGATTTTGATATTTTATTTGTACGTTTCCTGGCTTTTTTAAAACGATTTTGATATTTTACTTGCACGATTCCTATCTTTTTTTTAACGATTATGATATTTTACTTGCACGTTTCCTAGCTTTTTTTAAAGATTTTGATACTTTGCTTGCACGTTTCCTGTCTTTTTTTAACGATTTTGATATTTTACTTGCACGATTCCTGGCTTTTTTTTTTTTTTTTTTTTTTTACAATTTTGATATTTACTTGCACGTTTCCTAGCTTTTAAAACAATTTTGATATTTTACTTGCACGTTTCCTGGCTTCTTTTTAACGATTTTGATATTTTCCTTGCAAGTAAAATATCAAAATCGTTCAAAAAAAAGTCAGGAAAACGTCAGATATTTCTGACTTGTACATTGTAATTATTTGTACGGCCGCACACATGTGCGTAGGAACACACTTTAACTAACGGTTTTGTTTTCTCTAATTCGATTTGATAAATAAAAAAATAAATGTAAAACAGATCTATAATCTGTAGCCTATGGAATAGTTTTAAAGACACTGTGATAGATAACTACGATATTTATTTTAAATTTAATTAGTACTCAGCGGATACATATATGTTGATTGATGTGTTGAGTTTCAAGTTCACTGTTGTTTGGTCTTTGGGGTATGGTGTGCCTCTACTAGCTGAGAGTCAACAACAGACGACGTACGGACTACGTATCTCAACCTAACTATAGAGTCAGTACCCTGCAACAGTACATTCAAATGATTAATCAAATATACTAAACGACCTTCGACACTTGATTTTGTAAAAAAAACAAAAACAAAAAAAAACAAACAAGCCCCCCCCCAAAAAAAAGAGCAATGGTAACGTTACTGCCGCAAGAGCTGGTACTAATATATCATATAATACTTACATGCATAACCTAACTAATACATTTCAATTAAAAAACAGATAGTCCTTGATAGCTATGCACAGATAGATCTAAATAGCATCTTAATACATGTATGAGACTTTAATGTGTTTTTAGTATTATTATCAATCATGATAATTTAATTAATCTATCTATAACATATAAAGATGTCATCATGCACAAGAGTCACTTGCGAAGAGTCATGTCGTTTCAATATTTTTAGGTATTTTCTTATATCAGGAAATGATTGTTTTATATCAAAAATTATATTCTCTGATATCAGAAAATGATTATATTTGATATCATCAATTCTTGATATGAAAAAAATATATTACTTCCATTTTCTGATATAAAAATATAAATGAATTTCTGATATAACTTTTTTCTGATATAAAACATTCGATTTGTGGATATCTGGAATATGATTTTTTGATATCAGAAATTCGATTCAAACTGAAATTTTGATGTCAGAAATTATATTTTCTGATATCAGAAATTCAAATAAAATGGCAAAAAAATTCACGTTTTTTAATGAAGACTCCTTAATATGACCCAAAAGTAAAATAAATGAAATTTATTGTAAGAATTTATAATAAGTGTTCCTTAATTATTTCTTGAAAGCGCTAACCCTATGCCCGTATAATGCCTGTATATATTATTTTCTTATATCAAAAACTCGATTTTCTGATATAAAATAAAACTGATTTTTTTAAAATCAGAAAATCATTTTTTTTAGAAATTTTTGCTTAAACAAATTCGAATTTCTGATATCAAAAAATGATTTTTTAATACAATATTAGAAAATCATTTTTTTATTTCAAGTATTCGTTTTTGAAATCAGAAATTACTTACTGAAATCAATAATTCAAATTATTGGTGTAAAAAATTTATTGTTGTTTTTTATATCAGAAAATAGTCTAAAAAATATTTAAACGGAGCCCCCTCAACAAAAGCTCTTCAGTGTCAGAAGTTACTAAAGGTGTGTGGTAAAAGAAATGGCAACGAGAGGCAGAAAACCTTTCGCAAATAGAAAAGCGGGTTTCCCAAATCCCACAGAAGAAAAGGGTGTCCACCCAACTATTCTAAAACAAGCACGAAAGACAGGCCAACTGAATTTGTCAGGGCGAAATCTCTCTACAAGTAATGATTTTCATCGCTCCCAACCTATGGATTCGTCCTATATTGGCTGTTATCTAGGACATTCATTCATTTAATCGTATAGCTGTATAGGTTTATACTTTATTCTAACGATGATTAGTCATAAATCAGCATATAGTTCTACTGGTGATCGTCCTGTTAAAATTTAAAAAATGACTTTCTGATAAAGTTAGATCCGGCTTTGAGTTTACCAGAATTCAGCCTATAGTGGAAATGGGGCGTAGTAGAATGCAAAGGAACTATAATCTTGTAACTCTATCATATGAAAAGAGAGAATTGCAAAAATATCCAACAAAAAGCTAAATTTTGCCTGTTATATTTTAACAGAACCTGTTCCTGTGCAATCCTCCTTAAATCTACAACTGCAAGGGTTAGACCCATTTATAGGACATATTCATAATAATTAACTTGAATATCTTATAAACTAATATTTTATGATATAAACGAAGTTCTAGTATCATTCTAATATCAGAGAAGCTTCAATAAATGAATGTAGATGGCAAGTCATTGAGGAAAATCTTGTTGAACCCCTGTCTATTTTCCAGTTCCGGATGCAGTATGGAGATTGAACCTCGATGTACCAGAAGAGGCACGAGATGTTCGCCTTGACAACACAGAGGACAGATGGTGGGAACAGACAGAACTCACTAAGCTCATCCTGGCCTCAAACCTCCTGACAGAAATCTCCCAGGAGATCAGCAACTTCCAAGCTCTCTCAGTGTTAGATGTAAGTGTATTGTCTATCAGGTGGAAACAAAAGCTACCATACACAATATTGAAAAACAAATAAGATCTTAAAGGCTAAAGCCTCCATCTGACAGGAAAATTAATGTTTATATAATTGAAGGGTCAAACTCTACATTGATAAATGCAGAACATATACATGTACCTGTACTTTTTAATGATAGACACACAGTGCATTGAATTTCAATGAGTGGTTGTCAACTGTTGCATTACAAGATGTATTAATCAAATGTTTATGTACAAGAATTAAGGTGCAACCTATACATCATCCATTTTATTTAGCTTGATTTATCAGTATGTCTAAATTTTCAGATCCATGATAATAGACTAGAGTCTTTACCACAAAGCATTAGAGAATTGGAAAACTTAGTCAAGCTTGATGTTAGGTGAGATGATTCTATGCTGCTATGCAAAACAAATTAGTTGATAAATTAGTATGTATTATGCTAAGTCAGTCAAAATTCATTTATAAAGATGGATAGCTTTGTCACTGTGATTTTGCAATACTTTAATATCAGTTTGATAATAGTAAAAATTCTAGTCTTTTGTAAGATTATATTTAAATATAATATTCAGTAGAAACAAGGCATCTATTAAATTTAAATTTGAATTGTTGTTAGGGAAATGTAGTTTTAATTACTAGTATACCTTAATTAGCAACAGAAAAAATTTGGTTTAGTTATCATTATACAATTTAGAACACACTGTACTGGTTTCAGAAACTGAAAAAGGGTAGGTTTTCCTTACTGTAATCAAAAGGAAGAAGTAATAAATTTTTTGAGTTTTTCTGCCTTGTAGTCGAAACAAACTAAAGGAGTTGCCTGAGAGTGTGACATTCTTGAGGAACCTGAGGAGTCTTCATGTGGAGTACAACGATTTGGTCTGTGTCAGCGAGGGGATAGGGCACCTGGACAAGTTGGAGGATCTGGTTAGTAGTTACAACTCACACAGTATCATCTGTTTGAATTACACAGGATAAGCTATAGCATGATTTAAGCTATGATTTCATCATTGTTGAGCACCAGTTTTTAGAGATTTCGATGTTGAAAATATCAAAGAAATCAAATGTTCATGAAGTAAGAAATAAGACAACAATTTCTACTTGTATAAGAAGAGCCTCATCTGTTTGATTTAATGAACCACAGGATAAGCTATAGCAGGATATACATGTATACTGTATACAGGGAAATATTCGCCCCGTTTTATTTTCGCTCCTTTCGCCTTCATTGTCCTCGGGCGAATTTAAGACTGGGCAAATTCCAATTTCTCAAATGATCTCTCTTAAACACAACTGTGTCTGGGCGAATTCAAGACGGGGCAAAACTGTTTGCAAGTGTAGAAGGGAAAATTACACTGGGCAAAAATAACCCTGTATACAGAACTGTGGTTTTATCATTGTTTGTTGAGCAGCAGTTTTTAGAGATTTCGATTTTGAAAATACAAAGAAATCGAATGTTCATGAAGTAAGAAATAAGACAACAGTTTTTACTTGTATGAGTAGAGCTGGAGTCCACAAATTTATGTGTCCTCAAAACTGCATTTTCAAAATCTGCAACAATTGATTAGATGCACGTTTTTTCATGAAACCTCAATGAATCTATATTTAATGCAAAATGAGATACGTTTATTTGTATATAATGCTTTTTTATTATGAAATACATGTTAGTGCAATGCACAGGTCCATATTAATTTAATGTTGGTTTTTATTAGGATCTTTCAAACAACCAGTTGTCAGAATTACCCCTACAAGTTGGACACCTATGTCATGTGCTCAAAATCAATGTGTCCAATAATAAACTAAGCAGTCTGCCCCCAGAAATCGGCAGTATGAGTGGTAAGTACCTCAAGTTGTCCCATACACCTACTATAAGCAGTTTTAAATTAAAGCGTCTTGCAAATAGAGAAATAACATGTAGATGACGCGACTGATTCCCAAGAATTGAACTTTGGCAAGAGTTATGGCCCTTTTGAGAGAGTAGAATAGAATACTGTTGGTGTTTACATTTGTTGGAATTTTTTAAATAATATGTTTTACATTTTTTGGACCATTTTTAAGAACAGCAACATTTGTTTGACTTTGGCAGCTCTGAAGTGTCTGGATGTGACCCACAACCAGCTGACACATCTCCCGGGAGACCTCGGGAACCTCCAACACCTAGAGCAGCTGTACCTCCGACATAACCAGCTGTCCGGAATTCCTCTCCTGAAAAACTGCAAAAATCTCAAGGTTTATATGGCAGTCTTCATTAAAAAAGCCCTTGATTGAAGGAGTCAATTTTACTTGTACAAAGATTGTAATGTACATGGTTTTTCTGTACATTGTGTTTGTAGAATTTATGAAAATTAATGTTTATTTTTCAGTACTCTTATTGCATACATGTGCATAAATGGTGAAATATGAAAATCATTAATGAATCATTACTCATTTAATAGGAAATTCACCTTGGAAACAACCAAATAAGCAGAATAACAGCAGAGCATCTGCAACACTTGGAGTCAGTTTCTGTGTTAGACATCAGGGACAACAAAATATCGGAGCTTCCAGAAGAAATAACATGCCTCAGTGGTTTACAACGACTGGATCTCACGAACAACGATCTTACAGGGTACAAGCAAAAATTATACATTGACAGAATTGATGACTTGAAATAAATTGATTTGAAGTTAAGGAAATTTAAATTTTCTTTTTTATCTACTATAGGTTACCATTTGTCCTTGGAACAATCACATCTCTTAAATCAATCGTTCTAGATGGAAATCCCATGAAATCTATTAGAAGAGATATTATTATGGTAACTCAACTTTCTCAATGCTCTAATTCTGCACTTACAGTATAAGTACCGGTATGTAAAATTTACGAGATCTTTGCTGTATTCATTTGGACTCGTGAACTGTTTACAGAGAGGTACGGTGGAGCTGAAGAAATATTTATGCAGTAGAATTGAAGATCCCCAGCCTATTGAGCCCACCAACAAAGGGATTCAGAATGGAGGGGACACAGGCATTGTTGGGGGTTCTGGGGAGGGGCTAAAGGCCCATGATATCCACCAGTCCAAAAGCCTGGATTATAGGTACTTACCAGCAGTAATTTGATAGATAGGGAATTGACAACTATAGATGAAGATGTGTCATTAAATAAATTAGTTTGTTTGATATTTAATGTATATTGATATATTGGAACAAATTTGTGCATTTTTCACTATACCTCATTGTTAAACAATATAAAAGTACCAGTATACATGTTTCGTTATACATGTACGGTATATGTATACCAGTACAGTACAGATGACAGATGATTCTTTTAAAAGTACTATGAAAATGTTATAGTATGATTATTAGTATGAGTTTTATATCTGGAAATGAAAAGTACATATTACATACTGTAGTTTCTATATTTGCATAGAAATTTATTTAAAAAAAAAATTTTTTTTTGTTGTGAATAAAAACTTTAAAAATTTTTAAAATCCCTGAAAGATCCAAGCTCTTGCTGCAAATACATGTACAGTAAAACTCCATGCACAGTAAAACTCGTTTATTACGAACATGGATATAGCGAACTGATTTTGAGTCCCATAGAGGTGAATAATGACGAAATTTAACACATTTATAACGAGTTTCTTTACAGTTTAAAAAGTTTGCACTACCATTTAGGTAGTATAAGTTTGAATGTATTTATTTTCACATAAATTCGTTAATTTCCAATCCGATTATTAAAGGTATCAAAAGAATGTATTTTCATCCTAACTTTCAATTAGCAAAAATTGTAGTCTGGTGAAAGAAAACATGCATACAGTTAATTCGCTAGTTATTATTATGAATTCGTTATAAGGATATAACGAATTACGAATATAACAAAGTAAGTATATTGGTCCCTAGGACTTCGCTATAACAGAGTTTTGCTGTAACATGTATACTTTGATATTTCATGTTGATTTCAGTAACAAGAAGGCTACTTCAGTACCTGATGATATTTGGGAGGTTGCTATGAAGGCAGGGGTAACCAGTGTAAATCTCAGCAAGAACCAGTTTACTGACCTTCCATCAAAGTTTGTGTTCTTATATTTCATAGACCACTACCAGTGATAAGGACATATGTATGAACTTTTTGTACTCATTTCATTTTAGTTTTTTAAACTGATTTTATTATTATGTTGTGGAATATACTGCATAGGCATCAAAACACTTCTTGATGAATTAGTGGTCTTTTTTAACTTGTTTTTATCTATGGAAACATAACATCAAGCATTTTGAAGTCATAAAGTTAACATTACATGTAAGTGTTAATAATCTATGACAATATACATCAATGTACATGATTATTTTAACGTAAAAGAGTACACTAAATTAGAAAAAATATCCTTTCACAGACTTGTGATGACAATTTTAATGTATAGGGATATTTTTTTTTATATTCTAAAAATTTGACATTTTATAGCAAGTGATGTGTATCAATGTATTTTACCAGGTTTTATTATACATGTATTTGTTTGTCTTTTTAAGGCAAATGTCACATTTAAAGACATTTAGATGCAATAGCTTTGTTTTTTGACACAATTTTAAACCATCATATTTTTCGTTTGAATTAAAAAAAAAAATGATATTTAACATTACGTGTATTTTTTTTTTTTTTGCAGTCTTATTCTCTTAGAGTCAACACTGAAGGAGTTTAACTTTGGATTTAACAAACTAACAAAACTGAACCCAGACATCGGCCTGTTTCTCCGATTAACCACACTGGATCTCAGGTATCACTCGCATTCACCATCCATTACACTGTAGGTGCATTACACAATGTCAAACAAGGTGGATATCATATTTATGTTTCATTGTAGGAACAATGGACTATCAGATTTACCCAGAGACATGGAATCTCTTCAGGATATGCGAGAAATAGTTCTCTCCTGTAATCGGTAATTTGGTCTCCTTCTGTACAGTAGAATGACAAGGACATAAAACTTGAAGAATTTTTAATTCTGACAAGGATAAATTCCTCTATTAAATACACTACATTTGTTTGATAGGTTCACCACTTTGCCTTCCTCATTGTATGAGATGAAAAAATTGGAGATAATATTTGCTGACAACAACAAATTAACAACGATAGATGCTGCTGGGTTTAAAAATTTACCCATGTTGGCCACATTAGATTTACAGAATAACAACATAGAACAGGTGCCCCCTGAGCTTGGAAACTGCACACAGATCAAGTGAGACATTGTTTCAAGACTGATATGACATAGATTAAGAGGATTGTTCTGCACATGTGATTATTAACAAATCAATCTGAATGTTTCTGCGTTAAGTAATTTCTGATCAATATTGATTCTTTTTATCAAATTTTATATCAAAAGTTGTTTATTAATTCTTTAAAAAATAATTTTCAGACCTGTATTTTTGTAGCATGAAAGTCTGTTCTTTGCAGATCCCTTTTGCTCAATTCTTTTTGTATTATAATGGTAGGGTCTGTCTTTTTTCAGATCCCTTTTGCTGAATGGCAATGCTTTCAGAAATCCCCGTCCAGCCATCCTGGCCAAGGGAACACTCGCCCTCCTAGAATACCTAAGGAGTCGTATTGTGTCGTAAGGTTAGGGACCTGAAGCTGATACACTACTGTCCATGTGGACTGTTAGCTCTGTGATCATTCAAAATATGCAATACACATAATTTTGACTTTCCTATCTCATCAAGATGATGTTGGAGATATTTATATTCCATTTGTTTTTAAAATGGATTTATTATTGAAACAAATTATTACAGCCTGTGTTAATTTTTTGGCTTTTAAGATGATTATATTTGCAATAAAATTAGTCCTGAAATTCATTTCTTTCTGGTGTAGTGCATAAACAAAAAGAGCTATTTAGCTCTAACGAAGTTACAAAGTAAATTATTACAAGAATGAAAACAAAATGTAGAATAGTAACAATTGTGTACAAGTTAGATAAAATTTTATTTGGTAACTCTTGGTAAAAGATTAGGTATTTAAAAGACAGCGAATAAAATTTTCTACTGTATTCTAATTATACGGTATATGTACAAATAAAAGTACAGCTAATAAGAATTTGCTAATAAGAATATAAAAATAAGTTGCTATCATAATACATATAGGTCTTGAAAAATAATTACCGGGTACATATTTGACAAGAATATAAAATCTGGAACTTGATAAAAGACATCACTTAATGTGTTTAATACATTAAAATGAATACAATAGTGATACACCAAAAATCTATTTCTATTAAAATGACACTTATAAAAGAAAAATTCTGTAGTTCAAGTAAATGCAAACTTGTATAAATATGTAAAACGATAAAGTTCCTTTGTAAAAGGAGTTGATAAATGTTTGAAAGTTTTTGGGGTCTATTATGGCAACTTCTTTAAAACTAAAATGAATCATCAGTCTTGAGCCAGTCTTAGAATGTACTTAGACCCATCTTCTGGAACAATTCTGTCCAAATCTGAAAAAATAATGGTTCAATTTTATTCAAAAGTAGAGAACAATTGTACAGGTTTATAGATTTCTGTTTATCAGTAGACAGTGTTATTCATTAAATATTTTTTAGTTCAGAATGGAAATCAAATTACGTAGAGTGGTAACTCCTAAAGAATAGATTACACTTGAAGTTTTTGTAACTTGTACATGTAAGTTCAAGGTTAATATTACTTGACCATTAAATAATGTCTGCTCAATATAGTGAGACACTTTGGCATTACAGACACAAACTTAGGTACATTAGTAACTCCAAAGGAATATACTGATCTACATTGGTTTCATTTTAAAATGTCTGCTCATATCTCAAGAACTAAATAATCATCTTTAGAAATCTTCGCCTCTTTGTATTTTGATTGGCCCTGACTGGTAGTTATCCACAACCCTAGCATTTAAATTTGATCTGTTTTCAATATTGTTACTTAGAGAGGGCATACAAGTTTCTACAACATTTTTAGTTGACTAAAAACTCAACTTTTCTAAACCCTCTCTCTCAGATTTTTCTCTTTGTGTTCCAGTGTAGAACATGTGGCTGCATTATTGGAAACACAGTTTGAACAAACTCAAATATACACTTTATGTGGATGCTTATATATTGTAATATCACAAGTTTTAGCAATATATCTCTAAGAAGAATATTTTTATGGAATTTTGTCTAGAATTTCCTAAGATTGAGTACTGATACCCCCTTTTAACTCCCTACTTTTGATCTGGAGGGTTAATCAGAGCTATCTAATCAAGCATGACTCTACATTACATAAAGATGTCTGCACAATGTACACAGTATATTAGTTCATGAGAAGAGTTTTGTAAAGGATGAATGATTGTGCACTATCAAATCTAATATAGAAATAGTCTAACTCTTGCTCAAACTTGAATCTATGCTGTAAAAGCATTTCTAGTGCAATGTTTATTTTTAAAATGAGATTTTTAAAAACCAAAACCCTTATTCTATTCATTTAAAAAAAACTTTAATAACCTAAATCCCCTTTGTTAAAGCTGCTTGGTTCGAATTTATGTCAAATTTTGTGTACATTTTTAAATGATGGTTATGCTAAGTATGTGTATAATAATAGACATTGCAGTTGTTTTCCTGGGTTAATTAAGCCAAATTTTAATGCAACAAAATATGTACAAAATTTGTTAACAAAACAAATGACATAAAAGGGTATCGCGTTATTTCACCTCATATTAAAATTCGTCCCCGACGTCGAGACCGGTATGGTTGTATTACGACTTTGACACTGCTATAAATAAAGGTCATAATGTTCAGGCAAATTAAAATTAACCTGTGTACATTTTGTTCGCTAATATTTCTGAAGTTTGCTTTGTTTACAATCGATGCATAACAAGCAGGTTAAATAAACCCGGTCATTCGGGGGACGAAACCAAATGGTTCCCTTAAGAAATTATTTTATTTACTTTGAATATTTCTAACTTTGAAAGGAGACCGATTTTGCTGGTGTAATTTGGAGAAAAACTATAACTTTCTAAGAAAATTGGTTTGTATGGAATATTACTTAATACTGTAATAATAAAAAATCGGACCAAGCAGCTTTAAGTGTGATTGGCCATGGAGGAAAAATGTAAATGTGAGAAATGAACACTTCAATTGATGACATTTTACTATAATGACAACAGAAGCTGGACAAATTTTGATCAGCTCATCTGAACTTTCAGCTCAGGAAAATTAATAAAAACCTAAAGTAAAGTCCAATTTCACATACCAGCATATCAGAAATTTATATAAAGAAAGCTATAAACATAAGCTTACACATGTTCTGAGGGTTTGGACTCCCACTTAAAACTACATTCCAATTCTGTCCGGACTTCAAGTCCATTGTTTGACCCATCACGCTTGTAAGAATGTAGCCATATGCAGTCTTTACAGACATGAATCTGAAATTTATACAAGGAAATTCAACTAATAAATATTCAAATATGTTTGGACATCATGCAATTATATTTATGTTAAGAATTAACAGTTGAGTTATTCTCATGCAGGATCACGTATATATACTTGTGCAATAGCAAGTGTGTGTGTGTGTGTGTGTGTGTGTGTGTGTATATATATATATATATATATATATATATATATATATATATATATATATATATATATATTTATATATATATATATATATATATACTTGCCTGAAGGTTGAGTTGCTTTGGAGTGTCTGGAGAACTTTGAGGAGAGTCTCGCCTTTCTTGATAGCAACAGAACCGAATGTTTGGCCTGATCCAGTGACCTCAATAGTAACTTGTATATTCCCAGCATTAGGATCAAAGGGGACAATTTCTGAAAGTGAGAAACAATAGTGAATGGTAAGAATGAAGGAGCGCCACGCCATTTCATTTTGGTTTCGTCTCCATTTTGTAAGATTTTGCAACTAGACAAAACCACTTAAGAAGCCTGGATTGTCAACAAATTACCCAAAACATGATTTTCAAATCAGCTTATCAATTTAGAAATAGATTTTCTTACTCTTTGTGGGACATTTCCCCATGACATCTGCCCATGACATCCCAGCAAGGGCTGGTAGGACATTGGAAGCTTCTCCAACAGTCAAAAAACTCCCCATTCTTTTGACTGCAAATGCAAACATTTGTGGTAAAATATTTGTTATGAAATTTATATCTTTCCCAGTTAAAAAATTTGATTTTTGTGAATGACCATCAAAGATATATCTAAACCTGCTCACTTTGTATCTCCTTTGCCAAAAACAGCTGAGCTTTTTCGATGGCATCCGCAGCCCCTGTCGTGTTTAATCTGGTCAGTGCCTACATTGAGAAAGCATAGAAATGTTTTTTTTTCAAGATAACTAACCTGATATGGTAGTCTTTTTATTTAATATCTTTAATATTTCTTCCACCATGAATATATGTTTTTATCAAAAACAGCTGTTAGGTATTTGAAAACTTAATTAACCAAATATAACGTCTTTATTATCATTACCGGTAGTTGCATTCAACCTTGCAGAAAAGTTGACTGACCTGAATAGCAAGCCCAGTTTGGTATGTGTCTCCAAAGCTGTCATTGACAAAATAAGACATCAGGTAGGTCTCTGCCTTCATTATTGTGGAGTAGTGGGTTGAAGTATTAATGCAAGATAATGCAAGAAGGGTCAGGCTGGCATCCTCTTCAAAGAGAAATAGTTACGTGAATCAATTATAACATTCATAAACAGTGATACTCTACATTGATACTTTTTTTCAATGCCATTTCTCTTTTATTTTAACCTGTCTTGTATTTTTTTTTCTTTGATAAATATGTTCTAATCAGATATTACCATGGTACCTTAATTTAATTATGCCCCCCCCCCCACCCCCCCATTTTCCATCACTCACTTGATTTCATCGCAAAACATAGTACATGTATTTTCTTACTTTTAATAAAATATGAATGGTAGTTAAGGTAAGGTTTGCGGCTTGCACTTTTTAGGAATTGTACCAAACTTACATACCATTTTGTTCACTATACTAAAGTCTTTTTACTCATGAAATTCAAATGATATTGCCCGTCCCGTTTTATAACTACAAAAGGTCAAAGTTCATGATTTTCAATTTTCATGTTGATGAAATGTAAACAATTTAGTGAAAAAATGTACATTTTATATGTGACTATTTTGGGGGTTTTTATGCTTAAAATGTTCGAAAATAATGTCACTATTTATATCATGATTCATTTTTATTAATTTCTAATGAACTATCTAAAAATAGAATAAAATACAACAAAAGTCTTAATTTTGGACTACTATTATGTAAACGAAAACATCTTATTTGAAACCTTTCCAGGTCCACCGATTTCAGGAAAAATGTATCTTAGAATATGTGTAATCTGATGTTCCTAAAACACTATTCAAAACCATATGATGCGGACTTCGTTTTTGTGGAAATTGATAAAATACTTGTGTCCTGTTATTCTTTCATTGAAACTACAAAACCCCGCGAAATTAAAAAAAACCTGAAGTCAATTATGACGTCATATAAATTTTGACGCCATAGCTGAAATAAAGGGTTGTTGGTGTTACGTCACAATAAAAATGTGTGAGTTATCTCCCTGTAACCGCAAACCTTACCTTAAGTTCATGCCTGTCCATGAGTCTGCATGTTTTAGATTGACACTAGTAAAATAGTATGTAACTGCATGGTTTAACTCTATAAGGTACTTAAATTAATACTTACCCACTGATCTGAAGGAACTGATATTCTGCATAATGACCTTGTTTTGCTCAGCTGTAATCTCATCTCCAGATATACATTTGGCCAACAACAGCGTAGCAAAGTCATTTGGATTGGCTTCATAATGGGTTGTAAAATTTCGGAAATTAGTGTCTAAAAGTCCCAGCAGGTCATTTCCATAGAACCGTTTAGGGGCCACACAGGCTGCTTCTAATGCAATGATATACTTGGCCAGCATGGAGCGGACCCAAGGAATACCATCAAGGTTCTTATTCCTAGAAAAGATTTATTTTTTGTTTTTAAGGTGGCTCAATCACTACACCTATAAAAAAGTTTCTCAGATCAGCAGAAAATTACAGTACTTGATTATGATCGATAGCAAGATGCATAAGAAATATATAAGTAAAATAGGTGAAAAAATATGCAATTTTGAATAAAAAATTGATTATAAAAAATTCTAATCAGTAAATATGAGCAAAAACCCCAGGCAGATTCAAACTCATGATCTGCAGTTCACAAGCCCAATACTTTAACCACTGAGCTATGATGATATTCAACCAAATCGATTGATACAAACAATTTGACAAAACATTAAATCACCATCTTGTGATATAGTGTCTTAAAAAATATGCCTTGGTGTAGTGAGTCTCCGCTACCTTAAAGATTTGAGATTGATGGTTAATAGCAGTTGAACAATATTCTGCAAATGAGTGGTTTGACTATAAAGTAGTACAATAACGTGCTGAAAGAATGGTGAGTACTGGAAAAAAATAATCTGTTCTTAGAGAAACTACAAGTCTATCTATGGTTCCAATGCTTCCAATTTTCTTCTGGAAGAATATGATTAGTCTGTAAAATAGTCAAACAATCTTTAAAAACATATACTGGTAAAGTCTGTAAAAGTTGTACCTCATGAGTGCAGAGAGTATATCATACTCCACAGCTCTGGAGAGAGTGTTGAAATCACAACCTCCTGGCTTGTACTTTGACATAAGCCCCAGTCTGAGGGCCAAAAATGCATCGGCATTCTCACTGTTCATCATTCCCATTGAAGTTACCTGGTAGTCTTTGATCCACTTTTCCCCATTATTAATGGCATACCTAGAACCTGCAATTTGGAATTTCTTATAACTTTGTACTGAAAGATATTGCATGCAACAAATGTTACTGCAGTCTTAATAATAAGTGTGAATTTTCTTACTTGATGGGTAATTTGGCTCTACGATGATGTAATTGCTCGTATTACGTGGAGAATTTGCTGAAAAAATGAAATTACAAAAATAAAAAAAAATAAAAAATGGAATAACCTTTATAGTTCTTTTCAACCATTGAACAGAATGCTGCATTAGATCTTTGGATAAATTGTATGACTACTACTCACAAGCTAGATACGCAATGAGACCGATGATTAAACCAAGCCCTGCCAAAATTACAAGAGCCAGGCAAAACTTCTCCATATTACGGCGACTTCCAGATTTCTCGTCAAATAAAGCTGAAATTTTATACAACTTATTACATTGTACTACATGTTTCTATTTAGATTATTATTTATCATATTGGATTGAGAGAGAGAGAGAGAGAGAGAGAGAGAAAGAGAGGGGAGAGAGAAAGAGAATATACACGTTTAAGAAAAATTGATGGATACATGCCTTCTTTGTCTCTTGCCATCTTGGTTTATTGGATATTTCTGTAAAGAAAATATAAGGTTTAGATTATTAAAGAAAAAGCATATTGATTTTTTACTGTTTATTTAAGCTCAGTGGTCATGGTAATAAAAATATATCTACTAATGTAAGGGAAAGTACTTGGTTTTATCTTTAACAGGTTGGGACCAATCTCCAGATTATAAAAGCCCAATTGGGATCTAATACCCCAAATGGGGTATAAATATGAAAACTTTTGATTAGGTAAATTAATTTTTATGACAAATCTGCATTAATGCATATCAAATTCAACAACTTTTGGTTAGCTAGTTTTCCTATAAGTCTATATAGTTTGTAAGATTGACCCCTAAGAAGTTTTGGGTAACTATACTGGGGGATCAATCTCTGTAACAGTGGGTTGTTTACCAAATTTTGTTACATTTCATACATTGCAGATTTGACATATTTTTTGCAAAAATAAAACAAATCTATTTTTTGCACTATAATTTACTTCCCATTTGGAATATTTTATCTCAAACGAGCTAGTTTCCCATTTGGGAGATTGGTCCCTACCTGTTTACTGGACTTCGTGCTGTTGGGTAATATTGGCACCCTGTAGCAGTGTAGTGTAAAATCACGCAACCTTACATGTTTTTAGATTACTGAATACAATTAACATTGTCAAAACAATTAGTAACCTTCTTTGTGTTGTCTTTTAAGACATGTAGGATTAACATATATAGAGACTCCATAATCTTACAGTTTTAAGCTCCACTTTCAATTCGATAAACATTACTTCCTTCTGAAATAATCCTGTAACTGAAATGACCTTGTACAGTTGTACACTTTCGAAATTTGGCATACCATGTATATGCCATTGTGTCTTGGATTCTAGCATTCTACAAGACTGAAAAAAATTCCCGTTTTGTTCTTTACCTCCTTTTTGCGACGTACATAAGACGCATCCAATTGTTTAGCTTTTAAGAAGATATCTACAATTCCTCGGAATAACGCAGTTTATTGCTGCTGTCAGTTTGACGAATAAACCTAAAACCCAATGTCGGACATTGATTGAAATGTGTTTAAGTCGGTTGAATTACTCTTACCTGTATGAAGCTGTACCGACACGCCACACCCTAATCCTGGATCTACCCGTGAACCTGCTGTAAGCCAACCAATATAACCCAGGTTCTAAAATTGTTCTATTCCTTTGCAAAACCAGTAGAGCGTTACTGCCGACTTTTACAATCAATTTTAAACTTTATTTAAAGTGCCTCATTTTTTTCTTCAGGGTAACTTTATTAGTTAACGTTGGGTAAATACGCACGGAGGCACACCACTTATTTTGTTTACCTAGAATGTATATGAAACAAACACGTAGTTCTAATCGTTTTTGAAAGTGGAGGAGGGGGAGAACTACCTTAACACCTTGACAAGCCAGCAAAATAATATTAACTTCACCGAACCTTAGATTGATATTGGGGGGGGGGGTACTGAATTATCGAAATATCCATCTTCATTATCACTTTTTTTTTTACTCTGTTTCAAAACAAGAAGGAGGCGATAATTAAAGGTACATGTATATATGCCGTTTGAAATGAAAATTTCAAAAGAAAGAAATGTTTGCGTTTTTCCAATAACCTACAAAAGTTATAAACTTTCTGCAAATTATACAGTTTAAATCAAACGCATTTAAAAGTATTAAATATAAATTCTAAATAATTTATTTACGGGTATAACCTGGGTTGGGGCAGTTTACGCTTTATAATCCGCGAAGCGGATTATAAAAAAGCGTAAATTGCTCCAACCCAGGTTATACCAGTATAACTTGGGTAGATATTGAGTTCACTCCTTATAGTTTAAATTTTCTGTGACTTTCTTTACAAATTGAGTGCGTTTTACTTTTAAAATGATATTTATATGTTCAAAATTCAAACGTAACGTCAAGCGGATTGGTACGTTTTTTTGACGTTGGTGCATTGTGACGTGTCTTGTGGCGTGCAAACCAGGTTATACAAATTTAACTTATTTTTTCTATCCAATCAAATGCCGTGTTACAACCAGAATTAAATTATATACCTTTAATATAAAAAAGGTCGGTGAAAGAGAAATGGAAAAAGGATGGGGCATGCATACCTCCCCCATGCCTTTGAGAGATATAGAAATAATCATAAAATGAGGGTTCCTAATTCCAACTCTTCTATAACAAACGTACCCGATCATTAATGGTCCATGATTGGTTTCGGAAACAAACTTTTGATTAAATTAAAGACAATACATTCCAAAATAATCAACTTGTAACTTGATAACCTGGTTAAAGCATGCTTGTTTTTTAATATATTGATACTGTAATGCGTTTTATTAATATGAAACTACATTATACATGTATTTTAAGATCATTTGCAAGTAAACTTTTTCATGAAAATTCATGGAGGTCCAGAGTATCTACGGAAAAAGGAAAAAAAAACTTATTTTAAACTTTTAAACTTATTTTAAAATTTATAAGAACAGAGTTAGCAGAGATATTTTTTCACACTGTCGGTATCTTATTGAATTAGTCGCATCTTTGCTAAAAACTGTAATCAATTGTCAGTTCTTTTCCTACAGCTGCCTATTATGTTGCATGAAATAGTTTTTGGAAAATACGGCAATGCATTAAACATATAGAGATTATTGTCAGAGTCAAAACCCGTTTGAGGCAAGGAGAAGGAAAGTGTGTGTGTGGGGGGGGGGGGGGGGGGGGGGTGGGACAAAGCTTGCATTTTTTGGTCTTGAGAATGTTCTGTATATGTAGATACATGCTGTATACATTAACTGAAACATATACTATGTACATGATTACTGCTTGTCTGTGAGGAAATCAAACATATATACCAAATGCCGTCTCAGTCAGGACAAAATCAGTATAAAATCCAAGGGCATTAAACGTGATCTATAATAGAACTGTAGAAAGAGCAAGAACATGTATATATGTAGAAGTGGGTGGATCATTCATCACGGCCTGCCATGCAGTAAATGAGACGCAGACGGGGAGGAGCAGAAAGGATGTGGGGTGGGTGGGGGGTGTTAATTGGTTTAGTTCTCATTATGATTAAAACTTAACCCGGATTTACGTATAACGTATCATATCTATGATGATACATGATATTTGTCACAATCTGTTTGAGGTCACATTAGAATGGAATGGGAACAAATAATCTGCACATTAGTCTGCTGCTCGGAGAATTCTATATCTAGGGTAGAACTGTTTCATTGCATGCAATTTCACTGAGTTAAAAGATTTTTTATTCTTTTTTTATAGGTTACGATTCATTGGTATGCATTGCATTTGGTTTATCTAAATTGCCATATGTTCTCTTCAATTTCGACATTTAAAAAGAAATTTTAAAACCTGTACAGTAACAGCTTTAGAAATAGTTTATTTAGATGTTATAACTTTCATTTAGTGTGTTTGCAAAGTATCACTTGTATTAAAATCGTTTCTAAGGGGAGAAATCTGATAAAAATATTTTCAGATAAATAAATTCTTCCGTTTCGCGAACAGCCCCCCCCCCCCCCCCCCCCCAATTGTTATATATTTACTAAATCCATTGTGACAGAGGCCATTCTTATTAATATGAAGCCAGAAGCTTTCATGCATGTATGAAAACTTAAGAATGCATGTCATTTCCAAAGGGAAATTTTTAAAAAATGTTCAATAAAAATAATTCTTTTAGAATACCGTTCCTGCGTGTCAAAAACATATACTGTATATATAGTTTTCTTGAAATACCTTAAAGGCGATTATAAGTTATAAAGAAATTTAAGAAATTTAAAAAATACTTCCTCCTTTAAACATACATAAAAAAGAAAATAATTTGAGTCCGCCTCTTATGGGATTCAATCGAGGTGTGGTCGTTTGTGGTTGTTTGTTCTTAGCTGCAGGTCTGTAGCTCCCGGTCTGAAACAAACAATCGGATGGACGACCTGGGAGCTACAGTTCCTTACGTGTTTTAAGGCGCACTAAAACTTGCACTAGTTTTAGACTGATTAATCTTATTTCCGAAATCATTCTGTACAAATGTTCCATTCCAAATACTACATATATTGTTACTTTACTTGCCTCTGTTTTATAACGTATCAGTTCTCTTGATTGGGAGTGTTACAATTTTATTTGTTGATTACTCTATTTTTCAGCAACTTTGGTAAGTCAAAACCCGTTTTGCCTCTTATAGCATCATAGTGGTAATGTAAATTGACAATGTGGTATTAACAAAGAAGAAGAGTTATCATGTATAAAATAAAACAACATGTATGGTAAAAATAAAATTAATTATTTAAATTTTCCAGTGTCTTTGCCTGTGATAACACTACGTATCGATTTTGTACTATCTAACCCATAACTTCAAATGACGCCAAATTGTGGCGCCAGCGGGTTTGCTTATTTATATTTAAATATTTAATCGTACGATGGTTTAAAATTATATAAATATAAGTAATAAGGAATCATTCTTTGAATATTATGAGGTAATAATTTCGGTCGGGGCGTGATCAAATCTATCATAAAGCCCTTCGGGCTTTATTGGATTTGATCACGCCCCGACCGAAATTATCACCTCATAATACTCAAAGAATGATTCCTTATTCCTTAAATAATTTCTTTGTATTTCAGACATTTCGTTTACAAAAGATCTCACTTGCCATTTCCCTGCTCGGTCTGCTCATTCCCGTTCCAAAGTTTTATTAGGGAAAAAAACTCAGACGAAAGACCTTTTGCTCAAGTAATAACGATACTTACGAATGATGAAGACTGTTATTGGAATATTGATAGCTGCATAACTGTAGCTCCATGGGTATTCGGGTTAACGGACCGTGGACCATCAACCCGAATTTCCCGTGGAGTTACAATTCTGCAGCAAGAATATTGACTGAGTGGTTTTTGCTGCGTGTTCGACTGAACACGTGTTGCTTTTCGCTACATATTGCCACAGTACTCTTGCATGGCATTTTGCTTCCATCTGGCCAGTTCCGCCAGTGGTATTTTCGGCTTATAAGCATTGATTTTAAGGAAACATTTTGTTAAAACAAGTTGCTTAGATGATAAAAGTGCTGAAAGGGTTTTGATTTGCCTAGATTTCCGAATGGTTAGAGCGCTGGCCGACTACTGGTAGAAGTGATCAATTCCAGGTATGGCGGTTGGGGAAGATATCAAACTCTAATATTTTAGTATCGTTGTACTTGTTCATTTTTATTCTTTACTATGGGCTGATATATTTAAACAATAAAATGCTTTCTTTAGTGATTCATGTGGGATATGAAGATGGCGACATTGCAGAAAAAATACATAACCCGCGTTAGCGGATTATGTAATTTTTTTCTGAAATGATCGCTCATATGGAGAAATAAGTCCGATTTGTTCTCATTAATATTCATTAACCACACTACGTAAATCCTGACGTCACAATGCATATAGTTCAAAGTGCGCTAAAGTCGTAGTATTGACTTTAGAAAGTTGTCGAAGAGAAAATTTTAAACAGAAGAGGATAATAAAAGCAAAACATCCATGTGTTCTGTCTATAAAAACAAAAGCTAGTTAAAACACTCTTTGTTTGTCCCTGAAATGTCGCTTAAATCAAATATATATTATAGAGGTTTGCAGGTTTGTGCCCCTTTACCTACAAGCAACAACCCCCAAAAAGACAATTTTTAAAACTAATTGGCACATTCATTTTAATTAGAAAGAAAAAAAAATGTACATTAATTTAAAGCATGAAATATCAAATACCAGGGAGCACCATGGCAACTCGCTTATATCAATTCAAAACATTCGAACTTCTGTGTCGAAATTGGCAATTATCAACTAATTCACTATTTTACTATGTAAATGGTTCCTTTCTCGCTTCAAATTTTCATATTCAAACGGCACAATAAAAAATAAATCAATTTTTAATCGAATAGCGTTATTTTTTTTTCTACTGGTGTGTAGGTGAAATTCATACCATGGCAAAAAGTTCCGGCGTAAGCGTTTCCGAGTTATTTGAGAAATTTTAAATGTTCATTATACATTACTTTGAAATAGTTACAGCCTCAATTTCAAGATGGCGGCCGTATGCGAATTAGACAAATCGGACTTATTTCTCCATATGTACCTTCATAACCCGCATAAATCATCAAAGAAAGCATTTTATTGTTTATATTTACATCTTTCTTTTAACTGATTAATAGAATGATAATAAAAAGTAAGTAAAATTTACTAAATAACTGTTAATGACATTATGTACATTAACTTAATGTACATAAGTAAGTTAGCTAAAAGAAACAGCCAAATCTTTGAGTCTGACATCATCATGATAATTTCGTGCTGTCCGTGACTTTTCTTAGCTCGCTGTAGGTTTCGACCAATCGATAAACAGGCGTGTCGATTTCTGTCCTGTCAGTTTCAGCCGCTGTAGATTTCGACCAATCGATAAACGGGGGAGGGGGGGTGTAGATTTCAGTCTGGCTGTTTCTATAGAGCTTTGAATTAACTATAAGTTTTCGTAAGAAATAGAGGGAATCATACTTGGTAGATGTAAATATAGTAATTTAAAGCGCTTTTCGTTTGACGTCATAGTTTACAGTAGTCATTTGATACTGGCTCAAAGCATTGCTATTAGAGATAAAAAAAATCGCAAATTATACTAAAGACACTTATACCAAAATATTCTAAGATATTAGTTTACAAGATTATTTCTACCGGTGCATGTACAATCATGCATTTCAGTGCCTAGTCACAATATATCTACAAATTTGAAAGAGTCAAGTTGAGTTTGTGTTTGTGTCGAGTTGAGTTTGTGAATGTGTCGAATTGAGTTTGTGATTGTGTCGAGTTGAGTTTGTAATTGTGTCGCGTTGAGTTTGTGAATGCGTCGAGTTGAGATTGTGATTGTGTCGAGTTGAGTTTGTGATTGTGTCGAGTTGAGTTTTTGTATGTGTCGAGTTGAGTTTTTGATTGTGTCGAGTTGAGTTTTTGTATGTGTCGAGTTGAGTTTTTGATTGTGCCGAGTTGAGTTTGTGATTGTGTCGAGTTGAGATTTTGATTGTGTCGAGTTGAGTTTAATAGCAGAACAGATTGTAAATTTTTTGGTAATAGGCACTGCCTTCTCTGTCTCAAAAATAATTCATTTTATTAAAATAATTTTATAGAAAACAATTAAGCCGAAATATATTTTTTTTTACATCTTTACAATTAAGACACTGCAAAATTAAAGCTAATTCTAAAATTGTTTTTATAAAAAATGACATGTTTAATGAAGACTACCAAAACTTTGCATTTTGTATTAGATGTATACATGTGCTACATGTATTGTGAGTAAAATATTTGATATAAAAAATATGAACATTAATTGGTGTTATACTTTTGATCAATGTAATTAAACAAATGCAAAACATAAGTAAACGTTCGTCGGGCTCGATGTTAATCACTTTGAATTGTTCTCGACATCATCAAATATTAGTTATCAAGTATATAGATATCAAGTATAATATTTTGTAAAAGAATATTTTTAAAAAAATTGTATATAGCTTCTATTGTGGGGAGGGGACACAAGTATGCAACTGATGAAAATATTTTCACAGGAAAAAAAATCTTCCGTTTCGCGGATTCGAATAGTGGCCTTACGGTGATAATTTTGAATTGCTGATTTGTTCATTGTGATCATTCACTGCGCTTCAAAAGGTTTTAAAACAGCCGTCCTCATAATTTAGGAGACACACATGTATGCTTGAAAGCCTAAAGAATGGATACCAAGGGGAAAATGTATAAAATTAAAATGAATATTTTCTTATAAACATATTCTTCCGTTTCAAACACACAAATAATTTTATTGTCTTGAAATACCTTATATAGAAATGCAAGGAGGTTTTACGGATTTTATTGTGAATTTTATTGTTACAACTAAAAATTGCAGAAATACTTCCCCCTTTAAACATATATAAATATAATGAATCGAATCAACGTCTAATTGGATTCTAAAACATGGATGGGTTTGTGCTTGTTTGCGCCACCTTGGCTGTTCTTTCTCCATCTGTTCTAGAGGCGTAAGTTACCTCAATAATCTCGGTTATTAAACACAACGCGAATAGAGAATGTTTTTTGTAAATACGTGAAGAAAATGAAAAAAAAAATACCAAAACTCTAATTTGTATTCCCGTACCTAGAATGTTTCAGATTATCAAATCATTGAACAGTTCAATTGTTAAAATTAACCGAATGATATAACAATTTTTATCGGTTTATTGTAATTTGGATGTAATGATAAGATACTTTTTACAAAAAGTTAATTTAATTGGATTATTATTTATACATGTATAATGCAAAAATATTTCTTTGAAAAAAAAAATCATATAGAAATAACACAAAAAATTGTTTTATTGGTGTTTGATTAAGAAAAAACACAAAAAATTTAAATCACAGTAAATCCCATGTTCAAGATGTCAAAAAGAAGTTATGCAACCCAGTTTTTCTTCGAATGTGTTAATGTACATTATCTAGCTGAAAGAAAAAAACCATGTAAATTACATATATACATTGTTTTGAACATATATTTCAGCAATCTTGTCAAATATCATTTCACCAACAACGTTGCTGTTCGCTTGATTGGGCATGTTTACATATTATACGCTAAATTACATTATTACACTTTCATGTTAAATACTGAAGTTCTGATTTGTTTAGACGCAGTTATATTCTGTTCTATTACCCTCAGCGTTAGCAACACACTTGGCAACGGGTAACACTATATAAATAGTGCCTGTTTGGGAGGGAAACAGTTGAAATTGACACCCCGAGAAAACCATTGTCAACCGACGCGAAGCCAAGTGTGTTGCTAACGCTGAGGGTAATAGAACGGATTATCAACTGCGCCTTAACCAATCAGATTTCATTATTTAACATGAAAGTATAATAAAACGAATTGTTACACGCGCGTAAATTATGTGCGTACGATTCGCCGTAGAATTCACGTCATTCCTATAAAAAGCAGTAAAGTTTTCTTTAAAATTAAAACATTCAGTATAATAAAATAAATATAGTGCCTGTTTGGGAGGATAACAGTCGAAATTGACACCCCTCGAAAACCATTGTCAACCTTGTTGACAATGGTTTTCAAGGGGTGTCAATTTCAACTGTTATCCTTCCAAACAGGCACTATTTATATAATATTACATTATTGATTGGCTGTTTGATGAAATCCATATTATTTTGCATATAAAACAGAAAATTCAAAACACTGTTGACACCAAAAGTTAATTTAATAGGTCTAAAGTTCATCCGGCCCGAGTCGAGTGGATGTGAAACTCATGGAACTGAAATTTGCATATATGAATGATAGATATATTATTAATCATTGCATTTCTACCAGCACAACATGTTTCCAAAAAACGGCGTATTATGCAGCGCAGCACTACTGCCGTTCAACGAATTGGTGGGGCGTATGGTAAGTATGAACATGTATATATTAATGTTTTTTAATAAAACAAATTTATGCACCCAGATTAGATTACAGATCACAGTCCTGGATCATTGGTTTTAAAAGTTAATAAATAGAAACATATATTCCACAGCGATGCATACGGATACAGGCGTATAACACTTTACAAAATATCATCTTATTGCTGTTCTGGTTGGACCGGCCTTTACTGCAACACCCGTAAGAATTAAGGAGTTTTCTGTATCTACAATATCATCCTCCCTTTGACAGGAACATGAACATGTATTGTGATAATATTTAAAACCAAAACCCTTTCTTCCAGCGATATGTAATCCTCCGTGTGCCAATGGAGGAACATGTGTGTCCCCAAACCGATGTTCCTGTCCCTCTATTGTTGGAGGAGCGAATTGTCAAGAAAGTATGCTTCTTTTGAAATACTGTACATATTTTGTTTTTAGCCAAAGTAGTTTAGTACTTCCGCTGTAAAATAAAATGATCGTTTTTGAATCGACAGTTGTATTTAAAATTAAAAGGGAAGTTATCATTTTAAATTTGCCTTGTTTTAATTTGACACTGAACATGAAGAAGAATTGGTTTTAAAAAACCCGAATTGGAAAAATATGTTTTTCATTCATACGGTAGTGTTTAGTCTATTTGAAAAGTCTTGTGCTCTAAGTATTCAAAGTTTTACGTACGCTTTCTTTCAAGTCTAAACAGTTTTATGAAAGCCTATCATATTCTAGCTAGTCAGAAAGAAAAACATCTAAATTAGTTGTTTACTGATATTTTAGCGACCACGTGTTCGCATTTACAACCCTGTTTTCCCGGGACTTGCAACGGTAGTTCTTGCATTTGTGATGAAGGATTCAGCGGGAACTCCTGTCTTCAACGTAAGAGAAATACAATGAAAAGTACATTATTCACAAATTTTAGCCATATGAACACTTAATTTGTATCTTACAGTGGAAAGTTCTCAAACAGCAACGTTTGAAAGTTTAAACGCAACACTTATACACATCAAGAGAACTGATAATCGCCAACAATACACATTAAACGCCGATGCTTTCTCCAGCTTTAAGTCTCTCTGGGTGAACAAGAAAAGTTTTAACTACTTTCTGATTGATTTCGAGGCAATATTCGATCCCGACCTTCCCTATCCACCGTCGTACATCAATGGCTCTAGTCTTGGAATAGTGTCTGCTTACAGCAGAGTTACTCTATCTAAAATCGGTCGGGCAGGTAATATAGACTTTGATATATTAAAAACTGATATATTAGTTAATATTCAGAATATTATATATAATTTTAATGTAACATGATTTCATTCTATTTATACCATTTAAATTCTACATCTCAATATATCTCTGATTTTAACCAGATTGTATCTTTATATCTTTTAACATATGATATCAATCTTCAGAAGGAATTACGGATATCAGTCTGAATAAAACGTTTACATGTCCGGTGTCGTACAGCGATATCTCGCCATCCACTGACGTGTTTACGTGCAATATTTCTTATGATCAATTCGACAGAACCCTGGAGGACGGGGATAAGTAAGCCAGAATTTCCTCAAGTCAACAAAACTATTTTTTCTGTCAAAACAAAATATATTTCTAGAATGCTTTAATCTTTCCTATTACAATTAATTACATTTTTCCCCTTTTCACTAGTTTAACCATTGAAGCAATTATAGAAACTGGCGGTTACAGAGATCTGTGGAATATTGATAAGTTCTACAAGCGAGAAATATTCAGTCGGTCCATTACCAAGACGCATATCAACTTCATGTTTGACTTCACTAAGCCTCAACACTGTTCCTACACACACGATTGTAACAATACTGATGATGTTCCCCTGAAAATCCCAAATGATGCATCAAAGGTAAGTGCGTGGAAATGTGATACAGTAGTCAATGAATGAAAGGGATGGCAAAACATTTGACGATAAACTATGAAATACTTGGTAAAGGAGACAACGGGAACTTCAAGCAATTTAACTCAACGCATGGAGTCGTCGCTGTTATATTCCTCCTGTTCATTTGATGCGTATTTCCGTTTTTATTAAAAAAAAAAATAGATGTCATTAACGAGACCAAGTCCAAATTTTTCTACTTAAGATATGTTATTAGAATTTATTATATGAATTTTAATACTTTTATTTAATATCTTTGGATTTAAAGGTTGGATATTTACCATTCCAATACTTCCGAAAGGACATACATGTATTTAAAGTTATTGACGTTTTAACATGTGAAAGTGTGAGATAAATATGTCGATTAAGTTGTATGTCAACATAAAGAAGTTGCATGTCAACTAATATATTTCGCATGTCAAGATATAGATAAGTATAAATCTTGGATATAAACATAAACACTAAGTTGACTGTCAACGAAATTATCTGGTATGTCAACATAAATATTTTGCATCAAGAATGTTGGTGGATTATTAGAGAATAAGATGTATACCACTCCTTTGTTCCTGGCAAAATCTATAGCCGCTGTAGAATTACTGTTGTAAATTCCATCGTGAAACGTCGCAAGATGTGAATAAAAATTTAAAACATTTAATGCATATTACATACTGTGGTTTCATCAATATTCGTTGAATACCAATTTTCGTGGATTTCGTTGTTAAGTTGATCCACGAAATAAAATGTTCATTGAAGTGCAATTTCTATTAACTTTTTTGTATTGATAGGGTCATTGGCCATGAATTTACGTATTCTTGAAACTGTGATTTTCACTTTTTCCACGAAAATTGATACCCTTGAATATTATTGTAACTGACCAATGTGGTTTTTTTAATTTCAAATTTCTCAAAGGATCCTTTCCCCTTTGGCGTTGATGGTTGGAGTGACATACCTTCAGGAATAGAGAAATATTTCCTCGAATTCCATAAACTGAGGAAAAGACTCCATACTTATATCCTTACGGAGGAAGATCCGATGAACCCGTTCTATAGAGAGGAAAGAAATGAATCCAGTCTTCCGTTCCCCGAGTTTACTCCGCCAGATTCGGGTATTTACTCCATTATTCTACAAGTCACTGATAAAGCAAACAATTCAGAATTTGCCAGACAGATCGTCATATATGACCCAAACTCTACCATCACAACAACTGCAGAAAACAACTTTCATGTATCGAGTGCGGAGAAAGAAAGCAATTACAAATGGCAATCTCGTTGCTTTTCAGTGCAAATCACGTGGGAAGGTTTCTTCGAGAACTCGTTACATGTTGATAATCATTTTCTTCTACCTGTGGAGAAGTTTCCTATTCAGATTGATGTCGGCAACTTGGAAATCGTGAAGACAGTTAAAGATGATTATGATGACCATGATGGAAAGAGAACCATCTCCGCCGTAAATCACGTGAATGGAATAACAGAATTCGAGCTATACTTTACATACATATCGTACTCAAATTCAACCGGAAATGAAACATTCAATGTTAACGAAACAAGCAATAATGAAATAATGAGCCCAACTGTGTATCCTACCACCAATATTCATAATTTTACTGAAAGTTTAAATAATACTGAAACGGATAGTAACAGTACTACTGTCGCCATGACGGATAGTAACAACAGTACTGTCGCCATTGCGGAAAAGAATAGCAGTACTGTCGCTATGACGGATAGTAACAGCAGCACTGTCGCCATGACTGCCGTTACCGTGACAACAACTGTTGCCGTGACCACAGTTTCTCCCTGCTCGTCCACTCCAAACACGGACAGCACAGAAAACCAATGGATAAAGATTCAGAACATCTCTGGTGCTATGCATACTATTGTACATCAGTGGGAGGATGGTGACAGTATAAACATTTCAGTCCGAGCCCGCGATATTGTAAACAACACCAAGGTTGCTTCCAGACTTGTAAGCTTTGACTCATCTCCTCCGTACTCAAGTGAAGCGGTATTCTCGAAAAATACAGGCAACAGAACATTTTCCAGCAGGTATATGATCTAGATTTTAACTAATTTCTTTTTATTAAAGTACTTTAAAATTTAAAAATTTTGCAAAATCTTTGAAAAAAGGGATTGTTTTATCTAAAAGACGTTTGTGTTAGATATTGAACGTGTTTTTAAAGATATTTCTTATAGATATACGTGCGCAATTCAGAATACAAAAGCAGTATAGCATTATATATTTCTACAAGCAAACCCAATTATATGTTGATTCACTAGTGTACGTATAAGAGCATCAGACAAGCACAGTGGAGTCCGACAAGTACAATGGCGACTGAAAGACACACAAAGGATTGGACAGATACACGAAGAAGGATACTTCATCAATGACCCGATTCAGGTTACAACCATTATACAGCTATAATTATATACATACTGAATACAATAACTTATTAAAGATGAAAGAGAGTGATTACTGGATGGTTGTCTCTATGTTACAGCCGGCTGACTGCACAGACTCGGCGAAATGCTACTGCATCCCAATGGGCGACTGCTTCAACATAGACATGGAGTTTGACTTCAACAACTGTTGGCTGGCCATTGACAAACCTCTATTGTCCAATACGTCTTTTATTTTGGAGTTGGAGGCATTCAACCAAGCCATGTTGTCTTCCAGTGTAACACTTTATGAGGTAACGTTTCTTAAAATGGCCAGTATAAAGATATTATTTGTCTTAATTTACAGCCGCGCTTTTACATGCATTTGAACTGTTGCAAGAACTGAATGTGATCATACAAAGCATATTAAAAATACAAATACTGGTAGCTTTTTAGCATAATTAGTGAGCTAACATAGATACTTTGCTTTATGTTTTCTAGCTGAACCATCTTACGAAATTCGATGGAATTGACGATGGTAAGTAAAGTATTTATCACAAATTCTCCAGAGATAACACTTTTTGAAAAGAAATTGTTTTTTATTTCCCATGTGCAGTGCTATGTTGATGCTTTGTTTGAAGAGTAATCTTTTTAACCACCAGAAAAATATGTGTTTGAATTCTATAGACCTATTTCGAAATTTATAAATTTATGAATGTCATTTACACTGTTTTGCTACAAATTCTTTATTGCCTAAGCGATGACTGGTCATTCTGTCGCCCTTTATTACTATTGTAATCACATTATTTAACAATAGTTGTTACTTTTAACACGAACATTTATATCTGTAATTAAAATTATCATTTGGCAGGCATGAAATTATTTATTTTTTATTTACTTCGCAGGTTCAGGGATCACAAATTTGAAAAGCGAGGATTTAGGGATCGGGATCAAGCTTACGTGGGACACCGTCCCGTCCTGTTACAAAGTATCCTACATCTCAATATTCCTGTACACAGACTGTGATAAATCCAAGCCCCCAAAGGAAATCACCCTCCCTACAGATAGGAACGAGTTTGAACTAACCAATCTGGAGTCTGGAAAAGAATTCTGTATCGAGGTCATTTCAAATAGTTCAGGAACTTCCAGTCCCATTGTGAGCAAATTGACCTTTAAAACGGCAGCTAACATCCCTATAGCTATGATCGCAGCTGTCAGCGCAGGTACAAATTTAAACGCATACGGTAATATTAATACACTGTATCTCTCTATGTTTGGAAAATTAAATAACTAAATTATAAATTTCATACGTTTCAGTGATTGCCATTTTATTAGGGATTATCGTTACTTTTGTTGTCCTCTGGAGAAAGGGACATCGAAAACTGACCATGTACCTCAAGAGACAGGTGACTATGATACACAGAGAGAGAGAGAGAGAAGCATCCTCCTTGATATTTTTCAATTAGGAGGCTCGATTGTCAACAAATGAACTATCAGATCTACCTAAAATTTTAGGATATGATATGTTTACCTATAAGCTATTATTAACCAAAGAAAAAATCCGTAAATTTTAACTTTTAAATTTGGGTATCTTCCTGTATTTTTACAACCCTCTTAAATCAACTAAATGTAAATGCATCCAAAACACATCATTAAATCAAAGTACTGAAAGTACTGAGAAGCGCTAAGCTGTCCCTACATAAGCAAAAAATTAATTGCATTATACATGTGTCATGATGAATGAATTTAAAAGTTTACATACGTCATATATATAGCCAAGATTTTGCATTTTTGTATAAATTGAACTACAAACAATATCCAGGACTGCGTTCAATAACCAAGATGCGTGCATAGCCGCTAGGTTATAGATATCTAGGTCAATTGAATGATAAGCTAGCCTAGCCTCTAGTTCATTGATTTAAAGTTTAAATTATCAGCAGATGAATAACTTCAACGACATGATTTGGAAATTTCATGCAGAAATATATGTGTTAAAAATCATAATAACTTATCAAACGAACGAAATATCATTAAATAATATAAATGTTGTGTTTGTTGCAACTTGGTAACTAAGGCAGCCATCTTGAATTTGATGCTAAGTCATAAACTTTTAGGCTAGGTATGTCTACATGTACCTAGCGGCTAGCTAGCTAATCGTTGAACAACCTAGTTGCTACCTAGCCACTACAATCATAAACACAGAATAAAGCGAGCTTTATAAAAACAGAAACAGTTTTACAAAAGCACTACTACTACAATAATAACATACAAAAGTATGTATGCTAGTTTTAATAAACAGAAAACACTTTTACAAAAGCACTACTACTAGTACTCAAATTACTCAATAACCTACAAAAGTTCAAACTTTTACAAAAGCACTGCTACTTCTGTAATAACCTATAAAATTTCTAATACTAGTTTTATAAAACAGAAAACAGTTAACTACTAGTGCAATAACAGAAGAAAACAACCCAACTTTATATGAAATAAAAGACCGACTTGTGTAAAATTGCATGCAACAGAATTTGTCATTGTCATATGCAAGGAGTAGCTTCAGAATTTGCGTTAAATCATAACACTATGGTCTTTCCACATGTGCAATGTAAACAAATACCAGAAAGTGTTTATGCCTATACCATACACTTGAAACAAATCTTTTTTCTTCCGATACTAAGTTGCAATTTAATTCCTTATGAAATGCTTTACTGTTGATCGACTTTATATTCTAAGAATTTGAAAGTCTGGAATTCTGTTCATATTTCCCAATAGTACTTGTACTACTTTTGAAATACATAAAACACTATGCTATCCATCTTGTATTGTCAGTTTTGTTCTGGGAATTATTTTGCCTTTTTACCGACATCACAGCCCGTGTACTTATGTATGAAACCCCATTGCAACATGTTGTTTACAAACTACGTATGCTCTTTGACCTTTTAATGCACTGACAAATATTCTTTTATTTTAATTTGATGTTTAAGAAAAAAATTACTGTGATTATTTGTGTGTTGCTGCAAATAATAAGAATTATTTTGCCTTAACACCGATACCACAACCGAGTACTTCTCTGCATTCTATTATTAGACATCGAGTCATCAGATTATTTTAGATGGTTATAGGTGGCACTTATTCGGAAGTGACATCCCCGAAAAGCAATGCCAATAAGCGCTTTGCGTACTGCGTACGCTTAGCGCTTAAAAAGTCAGTTATAAATCAATGATGTTAAGATTGGTTTAATATACAATGTACTAGGATAGTATCACTGTGTGCAAAATAGTCTTAACCTAACTGATTAATAATTGAAATTTCATGAAAAGTGAATATTTAATGAAAACATGTCATTTCAATCTGTATCACAGACTAGGTATTACAGTGGTCAGTTCAAAGACGAGGACCTCTACGACCTGGGTAATATAGTGAGCTCCGAAAACCAAGGCTGGTTGTTTTCCTTTGACGATATTGACCTGAAGGGAAAGATAAAAACCGGACACTTCGCCGATATCTATTTGGCAAAAATCCGCAAAAAGGATCTTGCCGTAGCAAAAACTCTTAAAGGTTCTTACAAATGAGATTACTGCTTTTCAAATTCTTAATTTTATTATTTATTCAGGTATTACTTCAGAAATTGTAAAAAAAAAATTTTGATCCCAATATGGAATGGAAACATAATGGTAGAAAATGAATTAATTAATAAGTGCTTTACTTTCAAAATTCATATCAAGATTTTGTTCTCACTAAAAAAAAAAAACAACAAAAATTGCCGTAACGATTTAAAAGATGACGTTACTGGTTTACACACAGAGGATCACAGTGAGGAGGATCGCCTGGTCCTGCAGGCAAAGATCAGCTTCTTCGCTACAGAGGTCCCGCTCAACGACAATATCATTCAGTTCCTCGGCTCTGTCCTCAACCATCCATTCTGTAAGCATTAAGTTGGATTCTTGAATTTTCTTCTGAAATGCTCTGACGCTAATCACAGTATAAAAAAAGCTTACCAAATGAAAAAGATTCAGTATTTAATTGTTTCCGAAAGGGGGTACCTTACATTCAACCTGATTTGTTAACCTTGTTTCCTACAGTTGGTCCCTATATGTTACTGGAGTACTGTGAGTTTGGACAAATGAGGGATTGGCTGATTGGCCACAAAAATAAAGTGAACCATGAACAGATTACGGAGTTCTGTAAACTGGTACATGGAATAGCGAAAGGAATGGATTGTCTGGCAATCAAAGGGGTGAGAAAAATTTTATGTTTATCTTACTGTTGTTTCCATGAAATACAATTCCGTAAATGCCTTGAAATTTATAAATTTATCGAGGTTCTGGTGTGCATAAATGTGTGCAGGGACTATATAATAGTTATTATTATACTTTCATGTTAAATACTGAAATCTGATTGGTTTAGACGGAGTTGACAATCCGTTCTAATACCCTCAGCGTTAGCAACACACTTGGCAACGGGCCGATAGAACAAATTGTTACATGCGCGTAAATTATGCGCGTACGGTTCGCCGTAGAACTCACGTCTTTTCTATATAAAAGCAGTGAAATTTGCCATAAAATTAAGACATTCAGTATAATAAAATAAATAGTGCCTGTTTGGGAGGGTACCAGTTGAAATTGACACCCCTCGAAAACCATTGTCAACCTCCGCTTCGCGTCGGTTGACAATGGTTTTCTCGGGGTGTCAATTTCAACTGGTACCCTCCCAAACAGGCACTATTTATATAATACAAGCACTCGTAAATTTTATCGCCGTATATACATGTAGGTACATGTCCTAAAACAATTTTCTGTTTTGCAGCCTTGATCGTCTTAAGATTTTGTTTTTTGACAGAGATTTAAGCTCTGTTTATGTGAAATCAATTTGTAAATCATTATGCTTTGTTATAAATTTTGTTGTATTAATGACTTTACCTAGATTGTGCATAAAAGACTTGGCACAAGAAATGTTCTTCTGACATCGCGCCTCGTTCCAAAAATTGCAGGATTTGGACCAACACCTGAAGAAGGAGAGAACGAGGTGAACAAGAAAACTGGCAAGGTAAGCAGTGTAGGAAAATATAAACCATTTAGTATAACTTTTTATTTCACCGTTGCTACTTTGGTTTGCATGTTCTCAAACAACTTCCAGAAGAGAAAACCTACGAAATGGCTGGCCCCAGAATGCTTCGAGTCTATGCAAAACTGTACCTCAATGAGTGACGTGTGGGCTTTTGGTGTCGTTATATGGGAAACATTCAGCATTGGTTAGTGTAAAGATAAAACACTTATTATGAATTGATATACCTTAATACAATGAATAAATGTATGATTTATAATAATTTATCTGAAGGACAGAACCCTTATCCTGGAATTGATGTTAAAGTCATTCCAATGAAAGTAAAGAGCGGGTATAGAATGAGTGTGCCGAAATTCTGTCCAGAAACGTAAGTTCATTCTGTGTGAAAGGTAAGAGTGTATTACTTTGAATTTTGCCGTTTGGTTGGACTGATTGAGAAAAATATAATATTTTTTTTATTTTAAAGTCTTGGATCACTAATGGAAAGATGTTGGGCAATCAAGCCCGAGGATCGACCGACATTTGCCAGCATTGTAACGCTGCTTGACAGCTATCAGGATGAACTGTATCCATGTCATTACGATAATTCAGACTTGGATTATATTGAAATTAAACAGGATGAAATCGTTATTTAAATAACTTTTATAACTTAAATTACTTTTATCTCACTTTTGTTTGTCTTTGCAAGTGTTTTTTTTTTTATAACGTAAACATTATTTCAATGATTAATCATGCTATATAATAAGACACTAAAATTCTGTTGCTATTTTTGAAAAATACATAATGTATCACAATCTTGTCATGGAGACTTTTATGTTCAAGATAAATCTCTTGAATCTCTTAAATCTCAAGATGGCCCCACCGTCACCGACTTTCCTCAAGTAAATACTCAGCCTCAATTCTGAGTTCATGCACTTTTCTTTTAAGTAATTGAGTTGAGGACTCGAAAATTTTGGTGACGGCGGGGCCTGGATGCCTAGTCTTAATTTTTTCTCCTTTCTTCCTCTCATCTTAAAACTACAAAACAGTACATAACCCACGCTACAGGAGGGTTTCTGTCTCTCTAGTGGACTGCTACAGGGGAGCCCTAGGACTCTGTGTGTGGTGTGTGATTATCTCCCCTGTGGCAGCAAATAGATAACATACGCTGTACAAGTATATACTAAGTATGTATCTTAGATTATATGTACGTTTCAAGAAATCTTCTATGTCAATATGTTATACATGTACAATTTTTATGTAAATTTAAGCTCTTTCGTATTATATTTGTTTAAACAAGATGACATCTTCAGTTTACTTACAAGTACTTTTTTATTATCTCTATATTATATGCATGCATTTCAAATATGCTTAAAATGTTACATATACTTTATATTGTTTATGTATTTTTTTTATATTAATATTATTAAGGTCTTCCGTTTCCAACGGAAGACCTTACTATTATTGTGCTTGTAAGATTATTAGGGTCTTCCGTTTCCAACGGAAGACCCTCTTGTTATTCTTCGGTTTCTTTTTATTATTATTATACTTTTTCTTTTTTTTCTGACTCCTTTTCCGCTGCATAACTCAAAAAGTTTTCAACCGATTTTAATAAAACTTTCAGCGATTGTTGCAAGTTGGCGTCCCTCAAAGATATTAAAGTGTCAATAACAACGTCACTTCCGTTTTGACGTTACGTCATTTTAAAAATATTAAAAAAGTCATTTTGTCCGGGTCTTTTCTCAAAAACGCATTAAGATAGAGGCTTTAAATTTTCCATGATTATGAATTTGTCAATTTACCTGTGCAATAAGGCTGGAAACAGAAATCCGTCACTTCCGGTCGAAACCGGAAGGGAATCAAATTTTTCGAAAATTTGAATTTTTTGATCAAATCAAAAACGTATATGTGTTTTGTAAAGCTTTTCAAGCTGAATCTAACATTGAAAGCCGTTTTAAAATAGGACAATGCATTACAGAGATATTTGGGTTTAAAAATTGATTTTTCCGGAAATTTTAATTCTGCGTTCTTGGTTTAAAAAATAGCGTTAAGTTCAATGTGAAATTAACTCGTACCAAAAATAATTGTTAAGTCGTACTTAAAGACATTCGGATTTTTTTTGTTAAGTCCTACTTAAAATTGTAAAGGAATTTGTTAATTCGTACTTAAAATCATTCGGATTTTGTTAAGTCGTACCAAGAATTATTCGATTTTTTATTATTTTTGTTTTAGGGTCTCTTGTTATTTGTTTAAGAACTTTTCTTCTTACAGGAACTTCAAGCTTTACTTTTGACATTAACGGAAGACCCACTCGTTGCTTTGCAACGAGCTTTGCTCTAGTTCTTATTTTTTTTTTTTTTTTTTCTTCCTAGACGCGAACTTTGAGGCTTCATATCTTGCTCATTTCTGAACGGTTTTTGCTCAAATTTTCAGGGCTTATAGACATTACAAAACACTACCTAAAACATTTCATAAACTTTAAAATTCCTCTTCCGTTAACGAGTTATTCCCCTTTTAAAATTTTTTAGGGCCTTTGGTTTCCAGACAAAGGCTCCGAGACTATGATAGCAGGGAATGGGAATCCGGCGAATTTGAATAACAGAGACATTGAAGTTGTGCACATCGATTTTTGTTTTTCGATTACGTTTGTTATTTAAAAAAAGGTAGGGGGTCAAAATATAGGATTCCAAAAAGTGCGAAAATTTAGACATATTTTGCTCTGTATCTTTTAAACGAAAAATATTTTGTTAAGACATGTAGAATAAAAGTTGTGCAGAATGTTAAGGGCTTTCATTTGACACCAATAAAAAAGGGCTGGCCCCTAAAATTAAGGGCCAATAGCGCTTGAAAGTTTTTGCTTTATAACTAAAAAACGGTTAGGATTTCGATATGGCTGTCGCTGGAAAAGTTGTTTGTTGGGATCTCATAAAGGTCGTTACATTGTTATTTTGTTGGTGATTTGTGTTGTATGAGTGTAAAAAGATGTACATGTTAACATGTACCTCGTTTAATTTGGCAAGTTAACGAAAGTCTATGTGCGTGCAACTGGCATAAAGTTACCACAGAAAGTATGCTGGTTTATACAGGAAATTTTTTTTTAGAACAAATTTTTTTTTTTTGGAGTTTATGTCAGTTTTGTTAAGTTCTTATAGTGCACAATCCCTAAAACGAGAATCGGAAAACAAAACATTCTTCTTCCTTTGTAGTAAAACACAAACTACGGATTTAAAATAAATATATGTATTACATTTGAGTTTTCATACTGCATGCATTTAAAATCTACCTTGAATAAGAGCTGTGTGTGTACCGTTACGTAAGCTATCCCTCACCCGCGGCCTAGAAAATCGGTCACCATGGTCGCGACGGGGCTAACTAGCGGTTATCTAATACACGAGAGTGGCGTCTCTCATATATGAGTTTATTTAGCCGCGCACTCTAGAATTGTTTTAGTTTATATACCCGTAAATAAAATACAAGATCTGTTTTAATTTCTTCATGTTATAAGAGTTTGTCCATCTTGTTTTTATTTAATTAAACATTAGAGTGTAAGAAGACGTTCTGAAAATTTATAAAGGCGATATTACTACAAATCGGAAACTTCGTCAGTCTTAAATTAATGGTTGGTTTGTAGGTTTAAAATGTTTATAAATCTGTACAAATATTGTTTTAAATCAACAAACAACCCACAAATATAAAACTTTTAAATGATGATCATCCCTCGCACATGGCCGAGGAGATCCCGCGCGAGTGCATGTTTCAGACTTTTGTACGAACACAACTATTTTCTTTTATTATGATTTCAACTATGATATTGGTTTAAGATGAAAAGATAAATTTATTTTACATGTACAGTTGATTTAGCAATGATTAATACGATTGCGCACAAGGTAGTTTATTATAATCAAAGTTCCATGTTTCATGTTTGCGGTAGGTGCTGGCACGATAAAAGGTGTCCTGAATTGAGGCATTCGGATTTGTTTTAATTGGCAAAAAGATAATCAGATTTGACGAAAATCATTTTTTGGCGACTTCTTCTTATGTGTAACATTTTCACTTTCCCACCCGTTTGTTTATTCGGTCAGTCTGTGTTAATTCAATCACAGCGTGCGACCGTAAATATTGTGTCGCTTTGAACAGCGCACACAGCTGAGAACATCTATAGCCCCAGTCGGGTTATGTTTATATGGCTGCAGATCATCAATTGTTATGTAATTGAGTAACAATGTATCGAAGGTTATCGAATATTATTGAGTATCGAAGTGTGCTTTCACTACAGTGGTCAATTGTTAAACAATAAGGCTATTATTCGAAGTCAATCATCTTCACATTATACATGTAGGTGCGAAATCGTAATCGGATAATGTTGCTAATAAATCAACCTGTTGAACACGCTAAACTTCTACAGATATGAACGGAATAATATATTATACTTAAAAGTTTTAAGTCAAAGGAAAATTGTTATCGGATTAAGAAGTTATGAAATACGACTACATTATGCAACGCAGTCGGTCGCCATAGAAATCATCAAAGTACTGCAAGTGTCGACAGATTTCTTGTTTCTTTGAAATACATGTACCATGATAGCTCAGTACCAGAGTAAAGCTAGCCAGCACTAACTCCAACGCACTAACAAAAAACAAGTATCCCTTTTAAAGGAATGATCGGCAATAATCATATATTGATAGCTAGAAGCAATCAACATGATCAGTTTGATGTAAAATAATAAAATAAGTACTGTATTTTTACAAAATATAGAATACTTTGAATCTGTACACCATAATTTCATTATTATAAACCGTCAACAAATTTAATTTTTAAATAAATTTGGGAAAAGCCGTTCCTAAACTGCTTGTCTAATTTTATATTTTTAACGTAATTATTAAATGTTAATGTATCTTCTTCTTCTTCAGAATACTGAGTAGGGCTCTTCAAAGAGCATTAACACGTATACAAAGAAAGAGTTGTATTAAAATAATTTAATGCGACTGAAAAACATTGAATGCCATCATAACTTGCTATTGAGGTCGCATTATAACGTAACCTTGTTTATAAATCAAGCCGTCTTCCTAGCTACTGTTATGCAACATCAATAGATCGAGGTCAGTTCATGGAGCATCTTCTTATGATTGAGGTCAGTTCATCGAGGTCAACTCCATTACTGAATGAATCTTTCGATCGAAATTCTTACGCGTGAGACAAAATGTGCATTCTTGAATTAACAGGTCGAACTGTATTTTATGTATGTTTGCATCTCTTAAGGTAAATGAATTGAAATAAAACCGAGTAAAATGTTATATAAATACTAAACCAAACTTCAAGTTTTTATAACAACTACTTATGCAAGCGGAATGTGTGCGCACGTGGAAGCATTTGCCGGATGCCTCATATGGACACAACAGTGATCGGCCGAAGCCGGTCACAATAAGTTAAAATTATCGACTATTTTTCAAGCGTTTTCCGATCCCGATGTTAAACAACTGAAATTATTAGGCCGCCTTGCACCCACACTAGGACTTGTGCTCATAAGGTGAGCCCGGATTCCTCGAGAACGGGTGTACCCTCGAGGATTCCGGCGCCAAATTAGGCACTAGTGACAACGATTTCCGGCGCCAGGGCGCGGAGTAGACCTTAAGAAAACAAATTATTTCTGTAATGTAGCGTTCTAAACAAGGCGCCCTGTCCCCAAACAAGGACTTCTGCTCATTAGGTGAACCCGGATTCCTCGGGGGACGGGTAATCCCTTGAGGATTCCGGCGCCAAATTAGGCACTAGTGACACCGATTTCCGGCGCCATGGCGCGGAATAGACCTTAAGTGAACAAATTATTTCTGTAATGTAGCGTTCTAAACAAGACGTCCTCCAAACATTGAAAGTTCTTACTTCACACAATGATTGCTTATGACCTAAGTGTTGACTTGTGCTCATTAGGTTAGCCCGGATTTCTCGGGGGACGGGTAATCCCTTGAGGATTCCGGCGCCAAATTAAGCACTAGTGACACCGATTTCCGGCGGCAAGGCGCGGAGTAGACCTTAAGTGAACAAATTATTTCTGTAATGTAGCGTTCTAAACAAGGCGCCCTCCAAACATTGAAAGATCTTACTTTACACAAAGATTGCCTATGACCTAAGTGTGTGTTATGATTTTGTTTCAAGGTTATTTTGTAAACTTCAAGGTCATTGGAGGAATTTTCATAAGTTCTGTCTGTAGATAAATACTTTAGTTATGATTTTGTTTTTCTTAGTGGGGAGGGGGGAATTATTTGTGAGGTTTCTCACAGAACCGCCAGTTAGTCCACTGAGAGCACTCTCCCCCTTTCTCGCAACCAAAATTCACCTTAAATTAACTTAAAGGAAATTGAATTTTAGGGCATTGTTCCCCCTCCCTCAACACACATTTCAGTAGAAGGCAATATAAATTTTTGAAATTGAAAACAAATTATATTAAACAAAATAAGTTATAGCTGCCTCACAACTCCCCCCCCCCCCCCTCCCCTACCACTACCACGGATTAGATTTTGAAGATTAATTTTTTTCTTTTATTGGCTTGTTAATACATTTCGGATGAATTTGTTCCCCGAAGCAAAAACGATGCTGAGTGTTTGCACGGCCAAACGTTATACGGAGAGTTGTCCCTCCCACTGAGCACCTCTCGTACAGCGCACCCTCAGGTTGGAGAAGCCGTCATCATTTATTTTTGATTTTCTGAACTTTTATCATATTGACAATCCTGTCTGATTAAAATCACCACCCTTCTGCCTACACCCGTCAGGGTCTGATAGGTATCGATAACAATTCATCTTCACTTAACCTCTATATTTGCACACAACCTAAATATATATCTCATTTACCAAATACATGACTTTATCTGTTAATGAGAGGTTCAACTCTTCAATACTCAGTCTGGGGGTTACATAGAAAGCAGGATTAAAATAATTTGCCTGTCTCAATTTTAAAAATTCCAATACATTTTCTAAAGCCCTGATTGGTCAGAAGTTTAGGCGGGTGAAGATGACCCCCTATCAATACCTGTCAGACCTTGTAAGGAGAAGAGGGTGCTTTTAATCAGACTGATTGACAATCCTTTTCCGACAGGAAGCTGCAACGGAAGACCTCTTCGTTGCTTTGCAACGAGCTCGTTTCTAGTTATAAATACATTGTGTGTGTCATCCTAGCAGCTGCCATAAAGAATAGAGTATGGTGAAACACATGTTATAAGTCTGGGACAATAAAATGGGGAGGAAAAAAGTGGTCACAATAGTCTGAACATAGTTATCTTTTGAGCATCGTTTTAATTTCATTTTAGAACAACAATATTATGCTAGAAAATGATTTTGTTTAGTTATTATTTTTTTTTTGATAGATGGACATTTATCAAATCCATCTATTATCAGACGACACGTTCCTCAATTTTATATAACTTTTTCCAGGAATTTGTTATTGATTAACTACTACTTTGACAAGCTCTCCTGCAAAAAAGTAGGGTACCTTACCAGACATTTGTGCAAGATACTAGATTATGCAATTTCCTAATATATATATACACAGGTAGATTTTTTTTTAAAGGCATAATCAAGTTTTGTTTTTTTTAGTTTTTTTTAACCAATTTCGATGAAAATCCGGATTATTTTTATTGGAACTCTTTATTACGAGGAGATACAAAAAGATGCTCGAGGAACGTGTCGTCAGACCTTAACAGAAACAAAAATGAACGAACAACGAATGTATCAATGCAAACTTCTTGTAATACAGGGGTTTTTTTTAATTGTTGGTTGATACCCCATTCGCTGAAAATTTTTTTTTACAACATTTATTTCCATGCAAATAAAACACAGCATTTATAACTTTATATACTTTATTAAATAATGTTTGTTTGCAGTATGTTTGTCTCTGGTATTAAATGGTAAATGTGAGTCAATATGGTATGAAGGAACAATTAAAAGCTACAAAAACACAATAGAAATCCCTGCATAGTTTTTGAGTGTTCTAAGAATAGAAGAGTATATTCATATACAAAATGTACATTCATTTATCTATAAATAAAAAACAAAAATCAGAAATCGACAATTGAACCTGCAGCATGTGGATCATTGATTTACGATGACTCGGGATTTCGTCCCAGAAACAGAAAAAGATTTATTTTATGTATAGGACGAAAATAAGAAAAAATATGTATGTTAGTATAGTAGAATAAAAAATATATATACATGATACTAGTTATTATCAATGATTTGCAATCATAAATACAAAATAATAAAAGAAAATATTAAAAATAATAAAGCTTTGCTTCTTAAAATATGGTATTTGTTTTCTTCGCATCAATAAGTATAATCTTTATGAAGTTGTCGTTCTTTATTTTTCCTCACCATTGGATTAATCTTAACAATACATAAAAATGTGAAATATAATCTGAGCAAAAGCAAATGCTAAAAATAAATACAACGGTTTTGGTATTTGAACAAATTGTAAATTTGTTAAAAAAAATTGTGTAATTAATAAAACAAGCAACATTTCACTTTGAAGTCAAGAGCCAAGCTAATTAACATCGTCCGTGAACACTAAGGAGGAGTCAAATGTTGGGTTTTATCAATAACTACACGGTGTCCGCAATCTCATAATCACACGGATACCGAGCATCGTAATAGCTGTCCAGCAGTGTTACAATGTTGGTGAACGTCGGCCGATCCTTTGGTTTGATTGCCCAGCATTTTTCCATTATTGATCCATGACTGTCAATCAGGAAATGATAATTATATAAATATTTTTGATTTACTTTAAATGATTAAAATAATTTACCTTTGATACACTTACGTTTCTGGACAAAATTCTGGCACACTCATTCTATACCCGCTCTTTACTTTCATTGGAACGATTTTCGCATCAATTCCTGGATATGGGTTCTGTCCTATAAAGAAATAATGAAAGAAGCTTTTATTTATTGTGTTAAGATATAAAAATTTGTAAGAAGTGTTTTACAACAACACTAACCAGTGCTAAATGTCTCCCATATAACGACACCAAACGCCCACACATCACTCATTGTGGTACAGTTCTGCATAAATTCGTAGCATTCCGGAGCCAGCCACTTCATAGGTTTTCGATTCTGAAAATATACAGTTGCACTTCGAAACATACTAACCAAAGTGGTCCCAATGCTTGAAATAGACGATGAATTACATATACATGTATTTTTCTGTATAGCTTACCTTGCCACCCTTCTTGTCTATCTCGTTCTTTCCTTCTTCCGGTGTCGGTCCAAATCCTGCTATTTTTGGAACTAGGCGTGAGGTCAGAAGAACATTTCTGGTCGCAAGTCTTTTATGAACAATCTAGGTTAAGTAATTAATATCACAGATGAAGCATGTTGAAAAACAATCTATATTTACATTTCCCACCTATTTTTTTTTGTCTGTGACAACACAACGAATCGATTTTGTAACATATAGTCCAATACATCATGTTTCATCAATGACTATCTTAATATTTTATCGTACAGTTGCTGAAAGTTATAAAAGTAATAAGGAATCATTCTTTGAATATTAATAGGTGATCAAATCCAATAAAGCCCGAAGGGCTTTATGGTTGATTTGATTACGTCCGACCGTATTTGATCACCTAATAATATTCAAAAATTGATTCCTTAACCCAAACAAGAGGCCCAAAATTAGTCTGGGGATCACGGCTTCCACAATTTAGAAACTTTACAATTTGAGAATGCTTGCATAGTAATCTCACAAATTGAAGCATTGTAGTTCTCCAGAAGAAGATTTTTAAACATGTTCCCTCAATCTTTCTATGTGAAACATTGAACCCCTTCTGGGGCCTCAGTATTAGATCGCTTCTATAATTTAGAATTTTCACTATTTGAGGATCCTAGTATAGTAATCTCACAAAGTATGACATTGTAGGTTTCGAGAAGAAGATTTTTAAACATGTTTCCTATATATTTCTATGTTAAACTTTGAACCCCTCTTGATGCCCCAGTATTAGTCCGGGGGTCACGATTTGAACGCTTTAGAATCTACAATTGCCAAGGATGTATGCATACTAATATTCCAAACTGTTGCATTGTAGTTCTTGAGAAGAAGATTTTTAAACATTTTTCTTATATATGTTTAACTTTGAACCCCGCCTGGGGCCCCAGTTTTTGCCCGGGGCTACAATTTAGAATCTTCACTATACATACAAGCTTATGTATAAATATTGGCATTTCTGGTGCAGTGGTTCTTGAAAAGAAGATTTTTAAACATTTATCCTTTTTATTTCTATGTTAAACTTTGAATCCCGCCTGGAGCCCCAGATTTAGTATGGGGGTCACGATTTTTACAAATTAGAATCTTCACTATACAGTACTAATCAGACCCAACCTAACAGAAAGTAAACCCCAACTAAACCCTGGGTTTACTTTCTGGGTTTACTCTGGGTTTACTTTGGGTTTACTAGAGTTGACCCAGAGTAAACCTAGAGTAAACCCAAAGTAAACCCAGAGTGGACACAGAGACTAAACCCAGTCAGAAGTATACCCCTGAAAGCAGACGCTAACTGTGTATATTCGGAATATGCAAGGGGCAGGAATTACAGTCGGTAGGATAGCAAGATAATATACGGGTCTGTTTCACACTTCAGTGCGTACAGTTGACCTCAAAAACAATTTCCAAGTAAACCCAAAGTAAACCCCGAGTAAACCCAAAGTAAACCCCAAGTGGACCCGGATTTTCAAAAAGTAAACCCAGAGTAAATCCCAAGTAAACCCAAAAAGTAGACCCGGGGTTTAGTTGGGGTTTACTCTGGTGTTAGGTTGGGTCTGATCGGTACTGTATATACAAGCTTTTGTATTATATTGGCATTTCTGGTGCAGTGGTTCTTGAGAAGTAGATTTTTAAACATTTTTCCTACGTATTTCTATGTTTAACTTTAAACCCTGCCTGGGGCCCCAGTTTTGGTCCGGGGGTCACGATTTTTACAATTTAGAATCTTCACTATATATACAAGCTTTTGTTTAAATGTTGGCATTTCTGGTGCAGTGGTTTTTGAGAAGAAGTTTTTTAAACATTTTTCCAAAGTATTTCAATGTTAAACTTCGAACCCTGCCTAGGGCCCCAGTTTTGGTCCGGGGTCATGATTTTTAAAATTTAGAATCTTCACTATATATACAAGCTTTTATGTAAATATTGGCATTTCTGGTGCAGTGGTTCTTCAGAAGATGATTTTAAAACATTTTTTCAACGTATTTCAATGTAAACTTTGAACCCCGCCTGGGGCCCCAGTTTTAGTCCGGGGGCCACGATTTTTACAATTTAGAATCTTGGCTATATATAAAAGCTTTTGTGTAAATATTGGCATTTCTGGTGCAGTGGTTCTTGAGAAGAAGATTTTTAAAGACATGCACCCTTTTTTTACTGTTTCGTAATTATCTCCCCTTTAAAAAGGGTTGTGCCCTTTATTTTAACAATTTAGAATCCCCTTTTCATAAGGATGCTTTGTACCAAGTTTGGTTTAATTTGGCCTAGTGGTTTTAGAGAAGAAGTCAAAAATGTGAAAAGTTTACAGACGGACGGACAGACGGACGGACAGACGGACGGACGACGGACAACGGGTGATCAGAAAAGCTCACTTGAACCCTCGGTTCAGGTGAGCTAACAAGGCATCGCTTTCTGTAGCTCAGTGATTAGACAGCCACAATGATGAAGCATACGACTGTGTAGTTGTTGAACGTTCTTTTACTTGTATATATATTTAATCATATTCTCTTTTTTAGATTTTGAATCCTACTGTGAAGAGATAATATCAGTTCATAAAGCTTTTAATTCTTGTGTCGTATTTTGATCACTCTCAAGCCTGAATGGCGCACAGGGGTCTAAATACGTTTTGATTACTTCTTAGCGAAAGTGTTTCAAGAATTAAAAAAAACCCTCACATTTATAGAGAAATGGGCAAGCAGTTTGTTCTTACCCCTTTAATTGCTAAACACTCCATTCCTTTCGCTATCCCTTGAACCAGTTTACAGAACTCCGTAATCAGTTCATCATTCACTCTATTTCTGTGTTCAATCAGCCAATCCCTCATCTGTCCCAGGTCACAGTACTCCAGTAACATATAGGGACCAACTGTAGGAAACAAGGTTTTAAATCAGGTTTTATCAAAGATAGCCCCTTCCTTTTAGCCAAGACCTGGGCAAATGTACTTTTTATTTGATTTAAATAATAAGCATTTCTTAATTTTTAGTTTGAGGTATCTGAATCAATGCTTACAGAGTGGGTGATTGAGGACAGAGCCGAGGAACTGAATGATATTGTCGTGGGGTGGGACCTCTGTAGCGAAGAAGCTGATCTTAGCCTGCAGGACCAGGCGATCCTCCTCAGTGTGATCCTCTGTGAAGCAAGACATGTTATTATGTCGTCATAGATTAAATCAGTAAGCCACTTTTCGAAGATTTTATAGAATATTTAAAAAAAACTATGATCAATTGTCGATTTTTGGGATTAATTATTGAATGCTCTTAATCTAAAAACAAAATTCACGAAATCCAATTGCAACCAAAAATTCATACCGTAATTATGAAATATAGAATTACTGCATGTGCACTATACACGGTATTTTTCATTCAATAGTTAATCATGAATAATTGCACATGTATATAATCTAACCTCACTATATTAAGTACCTGACGAAAATTATAACGTCTCATAAGTTATATTAATACTTTTTCCAACATGTTCAAATGCATTTAGAGAATTTAATTAAATGTACAATATTTTAAGAAAAGCCTGAACAAAACCAAATTCATGCAATAAAAATGATAAACAAAAAGGCATTTTTATGAACCTTTGAGAATTTTGGCCACCGCCATATCCTTTTTGCAAATCTTCGCTAGATAGATATCTGCAAAGTCTCCGGATTTTAACTTTCCCTTCAGGTCAATATCGTCAAATCCATACAACCATCCTTCGTTTTCAGAGAACACCATTTTTCCAAAGTCGTAGATATCCTCGTCTTGGAACCTCCCACTGTAAAACCCTGTTTGCTGTAAAATAAAACAAAAATTCGGATCAATATGGTTTGACTGCAAAAACAAGCATTTTTGAATGAATAAGGTTTATATAAGAGTTAATAAAAGAAGCAACCTTAACATTAATGATAATTTATATCAATGTTTTGATTGCATTGATAGGTAAAAAAAAATTATGGTAATTCATTTACGCTATATACAGAAAATTCCCTCTCTCTCTCTCTCTGCCTCTGTGTCACACAAGCGTAACCGCATGCACGCGCACGCAGGCACACTTTGTACCTACCCTTCTCAAACCCTGCATCAAGGTCACCGGTCTCTTGAGGTACATGGTCAGTCTCCGCTTCGTTTCGGGCTTCACGTGTCCGTTTCTCCAGAGGATGACGAAGATAACAATAATCCCCAGTAAAATGGCGATCACTGAAAGGCACAACACATTCTAATATATAAATATATATAATGATAATTGATTTAAAGGAATACTAGTATAAAGGAACACATTTGACTGTTGTCACGAGAAAAGGGCCCTAAAGGTCAAAATTTCACAAACTCACTTTTTTCTCAATTCCGATTAGTCAACTCTTTCTGAATACAAATATACAAACATATCCAAGATCTTGTGTGTTTTAAGCATTTTATGACAATTTTAGTAAGACATGTTACCACAACTTTGACGTAGCTGGTCGAAAACGACACGACGTCATAAACGTCAATTATTATTTTATTATTATTATTTTTTAATTATTTTATTACATTATTAGTTATCAATTATTATTATCGGTATTTAAACAAGGCCGTACTCTAATTATTAAAAAAAAACACAACATAGACGCAGAAAAAAAAATAGAAACAGAAAATTAAAAAAACTGCGTTTACAATGCCACTACTATGACGTCGTTTTCTGAGCATTGTGACGTCAAAAGATAAGGGCCCTTTTCTCATGACGACAGTCATTTTAAAAAAAAAGGACACCATATACTAGAACATCATTTATAATTTATTTTACCAAACTTTCGGTTTTATATTTGTACCTGCGCTGACAGCTGCGATCATAGCTATAGGGATGTTAGCTGCCGTTTTAAAGGTCAATTTGCTCACAATGGGACTGGAAGTTCCTGAACTATTTGAAATGACCTCGATACAGAATTCTTTTCCGGACTCCAGATTGGTTAGTTCAAACTCGTTCCTATCTGTAGGGAGGGTGATTTCCTTTGGGGGCTTGGATTTATCACAGTCTGTGTACAGGAATATTGAGATGTAGGATACTTTGTAACAGGACGGGACGGTGTCCCACGTAAGCTTGATCCCGATCCCTAAATCCTCGTTCTTCAAATTTGTGATCCCTGAACCTGCGAAGTAAAAGTAAATTAATGCATACTGTTACCGCACATTTGTATAAACTCTCATTCTGGTAATTATTACAGATGTGGGTTACAACGGAAATCAAACTCAACAACTCATGATTTTACAATAGTGCAACATCGCTTATGTATGTATTATAATTCTTCTCCAACAATCGGGTGATTTCACCATGCATCGTACATTCTTGGGTTATGGATCGAAGTCGATAAAAATTATTTAATGAAAAATTATTTGATTTATGGTTAGTTCTTGCATATATACAACAATCACTTAATTGCTGATCTCAGATGGTATAAATTCTAATTGTTTACTAATACTAAGAATCATAGGTTTCCTACTTACTATCGTCAATTCCATCAAATGACGTAAAATGGTTCACCTAGAAATACAGAAAATCATAATTGGCATTACTTTGCAAAATACTCGAAATTCAGTTTGTAAGATCATATTGTTCATGTAAGAGTAGATAAATAAGTAAAAGATACGAGTACTGTCCATCAAGGCATGTACCTTATAACGTGTTACATTGGATGATAACATGGCTTGGTTGAATGCCTCGAGTTCCAAAATAAAAGACGCATTGGACAATAGAGGTTTGTCAATGGCCAGCCAACAGTTGTTGAAGTCAAACTCCATGTCTGTGTTAAAACAGTCGCCCATGGGGATGCAGTAGCATTTCGCCAAGTCTGTGCAGTCAGCCGCCTGCAACATAGAGACAACCATCCAGTAATCACTCTCTTTCATCTTTAATAAGTTATTGTATTCAATTTATTTAGAGCTGTATTGTATAATGGTTGTAACCTTAACTGGGTCATTGATGAAGTATCCTTCCTCGTGTATCTGTCCACTCGTTAGTGTGTTTTTCAGTCGCCATTGCACTTGTCGGACTCCACTGTGCTTGTCTAATGCTCTTATTCGTACACTAGTGAATATAATTGTGTATGCTTATGTAACTTAAGTATGATATCAGCGTGTTATTTAATTCTGTATTTAGCACTGCTTAATATGAGGAATATATTTTTAACAGTATTTACCTATTCTAATTAAGAAATACTTCCGATCAAAGCCGTTTATTGCGCAATAAATATACTTATACAAATCTGATTAATTAAGCGAATATTTCAATCTTTCCACATAAGAGAAAAAGGTTGAACCTGCTGGAAAATTCGAATGTTCTGTTGCCTGTATTTTTCGAGAATACCGCTTCACTTGAGTACGGAGGAGATGAGTCAAAGCTTACAAGTCTGGAAGCAACCTTGGTATTGTTTACAATATCGCGGGCTCGGACTGAAATGTTTATACTGTCACCATCCTCCCACTGATGTACAATAGTATGCATAGCACCAGAGATGTTCTGAATCTTTATCCATTGGTTTTCTGTGCTGTCCGTCTTTGGAGGGGGCAAGCAGGGGGAACCTGTGGTCACGGCACCAGTAGTTGCTACGGTAACGGAAGTCATGGCGACAGTACTACTGTTACTATCCGTTTCAGTATTATTTAAACTTTCAGTAAAATTATTAATGTTTGTAGCAATTTCAGTTGATGCCATTGTTGTATAAGTAATTTCAGTCGAAATCATTATTCCATTAGTGCTTGTTTCATTTTGTGTTTCATTTCCGGTTGACTTTGAATACGATATGTATGTATAGTAGAACTCAAATTCTGTTATTCCATTCACGTGATTTACGGCAGAGGTGGTTCTCTTTCCATCATGGTCATCATAAAAAAATTTAACTTTCTTCACGATTTCGTCTTTTAATTCCTCCACGTTGCCGCCTCGAAACTGAGTTGGAAAATCCTCTACAGGAAGCAAGAAATGGTTGTCGATGTGAAACGAATTCTCAAAGTAATTTCCCCACTTCACTTGCACGGTAGAGCATCGAGATTGCCAGTTGTGATTGCTTTCTTTCTCCGCACTCGATACATGAAAGTTGTTTTCTTCCGTTGCTGTGATGGTAGAGTTTGGGTCATAGATGACGATCTGTCTGGCAAATTCAGAATTGTTTGCTTTATCAGTGACTTGTAGAATTACGGAGTAAATACCCGAATCTGGTGGAGTAAACTCGGGGAATGGAAGACTGGATTCGTTTCTCTCCTCTCTATAGAACGGGTTCATCGGAGCTTCCTCCGTAAGGGTATGAGTATGGAGTCTTTTCCTCAGTTTATGGAATTCGAGGAAATATTTCTCTATTCCAGAAGGTATGTCACTCCAATCATCAACACCAAAGGTGAAAGGATCCTATGAATAAAATGAAAAAAAAATTAAAATTGTTCTTCCATTTCCGTACGATTTATTTTATTACTGTATATCTACGTTTATATCAAATCATAAGTAATCTACAATTTGTTCTTTTTAGAATAGTTTGGTTCTGTGTGCCAAGCCAAAACCATCGTCGGTATAGAACGAAGTCCAAATATCGAACAACGCTATATGGAAAACATCCAAAATATAAAATTGTTTTTCATGATACAGAACATATTGTCTGGCGGACTTTACTTTCCTCTGATATTCTGTCACATTATCATGCACCTACCTTGGATGCATCAGATGGGATTTTCAGAGGAACATCATCTGTTGTGGAGCAATTGTTGGTGTAGGAACAGTGTTTAGGCTTAGTGAAGTCAAACATGAAGTTGATATGCGTCTTGGTAATGGACCGACTGAAATTCTCCTGCATGTACAACTGATCATTGTGCAAAAGGTCTCTGTAACCGCCAGCTTCTACAACGGCTTCAATGGTTAAACTAAAAATAAATAATAAATCATAAGCTAAGCTAATGTATGTAAAAATGGATAGTGTACTCAGTGTAAACATTTGAATTACTTTTCAATAAAATTGAGGTTTTTTTTCAACATGATATTTATACCGTTTTTTGGGGGGGGGGGGGCTGAATCAATAGTGACATACTTATCCCCGTCCTCCAGGGTTCTGTCGAATTGATCGTAAGAAATATTGCACTTGTACACCTCTGTGAACGGCGAGGTTTCACTGTAGGACCCGGGGCACGGGAGGGTCGTGTTCAGACTAATATCAGTGGTTCCACCTGAAAGTCGATGTAAGAAACTTATTTTTTACAGACATTGCACAGACAGATACATTGCCAGAAATCAGAAACAGATAGACATGTAGTACAGCTTTAGGGGAAAAGAAACCGTTTTATGTGAAATAATACAAAGCTTGTACGTATTTGAGATTAATCTTTTTTTATATTCTTGCATTATTTTTTGGTAGTTTTATTTAATCAAACTTCAAAAACATTATACATAGTCAACAATCTTTTAAAATGAACAATCAACTTCATATTCGTACTTCCTCGACCGATTTTTGAGAGAATAACCCGGCTGTGTGCTGATATGATTCCAAGAGCTGAGCCGTTGATGTAAGACGGCGGATACGGAATGTTGGGGTTGTAGATTGCCTCGAAATCAATCAGGAAGTAGTTATAAATCTTCCGGTCTACCCACATGGATTCAAAGCTAGAGAAAGCGTCGGCGTTGTATTGGTACAGCTGGCGATTATCTGATCTCTTGACCATCTTAAGCGTGGCGTTAAATCTTGACAATGTTGCCGTTTGCGGACTTTCCACTAAAAGAAACATTTCATCGTTTGTGAGAATTGCTTTGATTTTTTATCGTAACTTATGTAGTAGATTTTATCATATACTAACGTTGAAGACAGGATGCTCCACTGAATCCCTCATCACAAATGCAAGAGCTACCGTTACATGTCCCCGGGAAACAAGGTTTTAGATGCGAACACGTGACCGCTAAAATATCAATATACATGCAGCTACTTTAGTTCTCAGCAAGACAAATGGTTGAGATTTGAAAGAAAATTCAAATTATGCAAACAATCATACAAATTAATCCCTTTTATCAAATAGTCGCCATCGCCTATTAGCCCTTATTGTCAATGGAGGATTTTTTTAAAGGTTGTAGCATGTTTTAGATTATATGAAGGGAGGAAATTTTGTACGTTTGATTTGGCGAGATGACACACGCCGAAAATAACACTAAGTGCAGCAAACAAACGGATGCATACGTTCTTGGCAATTCTCTCCTCCAACTATAGAGGGACAAGAACATTGGTTCGGAGCAACACAGGTTCCCCCATTGGCACAGGGAGGATTACATATCGCTGGAAGAAGAGATTTGAATTAAAACAATGTACATATTAATCTACTTGTCAAAAAGTATAAAATTCAAAAAGTATTCTTCAATTCTTACGGGTCTCGCAGTTAGTGCCAATATAGCCGGGGCAGCAGACGGACGAGATTTCGTAAACTGATATACGTCTGTATCCATCCGAGTCGCTATAAGTATATATATATATATATATATATATATAGTTATAAGTTCTAAAATAGCACTAAAGGATTGGGTAAAGAAAACTTTTGAACTAAATGGTGTGATACAAACGATTTCTACCATGAATCCTTGCAATGCGCTATTCAATTACGCAGTGCATGGAATCATAGGAAAAGAGAGTTCAAAGATTTTTTGAAGCTTGCAGTAGCCCTGGAACTGAATGGTCGATGAGGTTTGTACAAATATTAGATTACTTTTGGAATATTTTGAATGTAAACTTACCCGAAATTAATAGTTTAGTAACTAATGCACAATATTTACAATATAACGTTATACTAAGTTTGACCGAAAAAAAAACCAAGTGTGTTTCCTATTCCAAAAAGGGGTACATTGGGAAAACATTTTATTTTTTTTATTTAGATATCATATAAATTTTGATCAGAATTGGTCAGCCAAATCTGTCTCAAATACCCATTATCAAGCGGAAGAGAACAAGATAAAAATGAATAAAAGTAAAAACCCGAAATAATTTCTTCCGCAATATTTGTCAACAATATGGTTTACAAATTCAGGGATTGGTCGTGGAGCCGAAGAAACACGTGTTTAACTTGGTAATACTAGTATCCTAGTAATAGAAATGCTTCTATGAACAATGAATTTTCCAAATACATTAATATATACCAAGTAAATGGAATTGAATCTAAACAGAAATTGCTACCTACCACCACCATAGAATTGTCGAGGCACAGTAATGCTGTACTGCATAATACATGGTTTTCTTTGTACATATTTTCCTGAAAATGCAATTCAATTACATAATATTGTCAATGCGACAGAATTGAATTATTAAAATGCACCTTTACTTAAATAAATGTGGATGGCATGGCTGAGTAAAACATTTTTTTGATTAAATTGAATTTGAATTGGTTGGGATTTAAATTTAGCATTAAGGTCTAACAATGACACACCCCTTCCGTAAAAATCGTTTATGACCTTATGGTTTACATGCTTTCAAAAACAATATCGTGAAACGGTATTAGATTTTAAAAATCTAAGGTTTCAATTGGCCTAAGGATGAGTACAAGGTCGGGCCAACAGGTCATATACAGATTTTGTTACATTGTAAGGGTCTATTATTTCCTTAAATTGACAAAAAGATATCTTTTACTTTCTAATAAGATATAAATGATGCCTTTGCTTTTTAACCTTCCTTTCTAAAAGGAAATGTGTTTTCGATCAATAAAATAACTTATTCGATTTAATTATTCCAAGAAAGAGGTAATAATAACGTAATAATTTAAGATGAAACGTTGAGTTGATGAGTACAAGGTCAGAGGTCAGGCCAATAGGTCACACACAGACGTTGAGAAAAGGAACAGCAGAGTCCAATGTTCACAATCCCAGGGTTACGCCATCCATTGAACTGAAATGTTTGCATTCCTACTGTTCTCTTGCTCTGTGTATCGTATTGCTACCATTAACATTATTGATAGTTGTTGTTTTTAACATTTAAAAGCAAAATTAGGAAAATAACTGCTGGGATCAATACGCTAACATTCATCATGGAATATGCAGAATGCAAAACAGTTGCAGTTTATGACGTCATGCTTGTTTGAAGGGTATATATACTGGAGTTATAATATTACTTATTAGGTTTGTTACTGTAACACTGTAACAGACTGTAACTGTACAGAAATTTGTGGGGTCGGTAAAGTCAACAAATTTCTGTAGACAGTCAGTAACAAACCTAATAAGAGGCAAAACAAAATGTTTTTAAGGTATTGAAATCTTATATGTAGACATTAAGACTTGAAAGATAGCAGCGATCACAGGGGCTCGGTTGTCGGATAGTGGAATTTTTTTTATTATTTGTTCCCAAGGACTAAAATGATTAAAATTAGTAATCTTAAGTGTATTTCTGTCTATTGCATTAAAAATATTCACCAAAAACCCCTGTTTCAATCATGTTAAAAAAGTGTATTCTTTAAAAACTTCGTACTGAGTATTACTGTATGCTATTGACCAAAATTTTGGTTCTTCTAAAGATGGTGATCTAGCTTTGCGCTTCCAGACTATGTACACATATATACGATAACGTGTACCTCTTATAAATTTATACGACTTTTCCGTTAATTGAATTAAAATTGCGATTTTTATTCATATATTGGCAATAAAAAATTTAAAATAAAAAATTTGTTAAGCTCTTGAAACTTTTCAACTCGCCCGGTGTGTTTTTTGTTGTTGGTTTTTTTTATTACTTTATTAGTTTAAAGGTAAGAACTCCCAAGTAAAGTTTTGGAAAAACCTCTATAGGGTAGACATTTCCTTTCTTATTTTTTATTTCCGGATATTGTTTGATAAAAACATGTGATTTTCCAGAACATAATCATACGGGTATAGACATGATATCATAGTCAACTATCTATTCAAGGCAAGACCTATATACATGATGGTCATTAGCCACATGTACAATAGCCGTTAGTACTTACTGTAGGAGTAAAAGGCTTGATTCACAATCTAAGGAAATATACATGTTTAGTTGTGTTCTTGTGTATCATAAAGAGAGCTTTGGGAATTCTTAATAGGATATTATCATTAGTAAAATTCTTAATGTTACAAAATCAAAGGATATTTATTTTTGCAGACTTTGAGTTATTGTTTTTTTTTTATTGTTGAAAACCTTTCGATGACAGAATAGTTTAAACGAAACCAGCTCCTTAGAAGACTTTAACTTTGGCTATTGCATCATTTGACAAAATATTTTCCGTACAAATTTTTAAATATAAATGAAGTTTATTCTTCCAAACGGACAATATATTGTTTTATATCTTCTGAAAACTTACGAATATAATCAACATAAATTATTATGCATGTATATTTAAAAACGGCAAATGCTTGTTAAGTCTTGTCGATTGATTGCTGATAAACATGTTGTTTTTTATATTACAATAATGATGATTTATTTTTCCATCTTGCATCCCGATTGTTACTGAACCAGACCCGAAAAGATGCCAAGAATTCAATGAATGGGGTGCGCTGTCATTTACAGGGAAATTCTATATTTGAGCGGTTTTACCTACAAAGGAAATAACCATTGGAAATTACAAGTCAACAATATTTCCGGAGGGTGGGGTGATCTTACCAGGGGTTTGGGGGGGGGGGGTCTCATCAAGACTTGTTTTTTTTTTTCGAGAGTAGAAATACATTTGGGGAGGGTCTTTGCTACGAACTCAAACCTGGTCATATTGCATACAAAAAGATCTATCATGACTAGAAGGGAAACTCCCACATTGAAATTATGAATGACGTTATAAATGGATGACACTTTACGAATTAATGAGTGTTTTCCCCCATCAAATTATATAAGTTACGAACTGTCTTCAAATTATGTAATTTTACTCCATTGCATTAAAAAGTCCTGGTAATTCATAGATAATAGTAAACGCCCCTTTTGAAATATTGTCACGTGATCTAGCATGCTTAATGTATCTCACAAATCCACCCAGAGTCAATGAATATTCCAATACCCCGTTAATACCAATTCATAAGAAAGTTCTCTTTCTCGGTCTGGTTTCCAATATAGCGAAAATACAGTTAAATATTTACATTTTCTAGTGTCTTAGTCATTTCATCAATGATGCAAAGTCAATAATTTATTATCTAATTGAATGATAGCTGAAAATTATATAAAAATAAGCAAGGCAATTTTTTGCGAAAAAGTGGCGGACATGACGTGACGGCGGACATAACGTGACTCAGCACTTCATAAATTTAGTACTCAAAGAATGATTCCTTATTCCTTAAATACGGCATAATTTACGGTTAGTGGGCGTTAGAAATGCATGTTCGTCCAGTTATACACTACTGCAGTACATGTATACATAAGAAAATCTTTCTTTTTCATTTCTTCAGTACAAAAGTAAATCTAGATTTTTGCGTTGTTAGTCAATATACGTGACGTTGTTGCGTTCTTACTACGAGTACAGTGAATTCTAAGACATACAAAGTCGTTGATTATCTCAGTATAAAAAGCTTCTTATCTTCCATTTAAGAAAAGTTTCCCTTGTTTTCAGCAAACTACGATCCCTTTTTAATCAGGGTTGTAAAGGGAAGTTTTTTTTCACCTGCCTATCCTGATGCTATTGAATTATTCTATGAAAAATTTAACATATATGTACATAAACAAAGTATTTAAAAAAAAATAAACAAAACAATATTTTTAAAAGAAAAAAACCCATCAATCAGACTGTATTGTTACAACTGACGACTATTTTCCTTGTAATGGTTTCATATACAATGTATGTTATCTTACATGTGATGTCATTTTACGTCTTTAAAAAAACCCATATATAAATGTATATATTATTAATTAAGTAGATTACTCTAATTTTATCAATATGAACAAGTTTTTTAAAAAAGGTAACAAAACCTGTCAAGAAAAAAACCATTTTCTTAATACGTGTACCTTTTGTGATGTTTTAATGTTCTGTATCTCTTAACGACTATAATTTTTATGTGTATGTATTGATTTTCAAACAGGCACTTGATCAGTTCATTAAATAATGTAAAAATTCTTTTCATAACTATTTTCGTCAATATGTAGCTAATTCTTGTGTTAATGCCGCAGCAGAAATTGTTATTCCTATACATATAATCATAGTTTATTTTTTGTCAACCATTCCAAGATTTAAACTGATATACTTCTAAGTACTGTATTACTAATTAGTGAAATTCTTACTGCATATTTAAATAATAATATAAAAGTATTCACAAAAAAATTACACATTCTTATTTTCACGTTGTGTTTAATAGCTGAAATGCCGTAACGTTACACTAATTAAATAACCAACCACTCTTCACAAATATTACCTAAATTTTTATCTCGATAACCGAATTCATGTAAGGCATTAACTGAGTACAAGTACAAGTAATTAGGGTAACTTACGACTCTAAGACATGCGGCCAAAAACCAAGAAGAACTGCCAAGATAGCGTAAACAAGCACACGCCGATCCATTTCACAGAGTCCAATAGATGGTGAATTCGATTGGTTTATATATGAGTTTACAGCAGGAAGTGTATACCATACCCAAATTTCCAGGTGTACCATTCAAATCTTTCGTTCGATCTTAACGTACTATTTAGCATTGTACGAGGTTTAATTAAAGAGACAACGATACTTATACCAAATACAGAATATTATCATGATTCTGACTCGTGATTGATTTTTTGTGTGGTTTAAATTCCGTGTGTAATTTTCAGGTAAAATACATCTGAGAGACAATAAAGTTTGTCTGTGGTAGGAATGAAAGTATTGGCTTAAAAGATGATGATATAGCTTTATGAAAACAAAAATTCTTATTTGGAGTGGGAACATCGACAGAAAAAATTTACGAAAAATTCATCAGCAAGTGAATTCTTAGTCCTCTTCGTGCTGGTTAGCACATAGGGACATTACTAGGGATCTCCATGTTGGTCTGTCCTGTGACCATCTCTGAACCTGTCCCCATGTCCAGTTGTTCTCCTTCATTTAACTATCCACCGATCCTCTCCAGGTCTCTTTTGGTCTTTCTCTCTTTCTCTTTCCAGTTGGTGTCCACCTCTTTGCTACCACTGGGATGGAAGCTGGGTTCATTCTACCATGTCCAATCCACTGCCACTTGCTTTAACTTATTACCTGGGAGAGAGGAATGGTGTTGGTTCTGGTGTATAACTCTTCATTGGAGATGGTGTTCGGCCAGAAGATGTGCAGTAATATGCGAAGACATCTGGTCTGGAAGGTGTCAATCTTGTTCGAGATAGCTTTCGTCACTTTCCAAGATTCAGCATCATATAGGAGGACCCCAAGCACATTATTCTTGAAGATCCTGATTTTGGTGTTTATGCTGTTCTTAGCTGATCTCCAGATGTTTCACAGTGCAGCGTATGCTCCTGTGGTCTTAAAGATTCGAGCCAGGACATCATGCAGCCATCGAGTCCCCATCTGTAGTGATTTGACTTCCTATATAAACAAAATCTGGGACTTCTTCAGTATTTGCACATCTTAACGTGATGGGTTCTTCCGGTTTTGCGTTGATTTTCATTACTTTGGTTTTGGCGTTGTTGTTTTTCAGGCCAATCTTTTCTGCTGTATTCGCAAGACGGTTGTTTTTTCTTGCATGTCACGGTGTATGTGTGATAGCGGGGTTAATTATTAAATAAAATGGTGATAATATAAATTACACGCAGTTCATGTATATGCAAACTTTGTTGATTAAAGTATCAACATCAAGCGCAGTTTTATCGATTATCTAATTAATAATACTTATCTTAAATCCGTTTGTTTAACTAATTAAAAATAGCCTTTTTAGAATGGAAATATGAACACGGATTTTAATCATCTCTTTAAAAGAATGACATCCATTTTCGAATTAACCTTCCCGTTCTGTAAGTAAATGTTATTAAAATATTGCTCGTATTAATTTCTCTTATTGTTTCCGTGGTCAAAAGATAGAAGATACTAGTATTAGAGTGCAAAATAACATACTAATTCAATTTCACAAATTTCAAACACTGTCATAAGGAAAATATAGCTGCAGGCTTACTATTTTTTAAAATAAAAGTTAAATTTTATATATGTTTTAAATATACCATGTTTATGTATTTATTAAATTTTTCATATAATAATTCAATTTTATCAAAGTATACAAGTAAACCTTTCTCAGAGAGAGAGAGAGAGAGAGAGAGAGAGAGAGAGAGAGAGAGAGAGAGAGAGAGAGAGCAAAAGCAAATTCTTAAACTTAGGAAAGACGTAAGCCAAGAATTATACTCTACTACTAGCACACTTGTAGTTATAGTTCGCACACCTTTCTAACTATCGATAACTGACATATTAATGCATCTGATGCCTCTGAAATACATGAAAAGCATCGGTAATTTGAGCCACTTTCGGGAATAGAAACGTTCAAAATAATTTTCAACAAACAATACCATTCAAAATGTTTTTTGTTAAAACATAATCTTCAAAAAACAGAGGCATGGATTAAAAGAAAAACCGACACATATTAATTTTATTCATTCCCCGATAAAATTCCCGTCGTTTCTTTGACGGGGAGAGGAGAAAGTCTCTTGAAAAAGGAGAGTAATGAACAGTTTCCTTGCTTGTGTCCTTCTACACACTTTTCTTTTGGAGAAAAATTTCCAGCTCTGTGTGTTTTGAAAGCATATAGTATCTTGCAATGAAATCAGAAAAGGTTAAATGTCTAGCACACTTTTCTAATTCGTCATTCTCAATGTGCTCAGATTCGTGTGTAGCAAATACATCCACTGTACAACTCTGATAAATAGGCACCAAAAAACCCAATTTGCTGAATCTGTTGAAGTGTGTATTTAATATACATGTATTTTATAAGCACGTATTTCAAATCTTCTCAGGTGTAAATCTTCAGATACCATTGTGAAGCATTTCATTATAAGACAGCCGTGTTGTCTTTAAATTATAATGGGAATTCCCGAACAATTTTGGTTATAAAATGTGATCTGACCTACTTGGTTAAAGAACAATGACTCGCGTTCATGTATGTACAAAAATTAAAATACTTCGGGTATTCACACAGATAATATATTCACAACATCGGTGCATTTTAAAATATCCCCCATTGTGCATGTTAAGTATGAGAACATCATTAGCTATAAATATATTGTATATTTCCACTAGGCCATATTTTTATAACACGCTAATAAAACACGCTTATAACGAAGTGCCAGGGACGTTCGATTTTACTTCGTTATAAGCGTAATTCGTTATATCCGTCAAGTTTACAATATGTAATAAAGTCTTGGGGAATGAAAATCACTTCTCTGTAAGCGTCAATTCATTATGAGCGTGTTACCTATAACTGTGTGGTTGCTTATCATGACCCCCCCCCCCCTCCAAAAAAAAAAAAAATAAATAAAATAAAAATCGGGTCGTTAGGTCGAATTAAAATAAAACCCACATTTTACACAAATTTATCGATGCATTACCTTATTTGAAGCTTGTTGAAATCTCATATTCTCATAAATTTTAATTATGCTGATTTTTCAAATGAATGATATAAATTTGGATCGGTTGGTCTTAAAAACAACTAATAAAAATGGCCTCACTAGCTTTATTTTGTTAAGCTTATCTACAACAAAGAAAATAGTAGGGCAGTGATGAATAATGAAGATTGGAGGGAGAATTAGAAACCAAATGTAGAAATACAAATCCTGCACAATTTGAATTCCGCATTAAAAATTTTTTTCACAAAATAAAGATTAATGAAGATACCAAATTCTTAAGCCCCTAAAATATAGCCTTGATATGATGTTTAAAAATCTACCAGGAATCAGCCGATATGTAACACTTACCCCCTTTTTATAGAAAATAATAGTGCACTATATACTAGTATGCAAAGAAACTTCTATCTGTTTTAGTATATATACTAGTTCATTAATTATCATGCATACTTTCGTAATGATTGGAATATTAATGAGAATGACAAAAAAGCTGTATGTAAATTTTTTTTACCACAATACAAAGGTTGTCTTAATTTCCAAAGTTCAGTATTAAAAAAAATGTACGTTGTCTATAAGTAAAAAATATAGTTTTTCTTAATCAATGAGTGGGTATACTGGATACATAATTATATATAAATATCTTTATAAGGGGTCATATCTTCTATCTTATCATCAACTGTATTTTGTTCTGTACAATGTTGGAATTTCATTCCATACGCAAAGATCGCTTTAAGGGATGTTCATATTCTTTCACTATATAGTGTTGTTCTTTATAAAAGTTTACATTATTGAAAATACATGTACATATTTTGATTCTTAAAATTCTTAACTTAAAAAAAAACAATAATTAACTTTAATTTTTATCAAGAGAGATGAAACAATTAACGTATGTGTAAAATGAAAAAAAGTGTTAACTTCTGATAATTCATAATCCTAGTTTTGTTTTTAAAAGTTCCACATATAACTTAAATTGCTGTTATTTTTCTTGTACTTGACCAGTTTTGGCTAAAATGTACGGTCTTCAAAATCTTGATGTTTATTTATTTATTTTTATCTTGCATAAAATGAATACATACATGGTTACGAGGTTCATTTTTGTTGTTGTTGTTGTTAGGTTTCAATCTCAATCTCTATTCAATCTCTTCAACATTTCTTGCTATTGCTTTTTAAAACACTCCTTATTCGCTGATTTATAACGTTACACTGGAACAATTGTCGGCTTCGTGGTGAAAACGTAGATGAGTTAACTAGGTACTCAGTATTTCATTTCTTTAATTTATGGACTGATTAACTACTGTATAATTAAACAAGAGACCCACAGACCTTAACGGTCACGTGAGTCCTAAAGCCTTACCTTAGTATATATGTCTTACAACCAACCTCCCCCTCCCCCTGGGGCCAGACAGAATTTCTTCCTTTGATGAAATTTAAAATGAAAAAAAAAATAGTAGACTGTCTTATCAATTGTCTTTTTCATCCACTCTTCATTAAATGACAGAATATTTACATCCCCCTTCCGAGACCGAACTCTTAATTGCCCAAAAGCTTAACTTTAACAGCTTCATTCCCTCTTCAAAATGTGTATTAATTTTTCATTCAAATTCAAAGCAGAAGAAAGTGTGAGCAATGAACAGGTATAAAAATGTTAACTTAATCATTATACTAATAAGTGTTTTAGACCAATTACATGTACAATTATTCTATATTCATTCACAAGGACTGGATTGTCGTATAGTTCAGTTCTTAATTATTTGTTCCTGGGGACAAAATTGATTAAAATTGGTAATCTTTTCAATTTATATTTAAAAAAAAGTAATTTCAGTAATATACATTAAACACACTTTTCAACATGACTGAAACAGGAGGTTTTAGTGGGCGTTTTAATTGCAATACACAAGTACATATAATCCATTTGAACTGCACTATCCGACAGTATAACCAAAGATCGACTCCCAGAGCTAGCAATACTTTGATTTTCTTGCTTTACTTTATGCAGAATTTTTATATCCCTCCGCGATGTCTTGTTTGAGAGTTTTTGAAGCCATGGTCCTAATATTCAAATTTATTTACTTTCATAAATCAAATATGTCATTATAGATACTTTAAAATAAAAAATTATCCCGAAATTTTCAATTTATTTTGAATTAAGCAACTCTATTTAGTGTCGCGGAAGGATGAATTAATCTATACGTTGTTTGGTCGTAAAATGGTTCAAATGGCACGTACCTGCGTTTATAATAGGAAATATTTGAAAATATTTATATAGCATCGTTATCATTTGGTAATGTATACACATATGGCTTCTTTTCATTGTCTCTTAGGTTATTATTTCTTATCATTGATTAAATAGTGTCCACCATTACCTCAATTTGGAATTGAGAGTCAGGTTGTGTGTTTGAACCGTCATTGTAGCACTTGTATGTGCCGATTTAATGAAAGTTAACGTATTGACACCATGTTTATGGAAATGTATCGGCATGTTTTTGTTTGAATTTAGCATGTGGAGATTTTAATAATGAAAATTATCAACATAGCAACCTACATGTTGAAATGAAGTTAGATCGTCTGGGACATGTCTGCTTGTTTCCGCCATGTTGTATACAGAAACATTTGACTTCCTGTTGTCTATCAGCATTCGATATGCTGTTTATTATTGGTCATAAAAAGAGTATAATAGCAAGTTACACACTGTATTCTAGGGACTCAAAACATTCTAACGTTTGGAATGAAATCTCATCCTAATGTGCAGTGTCAAGAAACGTCCTTGACATATGACGGCACTACTTTTATTTTAGCTTCTGTGTTTATATTTGATTGGTTTTGGAATAGCTTTGTTATTTATTATTAATGTATAAATAAATCATCAGAGATAAAATTATTTTGATTATAGATAACCAATACCTAAGATTTACCCCACCATTTATAATTTTGTGAACAGTATGTTATTGTTAAGTGATGATACAAGGAAGGAGGGTGATGTTAATCAAATGAACATCTTTTAGAATCTAAATTTCAACAGTTAATAGTGAAATTAATTCTTTTTTATTCAGGTATTTAAGGAAAGAAAATGGAGTCCTCGAGTGGAGGTAATAGCATACCAAAAATCATGGTGTTCAGACCAACCATGGAAGAGTTCAAGAATTTCTCAAAATATGTTGAATACATGGAATCGTGTGGAGCTCATAAGGCTGGTGTTGCCAAGGTTTGTTAAGTTTTTAAAACCCCCTCAACAATTACATACTTGCCAACCTCCAACATGTGAAAATCTGGTCATGACCAGATTTGGAAAGTAAAAAATCTGGTCATAGCGCGTAACAACATTCACGACATATTTACCATGCATTTCAAAGGTATATACAACAGAAATGTGTGTTAAAATGTATGTGTAATATTTTGTTGCAAAGAAGCATTGTAACTAACAGTTGCTGATTTTGAATTGTTTAATACTTACTATGTTGCTATGTACTTAAAGCAATCAACAGACTAGTTAAGTTTACAAGACAGTTGGGCATTCAATTTTCAATGTTAAGTTCCAAGCGAAATTCAGTGTAATTTTTTTAACAATGCTAAAAGCTCTTTCTGAATCAGTATTACTGTTTGGCAGCACAAGGAGAGTCTTTGCTAATTTGGCAAGTATGTTAAATTTGGGCTTCTGAGTGCAAGTTTTTAGCTCACCTGAGCTGAAAGCTCAAGTGAGCTATTCTGATCACATTTTGTCCGTCGTCCGTCTGTCCGTCTGTAAACTTTTGTACATTTTGATCTTCTTCTCTAAAACCGCTCGGCCAATTTCAACCAAATTTGGCACAAAGCATTCTTATGGGAAGGTTAATATAAATTGCAAAAATAAAAGATCGATCTTTATTCAAAGCGGAGAAAACCTCGAAACTGTAGAAAAAGGGGGGGTGCATTTTTAAAAATCTTCTTTTCAAGAACTACTGAGTCCAATTCAATGTAATTTAGCATAAATAATCCTTATGGAAAGGAAAATATAAATTGCAAAAATTATGGGCTAATTCTGTTTCAAATCTGAGTTATTACGAAAATAAACATAAAGGAAATGCGTGTTTCAATCAGTTTATAGCTTCGGGTTCGGTATTCCATGAGTCATGGTAAAATGGGTTGGCATACCCGAGCCGGGGCAAAACAAAAGATTGGCAGTTAATGATATGCCGATCTCATTAAAATTTTGAGGATATGTTACGGACCAGTATATTTGTATTCGCTGTAAATATTGCTGCAAAACAATGCGTATTTTGGAATTGACGATTGTCGATCTGCCCCGGCATTTATTTTGCCCCGGCCCGGGTTTGCCCACCCATTTTACCAAGACTCGTATAACGAGGTTCTTTGTTTAAGATAAACGGGTCGATCTGACAATGATGAATTAGTTTGTTGTGCAACAGTTCGCGTACGAAGGGGATCTTTGAAACATGCAGAATACATTGGTGCCGATTTTGTGAAGTAAATTGAGGTTAAATATTTAAATGCGTTGACAGTTTTCACATATGACGGTGGTGTTAGCTTGTTTTGATTTTCGTTTCGTTTTCATTATCTATGCTTTGTAACCTGGGAACTATCGCCTGTATTTTGTAATTTTTGCGTATCAAATCAAACAGAGACTTCGGTAAATCAGACGGTTAACTGTTAACCTGCACAAATTAAGCAAAATCTGATGTATTAAAAGAGTACTAAAATACTATTCATCCTATCGGAAATTCGGTATGATCTTTTGCGTAATAGGCCTTTTAGATTAATGCAATGTGTTTTGTTGAGATGCTTAGCATTTTCTCGAATTTTTTCATAAGTTTAAATAGAGTTTAATATCGCTGACGGAATATGTAGGTATATTTTTTGAAAAATAAATTGTGCACTTTATTTGTTATAGCGCATATGTTTCTTGTGTTTAATGGTTTACAATTTCTATTTACTAACCATATTTGAGTGTTAAGCTTCAAATTATAAGCAAGGTACAGAGATTTGCTCACAACTCTATGTACACAGATCTGAGGCCATTCTTTTTTTCCACTTTAAATGCTGAATAGGAAATACAAAGTTAAAATTCTTAAGCTGAATGTAATAAACTCATGTGAACAAAATATATGACTCAAACCTAGCAGAATTGTAAGTTCTGTATCTTGCTTATAATTCTACGATTGACGCTGAAATTTTGGTTGATCATTAGAAGTGTCTTGCTAAATGTTAAATACTTGTACAAAAAAATTAAAGGATGATATGCTGTATATAACTACTCTCTGGGGCCCCCTCTTTATACAATGGATAATGTGAAATCTACATCAATTGTGATAGTTTTTCAGACACGAGTAAATAAAAACGACACCGTTAAACAATTTCCATAGTTCTGACACATTTCTGTTGCGGGGATAAAGGAATTATTGCTATTCCTAAGAAAATATTACTGTAAAATTGATTTTAATAGCTCTTTAACATGTCACGTGACAACAATTTTCATTCCAGTGTATTCATCAATCAAATGTGAGTAAAGTTATTAAAGTCACACGAGTTTACGCCAGGTAAACAACAGTCATTTAATTATAATGGAGAAGACAAATTAAATTTTTGAATGTTTTTAATATGAGGAATTGAGCGGATAGGGGTACAATTTTCTTCTTCACATCTATAGGATTTTTTTTTAATAAAATGCAATAACTATTATATGATATTTTTAAAAAAATACAATAACTAGTAAGTAGTTGAGGAAGAAAATGTACCTATATGCTCTCATATATTTTGATCGCTATATAAAGTGGGGGGAGGGGGGGGCAGAACGAAAATATAGGGTATTGGAGGGAGGTGTACCCCTACCAAATGTTTAATTTTATATCTTGCGTAGGATTTTCTTATTCTGGGTAAAAATAGTATTCCATAAAGATACAATGTCAAAGATTACGTGTATGCAAAAATATGTGTAAAATTCGAATACTTTACAATATTTATTTTTTGTTATTCTACTGAGGGGCCATATGGCACAATATCTTTTGAACGCCCATTGTTGCTCAGGTGAGCGATGTGGCCCCATGGGCCTCTTGTTTTATATTATTTTTTTTATTGTTTCTAAAAGCCCATGAGTTTCTAAAATCACACTTCTTCTAAATGTTACTTTTCAAAAAGCTTCGGTCATCAGATTATTTTATAACGTTACACTGTATGGTAAAAAAATCGTTTTTTGTTTTGATTCCGCTGGCCCCAATAAAGATCTCGATCTTCCTTTTGGAAGCCATCGCACTTAATGATTTAAACCCTCGGTTTGTCAAAACAACTCACGATAATAATTAAGCCTAACAGTTACTTAGCTGTAATAGCCATCGGCATTGTTTACGTAAATCCAAGCTCAGCTTGGGTTCATAACTGGAAGTCCAATGCACAACCTAATTTAGGAACCAAATCCGGAAATCGGGAGATTTTTGGGTTATTGGACAAAAATCGGGTGAAAAGCATGACCCGCCGGCTCATAAAAAATAATCGGGTGGAGGGTTGAAAAATCAGGTGTGACCCTACGAAATCGGGTCAGTTGGCAAGTATGCCTTAAGATTTTGTTGTAAAAAGAAGCTTTGGAAATTTATAAGAGTTAATAATCTGGAATGCCTGTTGTAGATAATACCCCCACCAGAATGGACCCCAAGAAGAGGAGGATATGATGATATTGACATCACTATTCCAGCACCCATAACTCAAGTTGTCACTGGTTGTCAGGGACTCTATCAACAATTTAATGTACAGAAAAAGTCCATCCATTGCAAGGAATTTGAAAAGCTGGCAAACAGTGATAGGTACATCATTTCCTTTGTTTCACCAGCATATGATTTGTGACATTTACCATGGCATATGAATAAAGTCAAACAAAAAAAGGAATTGTAGTACAGCTCTCATTTAAATCCATATATATTGCGTAATGTTTAGATTAAAGAAGTAAAAAATATTTCAGCGCTTTAATGTCAAACAGCATTTCTAGTGTTTACGATATTGAATGTCAGGGGATGCCTTTTTTCATGCAATTACTCAATTGTACATCTATCTGTATAGATGAAATAGATTTTGTCAAATATTTGCTGTATTTTGTTGTTTAGTAAGGAATGTTGGAATTGCATATGCCATGTACAGCAAATTATGGAGTGTTATCATTCATAAATTAATCATAATTCCAGATTTATTTGAGTTTCACTAATGAACATTTGCACAATGCACATTTTACATGAAGCATATTATTTTTGTATATATGTTTATATAGGTATCGGACACCCAGACATTTTGATTATGAAGAATTGGAACGGAAGTACTGGAAAAATATCACATTTGTGAATCCTATTTATGGAGCAGATATTTCTGGGTCTTTGTATGATGAGGACCAAGACTACTGGAACATCAACCGATTAGGTACCATACTGGATTATGTTAACGGGGATTATGGAATTAAGATAGAAGGAGTCAACACAGCTTATTTGTATTTTGGGATGTGGAAAACAACGTTTCCCTGGCACACTGAAGATATGGACCTCTACAGCATTAATTATGTCCATTTTGGAGCTCCCAAATCATGGTATGCCATACCTCCAGAGCATGGAAGAAGACTCGAACGACTAGCACAAGGTGTGTATTAATTAATAGTTTCTGAACATGTGGGAGAGTTTTTATATAATTCATTCTGTTGAACTTTATGAATTAATTTTCTTTGCAGGATTTTTCCCCAGCAGTTTTCAATCATGCCCAGCATTTCTTCGACACAAAATGACATTAATATCACCAGCGATTTTGAAACAATATTCTATCCCATTTAACAAGGTATGTGTCTCATTTAACACCAAATTAAGAAAGAACAGAAAGATATTGTATGGTCACTGGATTTGAATTTTATAGTACTGTCTATCATAACTTATAATATGCCCAGAATTAAATTAACTCTTCAAAAAATTCACAGATTACACAGGAGGCTGGGGAGTTCATGATAACATTTCCTTATGGCTACCATGCAGGGTATAACCATGGATTCAATTGTGCAGAGTCCACAAACTTTGCAACAAGAAGATGGATTGAATATGGAAAAAGATGTTTGCAGGTAGGCCTAAAATTTATAATTAGTCAGAGCTACAGATAAGGTGAGTATTTGCGAAATACGAATTAATGTTTTGAGATTATGCATTGAAAAATTGAACAAGTGTAAAGATGTGCATTGGAATTTGTTCTTCAGTTATTGACTTCATCTTAGAATTTTATACTGAAAGTCCTGTGCATTTTATCTTCAGATTAGTCTGTATGTGTAATGTTACTGTGCCTGGGCCCTCAATCCGTAGAACATAATTCTAGTGCATTAATAAAATTTCATTAACATAAATAAATGAATTACATACAATGCAGGGAAAGAAAAAAGACATGGCACTCTACTGCAGTCAATTTATTTTTAATTTTTAATTCTTGTTAATTTTGAAATGCATGCATGTATTGTAAATGTGGTTTGAAAATTGATAAAAACTCGCATTGATTTCAAAATCAGGGGGTGAAAACAGTTTGGTGCAAAAAGTTATCCAGAACTCTGCTGAATTAATCTTAAATCTTTGTAGATTACTTATTTACTGTACCTCTTTTTCACAATAGTGCACCTGCAGAAAAGATGGAGTTAAGATCAGTATGGATTGTTTTGTGAAAAGATTTCAGCCTGATCGATATGATCTTTGGAAAATTGGGAAAGATGTAGCACCCCATCCAGAGGATGACCAGTCTAAACTTTATAAACACAAGTATGCACTTTGGGAAGCCTCATTAATTCAAATGTATTTAATTATATATTATACCTAAACATCTTTTGGAAATTTTCATGTTGCAAGCTGATTTAGAAATTGCATAAGTTAATGGATTTTTTTGGAAGTACAGTGTTTTACATTGTATTTGGGAGATTCAATTTGATTATATTTAATTGAAGACAGCATAATTTTTTTCTGTTTTTGAATGATTTGTCAATAAATGATGATTTACAAAGAATAATGATTATTCCTACCTTGATCTAGGGATGCTGGTGGTGAGAAAGCAATAGAAGCCAACAACTCTGGCACAGTACAGACAAAAAGACATCCTATTTCAAGGAAAGCAGATCGCTCCCCAAAGAAAAACAAAGGAAGAGTTGGCAAGAATTCAAAAGGAAAGAAAACCGAAGATGATAAAAGTACCGATGGGTCTGATGATTCAGAAAAAGACGACAAGTTTGGAGGTTCAACTGAGGAGGAGTGTTCTGATGATGAAAAACAGAAGTCTGATGATGCAGATAGTAAGCAAAAAATTGATATGTACCTCAAAGATGTGTCTAAGAAAAAAGAAACACCTAAAAAGAATGGACCACCTTCTTTCCAAGCTGCTTTTGAATCTTTGGTGGCTTCCCGTTCAGGAGCACTAGCTCTGCGGCCAGGAAGTGTGGTTGAAGAAATGCCGCCTAAGAAACAAAAACCTAAAAAGAGGAAACCTGCTGAAGGAACAGCTGTAGCAAATCCACAGGTCAAACAGGAAGGAGTTCCAGGGAAACATGAAAGGAATCTAGAACTTTCCCAGAATTCCAGTGATCTGTCCATTGATAATTCAGACAGTTACTCTTCAACCTCAGTTAAGATGGAGAAAAGCTTGCAAGGATCCACAGAAATTGACACTGTTAAACAATTGATACCAAAAAAGAGATCAAGAAAAGAAAATCCTAAAAACAGCTCTTATTCTTTTCTCCCACTTACCCAGACAAATATGACTTCTAAACAAGTGAGTCAATCTGACTTCAATCGCCTTAACTTTCTTCAGCCAACCATACAGTGGATTAAACAGCAACAGATGCTGCAGAATAGTACAAAAGGAAAACATTATGCTGAGTCACCATTCAATCAAATTTCAGGTGTATCTTTTGGTGACTTGTTGAGCTCAACAGCTAACCAACCAAGTCGAGACAGTCATTATGTGAAGCAAGAAATCAGGGTATCATCTGATTCTGATGCACAGAGGAGTGCAAGTGTATCCAAATCAATAACAGTTGTTTCCCCTACCTCACTACAGGGAACAGCTGATTACATCAAAACAGTGAGGGTGAAAGCTACCCCTTCTGCTACAGTAACAAGTGAGGCTAAACATGAAGGAACCCAAGCTCTGGATCTGTCATTCTCCTCTTCAACAAGTTCTGAATCAGTGAATTGTGATAAGAAAACTTTGCTTGAAAACTCTGCTGTTTCAGAGACAAGTGACTATAGAAATCTTGACCCGAAACCACCGGATATAATGAATGCTCCACCAATGAAATTAACTGGATCACAACAGAGTTTGTTCTCCAGCATGTCTGAAGCATTTAAAGTAGCCAACAGCATGTTAGCTTGTAAACCTGAACCATCGCATACAGCATCAAATTCACCCCGCTCCTTGCTCAGTCCAGGAAGACAGAGAGTTGGAGCATCCCCAGGAGTGGTTGAAGCAGTGTCACATGGTGGAGGCACTCTGGGCTCTCCCCCATTGCAGAATATTGCCAGTGCTTCAACAACCTGTATTGGATCATCTTCCTTATTTACAAATCTACCCATCTCTTCACATTCCTCTCAGAGACCACCACAGGCACACATGATTCGCCCATCTAACCCCAATCCTAGGCTACAGCAGTTCAATCCCTCTGTTCCATCAACAACACAATCAAATCTACTCTTACAAGCCCTTGGCAGTCAACAAAATCTGACCTCACAACAACAGCAGACTTTTTTAGTGAATATACCTGTGATGCATTCTGGTACTACTACTGGCAGCAGCAGTACCTGCATAACCCCTACTTCCATCACTACTAATGCATCACAGGTGAAACAAAATATCGTTCTTACCAATGGGGTTCTTCTTAACAATGTGAAATCTTCGGCATCCCCTGGCACAGCTGTTTCGAGTAAACCTACAGTCAGCCAGTTACTAAAGGCCACTAGGGGATTGACAAACTCTGAATCCAAGTCTCACTCTCCAAAAATGGTGAATTCCAGTAGCACTACTAAGTATGTCCCAATGAAGTCACCGTCAGGAACCATCAGCTTGGTTCCAGTGGTGTCTCAGGCTGGAGGAAATGCAATAATGTTACAGAATCAGTCGGCTGCAAATGTCATACAAATTGCTTCTACAACAAGTGGTCTGACAGGCAATATTATTGTACAGCCAAACACAGTGCAGAAAGTGAACAATCGGCTTGTACAACAGACTGTTACAACTCCACTAAGGATAGCTGTTTCACCACAAGCTGGACCAAATTCCTCACTTTGTATTATTTCTCAAACAATGCCAGTTGGCGCAAGAAGTCAGCAAACTACATTTGCTATGGCTGGAAAACCTCAAGCAAATGTGGTTGCATCTGCACCAGTTATAGGGCAGAAAACTGCAACTGTTCCACAGTTTGGTGGAAGGCCACAATTTCCAGGAACAACTCAATTTCTTTTACAAGGTGTTACTCAGATTCATCCCTCTCCCACTGCCTTCCAGGTGGATCCGAAGACTCCACTTTTCCAAACAATTGTGACCTCTACCAATGTGACAGCTACCCAGTCTTGTACCCAAGCAGGGACTGTTCAAACCCAACCAGTAACCACTGTCAATCTGAACTCAACTCATGTCACAGAGACAGCAAACTTGGGGCAGATAAAGAAAATGAATGGAGTTCCTGCCAGCAATGGATTCAGCAGTGACGTGGATCAGACCTATGGTGCTATAGTGAGTCCAAATAAAGTTCTCCAGTTGGTACCCCAGCCTATTGTGCCAATATCGCAAGTGTCAACAGTCACTTCACTCACTACCACTACATCATCGATATCAAAACACAGACTAGCCACTGATATTAGCCAAGAAAATATTCCCATGCAAGTTTCCAGGAGAGATAGTGATTCTGGGGATATAAACTTGGAGAGTAAAGTGAAAGCAGGGCTTCTCTCTCCAAGTTCTAATCAGTCTTTGTACAGAATGTCCAGTCCAGGATCTGATGACAAAACATTAGTGCAAGTGTCTAGCTACAGTGCTTTCTCAGGAAATCATCCCAATAAAAAATCACCAAATAAGCCTGATAACTCTAGCAATGTTGGTGAAATGTCATCAAACAAGGTTAGTTCCTGACACTATTTTAACTAATGTTGAAATATACCAAATTCTCCTCAAATTACTGAAGCTGGTAATGATAGCTAATTTTTAATCATGAATGGGTAAAAATAAAAATTAATGGGCATGTAATTAGCAGAACATGATATCTACAGTTCTTAACTGTTAAAATTGTAATAATAAGTAACTTCTTTTTTGATTCTGTAGGCAGCAAAAAAGAAATCCAATGCAGCAGTATCCCCACGATCTCAAGGCACTGAGGGTGGAAAGTCAGTGAAAAGGAAACAGCAAGATGAGAACAAAATTCCCAAAGCAAAATGTGATAGCAAAGATTCTGAAAATTCGTCCAAAAATACCAGTAAAGATTCTCATAAAGAACATGGTGGAAAGAAAAAGAAACGAAATAGTAGTGGGAATGACATCAGGAAAGGTAAGCGTACATCTGGTAAATCAGAGCAGGAAATTTAAAGGTGAGATGTTTGGAGGCTTTGAACTTGCTCATGTAAATACATGCTGTTTTATTTTTCAGACAATTTTGAGATTACAGCAGTGCCTGAACGAATAATGACAGATGACTGGACAGAACCAGTGAGAGGACTGTGGCAACATTTATTGCTTGACTTTGGTGCTGAGCAAGACTTCAATGTTAAAATTACTCAGAAATTGCCGCATTGTTCCATCTGTGCTTTGTTTAAACCACTGCAGGTAAGTTTTGAGATTGCCTAATTATTATTTCGTTTGTTAAAAGATAATGATATATACATGTACTGTACCTCTTTTACTTTCTAAGAGTTTCAACACCTCACATCTGCATTTGTTCACACTAGGTAAATGTGCTTCAACATACATGTATGTTTCAGATTTTACTGGACTTACATGAAGACAGTCCTACTCGATATAAAAAAGGAAAGAAGTCAATGCCAGAGAAGACGCTGCCAATGATCCCAGAGGTGTGCTTTGCCTGTAGTGAAGATAATCCCAACCCAGCCAGACTTCAGGCCCATCTTGATGAGGATGGACTTAGCCATCTGTTGGTGTGTGAGGACTGTAAAGTTTGTGTACACGCAAGTAAGTACATTTAGATTCATTGCAAAAGTCAGGAATTATGCTCATATATGACTTTGATATGTCTCTGTACGTTTTATATGATGTATTATAGCTGTTGGTCTGTAGCTCCCGCGGTCTGATAAAATTCTGATGGACAACTTTGGAGCTACAGTTCCATATGTGTTAAAAAGTTGCAATTTACCGCACACGAAAACTTGCCCTACTTTTGGAATGATTAATCATACATGTATTTCTGAACACATCCTATAAAAATATTCCGATTTCAAAAAAATCATTGGACATTTTACACAGATTTTCAATTGGCACTTTACTTGCCTCTAATATTCTTTTAAATACCATCACCAGCCCCGTAAAGTGAAGTGATGAGGTTTATTTATATATAAAAATGCGACTTTTGATCAACGCAGAATTCTGAAATGTCATTGTAGGTTGCTATGGTGTGTTAGAATTACCTCAGAACAAGAAGACATGGAGATGCACTAGGTGTGTCCGTCAGCAGATAGCAGCTGTGAGTTGAATCTTTTCTCACTCCATTCTTTAATGAGTTTTCAAATTTTAAACTATTTAATTACCAAAGGTTCCTAACTTGTATTGATCATTGACCACTTGTATAAACCATCTGTATGTGTATTGACAGGAGTGCTGTTTGTGCTGTATGAGGGGAGGGGCCCTGAAACCCACCAGTAATGGCAAGTGGGCACATGTCGTGTGTGCGCTCACCATTACCGAGGTCAAATTTGAAAACATACTTAAAAGGGAGCCAATTAACACTGACGGAATCATTAGCAACAGAGTGAAATTAGTGAGTAGCAGATGATTGATAAAAGAGTTTGTAATGACAAGATATTGCCAAATTGGTGTTAATTAAAAGATATGATTAATAAAAAAAAACATATTTAGTAAAACTTAACAGTATGGTGTCCTTAATTAAAATTACATGACTACTGTCTGATATATTACTATTACTGTTAGATATTTGATTCTGTATACAAGGTTAGTTTCTTTCACTCAACTTCATCAAAAATAATTTCACCCTTTTTCTAAGTGCATGTACTCAACTCCATATTATGATTTAATTTCTGAATCGGCTCTGTTTTGAATTCAATTATTTTAATTCATCCATTGATTAGCATTGAGTGTTTTTCTGATACATTAAAAATAAGCCCTGCATAAAAATGATAGGTATAAACAGACTCTTGCAAATCATAACTTTCATGTACTTTTCAGAAATGCTACTACTGTAACCCTCTTCACAACAGTGACAAGACAACGGGAGTGAGTGTGCTTTGTTCTGTCGGGAAGTGCACCTCCTCCTTCCATGTGACCTGTGCCTATGCAGCTGGGGTGTTGTTTGAGACCAGTGATTGGCCCTTCCCAGTCTACACAACTTGCAATAAACATGGGGCCCACAGGGAAAAGGTATATTTTTAGCAGTGCTTGATTTTAATTAAGCTACCTCACTACACCTAGACATAATTTTTAAGACACTATGTCACAAGATGGCAATTTAAATGTTTTGTTAAACTGTTTATATCGTTCGATTGGGTTGGGTTGATTAAAGTATTGGGCTGCTGAACCACAGATCATGAGTTAGAATCCGCCTGGAGCTTTTGTTCATGTTAACTGAATTAAATTTTTGAAAATGTATTTTTTTCATCCAAAATTGTACATTTTTTTGCCTATTTGACTTATATTTCTTCTCCATTATGATATCCATCATAATCAAGTAATTTTCTGCTGATTTGAGAAAATATTTCAAGGTGTAGTGAGCCATCTTAATAACTTGATATGATTTTTAGATTGAAAATATTTTTTTATAATTACTTCTTTTTTTTTTTAAAGATGTATAGTTGAAATAAAAAGGGAAAAATATTTCTTTATAGTGATTATTTCTTTGAAAATGAGAAATTAAAATCGATGTAAAATTTCTTGATTTTGATTTATGAATTGATGACAAAAGATTTTTACATGTTTCAGGCTTTTGCCAAGGAACGTGAAATGTCGAATCTGAAAGTTGGTGACAAAGTGTATGCCAAGCACAAAAATACAAGATATTACAAAGCCACTGTTGTGAAAATTGAAAGGCAAACTTTCTGTCTGTTGGACTTTGATGATGGCTCTTTCAGTGACGATACTTTTCTTGAGGATATTGTGGCAAGTTTATAACTGTGTATATTTTCTTCAGTTGTCCCACAGGCACCTGACATTATATATTTTTCTCATAATAAAAATAAATACCCTATATCAAATAATACACAAGGTACCCATCCCTGCCATCTTGGATTTATTTTAAACTGTCACATCAGCTGGAAGTTTTGCTTGAAATTCATCGGTAAAATTATTTTGCGATCCTCTCCGTCTCCCGATCGGTCATTCAACATCTAAGCTTACAACCAATTCAACCAAAACGGTGCATTACCACTGTCATTAATAAAAATCACCCCTCGATCTGCATCTACTGCCTAAAATATGCGATAGAAGGCTAAAGGGTGGACGGAAGTTGTCACCTATATGTAAATGAGATTTCCCTGCACCGTGTGTTTGTTTCAATATTTCAAAAGATATGCATTTATAAACATGTTTATATAAACTTTGTGTATTAAAAGTTATAATTGACTGTTTATAGTATCCCTTTTCTTAGTTTTAATTTGTATGTTGATCAAATTCAAAATAGACGCCTTTTGAATATTCGTATCAGTGCTATATTGGAAGGGATTACCCAAAGTATGATGCAATTTCTGTCAACTTCCGTCCACCCTTTAGCCTTTTGTCGCATATTTTAGGCAGTAGATGCAGATCGATGGGTGATTTTTATTAATGACAGTTGTAATGCACCATTTTGGTTAAATTGGTTGTAAGCTTAGATGTTGAATGACCGATCGGGAGACGTAGAGGATCGCAAAATAATTTTACCGATGAGTTTCAAGCAAAACTTCCAGCTGATGTGACAGTTTGAAATAAATCCAAGATGGCGGGGATGGGTACCTTGTGTATTATTAGATATAGGGTATTTATTTTTATTATGAGAAAAATTTAAAACGTCAGGTGCCTGTGAGTTGTCCATCTTAAGATAAGAGAGTTGCATTTACAAGGTACTACATATAGGTACCCCACTCAAAGATTGCAGGTTAATAATAAAGTAAAAAATGGAAATGTTTATCTGAAGTACAATTTAATGAATTTTAAGTATTACTGTTAGTATCATCCTTTTGATTTTAGGGATACTCTTCATCCACCCTTCCCTTAGTGGGGGCCCCAGTGGAAGTCAAATGGACTGATGGGGAGTTGTACGGAGCCAAATTCAAAGGCACAAATGTGGTGGTCATGCATATTGTAAGTTCAACTTTTTACTCCAAATATGTGTACAATTCAATTTCAACCACTTTAATTTATATCTTACATGTATTTCAAAATTGAATGTAAATTGAAATTTCCTACTGATAAATTGGCATTACAGGTCCAGTTTGAAGATGGAGTGGAAAGAGATTTTAAGAGACATGAAATATGGACATTAGACGAGGAACTCCCAAAACATGTCAGATCAAGACTGGTGAGCGATGGCAGATAATTTAAAAACTAGCTTATCGATCATGACACCCAAATGATATCCCAATAGCAATTTTGGATAAATATGTTAGGAAAGAAGCCTACATTAGTCAAATGTTAAATTTGTTTTCTAATTGTGGAGGTTTTTTTCTTTCAGTCTGTGGCTACAGAGAGAAAGTACAGTCTTCTCTATGATGAGGAAATAAAAGCTGAAGTAGGCGATCACCACACCAGGAACAAACCCAAAGTCTCCTACTCCAAACTCAATGGCTGATGCAACATGGGTTGCTGTATTATCTGTGATTCTTGAACAGTTGACTTGCAATGTATGCCTCAAGCTTACACGAAGGCAATGAATTTATTTGTGGATTTTAATCTTCTTGTCAGTGTCATGTTATGAATCACACATTGTGTGTATATCTGTGTTGAAAACAATTGAATATGTTATACAGCATAAATTAATGAAATTGAATTTTATGGACATTAATGCAGTTGCACTATTGTGACACTTATTTCCCTCTCGGGCTGTTAACTGTGCATTGAACTGTCCGCATTGAGGAACTGATGCCCCTTACTGGTAATATCGACACTGAACCTTGAGGTGAAGAAGGCAGCAATTATTTATTTGTGTATAAAACAACTTACAGTATTTATTGTACTGTGTTTTATATGGCGTTTTTAAGTTGTTTGAGATAGTGTACCGATTATAATGCACTCTGTTTATGGCTTAATTTTGTGTATATCTTTCACAGTTGAATTCTATGTAATCTTTCAAAGGAGTTGTACTTTGTACAAGTTTAAGATTTTATGTGAGAAATTGTACTGTAATTTTATTTATGGAATAAACATGCAAGAGTTGTCAAATTTGTATTTTTTTTTATACTAAAAATTAGATCTCATGTGTAGTTTCAATGCACATTTATGTTTTGTACATTGTAACTGAGTGATGCTACATGGTCTAAATTCATTTAAGCAATGAAAGGTGTTAGGTTGAAAATATTTATGAAAGGATTTTACTAAAGACCTGCTATGAGCTTAGTCTGTAAATACATATATATACAGGTACACTTATAGTACATGTAGTAGACATTGCCAGACATAGTGTACTGTTAACTGATAGCTATTATGCTTTGTAGTCATTGAGCTGGTATAACTGTCACAGTGGCATAGTGGTTAATTTGCTGGTCTCATGTGTAGGAGGTATGTGGTTTGGACCCTAGCTGGGACAGAGTTAGTCCTAAAAACAGGTAGCTATCGTTCCTTTGCAATATCATAATAAATAAGCCTTAATGCTCCAGATTTTCAACATTAAATTCTTTACATATTCACTTTTAAATACGGCAAAAAGATATTCAAATGTGCACATGATAATGTGTACTTCAACATTTTCAGAGAATGACATAAAAGATTGCTCTTTCCAACAGACATTAAAATTATACATGTATTGACTTGGATCTTGAAGTCAGATGACAACTTATTGACCCTAATTTTGTTTGATCAATCTCAAATATTTTTACTATTTGTTTAAATCATAAAAGTTAGAAAAGGTGTAGTAGTCTATTGTTACTACCGGGTATTTAAAAATTATTGTCAAGGACTTGGACATGGTGATGAAACAGAGAACACCTTTCTTTAATGTTAAATATTGAAATTTTTTTTTACTCTCAAATATCAAATTTATCTGGGCAATAATGCTGTAACTTTTGTGTTGCATGTTGAAATCGCTGTAAAATTTTGTTTCATTTTAATTTATAAATGCATGGTTTATATTTCAAATAAAAAAAAGAAGAGACCACACCTTTAGGTAACAACAGCAGTGGTTGGACAGCTTGTTAAACACACCAGTGTTGTATCATTTGATCAAGATGAACTCTTCAGAGTGATATACAATTGCAATATGTGCAAATATACTCGGTTCTATTTGAGTGGTTATGCATCGACTGACATGGTTTTAAAAGCCCTTCTCGGACACTATTTCACTATAACTCTACTCTTGTTCACAAGTACCACCAGGCTGTCTAGCTGTCCATGTTATACTATTCATATTCTAGGCAGAGTAAAACAATAAGACTTGAATGCACAAACTGAAGAAGATGAATTGGTATTTCATATAATTTATTCATTAACTTGACTGTATTAACAGTATAAAATGATGGGCGAAATTTATGAACCCAAGTACTGTTACATCTATAGCCCATATTCACAAAGTGATGTTGTATAAAGTTTGACAGGTTAAGGCTGTACATGTTTACATTTTATTTCTATCATCTGACATGTACACACAATGATTAGTTAACAAAAATTACCATCAGTACATCACTGTTTCTAAAAGATGAGAATAAATGATTAACATTATCACAGAAATGTTCTGAAGTGAATTCAATATTCCTTCGGACAAAATGTAATGATGGAATGAACGTGAATTGATGATCTGGCTGCTACATGATACAACGCACCATTCATCGGTACCCAATTTACTCTTTAAATACCAGTTGATGGACAGTTAGTTGAAAATGACAAGCAGAGTGGTACGCGAATGAAGGCAATGCTGCTTAGCACTATAACTGATCATAAATTAACAATAGTAAGCGATTTATGTACAACAGCGTAGGCGTTTACATCACTGGTGATGATCTGTACATGCATCTCCTAACAACACTCAGCCAGACAATTAAAAAGAATGATCTAAACAAATCATGTACCACACAGTTCTACTGCTAATAACTCTTGAATTTAAATTAGTCAACAATCGTTTAAAGCTGAGTTAGTATAAATAGCCTCTAATTTTTTTTTCATCCTACAGAACATAAGTACATGCATGTGTTGCTTAAAAGTTTTAAGTAGTTTTCCTTAAATGAAAATAGAGAAAAAATGATGGCAATGAGGACAACAGGTGAATTAATGTAGAGCTAAATTATTTCAAGAAGCAAAAGCTGTGTAAAAAAAATTCTTTGAAGCATCTAAGTAACAAACACCTAAACCTTAAAAATAGATCTTGAATATCAGTCATAATGCATAACTTACACACACACACACACACACACACACACACACACATAAACACAAAATGAGGCTCACGCACATATTAATGTTTTCTGGTCTCATGAATCTGAAGAAAAAAATATTTATGCTATCTCTCTTCCAATGCCTTATGCAACATATTTTTATCAAAAAGAGCCAAAAAACAATAACACCTTAAAAACTTTCAGGTTCCTTTAAAGTCCAGTCACTTCTTTGTGTGCATTGCATTGTTCTGTCAATACAAATTATGAAACCATTGAAATATGATGCAGAACCATCAGATGCTCTCTTGTTCAAACTGCTCAAAACATAAAAATACAGGCATGTATATATTTTTGTTGGACATAATCATGAGGCTTAATCTATATAGTGCTTCACACTGCGAACATCTCTGAAGAAGACCAGCATGCTGCTCTTTGTGCAGTCACAGATACTGTTATGGCAAATCTTCATATTGCACACAAAATCAAGTCCTTTTTTCTATGGGAGTCACTTAACAACATGGTTAAAAACTTGCGGACACCAAAATTGAATTTCAGGTTTAAAATAAAAAAAATATACAAGTACCGGTAATTAAAAAAAAAATTAATTTTCTAGCTAAAGCCGGATACTGTGAAAAGATGGGTAAAGGAAACACTACACAAAGCGGTGAAAGACAGGTCATCACAGAGAAATCAAACCGAGGCTGTGAGCGGACTCCCTGACCGTGTTGTGCTGTGAGCAAACAATTAAATACACAGGACCAGCTGCTCAAAATAACAGTGTCTGAGGCCCTTTGTTCAAGGACAATACAAACAGAAAAAATATCTGAGGAACTATTGTCAAGGGCGATGAAATCTGAAACAAGAAATAAAAGACATCTGTATTCATTTTTGACGCATACAAGATTTTCATTAAATTTCGGTTTTATTCACTTGAATATTCCATTATTCTTTTATTAATATCGGATCATACCTTGTTAAATGTTTGCTCTCCTCATGAACAGCCATTTCTTTACTTTTAAATTCATTCAGTTCTTTTCTTATGGCAGCCTGTAAAAATAAAAGTACATTGATAATCTATGTATGTATTAAAATCAAATTTTTAAATGTTTTAATTATTTTACTGTAGTATACAATCTTTCATCTAAAAACCCTTTTATGGTCTTAAAAAGCAAAAAAAAAACAATTCCTTACTAGCTGCAATAAATAAAACCAACACAATGAGTGACAATCTAACTTTTTCACCCGCACCCAACCCCAGCTGATGTGGGATTGTCAGGTAAATAAATGTTTTTATTTCATCCAACTAAATGTACATGCGAAGATACATCTTTTCCTAATAAGACAACTTTCTTGGCAATAAACTGAAAGTGAATTAAAACTTCTCTGTGTTGTCTGTAACATTAAGTTGTGATCATCATGCTTACATATATAAGTCCCCTGTACTCACTTTATCCTTTGGAGTTAACCTAGTCCATGGCTTGTCTGCCCGTCGATCGTATTCGTGGGCGTCGGTCCACTCCACATAGTCATTGAACTTGATAATCTTCCTCTCCTTCAATTCCTCTATGCTGGGTCTAAAGCTTAGCTACAAACCAAAGGAACAATTCTTTATATACAGTCTTTATGCAATTATTTTGTTCAGTCAACAGAAAATGTGCATCTGCCTGTGTAATAAAGTAGCAGTATTATTATTACAGTACACAGTTTTTGTAGATATGCATGTATAATCTACAGAATAAACATGTTAGTACCTTCACTAATTTCCTGAATCTTCTTATTCTTTTGTTAACATTTTTTAATCTATTATTCCACACCACAGTCATAAGAAAGTATAACTGAAGTAAAGAGGAACTGAGAACCAGCATGATGAGAGGACCAGACCAAATAACAGAGACCCACACCATTCCCAGGAACTGATATATCCCCGACAGATGATGTATGTTCACTTTGTAGAATACAGGTAAATCCCTAAATCACCTCAGATCACAGTGACCAGGTTATCTCTCTCTTAATTGTCACACCTACCCTGCTCCCACTAATTATCCTGGTGTAATTACTGCATACTTTGACTAGCATGTTTTGACTACACTGGGGTTGACTGTTGTCCATGTTTGAACATGTATGAACAGCATGTGTCTTCCTTTGAGGGTGAAGTGTATAAACAAACCACTAATCTTATTCACACTTTGCCTCATCTTATTGTGAGTATAGAATCAACTCTAAAAAAACTTACATGCTCGAAAGATATGTTCAGAGCTAATCAATTTTACAAAGAAAAAAAAACAAATCATTAATGGTGTTGTATTGTATATTAAGAGAGAATTTACAATCTGTAGTTTTACAAGTGAACTTTCTAACTTATATATTGATCAGTTTGAGAAATAATATGAAGTACTCCGACATTTTCAGGTGTTGAAATTATTTATGGAAATAACAAGAATCTATGGAAAAATTAGGGTATACGTATCTAAAGATTCATAAATTCAATTTATTCCAATATATTTCTACTACTTTTATAAGGATCTAGACAGGGGTGTCATTTCAAGAGTTTTGTGTGAAATATATTGTGCAGTCATCACATTGTAAAAAAGAATGTCTATTTTACTGGTAACTCTATGTGCATATTGCAGTTAAAGTGTTTAATAATGATAAATAATATTTTAAAGAAAACATGTATTCAGTAGCACATCAATTATGTTGAAATTCCCTCAAAGCTTTTTATCGATAAATGGAAATAGGGCATGTCATAAAATGACATCATTTTGAAAGATCAAATAGAGTAATCAATTATCACTTATTATCACATAAATACCCTGTAATTATGATTAATGTGAATGCCGATACTCAAGTTTATAATCAGATCAAGGTATTTAGGGGATTTGTACTAACCTTCCTTATGAGGTATCTTTTCTTTTCCTCTTTGTCCTTTTCAGCTTGGTCGATAGTCTGAGCTGAAAGCAAAAACAAATATTGTGAAAAAATATCAATTTTATACATGTATTAGCAACAATGCTTCTACATTTATAAATAAGAAATCATGTACACTGAAGTACAAGTATCAACTTGATGGAGAAACTGAAACAAAATTATATATTTCTCACATTCTTATTTATTTTCTGCAATTTAAAAAAAGAACCAATTTCAAATGGAGTTCTATGATTTTGTGATAGCACGAATTATCATGCATTAGGTTTGTTACTGTCTAGTGTCTGCAGGAATATTTTAATTAAAAAATCAACAGAAGGCAAGCAATCTTATATATTATTACTTGCAGTCCATAGAAATTTTTGGTATTTATGGAATGAATCTAATTTCGACCTATGTGATATGATATAAATTGGGGCAGTTAAATTTTTATAAACCGTGAAGTGGTTTATAAAAAAGCGTACTGTCTCAGTTAGATTTTAACTTGTTTAAATTGTGCAAAATTTAAACCAAAGTCTAGCGGATAATGGTAAATATGTTTTGTACTCAGATCATATTGTGACTTAGGCAAATTATGTTATAGATTATAGATGAATTTCTTTAGCCAATCAATGACGTGTTACAGCTAGAGTTAAAATATCTGTTTAGAGAGCATTGAATAAGCCTAGACACAATATTTAAAAAAGACCATACTGAATTACCCCTCCCCAATTTCAAATATAAGACTTGAGTAAACTAAAAACAATCTAAGTGAGAATTCTGTTTGAGAAGTTTACTCAATCTCTGATGGTCAATTTTTAATCATATCGAGTTCAAATTAACCAGTAAAGAACATTGTTTTGATATTCTAAAATATCTATGACATTTCAGTAAAATTAGACAAGTCCTAAACAACTTACTGTGCAAAATGTTTCTTTGTTCTAATTCCTCCTGTGTGGGTCGTAGACTCAGTCGCCTGAAAATAGAAGGATGTTCTGTGTCACATTTGTTTTTGTGTTAATTCATACCTACAAAATCTCAAACTAAAGAAAGAAAACATCTTGTGTACTAGAATTGTAAACTCTTTATCATGACCCTAAAGATATGAATGAGACAGGATATCAAACACTTGTTTAAGCCCAATCCCTGCCTTTTCTTGTTTCCTGCAGCTACACCCACCTGATTAGTTTGCTACCAATGGCGTTGCGATCTTCCACCTTCTGTGTAGAAGACTTTTCCTGAATGATGTTTTTCTCCACCAGTTCTGTTCGAGTTGGTCTGTTTCTAAGAAACCGTGCTAAACTATCTTGTCGAGCAACCTTTGCTGCCAGTGATGCTGCAAAATAAGAAAACTCATATAGTACCGGTACTCTCAGAAATTAAACCAATTGCCATTCCCCATTTTTAATTAACAATGCATTGATGCTCCTCAAGCATTATAAGAAGTGTTTCATTGAAACCTAATTGCAAACCCAATGCTGAACCTGGGACTGAAGTATGTGCATTCTTAAGAACCAGCTAAAACAAAGCTTAATTGAAATGTTCACTAAAATAATCACATTTTGCATCAACTGCAGGTAAGTAAATTGTATGTCACCATAACATCTTCACACTGACTTAGTCTTAAAAAGATAGTACAGTATTTTCCAACAATAGCACAAATTAGCATCCTTAATTTCTTGCAAATTAAAAAATAAAATTACGAAGCTTCCATTGCCGATGGTGACCTATCTCCATTTCAAGGTCTTTGCAGAACAATCTAAATTTTAGCAGAATTTTACCTATAACAATCATTGTAATTCCACTTTTGGAGGATCTATGGATGTATACCATATTAAAATGATATTCTTCTTCTCCAGGAAACATGACAGCAACAATGAATGACAGAGTTAACTAGCATGTTTTTGAAGTGGAGGTTGGGATTCATTTATTATCACCAGACTGCATAAGCGAACCAATCACAGAGCTTTCAGACTTAATTAAGTCTATTTAAGGAGAGCAAGAAACTGTTACCATGGCAACACTTATTAAGCATATTTTCACTAAAGATTTTCTTTAAAGGAAATTTCATACACATGTTTTTCTCATGATTTGAAATTCTTTATATTATGTAAATACAATTTTAATAAACAAATAACTGGGATGCCTCCTAAAAGTATATTTTAAAAAATAAAGATAATGTAAACCATAAAAACCATCAGAAAATGCAAGGCTATAATGAATGTAGTGCTTTTTTAAAAAGAAAATTGCCATGTTTCATTATTTTTGGCAAATGTTGTGTTGGGTGGGCACTATATGTCAACATTCAATCTTTAATTTTTTCATTAAATGGAATTACTAGCATCAGATTCCTGAGATGATATTGATTATCAGATTCCTGAGTTAATAATGATTTTGCTCGTACATATCATAACAACATAATGAAATATAATAAGTTTGCTTTGCAGAATAATCCAAGAGCACACATTTCTTTTAAAATGAATGGTTTCTAGATTATCTTCACGGTAGTTCATTGTGTTATATAACAAAATAAAATAAGTCTGATATTGAAATGCATTAACCAGCAAGAGTGTTGACAAATGATGTCACTTGTATTACATGTCATCAACACTGAAGCATTGAGAATCAGTACCGGGTAAGAACATAAGTTTAAACATATTTCAGATATCAAATTTTTAAATTTGATAGATCTACCTGATATCTGTCTGGGTAAGTTGTTTAATAGCAGTAAACTGGCCAGCTATCTTAAAGAAAGCATGTTTCAAAACTGCACATTGTATAGAGCAAACATCATCTATAAAGTTACCAAATGTAAACTAAACCATGTGATAATGAATAGAAGGTTCAATAAAGTTACTTCTATCAATACTAATGTTTTTCAAGAGAGTGAAGAAAACAGTATTCTATTGTGGAACAAAGCACAAATCATTCAGAACTAACAAATCTATTTTAACCGATGACCTTTCTAGCTGGAGATCTATAGAAAATGGGAAAAATTCAGGTTGACATGCCATTTATGGCATCACACCCAAATTTTCCTGCTGAGCTACAGATCTGCAGCCAAGACTTTTTCCATTGATAAAGACCATTTGTGTCCAAAACCCATGGATATAAGGTCCACAATTTACAATTATAAGACTTACCCAATATAAGGTTTAGACCTAGAGATATAAGGTCAAAGATCTAGGAATATAAGGTCTAAGACCCAATACTGTGGTTTCATCAATATTCGTTGAATACCAATTTTCGTGGATTTCGTTGTTAAGTTGATCCACGAATTTACATGTTCATTGAAGTACGATTTCTAGTAACATTTTGTATTGATAGGGTCATTGGCCACGAAATTACGTATCCTTGAAACTGTGATTTTCACTTTATCCACGAAAATTGATACCCTCGAAAATTAATGAAACCACAGTATAAGGTTTAGATCTTAATTTAAGGTCCAAGACCTATGGATATAATATTAGAGACCTAGGGATATAAGGTCTAAGACTAATAGATAATATTAGAACTATAAGGTTTGTCCTTGAGGTCTTCACTTACACACTGTCTCTTCCTCCTCATCCTCCTCCTCATCGTCACGGTAACGAATCTCTTCATCATCTGAAGAGGAGTCATCTGCAGGATTATAGTCAGGCTTAGAGCCTTTGTCTGTATGACTGTTTGTGAAAGACTGTTTGGCTACTGGTGTGTCTGTTAGGTTTTCTTTATTATCACTGGCTGTGAATTTTCTGTACAATTAAAACATACTCAACATTAATACAATTGATTGAACAATCAGATCTACAAGTAAAATAATCAGTTGAATAAACATTCTCAGTTGTACTCAGAAGATGATAGAACATTAATGACATGTAATTTGTATATAACTTGTGACATTACTCCATAAATTGAATCTTGATAAATAGAAATGATCAATGCTCTGAATTGATACACTGTATATACCGGTACATGTTCTACACAATAAAATTAGCTGACATTTACACTTCCTGACAGGAATAATACAAGTTCTTTCACATTTGAAATGTTATATACATTTACATGGAAAATAACAATTGAAGACTTAACAAACAGCATATGTTCATCTCAATCTTTAAGATATAACGCTATTGTATTATACTGAAACAGTCTCTATCATGACTGTGTTCTGTCACAGTATCACACACAATCTATGGGATAGTATAACCTATTCCTGGTTTGGAACTCAAACATTACAATAGAGTGGTAATTAGGAAAGTTTATTTTCAATACAAGAAAAATCTGAAAATGACAATCTGTTTTTTGTGTGGTTTATCAAGTTCAGCAATTCAGCACAAATAAAGCAAATATCAAACAGACTGAAGGTACTTTTCCTGTTTAAACTTTTGGAAATTTCTTGTTTGGCCAATATGACATGTTCTAATGAGAACACATACAGGATATATCTATCATAATACATACAGGTCTAATTCAAAGGGTATAACAATCTGGGTCAAATCCATGTCAAGGTAAAAGATTATTATGTGGCATATATATCTATTATTCTTTATATAGAATAACATGGTGATTCATGATACAAACTGACACTGGCTTACTCAATCTCTTACCTGAAACTGTTTATATCAACCAAGTTACCAATAAAATATCTCCAAAGAACTGTCATATTCATAATAAAGAAAATAGATTTCAAATTGCCAGCATAAATCTTGCTTTAACTGATAGATTAATAGTACACCACTTTATTTCTTTACTGGTTCTCTTATTATTTACTGGTAGTCTGGTACTCTTATTATTCAAAAAAAGAAAAGGAGGTCAATTAACTTAATTCTTTGAAATGACAGAACTGTACACCAGCCCCTTTTTGGCGTGTGAAGTTCAATGAGTATTCTGAAGTACATGTATATAAGCATTCCCTATTGATACTCACACAAAACCTCCTTTGAGTTTTGGCCTGGGTGCTGCGACTGGGGTGGCTTTGGGTGAGGACTTTGGTTCGCTGGCCTGTACCATCTCTTCGTAGGGCGGTGATTCAATGGTATCTACATGTGAAAATTGAACAGATGGAGAATGGGTCACTGGGGGAGAATCCGGCTGACCTCCTCCCCCTTTTAATGCACTCTTCCTAGGAAGTTTAGAATTGTCCCAATCAGAAGCCGGTGCTATCTGGAATGTTCCAGTCGGATCACTGTATTCAGGGGGATCCTTTTCCTTTGGCTCTGCCACCTCTAAAACTGCTCCAGAAAAACAACTCCCATTTCAAAATCTTTGCCAAAAGTTTTCTTTTTCAGATAAAGTGTGACAGGTTACCGGTAGTTGAAAAATATAAGAAATCTTTTCTTTAATAAGAGATTCTAATATGCAGCTGTTTATTGACATTAGAATGTTTTTTGATATTAAACAATAACATTTCTTAGCTATGGAGATTTTACCTTCTTCGGGAGGTGGAGGGGGTGGATCCATAGGTTTTTCCTCCTCTGGGGGAAGGGGTTGTGGCTCAGAGGCTACATTGGACACAGCAGAATCAGGGGTACTGGAGCTCTGTAAGTGTGGGAATACCATAGGTCTGACCTGGGCAGTTGTCAACACTGAGCATGAAAAGAAAAACAATGCTCTCATTATATAAAATGTAGTGTTTCATGCTAGAGGAAGGAACTCTACCACACTGTTTGACTACCGGTATGTCATAGTCAATGAATCCAGGACACATCTTCTGTGAAATAAAACCAGTACATAACAAAGGGAAGCATGAATCGCACACATACAGGAAAAGAAGCTGTCAGGAATAGTGCCGTCATGAAGCAGGGCTGCATAGAGATTGGTGGTAAACAAATTCTGTAGAAGTTGAAGTATTTTAACATAAAGAGCATGAATTTTTACATTTTACATCCCCATCCAATTCAATTTTCACTAGGCAAGATATCGAGGTCTTTGGAACTTGTGAAAGCAATTTTCTCAGCACAAACTAACCTCTTGATACTTTTATTCACTGTAAAAAAAACGTAGATTCCTAGACACAGATCTAGAAATAGATACATGTACATGAACTTTAATACATCTGTATTTCAAATAATTGAAATGAGCATAAATAACACCTATCATAAAAGCTTAAACTTTTACGATAAATAAACATAGGACCTACATTTTAATTCTCTTGTCTTTTTTCAACAACTTTGAGGACTTTTTATTACGCATACACACACAGACTTTCACACTGGGTAAGCAATCTACATGTAGTAAATGCCACTACACAGAGGAATCGGGGGGGCTTACGACAGAGGGCTAGGTACCTGGTGCAGGGGTGATTTCTGCTTGGGTTGTCGTAGTGACAGGTGGGGTGTCCATGGTAACAGTTTCTACTGTGGCAGTTCCATTACACTCTGAGGCTGACACTTCTGGTGAACTGACTTCAGCTGTGATGGCTGTAACAAATGTAATACCATTTGTATTGCTGATGTCATGTGCAAATGTGCCATATTGGCATAGTTTTATTTCATTCTGCAGACAAAAAAAATAGCTTTGAAAAACCTTCAAGTAAATTGAGTTTAGTGGAACATGTACTTCTTGTCATTTAGCTACATCACAAACAAGGGCTAGATAAATCATCCCTCATTTGAACAAACAAGTTACCGCTCCAATCAAGCAATAAATATCACAGTTTATTCTTTTATCAGTAAATTTATTTAATATCCTGGCTGAATTTCATCAAATGATTGATTACATGACAACATCACCTGTCATTGTTATTAATTAACACACTTTTATATAATTAAACCACACACAGCAGTACATCTACACCTTGTACACTCCTATCTACAGGTAGATATCAATGCCATTCGCTATTGATGCTGCTGTAACCCAACAACAGTTAAACATTTTAAATTAATATGTAAGTCAAAAGAAAAAGGAAAAAAGATATACCATATATCAGATATATTCAAAGAGTATTGATATTTAGCAGAACCAAAACCTAACAGTGACATATATGTTTTCATTAGGGCTGGGTATTGGCTGGAAATTTCGTATTGCGATATATTGCAATATTTTGATTTGTATTGCGATATGTATTGCAATATTTTTTGCATGAAAAAATAGTAAATTTCCATGTTTAATTGTCTTAAAATGTACTTTTCACTATAAATATATGATAAAAAATTTAGGAAGAAAATAATTGTTTTTGTTTAGGAATTTTATTTTCATTTTAAGGTTACAAATAATAAGAATTAGTACTAAAATGTCTGTTTTGTATTAGATATAGACCATTTTTTCTTTTAATATGATTAAGAAAACTTAATTTAGAAGCTGAATTCTGAGTGTTATCAATATTGCCAATATATCGGTATAGAAAAAACGTATTGCGATACAATATTTTTTTGGAGTGTATTGCAATATATTGGAATATCGATATTATTGCCCAGCCCTAGTTTTCATTGTGATCTGAATTTGATTACCGGGTACCCGATATTTTGTGACCACTTCTAAAGAATTTCTAAAAGACATTTACAAATAGAATGAAAATACCGAAAACTCAGAATACAGCAGGTAGACTTATACTAATGGACATTCTTTTCCATGTGCAATGTACCGCTGGCATTTCTTAGACAACATTTAGATTTTTTTAAAAAGATATAAATCATATCAAATTTAAATAAGCAATGAGGAAATGATTTTTATAAACACATCATATTAATACTTTCAGGTTTTAAGCCTCAGAGAATCATTGTTTACTGGAATTTGGTGCCAAGTTTAGGATTTTGATAAATACACAGAGGCAGCCACCTGAGGTAAATGCACACCAGACCCTGCAGCTGATGTGGTACCTGTTGATCAGCGCCACCTGGCTCTGATTGGATTCTATCTTCCTGCTGGACAGGTTAGACACCTGTTATGCTGAGAGCGACCTATCAGCATATATGATGGTCACTCTTTATTTTCTTTGTGTATGAAATACGTAAATGGGCAATGTCCTGTTATCGGAGCTAATAAAACAGAGATATTCAAATAGAAGAGACCTGACTATCTGAGGACACTGAAACTGAAACAAACAATATTCAAAGCACAGTTAGAACATTGATACAAGTCATACAACCAGGATTACTGGTATGCTAACTTAGTACTACTCAAAACATGCCTCAAAGCTTCAAATTTGAAATAAAAAATAAAATATACCAGTCTAACAACATTTTCCCTATAAAACCAAAAAATGCATTAAAATGTCTGATTTCCCCATGAAAAATGATCGCAAAGCTCCAAATCTAAATCTATACACATGTGCCAGGCACTATTTACTAAATCTGACAGAAATTAAACTGTCAAACTGAATGATGTTTTTGGTTTCTTGTTTGCACATTTTCTTTCCACAAATGCAGGAATCATTGCATCTTAATTATTTTGTTTTTCACAAAATAGAAGGAAAAAAAATCAACATTATATAATCACATCATGTTTATCTTTAAAGAACACCCCCCCTTCCATTAAAATCTCTCCTTTCTCTACAAATAATCAACAACTTTGTTTACCATTATCTTTTCATATAAAGGTTTTAACCTCTGTACCAAAATAAGGACATTCTTGCATAAATTCCTATTAAAAGAGGACTTTATGTGGGACTAAAAATATAAACCTGCGTTCAGTGTTATCTTATCATGGTAATCATGTAATAACCTGGCAGACTGCAGTAACCAGGGGGATGGATTCCATCTGTCTCCACAAAACTCCAGCCACTGCACTTTTATTTCACACCCAACATTTCATAAATCACAGCATACCAAGGCAGCATCTTGCTCCTTTCAGGATAAAATAAGAGCACAAGAAAATATGTTTGAATAATCCTAGTTACAATGAAACACCATCTGACTATCACACTTCTGCTCCCAGCTCTATTGATCTGAACTCCTACAAGATTTCTTCGCTCAGAATCCTGTACATCTAAAAGGCAGAGTCCACACCCAATAGAGCAACATATGACAGACCTACTCCCCTGCAGAATCTAAACATCAAAACATTTTCATCCTCCGATCTCTCTCAATTAACATCACACTCCTGAAAAATTCCAAAATTACCATAAGGCTGCCGGAATCTTCACAATAGGGATGAAGAGAGCAGAGATCTCAGTCAGGCACTCCCTCCGCTGTGGTGACATCAGTACAGGTATATAGTCCTCACATCACATGACAACAAATGCCTCCGCCTAATTCTAACACTCCAAACAATTCCTCCGGTTTCTGGTTGCTGCACGGTGTGGATTCCAAAACCGCTGCATGATCTACTGAATGCTCTCAATGATGCAGCAACTAGACATAACACTCTCTCGTTTTGATGGTACTGCAGCTGTAGCTTCACACCTCTAATGTGAGTGTACCAAATGACTGGCAACAGCTATTCTGATCCTGATGAACAAAACTTCGCAATTCCCAAGACAAAAGGTATTTAACTATTCTACTCATTTTTGGTTTTAATGTGTACATAACAAAAATAAAATACCCAATTTATGGAGGATCATTTACCGGTACACATATAAAGTACAGTGGAAGTACAGTGTATGTGAAATGTGACAAAGTTTTGTTAAACAAATGAGCTTTGATTAGATACTGGATGTTACAACCTTATCCTTATATTTATCGATAAGTACTTTTGACACTTTGGCCATGCATGCCTTAGCTGTAGGAAGCACAAACGACCACTTGCCAAGTCATAAGGTTGTTCCTTGTGTGAAAAGTTTATAATCTGGTGCAGCAAAACATGAAAACTCTGATGCCAAAGTAAGCATTTGTTGAGAACAATTTCTGGTTTTCTATAAACAAACTGATTAAAAACAAAATAGCTTGACAAACAAGAGGAAAAACAAGCCAATGTCCTAGCTAGTAACAACAACTTTGTTTTGAGGTCAATCCATTTTTCTTATCATTCAATTAACAAATACTGGGGTTTGCTGTACATGTATCATCACGGTATGAGTGACTTTCCTCATCATTCTTTGATTGGTGTGTTAGACAGGATGTAAAGAGTCTATATACATTCCTCTACTTATAGTTTAATTAATGAAAAGGTGAAAATAGAAAGTTCATTTACAATGAACTAATGGTGTCTCGTAATTAACAAAATAATTACATGTACTTGAAATATCAACATTGAGTGCAAAATACTGGAAATATTATCTTTTAAAAATGGGGGGGGGGGGTTATTTGGCATTTCATGTTAATAATTTTCCAATATGCTAACCTTTCATAACAGAACTTCTTTTTCAAATCTGTTTTACTCATAAATACCAAAATACGATACCAGTGCGCGCAACATTTTAATGAAAATCCACCAGGCATGTAAAACTATTATAATTCATCACCTGGTGACAAATTCAAGACTGATTTTTCAGTCCTTAATATAAGAACACTTGACTGTTTCCAGACTAAATGGTACCTTCCTGTTAATTAACAGATATACAATGTACATGCTAATTCCAAAGGTCCAAATATGTGCACAGCATACTTTAACAAAGGTCAAGCAGCTACGCTTTTAGTAACTTGTTCCTTTACTATTGCTCTGTGGAATATACTTTCCAACCACTGCTATAATCGTCACCACTTCACACTACTCACTCATTGACTTGATGGTACTTACCGTGTGAACTGACATGGTTGGATTCGGAGACCGTAACCTCCACCTGAACATTCTGGGAATTCTCAGCAGACTTCGGCTGTTGTTCAATCGTTGCCAGCCTGGATGTCTGGTCAGCTTCCACATCTTTTAACACACCCTTGCGTATTAATTCTTCTCGTGTTGATCTGATAGAAATTTTTCTTTCTATTTCTGGATGAGAGAGAGAAAGAGAGTCAATGGTTAAAAATAAAATACTTCAGTTACCTGTACTTGCTTTAGTACACATACATATGTATTTCATTTTAAAGACAAAGTCAATTAGATTGACACAGCAGGGGTCAGCTATATATAACTTGAATCAGACTTGATAATGAGAATTTACTTAGTACATGTATACATTCATTCATTCATTCTCTCTTTATTTCCTCTTTAAGGAGATTTCATAATGCATAACATATTTACATGGTTATAATTTCAAATTTATATAAAGACCTAAATGGTTATCAATAAGTGTGAAATCAAACTGTTCTAAATTCCTCATTCTCTACACATGAATGAAGAAACTGTAAACAAATCGATATCCTTTCTGTTTTGTGACTGTTTTTGATTAAGCAGCAAACAATGAATTGATTTTCTAAACAACAGCTCATATATCAAACCTGGCCGGTGTACGCTACGCATTATGAATATCTCACCTTTTGCTGCCCTTTCGATCTTTTCACTCTTTTTCTTCCGTTTCCATTTCCAGGGTTTGAATATTTTGCCGATGGAGGAGAATTTGCTCTTCCTCTCCGGCGGAGGGGTGTGTTGTGTGGTGGTACTCAGTGTGGCTGACTTCATCTCGCCATTCTTTTTCTTGTCTGAAAAAAAAAATCAAACACTCTCAACAATCAATATTGGTTTGTCATAATTTCCCTGCTGATGTCATTTTCTATACTGTCCCAGATTGTAATTCTAAATCGATACCGTGTGTGGGGAAATGACCAGCAAATGCAAACAGCGGATTTAACAATCAAGGCACAATGTTATAAAGTCACTTCAGATGGTTTCTCTTACACTGTTGATACAATAGTCCCCTTTCACTACATGTTAGTCCAGTGCCGGTACTTGTCATTCACAAAATACCTCTCCCCGCAATTAGTAACACTAGTTGGTGGTATGAATGGCCAGAAGGTTTTGATCGTGGGCAGTATAAACACACAACCTGAGTCATCGCGCTACAGAATTCTATGAACATAAACACACACAAGGAAAAAATTCCTTGCTTTTATATCTCTTCTCATAAACACAACTATCAATACCAAACGTAGAAATAAAGTGAAAACTATTAACTATCAATACCAAATGTAGAAATGTGAACACTTAAGTACGGTAATAAGATATATCAGTCGTAATGCTCTTTATAGCCACACAACCTCCGGAGTAATCAAAGCGGTACAATAATTAAAATCAACCGAAAGTAATCAACATCAACATGATCAATGGGTGTTATTGAACTATGGTACAAGGCAAATGGCTTCCTTTAGTATAGCTAGTAGTTGCTGGATAACAATTCTGTTGTCTAAAATGCACAAAAATTTCCTAATTCTGAATAACATTTGTTTTAATAACAGGTTATAGCAAGTAAAAATGAATTGGGTTTTTAATGTTGTATATTAATTGTACTATTTGCTATCTTTTACTGCACAGGAAAAGAGCTGCTCTGAACAAGATAAAATTTAGAACCATGACCTATGCCTTGTTATCAACCATTTTTAATATAGTGCCCAATATCAAACACAATATCGCCTAAAATATCTACTTTTAACCTGAAATGACTATATAGTGCAAGTAGATTAAGACTAAATGCAGCATTCATAATCTCAAATATTCAGGTATTTGATTATATTTTGTGTTTAGTAATAAAACACCAAACCCACAATTTACACCATACAATACCCAACTGGTAAGTTTACAAAATTGACTTTTCCGTTTCCCCACATGTTGACTTTCGTTTTCAAATGTTTCTCCTATTTCCTAGCTAGTATCATTTCATTACAGGATCTCTACTCTGAAAAATCTAAAAATTACATCTGACCTTTGATTAAAAAATTCATTGGTCACAAAGTAGAAACTGACATTGTGGATTTTTTGTTATCATAGAAGAGATGCACAGACATTTGAGGTCCTTTGATGGCTAACAATGGTGTATTGCCTGATTCTTAACAGAACTAATGAGAACGGATCAATAGCCATTTTTTCCTGACTATTAATTTTTCCAATATTTGTCTGCCTGATTAGAAGCCCGAAACAGGTAGTGTTTGCCCTGTCCTAGGGTATTGATCTATGGATGTTACACTCAATGACTAAGCTCACACTTTTTCTTATGGGCTTCACAGCATTATGGGACATCATTCGTAAGTAAGCACACAGATAGGAAGAAAAAAAGAAAAACATTGACTACTGTCAAACAATACACAATTTTCCCAGCAGCAACATAAACATTGTTTTCTAAGAAAGCAGTTTCCATGTATAATTCTGTGATTTACATTTGGTAATACTTGCTTTAGTTCAAGGTTAAACATTTGTTTCCAGTGTCAAAGATGAACAGCTGTTGTCCTTTCCTGGAACTATTTTATGTTTTTTTTTGTTTTTTTATAGGAAAACTCTATATTGTCTTTCTGGTGGACTTTGCTTAGAGAATTGATCAAAGCGGTAAAATCTGACCTTTACGCAATAACTTTCAACAATTATAGCCCGTAAGCCACAGGCAATGGGATGGACTAGATCATAACTCAGGGCTCTTGCCATTCAGAGATCTGGAGATAGAGTGGACTCCCAGTTTATAAAAACATCAGTTGTCTTGAGATGGTATCTTTTTGTTTGTAGGTTTGAACAGTCTAACAAATGGAAATTTCAGTGATTATGTCACATGTGTTTGTTTTTTCTAGTGAAATTCTAGCTGCAATGCTAAGTTTGAGCTTACTTCCTATTCAATGTGTATGGCCTGCAGTACTATATCTCCTCAGTCCTCACTTACTCTTTATCTCTCCAATTCTAAGCATTATCATACAATTAGCAGCAAAGAGATGTCTTATTCATGTAAACCATTCCCCTATAAAGTTGCCACTTGGCTTTGACTGCCTTGATTTCAAGACTTAGAGCTCTATAAAAAGCTGGACAATTAATGACATGAAATTGACTGCATTAAGCAAATTTCAAGAACTGATATAATTTCCTGAGTGTACATATCCTACATAAGGTCGCTCTCCTTGATTCTGACAGTAAAGCTAATCTACACATAAACTAGACCATGATACCTATCCTTACGTAAAACCTTGAATTAATTACCTTTATCTAGCAATGTACAAGGATATACAATGACTCGTAGATCTACCTTTACTTACTGGTATATACTTAGTACCAACTGTAACATCACTATAATTCAGGTTTCTTAAACCTTCTACTCTTTTCCTTTTAAAAAAATATATTCTATTGTCAGTTGGTTAAACCTGTGAAGAATATTGAAACAGTTGTCCAATACAGAGCTTTCAAATTGATGACACATCTTTCATCAGCTCAATATTTCGACAATCATTTGTGACACGGAGTCAACCTTGTGGGTGTCTTTATGTGAAAACACCCATAAGTTATCTCATTGTTAGAAATCATCTCTGCTCTCATTTCATGACAGTTTTCCGCCTATATCAACAGAACAGAAAGAAAAAAATCTTTCTGCCTAATTACCAATTTTACTTGGAGCCAGTGATTGAGAGGAATCTTTGGGCAAGGACAATACAGACAGGGAATCATTTCTATTACATCTCAAACAGCAAGACAAAGCTTACCCCCCAAAATCTGTATCCCTCACTATCTCAATATTTGTTTATTCAGACATATCACACAAAGTGGTGGGGAGACCATGGGCCTCTTTTACTCTGATAATAAAATCTCCAAACGTTGACCCAGGCTATCCACAGCCTTGTGATCTATACCTTGTTTTCTGGTTTTATTCATTGCGCCAGGTATCACCCAGTGGGATGTGGTCATACAATAGGTTGTTCCACTCCCTGGAACGAATCAAGCAAGCCCCTAAACATGTATCTACCTGAGACAAACAATCCCGTGCTGCAGTCCACTAAATCTACCCCGATACAATGGAGCTTCCCATTTCACTTCAACTACCACCATTTAGGATATGTACACATCTCACATGATAGCTACCCAGATATTGTGCGGGGTGTCATCTTTCTCCACTCTCTGTCTGGGATTAACAATGGGATAAGTCTTGAATTTATCTCTGCCATTCTAATCTCGTGGTACATAAATATTTGTGTGACCTTCGACAACCAACTCTTTGCCAAGTGTGGACATTGAAATCTTGTCAATTTTTCAAAACAAATATTTTTTTTCCAAATATATGATACAACTATTAATAACGTCTACCTAATATGGACTAATAGAGTGATCTCATCAATGACTGGAAAGCAAAATATTACTTTGGTCCATATCATTTACAAAAACAGCTGGGTATTTAAAATGGTCATCATTGACTCTACACAAGATTTCACCAGGTATTTTTACATTTCTTGACATTGACATGTATAGGTCTATGAAAACAAAAAAATCCACAAACACATACAACACACTGAGCATCATGCTTCATTAGGAAATCTGAATATTTCACCATCCTGCATACAAAACACACAACAGCTAATGTCCATATCATACCAAATAATTACTTAATATCATTTCTACTCACTGTGATGCTTTGAAATTCTTGAACATTTTTGGAGTTTTTTCTTCAGTAGTGTACTAAAACACACACATGCCCCAGACAGACTGTCAACCCTGTACAAATTGGTCATTTGTCAACCCAATACCTGATTCAGTCTCTTCAAAAGATCACACGCCAGATCTCATCTTCAAGGCCTATGATCCCCTAATTTAACTTGTAGAGGTTGCCGTAGTGTTCACACATCGACTCAAACTTCCCAGCCACCAGGACACATTTTGAGTAGCAACTGAACTAACACACAGTAATCACAATGGCTACCGTAATATAAAACACAAGGAAATACTAGCTTTTGACTCACAGGCTTTCATAAAATACAAGTTAAATACTTACAAGAGAATATACACTTAATTGGTCTCTTTCTTCAAAGAGTTCAAGTTACATCTACGGCACTTTGTGTCAGCTTTTCAAAGCAGAAATTTTCTCATAGGACATAAAGAGTTTTGCAATACATGTACATTAATTTTAAAACAAATCTTAACCTATTGAGAGCTTCAACCACTCTTATATTACTAAATATGATTTTGTATTGGACACAAATGTGATTTTGCTTCACTTCATCTCCTATAACTAATGAATAAATCTAAAAAGAAAAATCTCAGAATGCATGGTCAGCATCCTGCTTATTTAAGCATTGAATCATTTTTTTTTTCAAAAATGCATGCTCCCTGAATTCCACAGCTGTGTTTGATATACAATCATTTACCTGTATATACATCACCTGTGCACAAGTTGCTATAGTTGTCTTCTTTTAATTAAAAAAATGTATCAATAAACAATGATTCTGGAAAAACAATCAGAGAAGCTTTGTTTCACGGATTCATGGTGTCTGCTTTAACTGAGAAAGACTGAATCATTCTTACGGTAAATATCCCAGACCTTCCAAAGGAGTATCATCTAAATTATCAATAAGAACAGGGGAGCTTCATAAACAAATGCTCATCAGTCCATAGCTGGGTATTCAATGTAAAGTTAAAATCCACAAATACAGCAAAACTCGTTTATAGCGAATTTCAGGGGACCACAGAAAACACTTCGTTATAGCCGTAATTCGTTATACGTTTATAGCGTTTATAGCGAATTCGCAATTTTTTTATAGCGAATTTGCTATAAAGCAGCACTTTAGCTGATAATTCTTCAAACTATTGTACGTAATTTTTTCAAATGTCATCTTTGTTTTCAAAGATTGTACTCAGTGTGTTTGGTTTAAGATTTCAAACTTTGCAGCAAGTAAAAACTAACCTTATATATCACAGTGAACATATCTCAAATTAGACTTAGTGTACCGAAAGGAACAATGAACACATCTCGAAACTTCTAAATTCCTTGTAAGCCCGTGAACACTTTATTAACTATTTACATAACTACAGAAGACAAATCTAAAATTCTTACATATTTTTAAATATTAATTCTGTTATAAAAATATATTTGATATAGGAATTACCACATATTTTAAATGAATTTCGTTGTGAAAAAAATTCGTTATAGGAATGGTAAAACACGTTAAAATTTCATCAGCGGGGATCTGAAAATTACTTCGTTATAACCGTAAATTCGTTATAGCCGTGTTTGTTATACGCTACAATTTTATAAAGGATTATATAAGGACTTTGCCGGGACTTGAAAAAAAATTTGTTATAGCCGTAAATTCGCTATATCCGTGATCGTTATAAACGAGTTTTGCTGTATCTTATTTAATGGGAAATGTTTTGAAACATGATCTTTGACAACATACAACTACCAACAACAGCAAAATTTAAATAACAAAAAAGAAAAATTAAAAAGAATTTAAAGTTTCTTTTTTGTTACATCTCAATATAATCTTTTGTTGACCAATTACAATTTGATCATTTTTTACAGTCATAAAGTTAACATTTAAAACTAAAATGAAACTACTCAACCAGCTAAAATAGTCTGAAAAATTCCTAGATTTGAGAGATACAAACAGTATAAACTATCAACACATTTTAGAAACCCATGTTCAAGCAATGCCTGCAGGACTTAAATGTCCACAGTGACAGAAATACATGACAAACAACCCACCACTTGTCAGAGTGAAAAAAAAACAACACAACTTTTCATTAGACCCTGTAAACTTATATAAAATTCACACACAATACTTTTCAAATTGACAATTTTATAAGTGCACCTGGATGAATTCATTAGTATAACAGTGTATATCGATCGTAACTATTCAAAACCAGCCGATAAATATTTCCTTCCTCTGAAAAAAAAAACCCTGCCAAAACAATTTACCTTTCTTCTTCCTCCGTAATCTCATCATTGACAAGAATTAAACTCTTTAAACAAAGTTAATTCCAGGTACAAAAATCAGATGGTCCCAAAGCCACAGCACAACAATTTTAAAAATGTTCCAGTTGGCTTAGAGCGGGGAAATCCAAGAGGAATCTGTAATAACTATATTCTTGTCATACACGTTTCACAGTTCACTGAGCTGAGCGAAATCCCAGTGTGGTGAATACCACGGCTAGGTAAAAAACTGATCCCTAGGGCCACGCTCTCTGTCACTGGTCCATGTGACACCAAAACTTTAAATATGTAAGATACATATTATTATTTCAACTCCATTTACAGCCCCCTTGTTTATCTCTATACGTTTATACCTGCTGTGTATCTAGGTCACAGAGATGTTTAATGGGCCTCAGCCATGTGTCTGCAAAGTACCTGAATACACACTATACACCTTGTAATGGGCAAACATTAATTACTTCTACCTTCAGGTCCGTTTAATGGGTGGACACCTGCTATTTGAAATATGCAATACATGGTAAGTCAAAATTAATAGTTTGCATTTCTCCAATGAAATACCTGATTTTAGATACTAAGAAGCTGTACTGTGTTATATTAACCTTTAATTTAAATTCATTGATTTTTGGGTTTTTATTGTATACAGCATTTAACCTGTATTTATCATCATGAGAGAGAATATGCTATAATTAGCAAGACACCTTTACTGGGTGTGGTCCCCTTTCAAAAGGTGACTATATTCAATTTACAGTAAAAAAAAAAAAAACCCCAATGACAGGAAGCTACACAAACACCAGGAAAATATTACTGAATGATCATAAGATAAAAAAAGAATTTTTTCCTGGTGGAAATTATCAGCATTCCGTGAGAAATCAGCTTTGAATAGAATTCTGGAGAGTAAAGATTTATTAGTAGATTTATAATAAAATAACAAAACAGCTGGAGTTCTACAGGTCTGCACTATAAAGGTAAATGTTTTGATATTCTTTTGGCAATACGTGTAGTATATATGCGTAAGAATTGAACTTCAACTTTTGAAAATATGACTTCACCTGCGAACCAGTTTTCATTCAGGTATATAAACCTGGGTCATACATTCTAACATTATTAATTCTAATATATGCAAATTCAAATTCCAAAGCAAGTCATGATACCGTAGACTACATATCTATTTGAAAAAAAGAAAGTCTCCTGTTACATCATTAAACTACCACAAAATGTCATTTAAACCCCATTCTCTCCCTAGAAATAACATTTTTGCCCATGATATAAAATTTCATTCTTCTGCATTTAATATAGTTAAAGTATATGTCTGGTTGCAGTTTGCTATTAATATTGTAGGTAGAAGTAGCAAAGGGCACTGTGAATGTTAACAATATTCAGTTTACAGCAGCTTTCATATTATACTTTAAGAAAATCTTATCTTCCTGAGGTTATACCCAGTATTACTATTATTTTGTTCCCATCCCCTTTAGAAATTCGAGAAGATATTGCTTCTTGATGAATTTCTAACCAATCCCTGTGTGTCATTTACTTTGAATGTTAAAGACAGCCTTATATCTCTGAATCAGTAACCTAATGAGAATATAAAATAATTCTATTCTTACAGTTGGTCCAATGTACACTCCTCTTAACACTCATGATCAAAGAGAGGCAACTCCTGCTGAACATAAAACTGTAGACACTAAAGTATTATCCTAAAATTCTTTCATTTTATTTATGTAACAATTCCTCTTAAAACTGTTAAGTTTCATATATTTTCAAGACAATCTAGATGTTAAGAAGGTGTTAAGAATTTCAATGATGTCAAGAAGTGTAGCATCATCAAAAACCCTCCACCTGTTTATGTGCTTACTTATCATTGGTTTCTGACAATGATGGAAATAGAGAGAAAATCAGTACTTTAAAAAAGAAGCTGGACCTTTTTCATTCCAGAGAAATTAAGCCATTTTTTATCATTAAAAAACTTCAAAAGTGCAGAGATTAATTGCTATATTTTGTAAAAAATATATTTCCTATTACAATGTATTTTGAGATTTCATCAATTTTGTGTGAATTGTACATGTCTTTAAGGGTCCTCATCACTACGTGACTTTTACTTTTTATGACAGTACGTCACAACTTGGCCGTTTCAGCCCATTATGAAACTGTTTATATTGCCAATTTTGGGTGTCTGACAAAAAAATGAACCTTTTTTTTGTCCATGCTAGAATTCCATGTCTCTAAGGAATATAGAAGTTTAGGCTCCTTGTGGAGGTCCCTTTAAGTTCAGAAATATTGATGCACTGGGCATCTGTTACTTGACCAAAACCTGCTTTTACATGTCCTTGTAAGCTAAATTTAAATGGATCTCTTGGAGATGGGTAACATATTTTTAATTAACTCACTGGTATTCTGAATTTTAACTGAAAGAGTCTTTAAATATTTATATCCACTTAACATTTTCTCATAGAATTAGAAATCCAATTGTGTTTTTACAATTGCTGACAAAACCCAATCACAATTAATCTAAGTAAACCATTTTATTGATAAAGCAATTTGCCAGCATATGCATACATGTTTATACTCTTTGCTTGACATTGCTTGACATTGTTTTAAAAATTGCCTTCATAGGCATTATTAAGTTCAGTACATTTCTTAATAACATTTACCAGTATCTAAGTACCTTGAATGAATAATGTTAATATTATTGAATGAGGTGTTATTCTATTTTCTTTAAGGTTTAAAATATGTGAATTAATTTTTGATCTATCAAAACTTTTAGCTACATAATAAACACATAAAGAACAAAAGTAAGACTTGAACAAATTTCTTCCATCATTGTAAGAACTACCTCAAGGACAGAATTTTTGTGAAATTTATGAAGGAAGGTTAACCGATAAAAAGTCTTGTTTAAATTAATAGAAAACAAGTTAATTGATAATAAAGTTAATTCTAAATAATAATCCTCTATAAAATTTTAATGTAACAAAATAAGACATATTAAAATTTATCAAAATTTATGTTGAATTAGAGGTTGTAAATAAGTTTTCAGTCACATTCTTCATATTTCAAATATCTACTACAAGCAGGAGCTTACAGGTACATCTACATGTATATCTTGTGGTTACTGTACAGAGAACTCCTGATTCTCTACCTACCACCTTTCATATATTCTTGGCTTACAATACATAGATCTGATTCAGAAGCAGATTATATGCTGATGGATTATGAAACCAGGAAACATACCAAATCAGTTCTAAATCTCTGGAACTGTACATACCACATACTGTAACTACCGGTAATACAGTCAAACTTCATTATCTCGAACTAGATGGGACTGTTTAAAAACTTTTGAGATATCCGAGTATTTGAGATATTGAAGGTAAAATACTTAGAAAATTAGTAATTGGGACTTACAAATCACTTTGACATATCAATTGTATTTGAGATATCAGTGTTCGAGATATCAAAGTTAACAGAACTGTATCTAATTTATTTGGATAGTCAACTATATTATATGAATATTACCAGTATATACTATATATTTTTAAGTAATTCATCATTTTTCAGTAGTATCACTACTGGTTCACGTCCTTTTGTCTACAAGCTCACTGAAAACAATACTGACAAACTGCTGGCTGTCAATCAAAACTTGTTTATTTAAGCTTGCCACAGAATACATTCAAAGACCTACTATAAATTAATCTTGATAATTAATATTCCATATTTAGAAATAAGCATTAATATTCCACATCAAATTATTGTAAGCCTTTTAAGGAGAATTCAATCAAACAAAGGGGTTTATTCAACATTCAAATTACAGTACTTGATATGGCATAAAATATATCAATTAAACATAATCTTGTATAAAATTCATTTCATGAGAAATCAAGAATTGAAAATTAAAATTAATGTAAGATTTGGAGTTTGAATTATTCAACACAATGTGATATTATAATGAATTCCACAGCTGTCTTCAAGCATAAATATTTCAAATCAAGCTACAACCAAGTTTATGAACATTTCATCCAAGTGATTATGACTTATGATATTAAGATTTGCCTGGCCCCCAAATGCTACCTTAGAACTGATTAACAGTACTCCGAGTTCTGCTGAATAATTCAATTAATTAATTCTGAATCATGAAATATAAAACACATTGTGATATTATAAGTGAATTCCACAGCTGTTTTCAAGCATAAATATTACAAATCAAGCTACAACCAAGTTCATGAACATTTCATCCAAGTGATTATGACCAAAGATTTGCCCCAAATGCTACCTTAGAACTAAATAACAGTACTCCACTGAATAATTCAATTGATTAATTCAATGGAAAAGATGAGACAATGTTGAATGAGCCATCAGAGACAAATGAAACCTGCCCCACCCCTCATTATTTATAGCGTGTGACAAATACTAGGTACCCATACCTACATCACTTAGTGATCAAATGATGTCAAACTTTCCATTGCAGTTTCACAGTTTTTTGTGTTCTAAACAAAACAGTCTGTGTACTGGTAATGTTTCTGCTAGTAATTTTAAAGAATTCAAAAACTACAAAATGAAGAAATATATTTATTAAAGGTCATATGAAACGATATTCTGACCATATTGAGTTATATGCGGGAATGAGTTCATAAGTGCCTATTTAATAAGACTGGCATTGTTTTTTGGATATTTTATGCAAAATGTCAACGCCACAGTCGACCAAAATCACTCAGTCGAGAAAAGGAACATTGACTTACGCGGCTTACCTCCCTTGCTTATGACGTCAGTAAGACCCAATTGCCTTATAACGCTCTGTAGTGAATACAAATATCCTTGTCATTTTGCAGTATTTTAAAAGAAAAAAAAACTATTTTATATAAAAACTTATATAATTATACAATAATCAACCACGGCAGTATATTTTCTCTCAAGAAATTAAATCGTATGCGTTTACATTTGATAGCGTGTACTTATACAGTTTAGAGACTGGAGAATTATGAATGATTTTCTTCATAGATCTACATGCAAGTATAATGTAATTTTAAATATATGCATGTATATATGTTTTGTTTTATAGTTTTAATGAATTTGTCAAATTCAAAAATAAATAATCGTTTTTCCCATTTGCACGTTCATGCAATTTATAATGATTTTTTTCTAAACAGCTTATAGGCAACATGCTCCCTCATTCGCTTCACGATTAAATTGTTTGTTTCGTTTTCAAATCCACAAATATGTTACCATTTAATTATTTTTAGTCAATGAGAATTTTTTACAAATGTTTTGATTTTGAAACGTGTACTTGTATGTGCGGTGTTTTGTTTTTACAACGTGTATGTGCGGTGTTTACTCACAGATCCCTTCTATCGCCCTTTCTTACGCAATTTTTTTCTTTCGTTCTTTGGTTATTATTGATGCTTGTTCTTAATAAACATCTGTTGATTATCTACACATTCGTTCACATTTATTTTTATCAAACAACCGATTTATTTTACCGGTACATTTCTAAATCCTTAAATGCCATATTTCCGTGATCTAATTTAATAAAACGTTAATACACGTGTACACAAAGTATTTTCTAAAGATATTGCTACATGTATATATCAATAAGTAAGAAATTTATAGGCCAGATTAATTAATTAGAATTTATCAATAGATCTAATTTTAAAATAAAGTTTAAGAATATTTTTGTCGGCTTTTACAGCAGCTTTTAAATACAAACTTATACACAATGCCTCAAACATTTTCATTGGCCTGCCTTATACTTTTTCATGTGACAAAATAAATCAAATGAATTAAAATGCTTTAATTCTCTTTAAATGTAGCTCAATCATTATACGTATCGAAGAAGAAAAGGATGTTTCTGTTTCAAAAGGATTAGGATAATTCATTAATCAGCTGTTAATGGTTGGAGAATTTCTTTCGTTAAATTTTCACTGCAGTACGGGATCTTCATCATGATTATACTCTTGTCAAAAGCCGATAGTTTTATTCATTAACGAACAATTAAAACTAAGTCATCTGTACTACGAAATCAGATGATCTCATCTGAAAAGAAAGACACGTTCATATATGCAAAAATTACAAAAATCAAATCAATACACTACTGTAAAATTACACTAGTTTTAATGCATTGTTTACATCGTGGGTCTGTGTGACGTCATAAATCCACAAAATCAAGAACGATAAGCGGGGAAGAATTTTTTCAAGTGCTGAGTTTTCACGGTTATTTCTCAGTAATGCAAAGGCAAAAAAATTTTACTACTCGTATTTTAACATTCGTTTATACCAAGCTTTATATTTATAAAAGAAAATCATAGTGTTAAAAATCGTTTCATATGACCTTTAAAGAAGAATCTATGAGTTGCAGGAACCTGGTAGGCTATCATTTCAACAATGGTAGAATCTTTTATAGCAAAGAGATTACCTTCTAAGTTAAAAGAAGAAAGTACACTGTCTGACCATGGACCAACTCAATGAATTTACATGTACCTTGGTTTCATGAATAATACTGTATACAGGGAAATATTCGCCCTCCTTTTATTTTCGCCCCTTTCGCCCTTGTTGTCAGAGGGCGAATTTAAGACAGGGCAAATTCTATGTTGCAAATAATCTGGACGAATTTAATACTGGGCGAAACCGTTTGCAAGTGTAAAAGGGCGAAAATTACACAGGGCGAAAATAACCCTGTACACAGTAATTATCATTTTAATATGAATAATTCATGCCTAATTCCAATTGGCTCCTTAAATTTTTGTGACAAAAATCTCATCTACCCCTTCACGGGAAGCTAATAAAATTTTGCTTGTACTGGTAAATGACACTAGATTGTTTCTAAATTAACATGATACTTTCTTTCATCAGTTCATACTGCCACTTTATCATAGGTGTACCAAATCAGGGAGGTTCTTTTATTTAGTCCAAACAAAACAAGTGTATGCCAAAAATTTTGAGAAACTTTAAAAAGAAACTGTAAAACAAAACTCAACATTCTAATTCAACATAATAATTTGTAAAGCCCCAAGTTTAACTATATTTTGAAGATTGATGTACAAGGAGTTATACTTGCAGAATGATGTACAAGGAGTTAGAACCATTTTAACAAGAGCTTGGACTTTGGGTAGTTGTGTCAAACAGCAATGTGACGTAGGCATGTCTATTTCATTGCTGGCCACCCAGCCAAGGCTCTGTGAAATCAACAAGATTTGTCTGGATTTTGAGCTAAGACTGTGCAGTCTGTGTATATTTCACTTGAAACCAGCGTCATTTAAACTTGTTTTGACGCAAGAAATAGATAGTTACGTCCTATCGAAAGTCCAAGGTCTTGTTAAAATGGTTCTATACTGGTACGTATTCTAGAAACCATTCCTTGGAACCACTATTTACTTAGGTGTCTCCTGTTATTAAAGGCTGTTTTTATTTTATATGTAAATTTGTAATTTTATCACATATGCCTTCAAACAATCTTTTAGTTGGAACTGATCAAAATCACATGCACATATAGTTAAACTAGTTTTACTATACTGGCGTGCGAACAGTTCTCGCCGAGTACCATTTCTCGCCAGTGCATTGTCACGTCATTTTTTGTATAATTTTATGTGATGATAAAATGATGTCACAATGCACTGGCAAGAAATGGTACTCGGCGAGAATGGTCGCATGCCAGTATATATATAATTAGTAGATAGACTTCTGAAAATTAAACCTTCTTGATAAAACATTGAATTTTCACATACATTATTCTCTTGTTCTCAAAAAATATAGTACTCTATACAAAAATAATTGACTAGAATGAAAAATCAATGAATTGTATGGTACACAAATATTGTAAAATATATTGCAAAATAAATACTAGACTATGACTATTTGATAAATATAGAACACAATTATCTCTACCTTATATCAATCATTAACTTAAAAGACGTCTCTAATCATTTGTCATACTAAAGAGAAAGGCGTTGTTTTGTTGTTGAGTGACCTTGTCCTTGTGCATAAGATGCATTGATTTGCAACAGATTTCCATAACTAATGCATAATTGTCCTCCATGACCCCTAAGAAAAATAACATGACAAGATGCATGTCCAATAAAATTCAAAATAGTGTGTAAATTACTTCATTATATACCTGCTTGAATTAAATCCATCAATACCCTCTATGACAGATAAAGTTTGTGAACCCTTGGGAAAACTCACTCAGCTGCTCAGCTGATCACACACCGATTAACCAGGAAATGACAATGAAACAATACAATAAGGAGTTCGCCAGCTGCATATATCAATTACCGGACAACGTGTTTTAAAACGATGTTATAAATACTGTAATTTTTCATTTTCTTTTATGATACCTTTTCTTGAACCCTTAAAACCAAAACAAACAAATATCTGGAATGTGTATTGTCAGTTGTTTGGGCGGGGGAATTCCTCTTTTGTAAGCCCATAAAGAACGAATTTAACGAATGAATAAAAATGTTTTACCCTTGTCACCATTTTCTGAGTTAAGAGCTTCTACTATGGCCTGTGGATCGCTGTTACTTCTTTGTCGTGTGTATTTGTGACCTGTTATATTTGCAGATTCGGTGGCCATGATCGCACAATACCCATTTTTGGGAGAACTTCCGGTGTATTGGGGGTCGTGAACTTTTATTTTCATTTTCGTTTTAGGTAATTTATTATCTACCGTAATTAAAAAAAAGAAAAGATATAAACATTCTATGAGATATTCAAATACATAATTCTAATTTTACGTTATATCTGAGAAGCTTTGTTTAAATTTAGATTTCGGCGTGATGTCAATGACTCGTGACATTTGACGTCACATTCAGGTGAATTGATAAACATTGCCAAATACACACCATCATCTAATTGTTGCAGTTAAAACAAGACATCGCAGCTAACATCGGCATTTGTGTGAATTATTTGTAAGAAGGTTAGTATGTTTACCATTTTCTCAACATCATAATGATCTATTTTGATTGTCAAATGAACATTTTGAAGACCAAAATGGCTGTTGAATAACTTCCTATATCTAATGTGTGTAAATACACACGCACTCATCTCGAGATAATGAGTCATTTAATGTTATATATGTATATTTTTCAGGAATTTTTATAATTAAGAAAGAAAAATGTCAGGATTATACCCCACTTTAGAAGACATGAAAGTCGACCAAATGGCACAGGTATTGTAGTTTTTAAAAATAGTTGGTTTTTTTTATTACCAAATTTAAAAATAATGTATTGTTGTCTGTAATATAATAGTTAACATCTATATTCATGTTTTATTGTGTTTTTTATATTTGATGTTTATTAATGATATTTTAAACTTACTCTTCATATACCTAAATTTTCTTAGTTTTATTTTCACAAAAACTTGTTTTTTAAAAGTTATAATATCATTTTATGTTAAAAATGATAGTGATTTTGAAAATTCTAATTTATTGAGACAGTAATATTATAAGTTTATTTTGATATAACTCAAATTTTATATACATGAATTACTTTTCGTAGTTTACTGTGTTTAAGTGTATTAAGATTAGTGTATATTATGGTCCATCTAATATGCGAGTAGGAATTATTTCAGATTATTTAATAAAAACCCTTTGACATCTTATTTTGATGTTTTTTCAGGCTCAGCAGCGGTATGAGTCTGCAGCCACTGGTCAGATAACCTACCCACAACAAGGGGCGCCACAGCAGCCTTACCCCCCACAACAAAGTGTAGCTCTCTACCCATCACTGGGGAGCTACATGGGCCTTGAACTCACTCCAGCATTTATGGAACAAAACATGCCTGTTGTGGCTCAGGTAGGACAACTGTTCATAATTAATTTATAAAACCTTACTAATTTCAAAAAGATGAAATATAAATGATGTTAGAAGAAAACTGCTTAGTATGATCAGAGAAGAGATGATGTATTACATTGTAGTTAGATTTGAGATGTTATGACAGTTAAACAAATTATTGTGTTGGAATTCCTTAAGCTTGAATTATATTATTAGTTTTCTGATATCTCTAAATGGTGAAACACTGAAATTAAGTGCTCTTTTATGTCCATATGAGACCGCAGAACATTAACTGGCAAGATTGGAAATATACGTCAGCTTACGTCAATTTCACCTGTTACAGTCAAAACATTTGAAATGGGCGGGTACAAATTGACGCGTCTGAATTGACTGCTAAATTGCCTATAAAACGAGATAGATATACCTCATGGAAACCGTATACCGGTATGTACCATATGTAACTGTAATGAGATAAGAGATGAATTTCATTATTTATTTCATTGTACAGATACAACAATCAAAAATAAGAGAGTTTTATACATACCTCCATATTTCTACACACAACCAAATGTTTACAAATTTAAACAAGTATTTAATACTACAGAGGGTTCCGCCTAATATAATAGTCACTTTGTCAGAGAAAAATTATCAGATTAACCGATTATTAGATTATTAATAACTGATTTAGCGTTTTTGTGGTCTTTGATTTTGGTATAGAATAAAATATCACTTGTTTCAAGACATAATTTATCAATGAAAAGATAAAATCTGTATGTCAATGGTTTGAAATGAAATAATTTACCTTGCATTAGCAATGAAATAGCATTTTAGTCTTTATTTTGTTTGTAAATGCTCAAAAGAAAATGTCTCTCTTTAGCATGGTTTCAAAGTGGCCGCCATTTCGACAGGAATTAAGTAATAAGAGGAAATGACAATCCCTCTTTTCACCTGGACAATTTATTTTAATTCTTTTTCTGTTATATAAAATGCTCTTAAATAATTAAATAGGCATGTTAAAAAATTATTTGAATTTTATTTATTAAGTTTTCTACCCCGATGTAAAATTGACAGTAATCAGAAATTCCTCGATTTCACATGTTCCAAAGCCAGTCACTTTTGTTTCAGAAATTACATGTTTAAATAATTCTTAGTGGTGCAAGCCCTGCATGAAATTAACACATACATTAGGTAAATAAATATACAAACAATAAAATGTGTACACAGGTAAGGTCATTCCTGTGTTCGGTCATCGGGAAGAACTATCGATGTCGGTAGCTTTCATCTTACGAAGAAGGGAGCCACCCGTGTGCGTTGAAGTGTAACTAATGCCCTGTAAAGAGTTACTGTGTACACAAGAGGGGTGTCAGCCAATTTAACAAAGGAATATACAGGTGTAAGAGGGTGGGAAATCATTATTACACTGTCACATCCTATCAGATTAACCGAAAATGACATTTTTTCCTATCAGATTATCAGGAAAAAATATAAAGGGATATATAAGAAATGGTTCGGTGTTTTGATATTATATCAGATAAACTGAATTATTCGATAAACCGCTGTCAGATTAAGTTGAACCCTCTGTAATAATAAAAAATTGTTAATTAATCTAAATTCATTAAGGTTATAATTGAGAGAGTTAGCTCTCTAGGTTAACTGCTAATCATACTATTTTCCTTTTTTCCTTTTTTGCATTGTCGCTCTCCAATACATGCAGTGTATTATATGTATTATTGTTCATTTGATCCCTCTCAACACTGTAATTTATGCAGCTAAGATAATGAAGAAATTGTCATTGTTAATTAATTTTACTACAATTTATTAAATCGGAATTTGAATTATTCTCCTTTGGGAATAAACCCCGTTTCAACTATGGCCCCATTTGATTTCAGACTTGTGACGACTGATTCTCTGAAGTCATGGGACAATGCTTTGCCTTGCGTATAATCTCTCCCATATTGGGGTCTTCTCATATTTGCTGATTATATACCTATTGATGAAATAAAATGTTTTCGATCCCTTTGCTGATACTAAATAAAATGTTTATTGATCGCTTTAACTTATATAGCAAGTTAGAAATGCTGAGGTGGATTGAAAATATACTTCCTATAACTAAAGTTTCAATCCAATGTTTTCTCAGACGTCCGTTTAAATTACCCCGCCAATTTCAAATGTTTTCACTGTCACAGGTAAAATTGATGTAAGCTGTATATTTCCAATCTTGCCAGTTAATGTTCCGCCGTCTTATGATGGGGAAATATGTTATTGATCCTGGATTGATATGTAAGATGATGTAATACATGTACTCTATGCTACATTCTCCTACACATCCTTAAACACTTTCCATACTTGAGCTGTATGATATCTATTTTTAAAAATGATATATTTGGTGTAGCTCTTAGAGAAATTTCAAACAAGTCAATATTCTTCTACCTTAATTTTGCTTCAAACATTGCAAGAGTTAAACATATGACTTATCAGATATCAAAATATTTCAAATTTTCATGTTAAAATTTTTGATGCTGAAGAAAAATGGAAGCAGTTTTATAGTTTAGATATAAAATTGATTCAGAAATAAAGAAAAAGTTTTTAAAAAGTTTAGATATAAAATTGATTCAGAAATAAAGAAAAAGTTAAAAAAAAAGATATAATCTAGGGATTTTAATGCCATCAATTAGGAATATTTAGTTGAAGCAATTAACTTTTATTTTTTCTATTAATGGTACAGTCCATGCAGGTTGGAGTTCGCACAAACACATCTGGTCAAACGCAAATAGCCCCCATCACTGGTAACAACAAAGGACTACAGCGGGCTGAAATCAAACAGGGTATTCGGGAAATCGTTACATGTAAAGACGCCGACGGAAAGCTTGGACTACGGTGTCGGCATGTGAACAATGTAAGTGTAGTTTTGATAACACTCTATAAAAGTTTAGCTTTTCGTGGTTGATGTAATCTGATCTTAGTTATCTGTATGTTATTGTCACTGAACTCATTTTGACCTACATATATAAATTGACAAATTGATTACAATGTTATTAATGGAATAGACTGCAGTGGAAAATCATGTTTATGTAACTTCATTTTATCAAATAGTCTAAAAGGTAATTTTTTTTTTTTTTTGAATGATTGCAACGGTGTTGAAGAGAAATAGTATTTTCAATATATATATATATATATATAGCAAACACCTAGCTACAACAAAGAGCAGCTAATAAAAAAAACCTCTTTATTACAGGGTTTATTTGTAGCGCTAGTGCAGAACAATTTTCCTGCCGCTCTGGCGGGACTTAGATTTGGTGACCAGATTCTACAAATCAACGGTAAAGACGTAGCTGGCTGGGACACAGACAAAGCCCACAAGTTCCTGAAGGAGGCTCCAGCCGACAGAATAACATTCGCTGTCAGAGACAGGTGGGTCTAGCTCATTTATTAAAATAGTTACAAGTAACTACATAAGAAGGATGTTAAAGAAATTCAAATGTTTTTCACTTTTCTGTACCCCATTTTATTTAATGATCAGGTGGTCGAAAAAAAAAATTAAGAAACTAATCTTTTTATCATGCATATATACATTTTCTCTATTAAACCAAGGGTCTGATTTGTTTAATCTCATCTGAAAGAAGGGAGATGAGAATAAATGAATGGTACCCTTGGGTAGCTAAATTGATGCTTAAAACATCATGGTAATGCATGTTACACAGATTTCTTAAAATCTTTTGGTTATACATGTAACAGTAAGTCGGATGAAAAATCAGAGTCAGTTAAAGTTACCTCAGGTCAAATGACATCTTTTGGACTGTCATGGATCAAATAGTAGTCAATTGACTGACCAACAAAAAAAAAGTTTTTAAGAAAACTAATATATATTTTGAATATCTTAGGTTCCAAAAGGTATTCAGTCTAAACTTGATGTGCATAATTTAAAAATTTTTTATAACATGAATTTTGACATGAAAATGATCATTTTCTGAAATCCTCTCAACAGGCCATTTGAAAGAACAATCACCATGCAAAAAGATAGCCAAGGATACATTGGTTTTGTGTTTAAAAATGGAAAGATCAAGTCCATTGTGAAGGACTCCTCAGCTGCCAGAAATGGAATACTGACAGACCACCAGCTAATCGAAGTCAATGGCCAAAATGTAGTAGGATTGAAGGTAAGCAAGTGAGGTGGCTGTTGATTTTTACAAGCTGAATGAATTTAATGCATTTAGGACAAATTTATATGTATAAGATTATCATGATAAAACTTATCACAATTTCAATTTACAGGATGACGACATTGGTGAGATTATTGATGCTGGAGGCAGGACCATTACAGTCACCATCATGCCCAGCTTCCTCTATGATCACATCTGCAAATGGTAAGTTCTGAGAGAGACTGAGAATTTGTGTCTCTTATGAAGGTTCTTTTTGGTCTTTAGGGTTTCTGAAATGAGACAAGTTGCATGCTTCCTATTCCACTTGTACATCAGAAATCTTCTATTGCTTATCAGCCATTACTGGTATTTACCGGTAATTTCATAACCTTGAAAAAGGGTTTTTATTATCCTTGACTTTTGAAACTTTTGTAGTATGGGAAACAGTCTGATGAAAAAGTTGATGGACCATTCAATTCCTGATGTATAAACTGTGAAACACTACTAAAAAATGTACTTCTTTGTGATGAAGTGATAGTACATAACAGTGATGTCAATCAACAAATTTGATCAGTTTACTGTACATAGAAATATGTTCACTTTACATTTTGTACCTGAAGGCTTCTGGAGGGTGGATTTTAACCATGTATTACAAAACCTTAGAGATGAAATATTTGTATATGAGTGATGAGGCATGTTTTATGTACCAGTACTTGTACATATGTAGATCTGTTGAAATTCCACTGTACGTATTTTAAATGATTTTATATTTCTTCACATCTCTTACTGTATACTCATAGTTTCCCAACTGTATGTATCTTAATGGAAAATATATTGTATCACATTTTTTTGACATTCTCAATGCTCTCAACTGTCTATCAGTCATAAAAAGTTATCAGATTTTAGAATAATTAGAAAATATCAGTCTCCTCGAGTTTAGAGACATGGAGGTTTTTTTTCCGAAGATAAGAAATTTTACCCATCTATCTGTTTATGTCATTGATATGGAAGACATTGTTTTCTGTTTTCTTTGTAACAGTTGTTTTCTTTTTTTTTTTGTGAGTATTGTTTTTTTATTTTAGTGCTCAAGTATTGGATTCAAATCCACCAAAGATACTTCTTGCAATTTTGTACATAACTTTGGTGATTTCATTGTGTGATTTTTGTGCAATTCTGATATGTGTAATTAAGCTAGAATTAAGAAACATTCCTTTTTACACAAATATATGTACATGCATGGTATGGATCATTGTTTCCAGCCATTTGTCATAATAAGATGCTCTGTTTTGGGACACAAACTGAAAGTGTTGAACGAGTGCTTTGTTATAATCGTGTAGATTATACAATACCATATATCAGGTAATATCGTCACTTAATTTAAAATGGATTCTAAACCATATGATAAAAATTATTTTCAAAAATGAAGTACCAATGATGGAAACAAGTTTTTCACATAGCTGTCAAAATGATGAAGTTTCTGTTAAAGTTTATAGCTATTTTATTCAAGCTAAAGACCATCATTCCAAGAGAGAAAATAAACAATGGGCCTGATATATGGTATATAGGTGTTGAACTCATTAGTACCAATATAATGTACACATTATTTGATATAGTTTCAATGCAACAATGCAAATCCTGTTATAATGAATTTTAGAGCTGCTTAGAAAAAAATCTTTTTTATTTATTTTTATTGTCATTAAAAGTTGTTGAATACTTAATCACTCCAATGCTTTGTTATTTTTTCATTCTGAAAGATAAGCTAAGGCTTAGATCGTACTATTCTGCAAAATCAAACATACCTAATCCACACTTGTTAAAAATATTTCGCAAATACTCAACAAAACTGAAGAAATTTCACAACAAATCATGCTGGTATAATAACTTAAAATGTTTGCATAGAACAGTAAATCATTAGTTAAAGATGAACACGACTCGTAAATAGGCACTAACACATGGATATCATTTCACATAGTTGCACACCTGTGACTCATGGCCGACATTGTCACATTGTCTTAGATTTTGCAATTTTATACCTTGTGTGTATTTAATAATATTAATGCATTGACTTGCATATTTGATGTTATTTTTCTTTGGCTTGAAGTACATAAAATTTAACAATTTTATCATTGTAATGCAAGATAGTGATGTAAGATGTATGTCCACACAGGTGAGACCTGTATAGTGAAAGACCTTGTTACCGGTAACTGTTAAGAAGTCTGCAGCTTAAATAGGGGTTGTAGGGATGGCGGCAATGAAAAAGAAATATAGTGGACTATATGTCTTTTACGAGTCATGTTCAGCTTTTATGTCGTACTTTATTGTGTATCTTTGCCATAAGCATTTATCTTAATTATCTTAAATATTAAAGAAATACAAGCAAAAATATGAAATGTTTCAAAATGACATCCCTTTACCTCAATTCATCAGATTTTTTTTTAATATAATGGAACTTTGATATTTCAGAGTTTTATCTCAAATACCACGAGTTTACTGTTGAGGTGACTGAGTTCCAATTTTAACCAATGTCTGTTTCTTTACAGCCCTATGGAATTCAAGATGCATAATTTGTAATGATTTATTAGGCCTATCATTACATGCAAATATATTACAATAGACATGAGATTTCTTGAATATATTGTAGCTTTAGTGCAAGTCTGACTTTACGAAGACCCAACCTGCTTAGTTTGTTGTTATAGCATTAAGGATACCTCTATGCAAGAAAGACTTAGGATTGGCTTGAGGCAAGGTTTGTGGTGACAGGGAGATTACCGAGATTTTATTGTGACCAGCTACCCTTTATTTCAGGTATGACGTCAAAGATTTTTATCACATGACAATTGACTTCAGAAATTTATTTTGCAGGGTTTTGTTACAGTAGTTTATTGTGGAAAAGTAACAGGACAAAAATATATTATTAATTTCCATGAAAATGAAGTCCATGATGAAACTCACAAAATAACTTTATCATGTGATATAACATAAAATATAATAATTTTGTTATGGGCGACAGCTGCAGACACATTTTCCTCATCAAAAAACTAAGAGAAAATGTGCCATTTTTCATCATTTTTTAACCAAATCTTAGTAATATGCCAAAATGTTTAAATCATAATTATATTTTGAAACAAGATAAAAGTGTATAACTTGGTACGTTATATACACACATGTTCAAGATGGCATATGTGTATTTTTATGAGGTTTAAACAACTTTCGATTTAAGGGCAAATATTGAAGGAAACTGTACTCTTCATCAAAATGTCAGTTTGAAATAATGAAGTTTGACCTTTTATAGTTGAAAATCGGTCAAGCAAATTTATTTGAATTTCGTAATCAAAAAGTATATTGAACAAATTAATATGCAAGTTTGGTGCAATTTCTAAAAATGAAAAATCAACGCAAGTCACAAACATTACTATAAGACTTCAGTTTTTAAAAGCCTAACTTATGGCCCTACTCAGGTGAATGTCTTTTGAAAGATGTATGCTACATGTACCTTCTCAAGGTGACCTAACCTGCTGTGTAGTTTCTTTATCAACAAAATATCTTTCGTTTTGTTAAAAAAAACAACTCCAACAAACAACGCAAACATCTTATGAAATGACATATTTATATAATAAAAATGTGACTATACATGTACATTTTTGTAGATATAAAAATATGTATATATACAAAACAAATCTGACATTCACACATGAAAATGCCTTCAAACTGCTCTCCGACACACTTTTTTGTTATTGATAAAATAACAATCAGTCATATTCGTAGCATGCTTTGATTGTTTCAAATCCACTCGGGATAACTTTCTGCTTTAAAAAAAACCCATTACACTTTGGAATTAAAATTAAAGAAATCTCATGTTATACACTATGAATATTAATGTATTGAAGATGATAAAAGATAACTGTGATATACATGTACATTGTTGAAGTGACATATCAATATTATTCAAATAACACTATGATTGTTAGTACACCAATGAATCAATGAAGTTTAAAAACAGCTAGAATTGTTCCTAAACAATACGTTTTGAATCAAGTTAATTCATTTCTAATCTAAAGGGACTAACGAGCTTAGCACTAATTGAAGATGCGTGAACCCGACCTAACCACAAATTAAACACATGAATGTTCTCTTCTTCTCTTCTCGAGAATGGCAAGCACTTAATGGCTTTGCAGACAGAAGAAACTGTTCCATATGCACTGAACAGTGGCATATATATTTCACCAGAGATAAATGTATCAGATATTTCAGCTTCTAAAACAATGTAGGAAGTGACAAAGGGACAGCAGAGTTATTTCCCTTTTAAGGTGTGGCCAAGTTTACAAACGACCAAAAAATGAACTCTTGTGTATACATCTTGTTTCGTATTTTGATTTGATGAAATGGTTATCAACATTTATTCAGATATTGTGAATGTTTTTGAAACAACAATTAATATTAGTTTGACTAATAAAAAAATATCAAAAATGGAAAATTTGAATCCTGCACAGCATTTCGTAGACAACAATACATACATGTAATAGATTAAAAGTTACCCATAATATGAAAATATCCAGAGAAGCAGAAAGAGCAAAAGGTCATAATGGAATGACATGTACATGTATATACATAATATGTGTAAAAAGACGACATAAAAGCATCAAAACTTTTGCAATAAATACAATATAGATCACCTGATTAATACTTCACTCTTGCTCCCTTTTACTCTCTCTTTTTTACTACATATTAACAAGACCAACAAAGTATACAGTATAATGTGTAACAAAAATAAAACAGATATATCTTTACTTGTGTCTGGAATGGATAAGAATGAAATGGTACAAATATTCTGTCACTGCTGACAACTGTGAGAATACCAGTAAATCTACACTGAAAATGGTCCATATATGTGTACTTAAGAATATATACAGATAGATTTATCAGTGATTTTTCAGTATTCCACATGTTAAGTAGAATAAATCATGGCAAACATTTCCCATAATTTCATTCCATACATTATCACATCATATTCTCATTAGTGATATTACAATCGTAATGTACATATCTTTGGTCAAGGTTGTTTCAACAGAAACTTGTCTGCAAATTTCTAATGAATGTTCACAGCAAAATAAAAAAAATTGTTTCTGAAGACAAATCTATACAATTTAAGGCACAATTTTGATGGACATGTGTAATATACTTAAACAAAACATGTGCCTCTTCACTGCAAGTGATAGCCTAACTTGGATGGAAACATGCTTTTTGTGGCACAATTGGAAGCCCACTGATCTTCTTTGTTATAAATCACAGTACATATTACCGGTAATTATGCAGTTATCCTTGGATGGTCTAGTTTGTTACATGCAAAGAATGTGTGGTATGCATATCACACAAGTAAATACATATGGAGTAATTTTAAAGGTAAAAATAAATTTTTCACCTGTGAAATACACGTAAATATCAAATTACATGTAAAAATATCAGTTAATACAGAAAAATATAACATTTAGTGATAATAGACCATGAAATACAACTATAGGGCCTTAAGTAAATGTAAGTCCTTGTCAATTTGTACATCTAACCAAGCATGTTATCAACAAACAACAAGATTTTCTTCTTTGTTAAACTTTTTAAACATATGCTGGAAATTAACTTGCATTTATTTAAACTGCAAGCAAAATTGAGAACCATTTAGGCCTTCAATAGGAATAAAAATTGTAGTTTTTATAACAATGAATGTGGGCATTAAAACAGTTGCATTATTCATCAGCCTCCCTATAGTTCGGTTCTGTAGATACAAAGTAGTCATCAAAGAAACTGGCCAGATACTCAAAAGTAGGTCTATTGGCGGGTTTCTTGTCCCAGCATTTCTTCATGATGTCATACATGGAGTCCGGACAGTGCGGTGGTTTGGGTTGTCTGTAGCCCCTCTCTACTTGTTCCAGCACCTCACGATTAGCCATACCTAACAATAGGAGCAGACGTACAGAACATCACGGTTTTAATGAAAATAGTTCCTTTAGTATTATTACTCCCTACAGTGTGATAAAAAAAGTAAAGCTAACAGTGAGTGCAAGTCTCCGGTCACCAAAGAGCACAAAATTAATCATCAGGATCTTTGTAATTTGGCTCTGTTGAGATGAAATAATCATCAAAGAAGTTGAAAAGGTATTCAAAGGTAGGTCTGTTTGCGGCCTTTTTATCCCAGCACTTGAGCATCATTTCGTACATGGAGTCGGGGCACTTAGTAGGCTTGGGCTGGCGGTACCCTCGCTCTACCTGCTCAAGCACCTCACGATTCTGCATACCTAGGAAAGTATATTATAGAGATGTCATGCTATTGCTCATGCACATTTATACACTATGATTTTTTACATGGCAGGTAAGCTATAAAATGCAACTTGAAGAAATGCTATTGTTTCTTTACAAAATCTGTGCTTTGATAATTATGATAATATACTGAGTATACAGACACATGTATTTAAAATTTTATCTTTTATGTACTCAATAATTTTACTATTTTTTTAAAATATGTAACGAGTACAAAACTTATTTTTCTAAACTTCAAAATTGTTAGACTGTTAGTATATGGTATTAAAATTTAGTTAATTCAATCATGAACGTTTTATGTGTTAAGTTTCAATTTCAATATAGATACATGTATCTCTGAATCATATTCCTTTATAGAGTGTAAAACTGAGTTTTATGAATCATTATTAAAGCAGTCAAATTGTCCAACCCCCCCCCCCCCCAACCCTTTCCAAAACATGCAAATTATGATTACCAGGTACATGCTTTTTTTAAAATTATCAGAATCTCCCAAAAAATCATGCTGTTTTTATTTAAAATAAATCTACACAATCAATTTAAAACAGAAGCATATTATTTGTCTGATGCACATGCCAGAAAATGCCAATTAAAACCTGACACTAATGGGACATGCAAAAAGGTTTTTTTACTCAACCTAAAGCATTAATGTACATATTTTATCAGAGACAAGGTGTTCATGCCGGAATACATGTACAGGTAGACTTAGCATACAAAAAATAAAACAGCTTAAGGGAGGACATGCACAATAAGTAAAGGTAGATAAGATAAGAAAGTTTATTTACTTTGTCAAACTAGGAACATTAAAACACAATTCACAACATGATGTCAACGATCAACAAGGAAGTACTAAAACGGCCACTTTAATCCACCAATCGTCGTACAGTTAAATCCATTCAATTTCCCGTGACTTAACAATCCCGCACATAGTTAGTATGTTAAGTAAACTGACGTGCTTCATATCTATGTAGATAACACATACCTGGATATGGCACCTGGCCATGTGTAACAGTTTCTACCAGCAGAATTCCGTAGGACCACACGTCGGACTTGATGGTGAATCGGCCGTATAGAGCAGCTTCTGGTGCTGTCCACTTTATGGGAAACTTGGTGCCTAAACAAGGAAGCAGAATATCAAAAATAAACACTTTAAATAATGCATACACCAATAGTGTCACATGATAAAATATGTTTTGATGACAAAAGTGCTGCTAATGAGAGTCTTTCTGGAAAATCACCTAAATACAATTTTTAATTAAAGAGATTTTTAAAAAATCAATAAAATAATTTCTTTCTTAACAGCCAGGACTGAGAACATTTCTATGTAGGTATATATACATGTATGGATATCAATTGGTATACCATGTTTGGGGTTGTATTCATCATCTTCGATGACTCGGGCAAGACCAAAATCAGCCACCTTGGCAATGTTGTTGTCGCCGACCAAAACATTTCTCGCTGCCAAATCTCTGTGAATCAACTTCTTTTCTTCCAGAAATGCCATACCACTTGCAATCTGAAGGAAATTATTTAAAAAAAAAAAATTACTGATACATCTAAACTGTATTTGACCACTCTTGATGCTGAGTCATGTTCTGATTTCAGACTTTTCAGTTAATACCCAAATTGACCTTTGATCATCACCTAACTTCACTATATTGACTCATTCCACAACTCAGGATTAAAGAGCTTGGTGTGACTGGTCATTATTTCAAGTGCAGAACAATATGGTCATCTTATCATAATACAAAGCTCTTCACTGCATATTGTCATTTTGCTGGATAAAATCTTAAAACATGAATCTAAACCTTGATATACATGTATGTCATATTTGTATGACACTCTGGATTGTTATACACAGATAGAGATCAGTCTTGTTTTTCTTTTAAAATAAACCCCCTGGACTTACATGTTGTCCCTTTTTGTAAATTATGTCCCTTACCTGAGCAGCGATGTCCACTAACTGTTGGAACTTCAGGTTTTGTCCGTCGTCGTCCCGCAGGAAATCCAGCAGACTTCCCTTGGACATCAGCTCCGTGACGATGTAGATGGGCTCCACGTCCGTACAGACGGCGTACAGCCGGACTAGCTTGTCGTGCTTACACTGCTTCATGATGTTGGCCTCCTCTAAGAACGCATCCTTGGACATCGTGCCTGGCTTCAGTGTTTTGATGGCAACATCCGTGGTTTTGTTCCATTTTCCTGAGAAAATTTGTGAATAAAGGGAATTCAATTTTTATGCATGTTTGAATCATCTGGTTAAATACTGATGATACAATAGTACATATTAGTGTTTAGTTTCCCAATCCATGGGTGAAAAATTGCCAACAAGGCATTTAGACCTCACAGTGATATTAATTCCGATTCATTGAATAGCTTTCCATTAAAAGAATATTTCACCCATTTCTAACACATTAATGACTGCTTTATGTTTGCAGACAAAATTCAAACAAGTGTAAGGTATTCCACTTTAACAAAATTCAAAAATTTATTGAGTTGGAGTACCAGTATCTGGTATTATTATTTTTTTTTTCAAGAAAATTGATCTGGTTTCATTATCTCACCTCTCCATACTTCTCCGAACTGCCCTGCTCCCAGCTTCTTGCTGAATTCTAGTGACTCTCTGGGGATTTCCCAAGCATCTTTGTTCAGACTAATGACAGGTTTAGATTTAGGACAAGGTTTGGTCAACTGCCGACACAACCCATCTGACTGACCTGTTAAAGCAATTGTTGGTTGATTTGTAGTTATCCCTACTACATGTACTTGCAAAAAATGATTATATGAAATAACTTTAAAACAAATTTTTTCATCATATTGATACTGTGTAATGCATGTATGGTTATTTTTACCCCTATTATGATTTTATATTCTAAGTGAATTTTTAAAACAAGAAGTGTGTGAGCCAATGCTCACTAGTAATACCCCCGCTCTCATATAAATATAAGCTCTCATATTAAAATTTGATACGGACAGATGCACGGATAAACAGGAAGTTGACGTCATATTCATACAAAAATAAATCCCATCATATGGCATGCTAAAGCAAAGACTGTGTTAAAATTTCAAGCATCTGCAAACAGTTGCTAAGAAAAAGTTTTACGGACAGACAGACTCACAGACAGACACACAAAGGTAAAACAGTAAACCGCCTTCTCCTTCGGAGCAGGGGTATAAAAAGACTCTAAGCAAACTTATTACCATGTGCAATGCCAGTATATAACTTCAATATCTTAATCATTAATACATGTATCTCAAATATTATGAATATGTCAAAGTGTGTTGGAAGTCTCAACCACTTTTTCTTTATGTATTTTATCCTGTACGGTATATCTCAAATATTTGGATAGCTCAAGATGTTTTCTCTGTCCTACTGGGTTTGAGATAATGAGGTTTGATATGTACATTAGTGTTTTTATGTACTTGTGTGATGAAACAAGAAATTTCAAATCCTAAATTCTAGGTAACACTGGATAACAATTGCATTAACAAAATAATGTTATCCACACAGACAATTTCATGTAGTTTTTACCGGAGTAGTGGTTGATGAGTTCTGGTAGAGAGGACATGACTCGGCGAGCTGCGATGTAGTAACCACGGTTATTGTCCATGTTGCGTATTTTGTAATGTTTGACTGTGTCTCCCTTGACATCCTCATAATCTCTCACGGATAAAACATAATTTCCTTAGAAAGAAAGACAAAACTTAATGTATATGCACATTTTTACTGAACAACAACTGTTCTTACTGTTGGCTGTTTTTGGACAACCCTTGTACAGTGTATATTTCTAAAAAAAAAAAATTTAATCTCAAAATCTACCAGTCCTCGCAATGTCTACTGTTTTTGGACAATCCATTGTTTTAATTTTCTAAAATGAAATTTAATCTTTTCTCAAAATCTTTCCTCCAATAACTTCATAACCTCTAACAAAGAAACTTCAAGAAAGGTAATTGTACTACAAGTCATTTCCTCAACTGAAGAACAAACCTGGACTAGTTTCACTTTCCCTTATCAAGAAACATCCGGTCTCGTTTCCAGGGGTGAGTAGCAGCCTCTCCGACTCCTTTCTAGAGAGTGCTCCCATGAACCAGCTGTAAACACAGAAAACCAACAGTCATTTTACTTCCTTTAACCATCAACTATGTCTTCTCCAAAAAACATTGAACAGGGGATGTACATGTATGAGGAAAAAGGGGGTAGGGATTACGTTTTGCTATATTCCTGATATTATGAAAAGGTTCTCTGTTATGGAAGCGAGGGCAATATTCCTGCCAAAAATCAATCTATCTTGCTTTTATTCTTATGCTGCTTCCATACTCTGCATTAATAAATGTGTTGACAGACTTACTCATAAGACTCAAGAGAGTCTTCCTTGGCCACATAATTCCTAGGGACGTATCCTTCAACCTTTGTGTTGCTGTAGTTAGGGTTGGCATGTTTTGCAAACCACCAATCTGTATCGCTAAAACAAACAGATTAAGAGGTCAGTCAAATGTTTCATAAGCTTATATGGTTTATTTTTCTGAATTAGCGTTTTCTTTTGCTATGGGTTTCTTGATCATTTTTCGATAACTTGTTTTAATTAAAACTCTGTGTTTGACAGCACAAAACAATAATTTGAAATATTGTTATACATGTATATTTTGCATATAGTATCTATAATAACTTTTTAAAAGAGAATTATATCAAAGTGCCTACAGTAGATTGAAAAGTTCAAAAGAAGAATACCGCTACCATTTTTGAGGACTTGATTGTTATGAAGTGTATGTAAACAAGGGAATATAATATAGAGTAAAGCATGTCAAAGGATATCAAGATCATATTATACATGTTTTAAATATGATATATCAGTGGTTTCACTTGTATATAAGGGTTCATTTTATTGAGGTCTACTGTATACTGTAAAAGTGGTTACCGTATTTACGCTGGTAGTAAAGTATGCATTTCCTGTAGTCAAACAATAGGCGTGGGTATAAAATATGCATTTGTGTGATTTACCACTCTTAAGTTTTTATTTTTGTAACCATACTCGTGGGAGTATATATTACGCGGTTTTAAGCTCACTGCGTGACTAGTGTAAATTTCCTCTATGCGTAAATATAACCACTTTTACAGTAATCAGCGAATTACATGGCGCCGGTTCTTCATTCTGTGCATAAAATGTTTGTACACTTAAGACTACAGAGGTCCTTTATACATAGAGAAAAATAAAATGACATCGCAAGCCAGCCCTATGATACGAGAACATGTTGAAGAAAAGTCAATTGAATCACCGAATATACATCATCAGTACATGAACTATAATTCATATAAACATGATAAATATTCTGTAACATGGCATATAAATTTAGATTTCGTAAGGCATATGGTATACTGTGATTTTTTTTCTTAAAATTTTCATACCCATGACTAAAACAGAAATGAAAATAAAATTATTTTGATGTACGGTATGTGGATGTAATCAAACAATTCTCTGTAAAATCACTATTTATCAAAGGATAAACACTGTATTGTATGATAAATAGTTCAAAGTTTCTCTTTCAGTTCAATAAACAAGAGACAGAGGAAATATCAATGAATTAGCTATCTCTTTTTAAACAAACATTACCAGCCACTCTATTTACTCCCCAAATAACCCTATTTTTTAGAATTACAACATCTTTGCTAAGAATTATCCAGCCATAACAGCTAGAATCATCTTTGTTTAAGTAACTTGGGTGGGGTATAAATTTGAATTTGTGGAGTGCATAAACTTGTATATTCTAAAACATTTCTTGCTCTGTTGTGAATTTAGAGATGATATGACTTGATCCCATATTGTGCACAACATTTACCCTATACATCATATTGCCTATGTTCATAAACCTGTATTTACAAAGGTATTCAATTCAGATAGATATCCTAGAAAGCAAGGCCAACATACGCCAATTATGAATTAATATTTAACATGTCTGGCCCTGCCATCACCAACTTTCCTCAAGTCAATACACAGCCTCAATTCTGAGTTTTTACCTCAAATTAATGCACTTTTCTTTAAAGAATTTAAGTTGAGGACTGCATTGAGTGACTTGAAAATTTTGGTGACAGCGGGGCCAGGTTAATTGTACTTTAAATGTACAATTTAGCCACAAAACTATACATTAAAAGGGGGGGGGGGATTAATAGGGAGAAGGGGGCAAGTCTGTTGAAAAATATCCTAACTGTGGTCTGTAGTTAAAATGTTTTAATGTTTAAAAACTACATCACAAGTAATCTTTTTTTACAAACTGATAATGAGTTTCCATTAAAAAAAAAACCATTTCTGATATTTCATTCCAGTACAATACACAAAACAGAATTTTAATAACTAGAAAGCAAAAAATTGCACTCAAAAGCATAATATGGTACTGGAGGATGAAGGAAATAATCCATTGTATGTAACATTTGGTATCAGGCAGCGTTAAGACTAATTAGGTGTAAAAATACCGGTATGTTCATAAATTCTAAAGCAACATTAATTGTATACAAGGACATTGCAAGAAATTTGCAGAAAAGCTAGAAATACATTTCCTAATATTCAAAAACACAAGTCTGAAGTATGAACACACTAAGAAAAATCAAAAGTTTGGAGTTTATATTTTAGCTTTTAAATTATTGTCTAACACTGCATACGTCACTTTCAACAACAAAAACTGACGCAAAGTTAGTTTCTATTATCCCCAGAAAACATGAAATTAAGTGAATGATTTTTTCCTTGTTAAAGAATTGACCCTCCATTGTTTTACAAGCTTATGTTAAATCAGACATGTCCAATGTATTAAGACAGATCAGTCAGGATACCGCGCTCGATGAAGGAGGAAGTGAAATAAGGATATACAACAGCGGCAAATGATTAACCAGACTGACGGCAAAACAAACGCGCATTTACTGACGTACAGACCTATAATCTACCTGTGCTTTTCTCGGACTCTGTCACAACTATCTAAAGGGTTTTCTATGTACCATATACCTCTAATACATGTACAGGCAATAGAAGATGGATTGTCACATGATCATTATGTCAAGATAATGCATGGTTTTGTCCCTATATTTACCACAACAAAAATAGCTATCTAAACTAAATCCAATACCATTTATTATCTTGAATTGGCATCCATGACTTTTTATTTAAAGTTTCTGAATTCTTGCTATTGTATCATTTGATTTGTTGGACGTACATGTTTGAGTGGGATATTAATACATGTACCGGTATGTACAATGTATATAATATATTCATGTCCCACAGTACAGTATCAACATTCTAACAGGGCTAGGAAGGATCAGGACAGCTAGATTTGTTTAACTTTCAATTCAATGCGTGTACATATTTCTAACAACAATAGAAAAATAAGTCCTGCTTTTTTACTTTTTTTTATTTGTTAAAAAGTATAATAAAGAAATATTTAATTGAAATATAACTTTTTATACTATGATAAACAATTTTAAGTAGTTAAAGGCATGGGGCTCAGTGTATGCGCGGGCTATGCATGTGCATACTAGATGTGGGCCGATCAATACACGGTTGTCTTTTTTCCCTGATTAACAGATTGAAAACTAAAATATTTGGATATCCCTGATCTCCTATTTGCCGAAAATTCAATGGTTTACATGTAAAAATAAATCTTGAACTTGGAACAAAACCAAAATCCAGAGTGCCAGAACAAATCGACCACATTCACTGTAAATGAAATTTTCAGTGCTCTGCATAACTCTATAGTATCCATCTTTAAAAGTTTCCTTAATGCAGGATTTCTCCTTGAAGCCCTTTCACCATTGGCGCACAAGCACTTTACAACACTTTGGGATCCGAATGTTTTAGGTTCGCACAAGCTCTCGCATATGTTGCACAATGTCTCGCATTCATTGCATGTGTTTTAGTGGTCGCATCAAGTCTCCTCAAATAGGGGACATGCACACTATTCAGATGCGACCGAATCCAATCAAAAATTATTACAATGCAACGCATAAACATTTGTACAAACATCTTACAATGTTTTGTGCACTCGCAAGAGTGATGCACGATTTTAAAGGTAATAAGATGAATCGCAGCTATTTATGTGTATGTTGCAACTATATTAAGACTGTTGCTCAACCTGTCTCATATTATCTTGCAACGTTGTACTATCATTGCACAACTTATCAGCCTCAATATGCCATGCTTTGCCTCTAATATATATACCCTGTACATGTATAAGCATCTCTGTTTCAGACCACAATTGACAATGAATGCTCCTGCACCTCTGTTTCTTCTAGGGCGGCATCTTCTTTTGCTTTCAACTATGTCTACTGAAGAGCGTTGGAAATGGGCGGTATACCCCCTCTGACTCGCACGAGCATTCGTATCATGGAATGCATGATCGCACCTCCAATCGCAATGGCGCACGTTCAGTTATCCGATCATCTGATCACTGGTGCAATCTTATCGCATTTCCTTACAGCACTCTATTTCATCACACAACAATCGGATATAGACGCAAGATATATTGCAAGATTTAATACGTTTGTATCGCACACGCTTTAGATGATGCAAATTTTGTACATGCGATTACCGGTATTTCTGCAACAGTTTACGATCCAAATCTAAATTTTTTGGTCACATAAATATTTAGTCGCTTCTGCTCATGTGCCAATTGTGAATGGGGCTTTATTGCCATTCTATATTTATCAAGTTCCATTTCATTTTTTCATTTTACAAAATTGCCTCTACAATTGGAAAGGGTTCTTTTTTCAGAAGATTGCAATTCTGATTTTTGATATATATATTATTCAAATAGCCGGTAGAGAAAAAATTTGCACATCAATAGAGATTACAGGGTACCTTTTTAATCAAAACTATGCCAATATTTTAGAGTTTGTAATCAAATCAAAGCAAATTTTGCAGAAAAAAAAGCAAAATTGTTGAGTGCTAGAATGTATATCTAAGTAAATCTTACAAGAGAGAGAGTTGCAATCAATATGAATACCTGTCATCCAGTAAATATAAAAGGTCTCCCTTTTTAAAGCTCAAGTCATCATCTGCCCTGGCGTCATAGTCGTACAAGGCCCGCAGTGATGATTTGTAGGATACCGCTACAAAACAATGTCAACATGAAGTCACCTCAACAAGGAGCCAAGAGAAAGAATAGTCTTACTCAAACAGTTTCAACATATAAATATACCTGGTATACTGTTTCCTTTTTAACACATGTGAATTGAAAAAACTTTTTCAACTGAATGCATTAGAATAGTTGATATAAGTTCCAACCCCCAACCCCCCCCTCCCCAAAGAAAAATGATTTTAAAAGCTTGGAAAGTATTAAGTGTCTATATACCTGTAAGTACTAGTCTATATAATATGATTTTAAGTCCATCATGATCAAATGGTTCTCATCAATATATAATCTATAATTTCCCCTATAGTGACATTCAGGCTGAGAGTAGTACATAATATTCAGGGTTAAAAACAGGTGCTGACAATCCTTTGTTACATATATATATATTCATGTTTTTGTGTAAACCGATACAAAAACATGAGGTGAACCGTGATGTGTAATAAGATCTTCTTTGCACTTCTTTCTATTTTGTGTAGTAGAGTTATTTCCTTGTTTTATCATGTTACATATGACAAAACTTCGATCAAGATGTACGGTACTTTACTCAACAACGTTCGAATATGTGATATGTTCATATATCATGTGCCGGTAATTTGTTTTGATGCACATTGAAAAATCATAAAGCTTGTTCAAATAAGTTCAATTTTACATGATCCACCTGTTGAGATATGAAATTGGTTTGGTTTATCTATACGTGAACTACAAATAACAGTACATCTGTATTTCACATTATGACATATTTGGAGTGAAATCTTATTCATTTTTCATGTATGGTAAAAAATAGAACAGGGACAGTGATATAGTATAAAATCTGAATTCCAAAATGTTAACAATTTTCTATACATTGCAGGTGCTCAATACAACTGGAAAATATGCTCATTTGACCCTATAGAAAAGTGATTCTATTAGCCTAAGGTTCTAAGCCTGCGATACACTAAAACTAGTCTTACCCGGGACAGCAGGTTGAGGCTCAGGTGTTGCCAAGGATGTGGGGTCCTTGGTATAACGCCCCTTACTTTTGTTGTTAGAATTCCCCGTCTTGCTATCTGTTTCACCATTCACAGCACTTAAATCCGTAAGTTTTGTATCACTCGGTGCTTTTTTGGCACAACAAGCTCCCATATTTGTACAACACTGTTTATAATCCTGTCACTAAGTTTCACATTAGTTCCAAGAATCACACAAATCTGAAACCGGGTGAAAGTACTTGTAGAGTCAAAGTTTCTGTTAAAAAAAATGAAAAAAAAAATAAATGAATTAAATACAAAAATAACTTGGTTATTGCTGTTAGGCAATATAAGCTTCAAAAGATGAAAAATCAAAAATTGTTATTTATTCAACAGTAATTGCCATCATATTTCATAAATATTGAGAGGATAAAAATATGTACTGGTAATTCTTTTTACAATGGTTTTTCCAATGGCTAACAAATCTTGGTTTATAAACTGAATTCATTACATTCACTGCATTCAGTGCGGTAAAACTCAAGTACTGATGAATAAATGTGCAATGAAAAACTTAAACATAAGCTCTACTGTTATCATAAGAAAACATGAACTTCAAGAATGATTTCAGGAAGGATACAAACAGGCGAGATACTCTAGCAATTGGTTAAACGCTAAAATACATTTTTTTTAAAAATTGACAAATTACAGTTTGTCCTTTAATTAATACATGTATTAATAGTGACTCTTAAGATTTTACCATATCACCCATGCTGATTCATTAAATAGGGCGTGCACTAACTGCTCCAAATTATCTTGAAACAGCACATGCACAAGGCCAGGCGCGACACTTTGACTTATAGCGAGGAACTCGTTGTTGAAAAGGCACTTACAGACTCTTCCTGTTTCAGAATGGGAGGCTGACTTAAAGCTCTGTTACATTGATGAAAGTTTTAATATTTTCTGATACAAAGTCCTCGTCCTTGTATGATAGTAAGTGAAAATTGAAGAGCCATTATCCTACCCTGACAAGATGTATGTCTGCATGAATTTACACTTCCTTGTTCAACAACATGTCAATACACAAAAACATGGGGGAAAAAAAGGGCAAATGCATGTTGTTTATTCTTGTTCTTACATCAAAGATATATTTCTGTATTGATACAGTAAGAATTGAAATATGAATTTAATTCTTATTAATTTTATTTAAAGAAAATTTTGAAAAGTTTTATAGCAATTGGAGTAAATTGCAGTATAAAACAATGTTAAATAAAAAAAAAAAAAAAAAGGTAAAAGGATATGACTAATCTTATGCTTAAGAATGTTCAACTGTTGTATAAATATACTGTGTCAAAATACTAGCTGTTAAAGTTATAATTTCCACTGCTCATTTTTTTTTTCTGTATCAATATTACACATTTATGTCACATCCTAAAATCCAGGCATATAGCATTTCTGCACCTTTACATCTTTTTTGCCGAACTTTTCATCTAACATATATATACTTAAACATCATCACTATTTTGATAGTAATACTGTATCATAACTTCCTTTGTATTTTCCATGTAACTATTCAATTCTGTATCCCTAGCTAATCTGATTCACATGTCTTTCTGAAGTCATGTAAATCACATCCTATCTTGTCCATAACTGTTAACCCCCAACAAGGACACTGATAATACATAATCAAATAAGTGAAAACTCAATGGCATTCATCTATGTTAAGAGGGCAGTGATTGAGCTTTAAGTAACAATGATTTACTTATACATTGTACCATAAATGATTTTTTACCAATGAACTGTATTCATATTGAACTTTATTATCAATATCATATGCAGCTCTTGATACCACACTTTACACAAGTTATTAATAGATCAATGTAAAATATGCACAAAACAATGTTAGGGAAAAAAACCTTAAAGCCCTCTCCATCCCACAACTGTAAACTGAACAAACATACAAGGGGCAATTCATCATGTTGTGGTGGTAATGCATATACTGTACTGAAAAGCTAGGATATTACGAGATGGTCAAAGATGGAAGTTAGACAAAGTGTATGTGACATCAACAACAAGTAAATTGTTATTTCTTCAGCAATCAAAATAAAATTAAAACTTCCATCCACTCCCCGATTTTCCAACATATCAAAAACTGTGGAGCTATGGAAGTTATAATTAGATTGATTTCATAAAATTTGTATAAAATTTAGTAAAAATGTCATTGCTTGCATGTCCTGGTTTCAATATCTTTGGGTGGGTTTAATGCTACAATATTTAACATCGAAAGAGCAAACGGGAACTTCTAAATTAATAGATAATGAAGGAGGAATATCCTGATCTATAACAGGTTAAATAGTTGACACTCTTACTACATGTACCTCTGCACTTTTAATGTAAAATGAGAACGATGAGATTCTTCCCTGTTCCCTGGTGTTACTACAGCTAAAAAAAACCATATCCCTAAACAAAACTGGCATATTTTGTCATTTTACCTTCAATTTAAATTTAAATAGTTCCAATTAAGTTACTATGAGTATTATAAAAATTAGGATACAAAGTAATTTACTCAAAATGTGAAATACCCATGCATGTTGATTGGAACATAAAATGCCAGGACCACTTGATAATTTATGAAGTTGTACACATACTCTAGTGAAATCAAAACCCTTCAACATTAAATATGTATGTGCAAAACTGTGGGATTTCACTATTGATCATGATGATTGTAATTGTATAGAGCATTCATATGAATCAAACAAATTACTAAAACTGCGCTGTCAGAATACCATATAACAAAATAATAGCATAAACATGAGAACAATATTTTATACACAACATGGTATCTTACAATATAAAGTTTTTCTTTTTACTGTAATGATTCCATAATTCTAATTTCAATTTCTTATATAAACCAACTTTTTCGTGCGAGAGCCTTGTCGTTGTGAATATTTCTTGTTGCGAACCAGTCCTCTGGTATTATATTACCCAGATAATCTACATCTTCATCATGAAATTTAGTCACTTCAAAACATTTTATTTCTGATAAATCGTCAAATAAAATTAATCGTTGTGAATAAAAGTTGCTAGGTTTACAGTACTATATTGTTCAGGTCAAAGTTTCAATGCTATCTATTTTCATACCCTTTGTATTAAATTGAATGCATGGTATTCTATATAGTGGGTAAGTTGTCTTCACTGAGTCAAATCTAAAAATAAATAGTAGAAAGATCCCTGGACTGGGTGATATCTGAACCCTACAGCATGCTACAAGAAGCACTGCAAAATGTGATGATGTTTAAACAGTATACTATAAGTAGTCAATTTAAGTCACTCTATCCTACTGGAACAAGCATACTATAGAGCAACAATTTTCATCTCTGACATCACAGCTATGTTTTTTATCTGTGAATTATTACCCGGGTATAGTCCATAAATCAACAAGGAAGTTTTTCTGTCCCCACTAAAATATGTCATACGGCAATGCAATGTTTCTTCATAAGACACTTACCAAGTCATGTATCGGTCTGTCTCCATTCTAACTCTTTGAATTTCATCTTACTGACACAGCCTCACAAGATCTTTCTGGGAAGTAGGTGGAAGAAAGTTTCAGGAAGTAATATGTAAACTCCTCAAACACCAACGAATAGCGGCACAAATGAGAACTAAGGGGAAGTCACTCTTAACCCTGCAAATCTACTTTCACTTTGACTAACAATGCATGTGTGTGATTTAAGAATTTTAGAATTAAATCGGATAATTTTTTTTGGTATTTTTTTTTACCCCACAGCAGAGTACTGCATTGTTGTAATTGTACGCCGCCATCTCAAATCATTTATTTATCAAGCACGTTGTATCGGGAGGGGGGCTAGCTCTCCCAAGCACTGGTCGCCACTTTTTCTCAGCAAACATTTTTCTTAATTTCACATATAGAAAATTGATTTTTGAAGATTTCACATATAGAAAATTGATTTTTGAAGGAGTTTTTTAGTATATAGAAACCTTTAATGAAATAAACAAAATGAACTTTAAAATAGAAGTTCGAGATTGGCGCGCATTTAGGGTTGTTTTTTTTTTTCGCTTGTCAAGATTTCGGATGTCTGGTCAAATAACTTTTCAATCATATGATAAACTATTTCAGATTTCTATGTACATTTGTATTTTGACATTTATGTATGGATGTTTAACTTAAATTTACAGAAGACATTGTATTGAGTATATAGAAACATACATATGTATATATATTATATACTATAAAAAAATATAGTATACTAATTAAATGTTCATGTCTGTCCTAGCTCTTTCAATCATCCAACTTTTCCCCTCTTGTATATGTAATGCTTATTGAATGTCTTATATGTACATTGGATGTTCTATGTACAATTTTCATGTTGCCCCTTGAGGGCCCTTAATTAATAGGTTAATAAAGAAATTGAATTGGTCACCCCCCCCCTTTCAAAAACGATGCTTCGTACATGCCTATATACCGGTACTGTACGCATATTACATTTGGCTGTGTATTCATTTTAGTTTGTTTTATCACTAAATGCAATACATAGATCTATAAGAATATACATGTGTATGCATCCAAAAAATACGCCAACTTAAATCTACGCTAAATTGTTTAAAAACCTAGCTATTTTAGCCAAATATTGTATAATTATGTTAAATATAATACGTTTACAGTATATGACTTACACATTCATCATCGAAATATCTAACCAAAATTGACTCTGTCCCTGATTATTTTTAACTGGTAACATGCAGTCGTCTACTGGGAAGCTTTATTCCCATTTATGTTCCATAGCAAGAAAGCAAATGATATTTCTCAATTTAACTTCAACAGAACAACATTCAATCTGTGATGCTCAGTAACATTAAAATAATTTTTGATAAACCTACAAAATAAACCTAAAATAAATCTTATATTCTGGTATTCTACAAGTCAAAAATAAAAAATGTTAAGGTGGAATAACACACTAGCAGAAAGTCACTTAAAATTAACAGTAAATTATTTTATTAGAAAGATATAATGATAAATTAACTGTACATATGTCAAATAAGCGAAAAATTTGCAGTTTGGGGATAAAAAATGAATATCTAAAAAATTTAATTCAGTAACAACAAAAGCCCCCGCTGGATTCGAACTTGGCATGTTCGGATCACAAGCCCAACACTTTATCCACTCGGCTATGGAGTAGTTACATGTTGCCATGAAAAAAAAAATGAAATGTCATTTCGATCAGAGGTCAGCCATTTTGTGATGATGTGTTATTCCATCTTAACAATAAATCTTTGAAATCTATCTAAAATAAAATAAAACTATGTTGTATATATTTTGTTGTTTATTTATAATTATACTGTACAATAATGATTGATCCAATGCCTACAAAACGTTTGCAAATGCACATGTATTAATATCACAATTGTCAAGGCAAAATTAATTAACAACAGAAAATATATGAGAATGAATGGTACATGCTATAATGACCATCTGTGTCAAAAAGATGCATCCCATTCCCTAACAAGCAAATCTTTTATTTCTCCTATAATTGGAACAAAAGAAATGTTGCCAAAATACAGAATTATAACAGAAAATTACACAGAATTATGATTTCAAGCATAATGTACATTCAAATATAAGACTTTGTCTATGTATAATACAATAAAACAACAGCACCTGTATTATTTCTTTTGGCAGAAAACTAATCAAGGATACATGATATAATTGTAAGATTTGTTTCATAAGTTTCCATAGTAAATTTGAAATCATTGTTGAAGTGTACAATTATGTTTGAACATAAGAGAAGTAAGTTAGCTTCCTTATTAGTTAACCGATTTGAACATAGTGTTGTCTGTGTAAATAAACAATTCTGAGCAATCTTTCATATTTTCATGTTGTCATGGACAATCAGATCCTACAATTTTATACTCTGAAAAATAGAGATGCTATCCTACATGAATGTTCTTATAACTGCATTGTGTTTAGCTACCCTGAACAGTTTGTATGGTATTCTTCTAATGACTGAAACGTAATGCCCATTCCTGAAATACTTGTTATACATGTACATATGTAACTGACATTTCATAATCAACAAAATCAACATAAATATAAGATTATGATATCACATAAAGCTGGTAACAATTGAATTAAAAGGAAACCAATGAGTGTATATAAGCTTTACATTACACTGTCAGCTGTGAGATGTAAACGTACCGAGTGCTTGCGAGTGCAACTGCAAATATCGTTATGTGCAGATCTCTGATATTACTGAAAGTGCTGCTACTGCCACTACAGCATAGCAAGCTGAAGTCACACACGAAGAGAGGAGAATTGTTTTATACTTTCATCCACATGAAATCCAGTGGTAGTCAGCAATTAAATGTTTTGTTCTGCGGCAACATTGAGGTCACATAAAGTAATAAACAAATAAAAACATGGACATAATGATGAGGATCAAGTTACAGATCCAAGATAATCTCACTGGTAGAAGAGCCGTCACTGTACACAACCTACAGCACATTAAGTGGCTAATTATAGAACAAAGTAAACCACCTCCTGAAATCTGACACATTTATAGAAAATACAACCATATCGTAACCATTGACAGTTTTCACTTTGGATGTTTACACTAAGAAATGTTTTACTTATATGACTCTTTAGTTTGAACTGCAGAAAAACTAACTGAGATAATAAAAACATTTTTTTTTTAAATAAAATCTGTCTATTTAAATTCAGTTACAATAATGCACAAGAAAAATTCTAATATTAAATGATGCTATTGAGTCTAGTAGACATATTGAGAATAAAATGTTGCTTCATCCTGAAAAATATTCAAAACAATTTGTTAAAAAGGGAAAAGAAGATATTGCAACATGATACTGTAATCTAACTTTTGGCAAATTTTAACATGATTGCTGCAAGCGTAGCACATCATGTACATTGTCTATCAATTTTCTTTAAACTCTTTGAAAGCCTGACACTTTCCGATTATGAAAACTGATTTGATAAATCTATGGCACATTGACTTCTTATGACACTTAAAAGCACTTCATCTCAGCACTCTCTATTTGTTCAAGCAAATATCAAACTATCCCTGACTGTGACATAATGATTTAAAAAAAAAATCCTAGCATAGAGGAACACATAGAGGTGTGAATGAAAATGCATGTTTTTCAGTGTCAGATTATCAAATCTTTTCTAGGTGGTTCAAATGCACATTTATGTATGTGAAATCAAGGAGATAATGTGCTAGTAAAGCATGAAAATAATTTAAAACTGTCCTGTATAGACACAGAACACTGAGTGTGCAACATGTATATAATACATAAGATATTAAAAATCTGTCAATGATTAAAACTCTCAATGATAGTCTTTAGAACAGCTCTGCTGCATAAAAAATAACCTGATGATATAAACATTTAGATGATTCATTTTTCTGCAACTTTTCATTAAAAATCTTCCTTTTTCTGTGGTAAGATTTGTAATAACATGAGTTCATCACCGGCTCTTTTCTGTTGTTTTCTGGTGACTGTCACTCTGATTGGACCGCTTGTCAACTATATTTCGCAGTTAATTGGGTAAGAAGTCTTCTTCTTTAAACTGATTGGATAGGAAACCTGTTTATGTTCATGATGTGCTGGTGATTGGCTGAAACAGGCCTGTTTATTTTATGAGCAACAACCCACAGAAAATCATTTTGATTATCCTCACATGAAAAACTTGACATCTTTTCTTCATCCAATAAGAATGACATATATATCAAAACTCTGATGGAAAATAATCATGGACTAGTTTCTCCACATTAAAAGCTTTTAAAAATTGCTGTATTCCAGCTATTACTGACCACCTCACTGTTTTTCAGTGTTGTAACTCAAGATATCGCACATTCACTGGCTTTAGTTGGATCGCCGGGCTGAGTGGGGCTAAGCTCAGGGGAGCTGTCTGGGTTCTTGGTGTGAATTGTCTGTAACACCGGGGACAGCTGTTCACTGTCACTGCTCTCATCGTTCATTACAGAGGTACTCAGCTGTAATGTTGGCGGAGTTTGTTCAGCAAGCTTCCCTAACACTTGAATCTGCTTTCGTATGAAGTGTAGGAATGGTTTATACCCCAGGCTGCAATGCATAAAATTTATATAACAAATTTATATAAAGAAATGTGTGATATCACAAACATGTATTTACATGTAACTATATCACACAAGGGATTCATTGATTTTGTCTTTTGTTTCAGCTTCTGGTAAAAACTCTCAAAAAATTGATTTCACATTTTGAGCTTAAGAGGGCTGGATGTTTGTGGCCATTTATATGTTTTATTTACCTCCTTTAAATGAAGAGCTCTAGACATATAGGAAAATGTTCAAATTTTAAAGCTCAACTACCCGGTATTTGATTTTTTTCTTAACTAAATAATAGTTCATGACCCTGAATATCATATTTAAAAGTTTAAGGCGGATCTGATCGGTAATTTGTTGACAATCCAGCCTCCTTGAAGAATATATACAGCTTTGTTTGGTTTATCTGAGTACAGGGTGTGTTACTGACCACTCAGTGTCTGCCCAGAGTTCCAAGTATGAGATTCCCTCCCTCATCCTGGCTACCATCTCTAGGGGTGTGTCCGTCATGCTGGCTGTGTTCACGGTCCTTACCACTGCCTCCACATCTCGCAGCACAAGGGAGATAATCAGCGCCCACTCCAGACAACCAGCCTCCAGGAGGATTTGCAGCAGGTACCTACAATTAATAAATACTTCAATTTTCACACTGCTCTTTAACTCTGATAGAGTTACTGTTATCCAACTTTTATTTGTGTCAACTTTACTTTGCAATTTACCAGAGATAAACTGGTTCACTAATTTTTGCTGCGAAATGAAAATGATCTGAACAGTACTATACCAGGCCCCTGAGTCACTGACTTTTCTGAAATCAATACTCAGCCTCAAGTCTGAGTTTTTACTTAAAGTTTATGCACTTTTCTTTAAAGGATTGAGTTGAGGACCGAGTTGAGTGATTTGAAACTCTGGTGATGGTGGGGCCAGAGCCACTTAATGACTGGTTTGTGGTGAGAAATACTCGTGACCATGAGACTCTTGCAAACCTCACAAAATTTTCGCACATGCATATAAAATTTTGTTTACAGTAGTTTTCAGTACCTTCACAAAACATACATGAATTTGCAATTTCAACACTGCAGCAAGAATAAATTGTTGTCCCAGTTTTTTTTGTAAACCAAAGTTCTTAACCAATGCAAATTTATTCAGAAACATAGGTAATCACAGATTACAAAGCTCACCGAGAGGAGGCATCACCTTTATGTGGAATCATCTTTATGAGACCACCTTTATCATATTATTTGAAAATCATAGTTAATAATGATCTTGGATATACATAGATACTGTTTTGACACAATATCGTATAACAATATCATATGTTTAAAAAATTGTATAATAATCATATGTTCATTTCATACGGTATTATATGATACAATGTTTATCAATACAATAATATAAAATACGATATTGCACCTTATGATACCTACAATATATATCATATAATACAATAAAATACTGTAATAAATAATGATGAAATATGATATTGTAACATATGATATGACATTGTATCTTGTTATACATTATTGTATTTGATCACATAATACAATATCATAATATATTATGATATTGATATTATTTGATACAATATAATAATATATGATACAATATCATATCACATAATACATTACAATATTGTAACATATGATATTATATTGTATAATATTATAGTATGATATTGTATTGTATGATATTGTATCATATTTGATACACAATAGGATATTGTATCATATGATACAATAAAATTAGATACAAAATTGTATCATATCAATTGATACAATATCATGTAATATAGTACTATATTATATCATACAATATCATATTATGCTATATTGTATTATATGATACAATATCACATTATATAAATAGTGCCTGTTTGGGAGGGTACCAGTTGAAATTGACACCCCGAGAAAACCATTGTCAACCGACGCGAAGCGGAGGTTGACAATGGTTCTCGAGGGGTGTCAATTTCAACTGGTACCCTCCCAAACAGGCACTATCTATTTTATTATACTGAATGTCTTAATTTTATAGCAAATTTTACTGCTTTTATATAGAAAATACGTGAGTTCTACGACGAACCGTACGCGCATAATTTACGCGCATGTAACAATTCGTTCTATCGGCCCGTTGCCAAGTGTGTTGCTAACGCTGAGGGTAATAGAAAGGATTGTCAACTGCGTCTAAACCAATCAGATTTCAGTATTTAACATGAAAGTATAATAATATACAATATCATATTATACATATTCATGTGATATAATAATATATTATATAAACCAATATCATATTATACAATATCGTTTTATATGATACAATATATATTAAACAATATTATATCATACGATACAATATTATATGTTGAAATATCATATGAATCAATAACATGTTATAAAATAGTATATTATACAATATCATATTATACGATATTGTATCATAATAAACAATACTATACATAACAATATCATGATACAATATCATATCATAATGTACAAAAAAATTGATACAATATCATATCGTATCATATAACTTTTTACATTATAATATATGATATAACATTGTATCATATTAATAAATGGTGTATCATATCATATCATACAATACTATATAATAGGAATCATATTATATCATTTAACAACGAACACATCTATCAAGCAGGTTTGAGAAAGGAGAATTTTTTTAGCATCCTTGATAATGGAGATCTGCATCTGAAGCTACTTATGGGGTTCATTAATATTATTAAATCAACTATGCAATATGTGACTTGTTCCAAAGAAAACAAATCTCATCCAGCATCCGAAACCTACGGCTTAGATTCAGCATTCAAGCCTGCCAGGTGCATCAGGATCATAAGATGCATCATCCATGCAAGTTTTGTGAAGTTAGGATCAGTAATAACTAAGATATAATCATAAGAGAGCACCTGCTCCAAAAACACCAGCTCTTAAAACCTTAACCTCCCTCCAGCATCCGAAACCTATGGGTCAAATTCAGCATTCATGCCTGTCAGGTGCATCAGTATCATAAGACGCACCATCCATGCAAGTTTAGTAAAGTTAGGACCAGTAATAACTTAGATATATTTTTTAGCATCCTTGATAATAGAGATCAGGCTCTGCATCAGAAGCTACCTCTGCGATTCGTTTATATTACAGTTCAATCAACTATGCAAGTTTGAAATAGTACTAATATTTATTAAACATGTGACCTGTTCCAAAAACCTTAACCTCATCCAGCATACGAAACCTTTGGCTCAGATTCAGCATTCATGCCTGTCAGGTGCATCAGTATCATAAGACGCATCATCCATGCAAGTTTGGTGGAGTTAGGACCAGTAATAAACAAGATATAATCATCAGAGGGCACCTGCTCCAAAAACTTTAACAAGCTCTTAAAACCTTAACCTCCTTCAGCATCCGAAACCTATGGCTCAAATTCAGCATTTCTGCCTGTCAGGTGCATCAGTATTATAAGACGCACCATCCATGTAAGTTTGGTGAAGTTAGGACCAGTAATAACTTTGATATAATCATCAAAGGGCACCTGCTCCAAAAACTTTAACCAGCTCTAAAAACCTTAACCTCATCCAGCATCCGAAACCTATAGCTCAGATTCAGCATTCCTGTCTGTCAGAGGCATCAGTATCATAAGACACACCATCTATGCAAGTTTGGTGAAGTTAGGACCAGTAATAACTAAGATATAATCATCAAAGGGCACCTGCTCCAAAAACTTTAACCAGCTCTAAAAACCTTAACCTCATCCAGCATCCGAAACCTATGGCTCAGATTCAGCATTCCTGCCTGTCAGGTGCATCAGTATCATTAGACGCACCATCTATGCAAGTTTAGTGAACTTAGGACCAGTAACAACTAAGATATAATCATCAAAGGGCACCTGCTCCAAAAACTTTAACCAGCTCTAAAAACCTTAACCTCATCCAGCATCTGAAACCTATGGCTCAGATTCAGCATTAAAGCATGGATGGTTCATCAGTATCATAAGATGCACCATCCATGCAAGTTTGGTAAAGTTAGGACCAGTAGTAACTTAGAAATTGCTATCAGAGGGCACCTGCACCAAAAACTTTAACCTGCTCCAAACACCTTAACCTCCTCCAGCATCTGAAACTCATGGCCCTGATTCAGCATCCAAGTCTGTTAAGTCCATAAGTAGGTCAAGATGCATCATCCATGCAAGTTTGGTGAAGATAGGACAAGTAATAACTTAGATACAGGACCTGCAACAAAAACTTTAACCAGGTCCGGACGCCGACGCCGACGCCGACGCCGACGCCGAGGGTATAGCATAAGCTCCCCCCGACTTCGTCTCGGTGAGCTAAAAATCAGTTCAAAATCAGTTTTAACTACATGTGTATTACAATACTTGTCATAATAGACATATTGTTCTGTCACAAAATTGGCCAAAAGACATTCATGCATATACAGGTAGGTGTTTTACCTGAGTTCCATTTCTGACTGGCGGGGCCCTTTATTAGCCATCTCCTGGGACAGAATCTCTAGCTCCGGGGACAGAGTGTCCAGGGAAGAGGACTCGGTCATATAGTCTAGTTCTCCAAGCAGAGAGCTGGTGTCGGAGATGTCCAGAGTGGTGGCAAGACTGCTTTCTTCAGCTTTATAAGAGTGTAAATGACATTGATACTCACTGCTTCTTTTAATTGTTTTATCATTACCAGTACATGTATATCATCCATCCAATGAAAATCAGTTTACCTGAGAAAATTTAGTTTGTAGTATCATAATGATCATTATATTCTTACTTTTGATGGCCTGTGGTTTTAGTTCTACATCATTAGACAGATTCTGGGAGAGGTTGAGTGGGGAGGGGGACTGTAGGGTCCCTAGGTACCTATGGTACTCTGTGTCACTGTTGTGAGCCCCCACATTGACCATGGGGAGGTTCTCTGCATCCAACAGAGATAGGGAAGCCAGACTCGAAGTGGAGACTGTCAAAACAAAAAAATAATGCAACTTTAAAAATCTTAGATCTTAATTTATAAATGATTTGATCTCCCTTGTGCAGAAAACTTTTCTTGGTCATATGCAGTAAATCAAGATTAACATAATCCATGGTTGTATTGTGCTACAACTGGTAGTAAATTTGTTCTCATAAAGCCATGCCATAATGGGAAAGAAGAATGATGCATGTACATGTACATGTACTTACAAGTTTTATTCTTGAGCTGCTGGAAAACATGATATGATAAAATGGGAAGAGGCCACTCAAACTGGTGATGAATATCTTTCACTGCTCTGACAAAATCCTCAACTTTTGCACCCTTTAATCTGTAAATAAAAACCAAAACTCATTAAAGTGTTGTGACAAAATATGTAACACTGATGAACAACTAACTTGTCAAGCTGTGGACATACATACCTCTCTCTTTTCAGAAATGAGACTAGATGAAAGTCCTCTGTGTTGGCACTAAAATACCCCATGTCCCGTAAACGATTTGTCTCTAGAAGCTTACGACAATGCCGACAGAGAATCATATCTATGTACATCTGATCTGGGGCTCCCTCTTCCTTTGGCTTGGGTGGTGGTCTGTAACAAAATTAATATAAATCAGATTTGATTTTTTTTTTTTAAACTGATGAAAGTTAATAGGCTTCATTCCAGCAGAGATAAAGATTAAATTAAACTTACTTTTTGACACTGAATATATTATCGGAGAAGGTATGCTTGAGTTTGGGTTTGCTCCCCTTTGGCACATTTTCGGAGTAATCAGCCCCTGTCATGCTGGAGCTTCGCAGTCTGTTGACATTGCTAACATTACTAACGTTACTGACAGTGGAGAAACTGAACCCATCTGCCTCCGAGGGCATAATGGGAGGACTAGGGACCCCAGAGTGGTAGGACTTGGTAGAGGGAGTCCTCGACGAGGTCAGGATAGGAGGGGTGCTGGCCTCTGAAGGATCTAAAAATCAGTGCAGTGTGTTTATGATAAATTCAGAAATTTTAAAATTTATAGCAAACATGATTTTTTTTTTTTTTTTTTAAATTGTAAATACAAATATTCAATTCATTCAAACATCTTTTAGTTCTTAGCAAACAAGTTTATTTTAATTTTAATGATAATTTGATTTGACCAGAATTACCGATTGCCTTCAGAAAGCGGACTAGATCTCGAGCAAGGTCCCACTTTCCCCTCTCAAGTGATTGATCCAGTAACAAAGTGGCATGCTGAAACAAATGAAAATAAAATCTGATATCTAAATCTAAATCTATATCTAAAATGTGCTACCTTCAACATTGATACTAATGATATGGAAATCCCATGATGCAAACAAACTGTCAAGGTAACTACATGTATGGCTACAGTACCTGTCGACTAATGAGTGGCCGCTCTAGGTTCTGTAGGATGATGAGATACGAGGCAGCAGTCTCCAACTCCTCACTCACAATACATTGCTGAAATATTACCATATTCATATCGATTTGATTTAGTGTTAAATACATGTACATACTGAAAATCATTGTTACTCTCAATATTTGCACTCAACATTCTTTGAAAAATATGTAGATTTTACATAAAATTTTATTCTGCAAAGTTAATTAATTTTGTTGTAATTCAATGCAAAAAAAAAATTATCTTATGACATTGTACTGACCTCAAACAATTCTTTGGGGTTACCAACCACAGAGAACAGATGGGGCCACAGAGCAACCTCTGTTTTCCTAGCACAGTGAACAATCGTTTGTAGAAATTCTGGAAACTCCTGAATAAAGGCAACGACTCTGGGCAGCAAGGGGTCTGTAAAATAGAACAGGCAGTCAGGGTTTTGTCATAACATCAATTGTCTACTGATAATACATGTACTCAGATCAGCAGACAAACATCACTGTCCATTTTCATTAAGTGACATAATGGTTTATAGAAAATCAACAAAACTTTCTCAAAAAAATCCAGTGAAATCATAATATTTGTCAAAGCAAAATATTTACTTTTTCTTGGCAGTTAGTAGAAGTAGAGTAGGACATAAATTTCAATTGTGTGATATGTGCAAGGCTTATACCAGGAATAGGCTCTTTTGATGTGGCCTCAGCTTCTAAAACTTCATGCAACAACAACTCTAGGACATGTGGGAAATAGGACAATTCTGTACAACATCTGGCTAAATCCAAGGCATTCACTCCCAAACTGAAAGTAGGTAATACAGTTATGTATACTCAAAGATTGCTGAGAATACCAGTACATGTATAATTGTATTGAAAATGTGGAGTGAGAAATAAATTCAAATAATGAATACCAGTGAACATCTTACAAACTTTGTTTCACTTACTTTCGCCGAAGAAGTTGTCTTAGTATGTGGTGAAGGTAGATTTGACTCTGTTAAAAAAACAAGAAGGTTGTCAGGGAAGTCTAACAAATCTAGGGAGCAAAAGCGGAGAAAAATACTTATTAAAAAACAAAACTAAAGACTTTACCTTTAAAAACTTGTGTTTTTTAGAATTCTACTTTAATTCATTTAATTTGTAATTTCTCAAACAAAATCGTAGGGAAATGTTGAATTTAAATGAATGTCAAACAACTCACAGTTCTTTCCACAATACAGAAGGGAAGATTTTGGACTGATTTCTTTGTATCTTCACTGGGAGGCTTATAAGTCACACCATCACTGGCTGCCCCTAATATCACAGCATCCTCAAATAAAACAGCTGAAATTGTAATAAACATGATCAAAATCATTCATACATTAAAATAAATTGCTAATTTAGGTCATATGTTAAATATCTCAGCAGTACATTCACTCAGCAGTACATTCACTCAGCAGTACATTCACTCTGCAGTACATTCATGTACATTGTACATGTTCATGGTTAACAATATTATAAGATAAACAATGAAGAACATTTTACAATGTCTGTTAAACTATTTTGCAATGAATATTGTAAACCAACTTTATTTTGAGATATACCGTAGTCAAACTGGTTCACGGCTACTAATTTTTCGCGATCAAGATGTAGATTATCTTGTAACTTATACACCAGAGGCTTTGAGGACTGGTTCGCAGTAATAAATATTCGCAACGATGAGGCTCTCACAAACGTCGGGAAAATTTCTCGCACGCGAATAAAAGTTGGTTTACAGTAAACTTATCCCTTATCCATAGTTAGTGTGTTTCAGCCTACCTAGAGGATATATGTCTACCCTGAATGGCAGCATGATGCGCTTTGACATGAAGTTATGGGTTTTGCCTTCATGTTTGGGATATAAAGGTAACCACACCTAAAAATTAAGCAGAATAAAAATAAATTAAGTCAATAAAATGGGATGTATGTATCAAGTTGTCTATTTCAGTTTCCCTGTAAGTGTCCCTGACCTTCATCCCCTGGGCCCCACAGCCTAGCCACAGTGCCTCCATCAGTTGGGATTTACTCTGATTTGTCCGAGAAGTGGACCACATGTTCTCCACATTAGTTGCTACCACAGCTGGAGCTCCAAAAGATTGCTGAAATCATATCAAATTTATACTTTAAACACTTTATTACAGCAACAAACATTTACTAGAATTAACAATTTTGTAACATCACTGTTTTAAACATTTTTTCTTTTCAGTTTCAATATAGCTGGACTTGTGACTGATATCAAAGTTTGTTTTTTTTAAACAAAGATGACATAGTTTTCTTAATCACCACTCACAGGTTTGGCTTTATTTTGTTTTGCCTGGACCTGTGCCCCTGGTTCATCTCTCTGAAACATCAGCAACTTTCCAGCAACATTGAGCAACAAGCACTCAGAGTCTCTGCTGGGCTGAGCTGATCGACTCCCTACAACATGAGATATTTCATTTCATTAATCAAATTAACAAATGGATCATATTTGACACAGTTACTCCTGTATTTCAATTACAAAGAGAGCTTACCAAATTTCTCTGTCCTGAGGGAGGTGAGAGCTAGTCCAGATACACACACAGGGTGGGGGATATAGTTCCCCAGGGACACCTCCTGAATCTTTATTAACTCCATCAGAGGATCTATAAACACAAAGTAAACCCAAAACAATCACAAAACACAATTAAAACAAGATATAAAAAAGTCAGCATTTTTCTCCTTTTAAGCAATATTCCCGGTGTATATTTACATGCAGTACCTATAATTACATTAAAATCCACAGTTTTTTGCTTTCTTACTTTTTTGAGAATTCTTTCGCTCCATGTTGAACAACATAATATGAGAATCTATGCAGAATATGATGAGAATATCTCTGAACGTGTTGAGCAGTAGAATCTGCGAGGGAACCTTGGTGATCACAGCAAATGTGTTGTCTAACTTAGTGTTCTTTGGATAACAGCGGATCTGCAACCACAAACTTACTGGTTAAAAAATCAGCAAATGTACAGATATATCAATCATGGACAATAAGTAAATTCGAGATTCTACTGATACAACATAAGTAAAACCCATTGCCATTTGTCTTCAATGTTGATGGGTATATCCCTCTAACTATTTTTAGAATTGCTATGACAACAAAGCAGTGCCTTTAAGCAAAATAGTTCCTATACTTGCAGAGTTTATATACATTTATTGGGACATTTTAAATCAGAATGCTTGACACATGTCAGAAAAGAGGATTTGCAATTTTAAGCAAGTGTCAAAATTGAATTATCATTTGAAGGAAAGAAATAAAATTGTTTGATGTACACCCTTTCCAAAACTGTGAAATTCCCTACTTTTACTTTCATTTTTGGAGTTTTTCAATACAGAAGCATTTTGCCGGAAAACGAATCTGACTTCACACCATGAAATTTTAACAGGAGAGAGACAATTTGATGAGCTTTCATTTAATAGGTCTCTCATTGCTGAACGAAAATTAGGGCCGGAGCTATGAACCCTAATGTTAACATTACCGCCTATGAAAAATGCATTAGTGGACTATACTCAGATACAATATTCTTAATTGAATAACAAGATCATTTTTTAACTTTCCCAAGTGTCCATTACCTCGTCTCTTTGCCCAATGATGTTGTAACAAGCCACACAGATGAAATCCTTCCACCAAGTCATTCCTCCAGACACAACCAAATCCTTCTCCTAATAAACAATCAACAAACAAAAGGTGATATTAGTCAGCACTCAGTAAAAGCAGTGTATTTTGTCGTATAACAACTTCTTCATACGTCAATCACCTGTGTCTCGTTGCCAAACAGTTTCCACTTTCGGGTGGAGAATGTGTAGTGAGCCAGCCCTGTCTTACCAGCCACAGCCACACACTGACCTGTCTTGTCCACTGCTGCATACTGTAATGTGTGTACATTTTTTTTAAACTGTGACCTCATGTCCAAAATGGATAAGATGAGCACAGATCACATACATAACATACATATACATATATTTGTGCATGCATGACAAAATGTAACTTATTCAAATTACTTTATCAGATGAAAATGTATGTAAAAACTTAAATTTATCTAATTTTAAGTCACACAAGGATAAAGCTTACAAAGAGAAACTTTTTTGATGACTCTTTTATGTAAAACCTACCCTGATTGGCCAGTTAGCACCCAGGTAAGTGTGAGAAATGGGAATGATTTGCCAGATTTTGTTTCCTATTGACATCAATGATTGGCTACTGTCTTGGCAACCACCATTCTGGGAGGCACAACCATCACTTATGCTCATGTATAGTCTGTCCTCTCCTTGCAGGAACACATGTTCGTGATTTGTCTGAAAAAAAATTAGAGAGGAATTATATGTGTTCATTACGAAGAATGGTATTTATAGTGACATAATGTAAGTACATGTGTATTATAAGGTAAAAATTCAATACTTACCCTCTACCCTCTTTTGTTATGTTTATATTTTGTACAGTATAAAATACATATTCAAATACATCCCTGAATCTCCACAACAAATACTTGACTATAACAAAGATTTGTATTTGGCATTGCAACAATAAATTAACATTTATAATGTCATTGTAAGAACTACAAACTGATACATACTACACATGGATTAACAGTGAGAGCACTTTTGACAAACTGCAGCTGCATAACATTGGTAATGCTGTGATTATCCTCTTCTGTCTCTGCAAATCCATTGACACTCTGTTCCTCCTGACAAACAATCCACAGCTGGTAGCCCTCAAGACCCCATTCCTGTCAATGGGAATCATGATGGGTAAAATTAACTGAACTTAACCAAGTAAAGGAAAGTATTGACGAAAGGAAAACCTTTGAGTCCAAATCTTACCATTGATAGGACAGGCGGAGGAAACAACTTTGGACTGTCACTTGGATACCTGCAATCATTCCAAAAATTAGTCTTTAAATGTGGAATACAACAAATATCACTCCATAACATGATTCATGAGAAAATCTATTGGTTCTCTTCATTGAAATGTACAATATACATGTATTTCAGAGTGAAGCTGGCTAAAGAAAATGGTAATGGTTGTATGAAAAAATCAAAATGGAATATACATGTAGCTTCCCTATTTTTGTTGGAATAACTTACAGATCTCCACCAAGTGAACAAAGCAGCAGGGCACCAAACACACTCCACAAGGAGAAGCCGCCATTTTTCCAGCAGACAGCTACAGCAGTGCCATCTGGTGTCCACTTCATGCACTTAACAGGACCCGCCTTCTGACAGGCATCTATGAATTGCAATGCAAATGTACTTAATTTTAACATATTTTAGGTTTCTTTTTTCCTCCTTTTAATACACACTAAATAATTCATAGCTATTTATTGGGATAAAAATATTTCCATATTAATTTTGGAATATCTTGGGTTTATGGTTTAGTGTTATTAGTATATCCAAAGCACTACATGGTTTGGGACAAGGGGCTCTATGGACACTGGTAAACCTCAGAAATAAGATTTGTAAGTTGGCCCTACCTGGGTAATCTTTACTGGAGACTTGTAATTTGTAAGACAGTTCTATTGTACCCTCCACTTCATTGATCACATATACAGCACCAATTCCACTGAAATACAGAATGAAATAGAATAAATTACCTTAAGGAGTAGAGGAAAGCCACGATTTTGAGGTCAAAGAACAAGGTCAAACTACTCTGAACATAGAGAACCACTATGATTTTGAGGTCAAAGGTCAAGGTCAAACTACTCTAGACATAAAGATATTAATTTTCATAACCAATTTAATTTTCTGTTCAGTACCTTTTTGAGGAAGTTTTTAAGAAAGTTAACTATTATTAATGTTGCCAAAAACATGAGCACATAGTGATGTACATTGTATCACTTTTAAGCACACACTTTTAATTGACTGAAGAATACTGGTGGCAATTCATAAATACTCCATATCAAAGAGAGTCATCAACACCAGCTATACACAAGAATTCTAATAAATAAAGGTAAAATCAGTGGGAAAAGGTCTAAAATCTTTTAATCTACAATAATGTTTAACTGTAATTGATACATGTAACTCAAAAATGATTTGTAAATCACTAAATAACAATACCTTATAAGCCACATATTTAGAATCAACTCATTGTCTACAGTAATGTCTAGAATCAAAATTCTATAGCTTTATAATAAGGATTACATCTCTGCTGAGAAAAATTTCAGCTTAATACGGTACATGTGCTGTAATCCTGTATAAGGAAAATTATTAGAGAAAAGTTTGAAAAATTGTTAAACAGCTTGAGGAATAACAATGTGAGCACTATCTGTTTCATGGTAAGGCATCAAAAGGAGATTTGTTGGGTTTCATCCTTTATCACAATTTTTTCTACCTGTAAACATATTGAAATATTATCTTCAGAATACTTGATGCAGAAAAAGGACAATTATTTCAAATCTGCTACAAAATGTTAGGTGTACTGTGTTCACACAATCTGGATCATAATGACAATTGTTGTCAAGCATGAAATGTCAAGTCATTTATCTCATATCTTCTCGTTAAAAAATTTCAAATTAGGTGTTACACTAGATAAGGTAATAAAAACTTCTAATACATCTTCATAAAAGCAACAAAAAATAAATTTTTTAGGTATCGTACTTATCTCAAAGCTACATCATTTTTGCGTAATTATTTTGCTGATCCACAATTTTTTGTTGTTGAATACACAAGTACAGGGACATTACCTCTTGCATCCAAAGGCCATCAAGCGGTACCTGTGATTGACAGCTACACAGGTGGCGTTCGTCAGCCCTGTCACCCAGACTCCCTGGGGAACCTACAAATCAATGCGTAGAATACATCAGCTTAAAGTAATGATACCAAGAATAGTCTGTCACTTCCTGAAAGGTTGATGCCGTCCCATAGGGGTTCCAACTCAATCAACAAAAAGACATTTTTCTGTAATAGGCTACTGCTGTGATGCAATATGAATGCTGCAGCTTTATAAATTGATTCACACAAAGTTGCTCTTTTTTATGAATGTTAATTGAGATGGTGACATGGTCAGGGAATTTGCTCTTACTGAAAATTGTTTCAGGTCTACTTAAAAATACTCGTTAAAAATTCTCTTCTATTCAAAATTTCTGAACAAATAACAACAAGAAGGAAAATGATCGATGGTCAGGAGTTCACTTATTATCCCCTCTGTGGAGTGTAGATGGTCTTAATAGACACCAATGGGATCACTTACACTGTTTTCCACCTTTGTGGAGGGTGGAATAACAAACAAAGCCTTTCCACTAGAGAGCACCAGGGTGTATCCGCCGATAATTGGACTGTATTCCATCTGCTGGACACAACCATCCTCGTCTGTCAACTTACAAGCTGAAACAAATTTCATTTGTATTTTCGTGATTTTTTTCTCATTAATTCAAAGTAATGTGCTAATAATTGATGAACAACAGGAGTTCATATTTCCCTTTTAATTCGAGGACAGTTTCAATTTAATATGCTAAGAAATGGTTAATTTGTGGAGTCCTTTTTTAAGGGTTCTCCCTATTGATTTGAAAACTAGATATGCTACTACATGTAATTGACTTGCAGGTAGAGTTCTTCTTTTGATTGTTTCAGTACCTTTCGTTTGATGGAAGTCCAATGAAGCAGGAAACCCACGTATATGAAATGAAGCCTTTTGATTTACAGAGGCATTCCACTTGATGCGATGTAAAGAACCGTCTTCTGTAGCCACCATAATCTCCTCTCGGACACACAAACAGCTAATAAAGAAAAAATAATTTGACATTGGTCATTATCACACGTAAAGTTTTTCATCATACATACTGGTATGAGAGGATATCATACACACCTGTTAATGGTTTTGCTCTACCTATGAGTTTGTTTAATCAAATTTCAAGGATATGCATGGCAATAATTGCAAGAATAAGCGTGTCATACCAAGTGATGTTGGCAGGGAGCTGCATTTTGGCCACCAGAGTGACCCTGATGGCTGGGATACTGTCACTGTCCGGGATCCCATTGATGTCCCGCTTGGGGGTCTGATTTCTATCAAAACCAAACAAGTCTTAGTGATCTGGTCTATGAACTACAGTCAAACTTCGTTATCTCAAACTAGATGGGACTGTTTAAAAACTTCAAAATATCCAAGTATTCGAGATATTGAGGGTAAAATACTTAAAAAAATAAGTGGTTGGGGCTTACAAATCACTTCAACATATCCATTGTATTCGAGATATCGAAGTTCAACTGTATATATATTCATTTCAGTGAAGTATTACAATTATTAAAAATATCAATATCTAAGTAATTAGACATGCGACTTACTTGCCCTCATGTTGAACATACAGACAATGGTGGTTTGGCACTGATACATCCAGCTCCACTTTGAAGAACAGAATGGTTAGCTTTGAGGTCTAAAATTAAAAACAGAAATTAATTTGTGAGTAATTATAATGAGTGACATATGTCTTAAAATTAAACAAATAACATCATTTACATTATTTTGAACATTTTCCAAAAATAACCTTTCAAATGTATTTGCACAGCATTTGAATATGGACTACAAGGGCCTTCTGAAGTTGATAAAAAAATATAGTCTTTATCTCTGAATAAAAGGTAAGACCCAGGACAAAAATGTTTTATTCTTGGTTCCAAATTCAATATATGAAATGATTTTTATCTATATCATCAATCTCATAGAGATAAAGCAATTGAATAATTCAAAGCTTACCAATATGTTTGCTCATCTGAGACTTCAAAAAATGTGCAAAAGCTTACGAAAAAATCTAATAACCTACCAAAAACTAGCTTCTGTTCATTTACTTACCAGAACAGCTATCATAGAGGAATCTGGCTTCCATTCCACCAATTTGAATGTCCCCTCTGAGACAGTTTCTTTGTAAGGATGTATATAGCTGACTATCTGTACTGAGGGCTTAATAAAGAGAAAGAGAGTCACTTATAGAACCAAAACCATATGATCTTTTATATGTACATTTAAATATACAACTACCAAGCATATATACTTCAGTGGCCATGTATAGACTTGTAATGCCAGCAAAACCATATTTCCAGTTGGTCCGTTAAATAAGGCATACCGAGTACAATAATGCACAAATGATGGATTTAAATCAAATACATGCCAATGTTTTGTTCCTAGAAAAAAATGGTACCTCCACCCCCCAAATCTTGTTTATTTAATAACTGCAGTGTACTAATCACTGGCAAGAGTTTTTAATTATCTGATATAAAGATTTCAGCTAATCAATGCCATGTTTTAATTGATGATTTTTGATTAATTTGAAATGCTATGGCAGGCAAAGTTTAAGCCATTTGGTTGCAGCATATTTTCTTTTAGAACTACAAAATACAACACATGAGAGTTTCTTTTCAGCTAATCAATAAAATTATCCAGTATTCGTCAATCCATCTTTAAGTCTAGAGTATGTTGTGTTTCTGTGAAGAAAATCTTTCATGTTCAAAAGCATTTGTATCAAATGACAGTGCTTTACTGCCCCAGAACTGTACCATGCATCATTAAGAATTCCCCAATCTTAATCTAGATTGAATTACATTTACTGTAGTGAATTCTATATATATAGTTACCGGTACACACTGTACAATGTTTATATCAAATTAATTAAAAGAAATTGCCTCTCATGATTTCAAACTGTAAAGTTCTATTTTGATGTAGCACTGATATAGCACTCAGTCTGATTCTGCACATCCTTTCAACACATACTATAATTCTCATTACTGCAAGTGTTGTATCTTGAACACAAGTGTTTCCTCCTTCATAAGAAACATCTATTTAAAAATGTCATATTTTTGATTTGTGGTACAGAGGGTTCCGCTTAATCTGATAGGCAATTTGTCAGGGAAAAATTATCAGATTAACCGAAAATCAGAATAACCGATTTAGCGTTTTTGTGGTCTTTAGTTTTGGTATAGAATTAAATATAAATTGTTTCAAGACATAATTTATCAATGAAAGGATATAATTTGTATGTCAACAGTTTGAAATGAAATAATTTACCTTGCAATAGCAATGAAATGGCATGAAAGTCTTTATTTTGTTTGTAAATGCCCAAAAGAAAATGTTTCTCTTCATTACGATGGTTTTAAAATGGCCGCCATTTTGACAGGAAGTAATAAGAGGAAATGGCTGTCTGAACAGTACCTCTTTCAATTGAACTATCTAATTTAATTCTTTTTCTGTTATAAAATGCTCTTAAATAATTAATTATGCATGATAAAAAAATATTTGATTTTTATTTATAAGTTTTCTACCACGATGTGAAATTGAAAGTAGTCAGAATTTCCTCGATGTCACATGCTCCAAAGCCTGTCATTTTTGATTCAGAAATTACGTTTAAATAATTCTTAATGGTGCAAGCCCAGCATGAAATTAACACAAGCGATTGGTAAGTAAACAAACAATTAAAATTGTACACAGGTAAGGTCAGTCCTGTGTGCGGTCATCCGAAACAATTATCGATGTCGGTAGCTTTTATCTTACAAAGAAAGGAGCCCCTTGTGTGTGTTGAAGTGTAACTAATGCCCTGTAAAGAGTTACTGTGTACACAAGAGGGGTGTCAACCAATAAAACATAGGTGTATACAGGTGTAAAAGGGTGGGAAATCAATATTACACGGTCACAATCCTATCAGATTAACCGAAAATGACATTTTTTTCTATCAGAATATCAGGAAAAAATATAAAGGGATATATAAGAATTGGTTTGGTGTTTTGATATTATATCAGATTAACCGAATTATCAGATTAACCGCTATCAGATTAAGTGGAACCCTCTGTACTACTTAATTAATACATTGACATTTCTAGGAAAATACTATACAAATGTGAAAACGTGTCAAAATTCTTTTAAGCCATGTGTAGCAACAAGTGGGCCTTTGGTCTTCTCCCAGATCTCCCCATATTGTATGTAACTCTTATTCTATTTGTGATGCATTACCTTAAACCCTACAGAAAGCATAAACCTGCGAGTTTGAGGGGACATCTCATAAAATACCTATATCCTCAATGTTTTTGACATAATTGCAATGTTTTATACACAATGCCCGAGGCAAAGAGTTGATCTGGTTTCACAGAAAACAGACTACCTTTCACTTTTTCTGCTAATTTTAACAATTGTGACTGATTACAATAAACTTGTGACTTTTCCGACATTGTGTACCTTAATCCATCATCTGGAATTAGGCATGAGTTACTAATAGGAACTTTGTAATACAAATATTCCATTAATCTTAAATAATCAATTTACAATTTTTAAGTCTTAATTAATGAAATATATTTAATCTAACGTATATAAATAGTGGTTGTTTGGGAGGGTAACAGTTGAAATTGACACCCCGAGAAAAACATTGTCAACCGATGCGAAGCGGAGGTTGACAATTGTTTTCGAGGGGTGACAATTGCAACAGTTACCCTCCCAAACATGCACTATTTATTTTATTATACTGAATGTCTCAATTTTAAAGAAAACTTTACTGCTTTTATTTTTATTATTTACTTGCATTATTTCAAAGGTATAACTGACTTCTTTAGGAATGAAGTGAATTCTTTGGCGAACTGTATGCGCTCAATTTACGCACATGTAACAATTCGTTCTGTTACCCGTTGCCAAGTGTGTTGCTAACGCTAAGGGTAATAAAATGGATTATAAACTGTGTCTAAACCAATCAGATTTCAGTATTTAACATGAAAGTATAATAATCTTAATTGTTTCAGACTATGAGAGACAAATAGGGTTGGAGAGCAGTCAAAACCTATTTATGTCCTTTCAGTGTTGATGTGTATTTAAGTCTTCTGTCATATTTACATATAAGAACACGGAAAGCATCTTATACTGGAAGTAAATTAATGATCAATTCTTGAGTTATCACAGATACTTGGGGACATTATGTTATCCAAATATGTAATCACCAGTTCAACAACAACCACTGTCCATGCAATTTACAACAATTTGGTACAAATCATCAAAAACTGCAGTAGCTATTCATGAATTATGGTATGTCAGAATAGAAGCAAATGGAGTTATGCACAATAATTTACACAGCAGACATGCTATACAGAGGAACATGTACTATTAAGAAATGAAAAGCAATTCTATGAACATACATGTAATTCATGAGGTTATGAACAAAAACCATGCAGAGACACTAAAGTTCCATAAGCACCAGGCTTTAACATAAAGACCTTTCATTCTAAATCAGTACTATGAAAACTTCCAAAACCTTCCTTGTCATACATTTTGAGTTTCCAATTATAACAATGTTACTACCAGTTTTAATTTTGCATATGATTAAAATGGTGCAGGAAACAGTATCAATCTACTATTTATTCAATTTCCTAAATTCAAACAAATGTTTCAGAGATTACTGGTACATCTCTAATACCTACAGAAGGTCTTTCTATTTCATTATACCGGTACATGTATTATATGGTGTATGAATACCTACATCACACATAAATTGGAAAAAGGATTCACATATCGGTACTGTATACAGGGAAATATTTGCCCTTGTTTTATTTTCGCCCCTTTCGCCCTTGTTGCAAGCGGACAAATTTAAGAATGGGCGAATTTGAATGTCTCAAATTATCTCTCTTTCAACAATACTTGGTCTGAGCGAATTTAAGACAAAGTGAAACCTTTTGCAAGTGATGGAGAGCGAAAATAACCCTGCAGGTTGCACTACAGTATTAAATTTTACTATATATTCTTACCAAAATTGCACAACTTTAGGTACAGATTAAAAATTCAAAACGAACTTCTGGAAAAAATCCTCTTGACATCTTTTTAAACAACGCTTCATTTACAATTTTCTAGCAAAATACACAAGTGCATCCAGCAAGGCGTGAGACTTTGTTTACCTCGAAGTTACACATGTGCTTGAAAATCAAGCCCTTTTCACCCCCCTCCGGAAACAACGCGCATCAAAAATTCAAATGACCTCGCATTATTACAAAACTGGGATAGTTAGACCTCTTGCACATTGTTTTTCAGCTCATAAAAAAAATCAGCTCCTGTCGCGTGCGGAAACGCCCAAAATTCAAAGGGAAATTCGGGAATTATTTTGCCTCAGCCATGTTTTGACGTGAACCTTCAGTGAAATACTGTTATGACACCTACAAGTAGTTAAAAAAATTCAAACAGAAAGAGAAAAAATCATGTTGGGTCTGTGTGTATTTGACCCATAATCATTATAATATCGTATTTTTCCCAAGCACATGGTTGGTCGATTGCTGTCACATGACCGTGCTATAAATTCTGTTATAGACCTTACTACACTAAAAATAGAAAATTTATTGACCTCACTATACGCTAAAAAACGATTTTCATGACAAAATACTGGTTTTGGCATGTGCTACGTTGTGACGTCATAATAGCAAAATCAACACCCATACATTATAAAAAAATATTTTATTATTATACGCTTGAAGAGAATGAAGAGAATTAGCTTTTTGATTTATTATAATAAAACAATTATAACCTTTTGATATCGGTCAATACATGGTTTTATAGACCTGATGAGAGTATATCAACCTAGGACTTTGTCCTCTGTTGATATACTCTCATCAGGTCTGTAAAACCATGTATTGACCTCATCAAAAGGCTATAATTGTATAGAATTAATGAATAAAAATTAAAGAATACTAACTTATTTATCTTTTAATATCCAGCCACTTGGTATGAATGAATGTGGTGAATTTACATCATAATTTTATCATTATTATCAAAAAAATGTGTATCTCATTTTAATGCAAATGTACTGCGAAAACATCACATGTTTCAACTAAATACAGACACTTAGTTCAAGAGAGACTTAATACAAGTTTATAACTTAAACACTACAAAATAATCAAGGGCACAAAAAAGTATTCTTGTTAATTTCCAAATAAAACTTCTTTTAAAACATTTCTGCACTTATTAAAGATTTTGATAGGGAATAGCTACATAGAGAAAAGGTATTTTTAAATTATTACCATATTCGGCACTCTAATATTTGTATTATAATTACTTATAAACCAATAAAAATAATTTAATTCTAGTTGCAATTCCTTTTTTTTGATTGGCTGAACAAATTCATCTACTGAATATCATATAACATAACTTGCCTACGTCTGGCAGTATGTCAAAATATGATATGAGAGAGAGAGAGAGAGAGAGAGAGAGAGAGAGAGTCATCATAACTGAATATGATGCAATTGGAAAAGTTGCACCAAAGAGGAATTATTATGATAATATAATGATCTAAGCCTAGCATTTAAATAATTGCATGTTGATGTTATTTTTAAAATGAACAATTAAGGTGGCTCACTACACCTTAAAATATTTTCTCAAATCAGCAGAAAATTACTTGATTATGATAGATATCATAATGGATAAGAAGTATTTAAGTCAAATAGGCAAAAAATATGCAATTTTTGATGAAAAATTACATTTTCGAAAATTTAATTCAGTTAACACGAACAAATGCTCCAGGCGGATTCGAACTCATGATCTGCGGTTCAGAAGTCCAATACTTTAACCACTGAGCTACGACGATATACAACACAATCGAACGATATAAACAGTTTAACAAAACATTTAAATCGCCATCTTGTGACATAGTTTCTTAAAAAGTATAAGTCTAGGTGTAGTGAGGTACCTTAATACTCAAAGGTTAAAAATGAGGAAAATGCAATCATTGTCTCATATTGACATTATATCTTGGATCTCTGCATAGGTTCTGTCACTATACCAGCATACCATACACATCTTATATTGTTGTCTTAACTATATCATATGTCACAAATATGTCCATTTATTTTATAAAATATTTATATAAGTAGCACAGTACACAATTGACTCTGAGCATCCAATGATTTCTCTGTCATTAAGTTTCTGCATAAGCTTATCTATGTGTGTTTAATGTGCTGTTTCATAATGTTTCATTTTCTATGGAGGTATACATTTTGAAACTAAAATTTCTCTCAGTACTTGACTGTTTGGAATGATTCTGGCAAACTATTTGGTACTTTCAGACAAGAAGTAAAAACAAAGGCTGAACTACCAATTTATCCGCACCTGAAACATCACATTTGTTGAATATACATTTACCATGAATTCTAAAGGCACAAATGCTAGGAATTAATGTCTTAACCATTCTAAATCTTATTTGTCTTTTGATAATCAGCTGATTTTGCTTACCTTGCTGTACCAAATACTAAGGGTATCCTCTGTAATGATAGCAAACAGCATTCGGTCACAGCTACTTATAACATACTGTAATGGCTTTGAACCTTTCTGTAGGTTTTTCAAAAATTTTGGCCATCCTAAGGGGAAATACATAGTGGGGATTATAAAATAATAACTTCTTCTGCCACAACGTCAAGTTTCGGTAGCCATATTTTCATTTCATTCATGCCTACTGTAAGAATAAATTCTATTGGATAAAAAGGGAATCCCCTGTCCAATCAACGGAGTCTTTTTATAGCGTGTACGTTTGTATGAAAAGGGGGTTCCCTCAAAATGGAGAACCGAAAGGTGTTTAATTTTTTAGTTATCTTACATTCTTTTCTTTTATTTTTCACCTCAAATATACCAAATATCATTGTTAATTATCTTTAATTTTACATTAAAACATTATTTAAATATTTTTTTTCAGGTAAGTTAATGGGGTATACAACTTTGATCCTTATTTTATGGCTGCGAGCACCTGCTGGTATTTGAGGTATCCCTTTCGGTCCCCTAAATTTAGCATCTTGTTCACTTGGCAACTGTTGTGGAAAGATTGTAATTTGTAGTGTGGGAACTCATCTTGTTGTTTACAGGTTTGTTTACATCTTTTTGCGATTGTTGATTGTTTTTAAAAAAGTTTATTGATTATAAAATATAACATTTTGAAAAATATTTCAACTGAAATTACCAAAACATGTTAAAACGACAAAAAAAAAATTATATATGCATGTGTTGTACCGGTTTAAACAGTTAAATGTTCACGTGGTTTATGTCACCGTGTAATGCAAGCTAAATTTGTAAATATTGTTACCCAAAATTTATGATTGAACTATATATATTACAAAAATATATTTCAGATTTCCAAACGTATATATCAATATAATGATTTTAAAATTTATATAGATAATTCTTTGATACATGTATATATACACTCTGTCAGATAAACATGTGTTATACAATTAATTTGCATGTGTATATCATTTTTTCCGATGCAAGGTGATTTATCTCATATAATTTTTTTTCCTATTTTGCTTATACATGTATTTTAACAATTCAAACTAAGAGAACTAATAAGAGTTTATATAATTAAGACTGTTTGCCAGTGTAGAAGGGCAAAAATTAAATGGGGTGAAAATAATTAACTCTGTATTATTAGTACTATTAGCTAAAGGCTATATATAAATTGTCCAGAATGTCTGAATTTTTCCTGGCTTTTTAACGATTTTCATATTTTACTCAGGACAGACAACCTTTTAAAAATTCAGGAAAACCACTACGTCAGATATTTCGGGTGACAAATAAAATGTCTAAATAGTTAATTAAGCCAGGAAAACATATGTCGGATATATTCTGACTATAAAGGCTATAGTGTATGGATCTAGCTTGAATTGTGTTAAGGCAATGCGGTGGATCAATGACATTACAGCAGCTTTCATTCAGGTACATGTACTGTAACAGTACAACGGCATTAAAATTTATTGTACTTCAGCTGACAGGGTAGAATTTTTTTCCACTGGCTATACTTAATTGGGTTTTCAACTAAAACTTTTCCGTCAATTATTCAGAATGTGCACTGGCCCACTGGGCCAATATTCTGACAAACAGTTTACAGTACATGTATAACTGTCTCATATGATAAGACAAATGCTTTTCACAAAGCTTCTCAAATTCTACTCCTAGACCATCAATTATTTTAAGCGCTGCATGACTGAAATGAATTTGAGGAGTTATATATGGTACTCTGAGTCAGTGAATTAAGTTATACAGTTAAGCACACAGAACTCTTCTAATTATGGGTATGTCTCTCCCAAATTTTCTGTTTCATAGGTTAATAATGATATGTTGATTTAAGATGTTTGTCAAGAAAATAATGGTCTTTCTAGTCTGAACTTAAATGATTTAAAACTTGAACAGAGAGTGCTTTATTGTTTGTTTTAAATTTGCCCCAATGCATGGGGTATGTTTTATCACCAAGACCATTTATTGATAGGGATAATGCCAGTAAACAAACACCTTTTTGTACAGTTATGTTAATTTTAGTTACCTTTTTCCCATTTAAACTGTAATTACATTATCAGATTGCCACAAGGCTTTCTATTTCAAAATTTTAAATCCAATTTTTCCATGCTACGGTACTTGGCTCACAATAAACTTGGAATTGGCATGCCAGATATATATGATAAAAACCAGAGGAATTGTTCAGAACACTTCACAATTACTTTCAAGCTAGACATTAGATAAGAAATCCAATAGATCAATAAGTATAGATTCAATATTGACTCAGTAAAAAAGGTTCATATATCCTGATAGAGTTTTTGTGTTGCCCTTTGTTAGGACTTGTTCACCAAGCGATCAGCAGGAGGTTGCATGCTTGTTGTGTTATTACAAGTATTATCTGTTTACAATTTCTATTTTACGGAGGCTTTAAATGCATGCATATGGGCCTCTCTTTCATGTTTATTGAGTGTAAAAATTCTCCCTATGACAAAATGTTCTTGCTAATTGCTGCAAGTGGATTTTAAAAATAAAAGCTAAGCCTGTCAGATATGTGAACAAATTGCTTTCTGTTGGTAGACGCACACAAATATTTGAGAAGACTTAAAAACTACAATGTAGAATTGTGCAGTGGATTAGAACTGGGACAAAATGTTAAAGATTTTTTTTCTGTAGACTATATGTCAAGAGTGAAAGCACTTTCACGTACATCAAATGCAATCTCATTGCAGTACTTGAGGTTTTACTTTTATCATTTATATGACAGGAATTGATCTAATCAGTGGAGAGTCAAGCCAACAAAATGACAGACCGGGATCTAGCGCGGGAGAAGGCAGCAAAGCTGTTAAAGAAGCAGGGCTCCGTGTCATCACTGGCCAGTAGTGAAGTCACCAAGTTCCACAAAGTCGGGTAAGACATTTATATGCTATCGCCACAGAGGTTTATGCATCTGATATAATAGGGATATTTGAGTTTTCTTTAAGCACTTAAATAAACTAAATGTATTATTATAAAGTTTAAGTATTAAAGAAGAGCATACTGCTACTTGACATATGTATTTCTAAAAAATTAATTAAGAAAACACTGTAACTCTAGTTACACTATGATTTTTAGAAATACATGTACCGGTATTTAAAAGATTATTGATAGCTCGATCCTAGTTTGATATATTAAAAATATGTGTCATGGTAAAGCAAAACCATTTAAACCATTAAAAATGGTACATGTATCAGCATTGACTCCATTGAGAAGTTGATAGTAATTATAAAAGTTGTCTTAGAGTATTATATGCATATAAGTAGTAATTTTATTTTTTTCCATTTGAAAGTTTCACCTTTTCAAAGAAAAAATATAAAAATTATTTATATTATACCTGTATTGTTTTAGGTCTATGAGCACTGTCTCAGTAACTGAGGACACAGGGCACCATGATTTTAAGCCCCCTGTACGATTTGAAAATACATATCAAATGGGACCAGCCAAGAAATTCCCGTCAGCCAAAGTCAAGAATGTTATACGAGACGTCATTGAAGGGTACCTAGCAGAGGAGAAATATGAGCCGGAATTGTGTAGACAGATGACCAAAACACTATCAGAGGTATGCAAAAGATTTTGTCTCAAGCATTTTTAATACAATGTACATTGTAACATCATTATGCTTTTCTGATTCCAAATGTCCTTTAATATGTATATTTCATGGGCTTTTTATTATATATTTCAGATTATAAAAGCAAGAGTCAAGGAAATGATGATCCCCAGATTTAAGATAATTTGCACAGTTCATATAGGAGAATCAAAAAACTCAGGATTATGGGTAGGGAGCAGGTGCTTATGGGATGCATCATGTGACACTTATTCCACATTTGAATACCGCAACAAGACATTGTTTGCTATAGGAACTGTGTTTGGAATCTACTATGAGTAGAAAAGACAGTGAGGTGAATTTTACTGGATCTATGATTTCTTGAAATCTTTAAAATCATTGCAAACACCTCTGAGTCAGCTAAAACAGTTTGCAACAGAATCCAGATTCTTCTTTCATACTGTATACACATGTATATATATTATATGACCAGGCTCCACCATCACCAAAATTTTCAAATCGCTCAACTCATTCCTCAACTCAAATCCTTTAAAAAAGTGAATAAATTTAAAGTCCATTCTCAGACTTGAGGCCAAGTATTGACTTGAGGAAAGTTGGTGACGGCGGGGCCAGAAGTCAGTGGTTGCATGGTCATTCAATGTAACTATATATATAGAAATATATACATGTACTGTACATATAACAAGGTAAATCATCAACTACCCTGTAGTTTCTTAATGAAATTAAGATATGATTGTGAAGATTGATTTTAGTCAAGATATTTAAATTAATTCCCATACTTTTCCCCTATGTTCACAACCACAATTTAAAGTATCAGAACTTGTAATATTCTTTGTCAGAAGGATTTTCAAATTATGTATTTACATGCATGTATAATTTGTATTTATTATGGATATTAATTACATGTATATACAAAGAGATTTGTACAAACTTTTAGACATTTCAATGAAGTACATGTATAAGTATTCATATTGGTTCTACCTGTATCATTATGCAGATATTGGCATTTGTTTATTTATTCTTTAGACTTGAAAAATATTTTTTTACCAGACTAGTACAAATTAATGATTAGATCTTGTTTAAGTAAGTACAAAATGTTATTCATAAGGGTTTGTTTTTTCACCACCTAAAACCTTTTTGGAATCCTTGACCATTGCCAGTATGTTTTAGAACTGACTACATGGTCAAAGTTTCCCTACTTTAAATTTATATTCATTTAGAGAATGTCCGTTAAAGATGTGGTCCTGCTGCCAAAGCTCTGTGAATTGGTACTACATTTATCATGAATTGTCAGGTCTCAGCATTATTTGAACACAGGTTATCCGTTGTCCTGCTACATAACTCACTTGCCAAAATCAGTCCATTTGAACCTGATAACACATAATTAATTACTGCTAATGGTTGATGCTTTGTGCATGCTTTCACAAAAAGTTTTTAGTATTTTGTACTTTTGTATTTTTAACTTTTCTTTTTTATTTATTTCTTTAATTAATGCTATAAATAAGGCTTACATACGAGTTTTTTTCATGTGCTATAAAAAGTGATATGATTTGTGATATTTATAATGAAAACCAGAAGAAATCATTTCCATTTATTTTTCATACATATAGTACCCATATTTTCTTTCTTTCTGCTATATATATTATATTTTCTATGCATTTAAATCTATATTTTATACATGCTCTACCTAGCAATACACCTGTCTCAGTGTTCTATATAAATACCAAGTATTCAAGGATTTGTGATATACACATATATTTTTTTATTTTAAAGAAATATTATTCTGTTAATTAAATTCATTGAAATCTGATTGTGATTCATGTATGTATGTATAGATAAACTGTTGAAGTGATTGTTGTAGGGCTTATGTCACTATGCAGCGTGCAAGTGCTCTTTTTGTGTTCATAATCAGAATTATCTATAAGATTATTTGTATATGTATATTAAATATATCTGTCATTTTATTTATAGTCATTGAAAGCACACTCTTTCTTCTCTACAAATGAGAAATAAACTTGGTTTGAAATATACAATAATGGTCTTTGTTAATTTAAAAATCAGGTCTGCAGGCTTTGTAAAACCTAGCTATATTGCAGTGAGTGAGGGGAAATAATTATGGGCATGAATAATTTTTAGCCCACTTTGAAGAATTAAGGTACCTCACTACACCTAGACTTATACTTTTGAAGACACTACGTCACAAGATGGCGATTTAAATGTTTTTTTAAACTGTTTATATCGTCCGATTGGTTTGTATATCGTCGTAGCTCAGTGGTTAAAAATACTGGGCTTCTAAACCGCAGTTCATGAGTTCGAATCCGTCTGGAGCTTTTGTTTATGTTTACTGAATTAAATTTTTGAAAATGTAATTCTTCATCCAAAATTGCATATTTTTTTGCCTATTTGACTTCAATACTTCTTATGCATTATGATATCTATCATAATAAAGTAATTTTTTGCTGATTTGAGAAAATATTTCAAGGTGTAGTGAGCCACCTTAAGGGGAGCTTCCTTAGATGTAATTCCCATCTCTTTCGTGCTTTGTTGGCATCCTTTGTTAAGGTTTAATATCAATTAACTCTATGCCCAAGTATAGTAGACAAGATATACTTACCGGTATCTAAGGTTTTCTTGTATTAATCAGGTTTCAGATGGTGAATTTTTTAGATAAATGACATTTTTAAACTTTTGGAGTAAGTTAAAAGTTTTAAAGCATTTCTCATTCCTAAACACCTATAAGTTTAATTTGAAGCAAACTTTCAGGGATGGTGCATTTAGGGATACATCAGTTAGGCTATGAATGCTGTTTGGACTATACTGTAGATTCCTTATTTTTCGCGACTACTTAATTCCGCAATTCAACCGTTTTGCATCAAATCGCAAGAATATAAAATCGCAAACACCAGATTTTATTAGTTTCTCTAGCTTACATCTGTCAGAAAAATAAAAGCGAGATTATAAAATCCGCGAGATGTGCCTCTCGTGATTTTACGCAGATATTAATTCTTCACGTTTAATTAGGAATTCATAGTATCTGGATGTCTATTGAGTAAACACCAGGTTTGGTTGTTTTAACTAAAGGTAATGTGAGTAAGCACCAAAATAACACCCCCACTACCCCCACTGAGAAATCCTTTATTAACAATTAGCCCTAACCTTGAACTTGCCAAACTGACCATGGGTCAATATTTTAAGGTCACCTGCAATTTTTGTGTCAAGGTTTAGCATCCAATCATTTTAAATTCCAAGTTATAGCAAGGACAGGATTTCAATCAACAACCCTGATATATGGTAAATTAATAAAATGACAAAACAAAAGTCAAAAGTGTTAAACACTTTTTTAATCAAAACAACATCTTTGATTAAACAACTACAATATTGCACAAATACAGCACAAATAACATTAGACAATGTTACATGCACAGTCTAATCATCAGAACAAGAGACAAAGACAAAGACAGGTGTTCAGTTTTGTAATTTAGAGTGTAAAGTATTAGGACTATTCAGTGAACTATGGCTGGAACAGGCATGCTTACAACTCAAAAGTCCATTCATACTGACTGACATTGCACAAAAAGAAGACCAAAGTTATTCTAAAACATCATGTGAATTACACTAAATCTAAAAAAATAGTATCTGAGTTTGGCAACATCATTACATGTTCCAGTGTATAAACCTCCTAGGTACTCTTTCCAGTTCTTTATTTCTCTTGTAACAATCTAAGCAGTCATTTCTCTTTAAATACCATAATTCTTCGCAAACATCGAGATTACATGTCATAGATTTGCACTACAAGTTCATTCATTTCAAACATGTCATGATTTTCAACAAAATTGTTTCTGGCCTTGGAACTGATAAAACAAGGGTACATCACAGTGAATTCTTAAAAATCTAGTAAATAAATGATATAAAATGCATCCAACTCACATGTGTTTCCTCATCAAGATTTTGTGATATCAGATGTCATTTATTCTACACCAGATATAATAATTTACATAATGGCAATATAGCTTTTAAACTTGAATGGCCAAACCAGCAAATATACATGAAGCTTGAATTTCTATGAACTTTTTTTCTATCAGAAAACCTGCATTTATAAGGACTTGGAAAAGACATCAAATTTTGCAGGAAGGACAGGAAGCAAGAGACCTGCTAAATATTTGGTTGTTAGAAATAACACATGTAATCTATCACAATGCTTTTTTAACATACATATACTATGGCATTATTAACCTAATATTTAAAAGTAACAAACAACCTTATATTTTGGGTACAATTACTAGAAACACAAACTAACTAGGGGAGTATATATTGTAAACCAAAAATAACACTTGTAAATGAACAAACAAAAATGAACACAAAATATTATTGGAAAAATGATGAACAATAAAGTTATAATATCACTGTTCCACACGAGGAAAAAGAGTATAGCCAACTGAGTGTTCACAGGCAACACGGTCTCTATCACAGAAGGCTCTGAACACCAGCCTTATGGGGAACAGAAACTAATTTCAATTAAACACTATAGATTAAACTCTAAGGTATGTGACTGGTTGTTTTTCAGACTTGAACAAAACTTTTAACGCAGTGTATAAAAAGACAGAGCTTGATCAATTTAAGTTTGTAACATAATTTCACTACATCACTTGATTGTATAATTGTACACTTTTTCTAAAAATTTAAAAAATAAATATGGTTACACTAAAGAAAAAATCTTAAATTTTACTGTAACTACAAAGATTAATATAATTTGAAGTTTAAAATAATCACCCAAATAGAAAATGATAAAAACAAAACAGTCAAACTCATTTGAGATATACATGTAAAGCATGCACAAACTCATTTCAGAAATAAAGTGAACTAAATATAAGAACTATAAAATAATAAATACAGGTATACTAAAAATCTTTGCACCTTAAAACCAAGTCACAACTATCTTGTCCTGACATTCTAGCTTTCTAACATACATGTATACATAAAGCAGATTCCAATAAACCAGTATTCATCGTTCAATACCATCAATGTGCAGGTCTGGTAGGACTAATTAAGCTCTGGATATATTGACAGTTACTCACTTGATATCAACATAATAGATGTCATAAAACTGGTCATTGCTGACGCTTTGATCTCCTCTTGTAACACAATACAAACAGTACAATACAAATGGAATGTTTAGCATAAGGTTCAAGACATACATTTGAACAAATTGGGATGTTCTATAACAAAACAAGCCTCTTGAAATGTTACAAATATGACACAGATAGACACACTAGTCATGAGTAATACTGACAAAAAGAGCTAACTAGGTTAATATGGAAAACAGGTCCCTCATTTACATGTACATATAATGAATGATGATAATTTATAACAAAACTACAAAAGTTGATAAAATCACAGTTTGATTTTGTACAAAAGCATGTTTACTGCTACAAGTATAGGGTACACATAGATGTGTCACAAATTTTCTATGTGGATTGTTTATTAAGCATGTATCATTGCTAAATGCATAATTCATTGTCTATTCACATTTACATGTGAGCTACATTTATTACAATCTATTATAAATACTACTGTACTCCTGAACTTGAGACAGAACACATTTTTCTGACTTCATTTGTCAAATTCCAATCTTGTATCACATGATATTTTGTTACAAAGCTACAGTTGGATTAATAGACCCAAAAGTGACAAGATACATGTATAGGATGCATCAGAATTGAAAAGAATTGACTAGTTATGACAATAGATAATTTGTTGAAGTCTTTATGCCATCCATACTTATCCTGAGGGGTCACTATTGGTGGTGCCCTCCTGTGGCTCACTTGTAGTGCTTGATCCCTCCATGGTGTCCCCACGTTCCTCTGATGACAAATTGTTTGGTGAGTTTTCTATTCCCTGTGATTCTAGAGTATCTTGTGAAATATCCTTGGCTTGAATGGCTCTTATTGCATCTTCCCAGGCCTTCAAACACTGGAACCAAAAACATAGGTAATCACAGATTACAAAGCTCACCAATACGAGGCATCATTTTTATGAGGCATCACCTTTATGAGACCACCTTTATCATATTATATGAAAATCATAGTGAATGATATTCATGGATACTGTTTTGACACAATATCGTATATCATATGTTTAAAGAAATTGTATGATAATCATATGTTCATTTCATATGGTATTATAAGATACAATGTTTATCAATACAATAATATGAAATTAATATTGCATCCTATGATACTTACAATATACATGTATATCATATAAAATTGAAATAAATAATCATTATGATGCAATATGATAATGTTACATATGATATGACAATGTATCATGTTATACATTATTGTATTTGATCACATAATACAATATCATAATATATAATATACATAGGATACAATATACTATTAGTATTATATGATACAATATCATATCACATTATACATCACAATATTCTGACATATGTTTAATATTGTATAATATAGTATGATAATGTATTTTATGATATTGTATCATATTTGATACATAATATGATATTGTATCATATAATACAATATAATTTCATTTTGATACAACATTATATCCTCATAATGATCATATGATACAATATTGATACATATGATACAATATAATTTCATTTTGATACAACATTATATCATCATAATGATCATATGATACAATATCATGTAATATAGTATTATATCATATAATACAATATCATAGTATACAATATCGTATCATATGATACAATATTATATATAACAATATCATATAACACAATTTCATGTGAAATAATAATATTTATAACAATATCATATTATACAATATTGTATCATATGATACGATATTTTATATTATACAATTTGTTTCATATGATACAAATGAATATGATATATATCGCAATATTATATATAAAACAATAGCATGTGATAAAATAATATATAATACAATATTGTATTATAATATACAATACTATACATAACAATATCATGATTCAATATCATATCATAATATACAAAGAATTTGATACAATACATATCGTATCATATAGCTTGTATGATATAAAACAATAGTGTATCATATCATACAATACTATATCATAGGAATCATGTTATATATAATATCATTTAACAACATACACATCTATCAAGCAGGTTTGATTGAGGTAAGAGATTTTTTAGCATCCTTGATAATGGAGATCAGGCTCCGCATCTGAAGCTACCTCTGGGATTAATTTATATTATAGTTAAATCAACTATGCAAGCAATTATCTATAAAACATGTTATCTGTTCTAAAAAAAACTAAACCTCCTCCAGCATCCAAAACCTATGGCTCAGATTCAGCATTCAAGCCTGTCAGGTGCATCAGTATCATAAGACACACCATCCATGCAAGTTTGGTGAAGTTAAGATCAGTAATAAAAAGATATAATCATCAGAGGGCACCTGCTCCAAAAAATTTAACCTGAGCTCTAAAAACGTTAACCTCCTCCAGCATCTGAAACCTATGGCTCAGACTCAGCATTCATGCCTGTCAGGTGCATCAGTATCATAAGACACACCATCCATGCAAGTTTGGTGAAGTTAGGACCAGTAATAACTAAGATTTATTTTTTAAGCATCCTTGATAATAAGGATCAACTCTGCATCTGAAGCTACCTCTGCGATTCATTTATATTATAGTTAAATACACTATAAAAGTTTGAAATAGTACTATTATCTATTAAACATGTGACCTGTTCCAAAAAACTAAACCTCATCCAGTATCTGAAACCTATGGCTCAGATTCAGCATTCAAGCCTGTCAGGTGCATCAGTATCATAACACCCATCATCCATGCAAGTTCGGTGAATTTAGGATCAGTAATAACTAAGATATAATCATCTGAGGGTACCTGCTCCAAAAACTTTAACCAGCTCTTAAAACCTTAACCTCCTTCAGCATCCGAAACCTATGGCTCAGATTCAGCATTCAAGCCTGTCAGGTGCTTCAGTATCATAAGGCACACCATCCATGCAAGTTTGGTGAAGTTAGGACCAGTAATAACTAAGATATAATCATCAGAAGGTACCTCCTCCAAAAACTTTACCCTGAGCTCTTAAAACCTTAATCTCCTTCAGCATCCGAAACCTATAGCTCAGATTCAGCATTCAAGCCTGTCAGGTGCTTCAGTATCATAAGGCACACCATCCATGCAAGTTTGGTGAAGTTAGGACCAGTAATAACTAAGATATAGTCATCAGAGGGCACCTGCTCCAAAAACTTTAACCAGCTCTAAAAACCTTAACCTCCTCCAGCATCAGAAACCTATGGCTCAGATTCAGCATTCAAACCTGTCTGGTGCATCAGTATCATAAGATGCACCATCCATGCAAGTTTGGTAAAGTTAGGACCAGTAGTAACTTAGAAATTGCTATCAAAGGGCTCCTGCACCAAAAACTTTAACCTGCTCTAAAAACCTTAACCTCCTCCAGCATCTGAAATTCATGGCCCAGATTCAGCATCCAAGTCTTTCAAGTCCATAAGTAGGTCCAGATGCATCATCCATGCAAGTTTGGTGAAGATAGGACAAGTAATAACTTAGATACAGGACCTGCAACAAAAACTTAAACCAGGTCCGGACGCCGACGCCGACACCGACGCCGACGCCGAGGGTATAGCATAAGCTCCCCCGACTTCCGTCTCGGTGAGCTAAAAAACCAAATGCACAGCTATCCTTTATAACAATATAGCATTTTAGTGTAAATGTTGTGGTAGTACAACAATGATAACATAAAATCTACAAAATATGAGTATGGTACCCAGTATGCTTTATATAATAAAGAATGTTTGGTTACACAATAGCTGGTACCTTTTCATAGTACAGAATCTGCCTATCTGCAGCCTCTATGAAGAGATCTTTGATGTCCTTCTGTTTGTTTTTGTGCCAGCGCTCCATGTCCACCCTGAGATCTGTGTCTGCACACACCGTCCTATCATTCAGTTCCTCCATTTTCTTTGTAAGCTAAAAAACAAATGAAAGGTTTCCTTCACTGTTCATCTTCCCTAATATATTTTGGATTCTCTAATGAATTGTTGAATCATTAAAATTTGTGGTGGCTTTAATTTTTGTGGGTCTCCTTCATACACAAATCAATATCCTCAATCAATCATGGAAAAGGAAATTATTAAAATAATTAATGTCCCCATGAATCTATGAATAATCCATGAAAACTGGCCTCCTTGAAATAGAATGTCATACTAATTTGTGCTTGTCAATGAGAGATAATATTTTTGTCAATTTACTGCATTTAAATATTCCAGTTTTATATAAGCACAATAAATATACATTTTAATACAATAACAATTTATGCATAATGATTTCTGATAGTAAAAAAAAAACAACTTGGAAGATTTCATTTCACTATAATTTTCATTTTTCAAGTACATGTATTATGAATACATACATAGAACACTAGCTTAGAACATGTAAACAAAGTACTTTTGTTTCAACATACATGTACTCTAAAATTCATACAGCCCAGATTTGGATTACAAAAAGTGCATTTGTGATGTGATCCTGAAAACCATACTACATGTAAATGTGTATCAAATTTCATACCAGAGTTTTGTTGGTTGGATTGACAAATATATAGTATGTACATTGTACATTTACCTCATCTATCTGCTGTTCCAGTTTGTCTTGTTTTTGCTGCTTGACATCTTCAGGATCTTTGCCAAGGAAGGCCCCAATGGAGTAAGTCTGGTCAGAAATCTTCACCTAAAAGAGTATCATGCAATTCAAACATACACAGAAATCTTGCATATGTGTGTACATATGTGCATGTATCTCTGACTTTAGTGTAAAGATGGATCAATCAAACAAGTGATTTTTTCCATGCACAAGTTGAGCACATGCATGTATTATTATGGTTTTGAAAATAAAATCAATTAGTCTTACATGTTCCCGTTCATCCTTTTTCCTATTGAGTTCATCTATTGTTGTCTCATACTCCATTTGTATTGCATCTCTTCTTCTTAAAACAGCCTAAATAAAAAGCCATATGATTTAACTATATTGTTGTTATTTCATTTAATTGTTGTCTTTTAGAGAGGGGCAAGTTCTCTAAGAAAACAGTATCAAATACACAGTCATTTGAAATGTTGTCAATTCATATTTATCATCTATAAAATTAAGTAAAGAGGTATGTGTACTTGGTGAAAGAGGTGGGGGTGTTAACAGTTGTGTCAGACAGCTACAAACAGAAACATAGAGAGAACTTACTTTGATAGCATCTGTGTAAAGAATATACTCCTTCAGCGGTTGAGAAAAGTTGTCTTCTGTTGTTTCAATCTAAAGAAAGATAATCCAGTCTTTAATCACAATATCGCTTAAATAAGCTCATGCATTATTTACATGTAACTTACATTGCTGCTCATTTTTACATTCATTATGTATTAGAAACTAATTATGTTAATCATACATAAATGCACATCTATTAGAACCCTAAATGTAATTTATTTACATATTTACATATTAATTTCAGTTGCCAATGAAAATTCATTGTACATATTTGTGATAATGAATCATAGAGACTTTCCACAATCACAGAACAAAACCTATACATACAGTCTCCTTCAGGGCCTGGGCACAGATGTCCACAGCCCTGGACATGGCAAGCAGTGGGAAGGTCAGCTGGTCCTCAGAGTTTGACCAGAGGGTGTAGATAGGGCCCCATTCACACAGTTCCAGCACATAATCTACAGGTACATCACATACAACTTATTAAGACATCTTGTGATTTTTTTTAAATCAACTTACTTAGTATTGGATTTGGAAAGTTAAGTTTAATTGTTCTCTGTGTCATTAAGGCATATAAGGATGGTGCTTATATTCAGTTTCCGTGGTGGAAAGTGGATGAGAGTCATTGACTCGCCCTGGATGGGGACACCAGTCCATAGCAGGTTAACCCCCAGCATAAGCTGGTACCCAATTTCAGCTGGGTGGACTGAGACAATGTAGATAAAGTGCCTTGTCTAAGTACACAACACACAACATCAAGTGACTGCATCGCGGTTTAAACCAGCGACCTTTCTGTTACTGGCCTAACGCCCATGACCATTGAGCGAAGTGCTCCACAGGATTTGGAAAGGTATATATATATAGAAAATAAATACTTGCAGTTCTTAAAAACTATGTGGTTTTTAACTTTTTATAATATTGGGACATGTACACTTAATAAACTAAAGAATTTAATTTGGTATCAAATTTTTTTTCAATTTGTTAAGAAATAAGATTGATTGGTTCAATACAAGTGCAGGATTTTTAATTTGTACCATTAGAATAGGGACTACAATGAGAACATATTAACATACCTGTTTCCTCTTTTACAATCCTCTGTGATATTCTATCTATGACACCAAGCTTCTCAGCAAAATTCTGTACATAATCATATATCATGGTGAACTCTGGACTTCGGTTTTTCATCATGTAAGAAGCACTGATATTGTGAATGGAGTCTGACATTCGAGACAGGATTCCAGTTCCATGTTTCTTATGAGCTTGGAACTCCTTTAAGAGAGTAAAATGTAAACAATTTGTTAATTCAAATCATTTTACTTATACCTGTTATTTTCTCCAATTTAAAAAGTGAAGCCCTTAATACCGGTATTTTGATTTGGACAAAATGATGAAATTTTTCCTGCTATCATTAAAACTGACTTAATACAGGTACTTACCCAGGCTTTTGCAGTAAGAAACACTTGAAAATTTTTATCAAAGGAAAGAACCGGGTGGTTTGCAAGACGAGTGAGAAACTTTTGAAGTGCCTGTTGTCTGACTTTAAGGAACTCGGGGCTAAATCTGTCAAGTCTACGAAGACTGTGTTTTTCTGGAAGAGGCTGAAAATTAAAGATTTACTGTATTAAATGTACCAATTACTCATACTTTGTGCTATACCAACAATGTAACCCATACATGTCTGTAAAAATCATTCATTTACTCACAGGTACTAGGTGTGTTGGGTATGTTTCCTCAAGTTTTTGTCTGAGCCAGAGAAAGTCATTGTATCTTCGGCGAACTTGAAACTGGCTGTCATCAAATTCACATCTTGTTGTCTGTGTAGGAAAAACATAATGAATATAACCTTTGTCAAACTTCTTTGGAAAAATGTTCACAACAATTTTATAAAAAAATTAATTGAACAAGACATGATCTCGTTGCGAGCAACGAGTGGGTCTTTCGTTTGATTATGAAGTAATGACAGGGTTAAATTAAAATGATGACATTTGGTACGAGTAACTATATTAACTTCCTTTTAAACCAATTTTTGACCTACAATGTAAAATTAAGATTTCAAGAAAAGGTCATATTTAAACTTTAATATCTCTGCAATGCGTTGTCCGATTTTAAAACGGTTTTTTGTTTTGTATTCAGTACAAAAATGTCTACAAAACGTATATGCTTTAAAATTCCAAAAATCTAAATTTTCAAATCACTTCTGGTGACAACCAGAAGTGACGGACGACCTGCATATATTAAAATTTGATAAGTTTAAAACATATTCTGATCGAAAAAAATTGTAAAATGTTTAATTTGAAATTTTTTTTAAAACACAATTCTCCAAATATGCTGTTTGAGCGGACAGGAAGTGACGGACAATCATGATTATACCTGATAGCACCTAACAATTCATTAATCTATTATTCCTAAACATTTTAATTTTCTATCTTTAATCGTTTTTGAGAAAAAGGGTGGACAAAATCACTTTTTATAAAAAAAATCACTTTTTATAAAAAGTAAAACGAATAGAACGGATGACCGGAAGTGACGTCATCGACGAAAAAAAAATGTGATTAAAGATCTTGATATTTTGAATTTTTTGTGAAAATTTCATAAAAATCCATTGTACCATGTCCGAGATATTTAGGTTTGAAGAAAAATGTTAAGAAAAAAAAGAATAACTAAAGCAAGGCTCGTTGCAAAGCAACGAATGGGTCTTCCGTTAATGTCGAAAGTCAAGCTAGAAGTTCCTCTTAGAAGCAGAGTTCTTAAACCAATAAATATAAGTAACTAAAACAAAAAGAAAAAAAAATCGAATTATTCTTGGTACGAGTTAACAAAATCCGAATTATTCTAAGTACGAATTAACAAAAACCTTATCGATTTCAAGAACGACTTAGCGAATACAAATCCAAATGTGTTCAAGTACGACTTAACAATATTCGAATTATTTTAGGTACGAGTTAATTTCACTTTGAACATAACACTATTTTCTTAACCAAGAATGCGGAATCAAAATTTCCAGAAAAATCAATTTTTAAACCCCTATATCTCTGTAATGAATCGTCCGATTTTAAAACGGATTTCAGTTTAAAATTTAGCTTAATAAGCTCTTATTTTTGCTTTTATGATTAACAACAAAGTATGGCTCAAAAACAGTTATTATAAAAAGAATCTGTAGCCCTACTGGCCCCTAATTTAAGGGTCAGCCCCTTTTTCTTGATATCAAATGAAATGTCTCGCAAATATAAACATATTTTGTTGAACAAATTGTTAGCCGTTCTAGAGATATCTGAACAACTGTGTTTTAGGGGCCGACCCTTTAACTCCTTACCGGGGCCACCAACTAAAAAATTTACGGTATCATATTGTTAAAAAAAAATTTCTAAGCAACTTTTCTTCTACAATGCTTTTCAAAATATTTCTCCTTTCCTAGATATTGATGATCAGAGTTTAGGACTTCTGGCCCCTTGAAACCCCTAATTACGTAACATATGACTTAGGTATAGCACTGTATAGATAAAAATAAAAGGTCTTGTAAATATAAACACATTTTGTTCAACAAGTGTTCAGGAATTGTTGACCGTTCTAAAGATATCTGAACTAATGTTTTTTTGGGGGGGATGACCCTTGCACTCCTTACTGGGGCCACCAACAAATTTTTTTTAGGTTTTTTTATTGTTGAGAACATTATTCTAAGCATTTTTTGTTCTACAATGCTTTTCAAAATATTTCTCCTATTCTAGATATTAATGATCAAAGTTTTGGACTTCTGGCCCCTTGAAACCCCTAATTACATAACATATGACTTAGGTTTGATACTGTATAGATAAACAGCTGTATAATAAACATTTTTCCTTATATAATTGATAACAAATTATTGTTCTAAAAAGAGTTATTGCAAAAAGACTTTAGAGCCCTCTTGGCCCCTAATTTGAGGGGCCAGCCCCTTTTTCTTGATATCAAATGAAAGCCCGTGGAAATTGAAACAACTTTTGCATTACATGTTTTAACAAAATATTTACAGTTTTAAAAATATTTCAGAAAATGTGCAAAATTTTTGTGAAAAGAATTGGTGCCAATTTTCGACCTCAGGCGAGCTTCAACGCCTTGCGATTATCCATATTTTAAAACAATGCGGTACATCTACAGACTTTCATCTACAATCCCTGAAAATTTCAACTTTCTATCGTGAATAGTTTCAGAGGAGTTGCGTGGACAAAATGACCCTTAAAATTTCATTAAATCGTCAATATCTTAAACCGGAAGTGACGTCATCAAAAAATTTAACTAAAAACATTTATCCCCTTCGATGCTCTATAAGTACTAAAAATTTGGTGCAAATCGAGTGAATAGTTTTCGAGAAATAAAGCTTTAAAGAAGGCAGAAAAAGAATATTAAGAATAAGAATAATAGAAAGAAACAGTAGAAAAACAAGAGGGTCTTCCAGGGTTCTCCTTAAGAGCCGGCACCCGGCGATTTCTCGCCCCCTACTTGTAGCAAATTCGCCGCCTACTATAATTGTAACTGAAACAAAGTTTTTAACACTTAAAATTTTCTTTCATAAAGAATTAAGTACATAAACGATATTCCACAGAATGGTGACAGATTCCTTCTGTTGTAGTGTTACTTAATTAAGTACATCGATCCCGATCCTGTGCTGCATAACCAATAAACACATCGAAGAGATCCGAAAGCATAAGACGAGTCTTTTCGCGGGTTTTTTGCTCTCTCTTGACTTATCATACGCTTTCGGAATATCAAGAATTTACATCACTCAAAGCTTTCGATAAGTTTGGCGATCGAGTATCTTGTACATTTCGACACGATGTGATTATTATGCGGCACACAGATTTAGTCTGACGAAAGGGATAAGTTATTTGATCATTTTTCAATCTAGATCTCGTCTAAAAACGTTGGAGAAATTGGAAAACTTGTTTAACACATACACTGTAGCTTGAACCGAGGACCTCCTATAAATACAAGATGGCGAGTGTCCTCTTTTACTTTTTTTGTCAATGTACATTGAATACACTTTTAAGTGATTGTTAATATTGCAAAGAACAGAAAAACACATAAGATCACCAGTTGTAATCCATTTTGTCTCCGGAAACAAATAATTAAGAATTAATATAACTTCACTATCCGACAACCGAACTCATCTTGTCCATGTTGCCGAAACATTTGATAAAAGATCAATTAAATCAAAAACGAATAAAGGTTTTGGAAGACTGAAGCAAGATTTTATTGAACTTTTTGGTTCCTAATTGTGTATGGTTGAAACAGATCTTCACCTGAGGAGTAACAGAAACATGCAAAGGAAAAGAAAGAACATGTTCCAACATTCTATTTGTCCTAAAAAAAACGTTCATGCATGCATTCTCGATAAAATGAGTTAGTGAATGGTCACTTCTTAAACACTTCGTTCTTTTTTTATTCATCTGTATGCTACATTTTTGAGTCTGGAATGCAGGAAATTGCTTCAAATGGCTTCTTATTTTCAAAAATTTTCCGGGGGGGCATGCCCCCGGACCCCCCTAGCAGGCTCGCGCCTTCGGCGCTCACATATGGTGCCTCCTACTTTACTCTAATTCCCCTGCTACTTGTGATATTAAGGAGAACCCTGGTCTTCCGTCGGAAACGGAAGACCCTAATAATAACTAGATCGTTCTCGTTGCGAGCAACGAGTGGGTCTTCCGTCCGATTTTTGAATAAATGAGATAAAACTCATCGTTTTAAAGATAAAATTGTGAGTCTACGCAAAAAAAACGAAAAAAAAATTTTCGGCACTCGGGGCTTGAACCCGGGTCGCCTGGGCACTGTCCACGACCATAACGACTGAGCTACTCGGGCTCTCGCTTCAGGACTTTGACGCTTAATATCTCGAGAATGCGTTGATCGATTTTAAAACAAATTACATATTCTGAATCAAAAAAAGGGTCACTATCAACCCTGCAGAAAAATATAAAAAAAGAAATAGATTGAAAAAATCGATTTTTTGTCTTTCCATCCAGTGACGACCGGAAGTGACGGAGGACGTTTCTATGACCATGCTGCACCAGAAAATCGGTATATCTATCATCACTGAAAATTTCAGCCCTCTATCTTTTCTCGTTTTTGAGAAACGTCGCAGACAAAATTGACTTTTAAATATTGTTTAACGACGATAACTTCCGACCGGAAGTAAATTTTGAAAATTTGTCATGGCGGTACAAACTTCAGATAAGGAGGCATCAGCCCTGAAAATTTGAAGGAAATTGAACGAGCCATCTCTGAGAAATCGCCTGCACAAAATTTGCGAGGAAAAAAGAATAATAATAAGAAAATTGAAAAAGAAACAATAGAATAATAGTAGGGTCTTCCGCTGAAGACGGAAGACCCTAATAATAAAGAAAAAGAAACCGTAGAATAACAAGAGGGTCTTCCGTTGGAAACGGAAGACCCTAATAATAAAGAAAAAGAAACCGTAGAATAACAAGATGGTCTTCCGTTGGAAACGGAAGACCCTAATAATAATAATAGAAAGAAACAGTAGAAAAACAAGAGGGTCTTCCGTTGAAAACAATAGCAAATATTTATGGAGCAAGTGTTCTTTTAATAATAGTAAAGTGAAAATCTCTTTCACATGTTCTGTTTCTTATTGGAAGACACTGGTGTACTTTAGATTAGAACATTTTTAAAAAATTAAGCAGTAATTAAGCAGTTTAATTTATATGTTACATACTTTTGTAGTGATTCTGAAGGTGACATATGCCTCTAGAGTACTAGTGTGTTTTTCTGGGTCATCCACAACCACAAATAAGTCTTTTGTCTCCTCATCCATACAATCTTCATATCGACTAAGATTTCCCATCAAACTTGAACTTCTGGACACACTAGGTTCTGATCTTACAGATGCATCAAGACTCAAGCTTTCCATCTAAAATAAAAATATTTTTCAGTTATATATGTCAGACCTTCCATATCATATAAATAAGATTGTGCTGTAAAATCTATCTTGCCATAAAGAGTGTAAATTTTGTTGATGATGAATATTATTTGGGGTCTATCAACAATTTAAAAGATCTGCATATGTCATTTTGGAATAGGCAACTTAAAATACTATTCCTGCATCTCTCCTCTAAACCTTGCATGTAAGACCTTAATAAGGCATTGCAAGCTAAACACAGGCATTGAGGCGTACCACAGTCGAAAGTGGGAAAAGCTCAAACTCAAAGAGAGCTGCAGGATTGTACGCTTTGCATGTAGTTAACAAGTTATTGGGAGAGAGGAGAGACATGCACCTGTTTACCACCATACGCAGCAGTTTATCAAATCAAGAGAGATATGGGATTAATTCACAACAATAAGTACTGAATTAGGTGATTTTTGAGGGAAAATGAAACTATTTGCCATCATTTGGTCTGCATTGTCAAAGGTTCATCAGTGATTGCTATAGTCTCTGATAGGGGACAAAGTGTCAGAGGCAAGTAGATGTTACAATTTTCATAGACTCAATAGCCGTATATCTATATTCTAAAATAAAATTGCATGGAGTAATTATCAATCGTCTATGTATTTGTGTCTGGATCACACACCCCCCTGTAAAAACATTACTGTTCTTACAAACTGAATTACATATCTATCACTTCAAATTTTTAAAATACAAACTTCGCCATCACTAGCATCAAATCCGCTTATCAGTGGATCTCTAAACTTTAACTGGTCGTCAGAATTGTCTGGAGAAAGCATTTCATTTGTGTTTTCTGCCATTTCTATAATATAAACAGGCACCCTTAACACAACGAGAAAATAAATTATGATATACGTAACACAAGTTTTCATTGGTTGAAACTAAATTCTCCACCAATGAGAAAATTTGTAACAACACACACCTGGATTTTTGTTATTGATATAGGAGACGAGTTTTAGCAAAGGTCCACTTGGGATGGCTTTCCAGACTCCGGGTCCTGGTACAGGACAAGGTATTTCTTTTCTATGCATGTATTCTGACGTGGGCATGATGTGAGACCTTGTATATGTTTCTTAAGAAATTCTATCCACGAAAGTGGGGATAACACAATACCAAGCACAGTGTAGAAAAAAAAAACATCGTTAAAAAAGTATGTTTAGGGACCTAACAGGATAATGCCCAGAAATACACTGAAGATTACTATTAAAGTTTAATTATTTTTGTTTTCGGGAACAAATAATAAAGAACTTCACTATCCAACAACCGAGGCCGCTGTGGTTATACGGCTTGTGTAAAAAAAAAAATGTTAAAAATATACATATATATAGGATCTCTCATGATTTGCGATGGTATATGATTTTTATCCAACGAGTTGTGTGTTTCCTATCCCCGAGCCTTGGCGAGGGGATAGAAAACACATGAGTTGGATAAAAATCATATACCATCGCAAATCATGAGAGATTCTTTTTATCACATGTTTTACCACATATTTTGTTAATCTCATTTATTTTCTGTAAAAATTATAATTGTGAGCCGCACAACACATTAACTACAAGACGTCAACAACTTTACGCATGAAAAGAAGTTCCTTGAAGTTTAACAAACAAACATTTCATTTTCAAGCAAATTTTTATGAATTCATGACAAATAAATGAAACAATATTATATGTTTCACATTTACATCTCAACACCCCTCAAATGAACTAATTATTTACTCTTTCATTCTACGTCAGTCAACTGCCTAAACCTACATAATGTTTAATTATGATGTCATGTGGCGTAAGAACACATAGTGGAATATCAAAAATTTATCTCATGAGTGATATCCACTGTATATTGAGATAAACATGTGATAAAAATGATTATCCTTGAAGATCTTATCTCCAGTTTAATTCTATTTACGACTACATCAACAAATTTTATCTTTTTCAAAGGAGTTGTCGATTTTGAATGTTTAAGCAAGAAATCAACAAGTTTGTTAATGTTGGTATATAAAAGATTAACTAAACAGGAGGTTATATCTCAAAGAAAAAACATTTACGAAGGAATACGAATTGGCACACATGTCTAGTTCTAGTTCACAATCCGTTTCTCAAATTATGTTATTATAATCATCCCCCCCAAAAATTCCAAGCCCCGTTTGTATATATTTCTCCCTCAAAGTTGTACGGACCATAAATGACAGGAGTCGAAATTATGTGGAATTGAAATCATATTCGACAGAGAAGAAGTGGAGGAATATAAGCAGATACATTTGACGTTAACATGAATAACGTTAAACTTATTTACTTCACAAAGTAAATAACAGGATTATGCCTATTTCTGTGTATTGCATTAAAAACATTCAATGAAAACCCTAGTCAAAATTATCTGATGTTTTTCTGGCTTTTTTTTAACAATTTTGATATTTTACTTACCAGGAAAAACGTCAGAACTGGCGCCTGTTGTTTTCCTGGCATGTAAAATATCAAAATCATTAAAAAAGCAAGGAAAACTTCAGATATTTTGGACTATGAAAACCCTTGTTTCAGTCATGTTAAAAAAAGTGTAATCAATGTACATTAAAAAAAGTAAAGGGACGATTCTCGCCATCTTTGATTTATAGGGGGTCTTTGGTTCAGGATATGTTTTAAACAAGTTTCCAATTTCTCCAACATTTTCTGACACAATATATAGGTTGGAAAATGATCAAATTACTTATCTCTATCATCTGACTTCATCTGTGTGCCGCAAAATAAACGCATCATGTCGTAATGTACAAGGTACTCACCAAACTTAGAGAAAGCAAAGGAAGTTTACATTTGAGTGACATAAATTTTCCATATACCGGTAATCACTGAGATGTTACAAAAACATATGATAATTAGGTCTAGAGAGAGCAAAAATTCAGCGAAAAGATTCCTCTTGGTTTATTGTATGTTTTTGGATCTCCTCAGTGATTACATGGAGAGTTTGCATCAACTTTCAAATTATATGGTATCATATCATACAATATCTATGTATCATATATGATACAATATCATATTATACAATATCATAATTTATAAAACGATCTTATACTATATCATACAATATAATATCATACCGGTATGTTACAATATTGTGATGTACATGTATTATGTTATATGATATTGTATCATATGATACTATATTGTATAATATGATGTACAATATCATATCTTGATAGTGTCATATCATGTTACAATATCATATTGTATCATTATATATTACAGTATTATATTGTATCATATAATATAACATATGGCACATTTTTATTACTTATTAGTTTTGTTACTGACTGACTACAGATATATATTGGGTTGGTCAATCTCATAGATAATGAGGCAAAGCCGAGCTGTCTATGAAATTGATCAACCCAATATATTTCTGTAGTCAGTCAGTAACAAACCTAATAAGTGTTTTGTTTTCCTGAGGACTATCAAGTGACATATTCATTCACAAAAAGCAGTTATTTACCAAAGCCATGTTCAAGATGCCTCACAACTCGTCCAATTTAACTCATTGAAACTCTTCAAAATTATTGATCCCACCTTTCAAATACTCTTTAAAAATCTTCGCTTCACCCATGTTACTTACACTGTTTTGTTGCTAGGCTTGAGTATCGCCAGCTACCTCACGATGCGATACGTATCATGATATATTAATGTGATACATCATGTATCACGATATAGTTGTTAACTATAAATAAACTGTTATTACTATCTATAAGAAATAGTATTGCACAAAGAAAATGTCAACTATTTACAAAATCAATCAACAAAATGTAGAGAAATAAAATTTGATTCATTAGAACAAAATGAACAATTTATTTCTAACTTTAATTGAAGTTTCCTAATGTCTTTATGTTATGTATACTATGTAACTATTCTAGAAAGTCAATGAAAATTAACTCATACAGTGTATCACAATACACATGTGACGATACGATACGCGTATCATTGGCCCTCACGATCAATACGATCGATATATCACCGTATCGTTACACCTCTATTTGTTGCTATTCAATTTTAAACATTTTCTCCCTTTCCTCTGCAGAGATTTGAGCAAATTTCGACGCTGCCATTTTGTTCTGCTCCAGACACAACATTGTGACATCAATATTCAAAGGGCAACTACTCTAATTTAAAAATAATTCCAAAGGGCAACTACTCTAAATATTTTAAGAACTTACTTACGGAGCACGATTTCTGTGATCAATAATATGAAATGTCGAGATGAGTAGGCGAGGCGGTGGTCAATGACGGCCATATTGCCTAATATTAATCCTCACCGAACCTACATAGAGATATATGAGGCAATCACGTGCCATGTTTAAACCAATAAAAGTGTGACATTTCAGTCCGAGGGAAAACAATGTAGAATATCATATGATGCAATATCATATTTTATATTACTGTATTGATAAACATCTTACAGTACCATATGAAATGAACATATGATCAAACAATTTTGTAACATAAAATATACGATATTGGTCAAACCACAGTACAGTCTGATTAAAATCAAACCTTCCACTAGCTCCTTTATTTTGATGGTCGGGTGACCATCAAAATAAAGGAGCTAGTGGAAGGTTTGATTTTAATCAGACTGACCACAGTACAGTATCCATGAATATCCAAGATCATTAACTATGATTTTCATATAATATGATAAAGGTGGTCTCATAAAGGTGATGCATCATCTCTGTGAGCTTTGTAATCTGTGATTACCTATGTTTTAATTCAGATTTTGTCATAAAAAACATTATTATCACCGATCAGTGATTTGCAACATAGCACAAATAAAAAATAAGAGTTTTTAAGTGCATGAGAAAGTTTCTTTTCCTCTACTCATATATCCTTCAAATATAGTTATTCAGAATCTGTAATCTTTTAACAAAAACAAGTTTGGTTCTGTGTGTACTCCAACTTAAACATTATCAGTGTTAATGTTGTTGATATCCTCTTCAAACAAGATATGCAAGAAAATATAGAATAATGTAGATTGAATGACAATCTTTCAGAAGAGTTATTGCCCTTTGTCATTTTTATTTTAAAACAGTTTCCCAGGCTTTTTGATAACCAACCTTGATTGATCTGACTTCTCATAAGAAGTTTAGATCAATCATGAGTTTCACATTGTGTTTTTTTTTCAGATTGCACATAAACTCCCCTATCATTTTGGTATTCCTCTGCTATAATTGGAATCTATCAGTAGTTAATTTTAAACACGCAAAGATTTTTTGTTTTTTGATTTTGAAATTTTTTTTTTAATAAAAATAATTCAAAAATTTTAAGAGATGTTAGTAAGTAGCCCCACTTTCTTTTGAGGTTAGATACTGGCTTGTGTATGCCCTCAGAAGAGCATTCACTCTTCATTTTTGATTGATGTTCCTATAAATCATGCAATCATTATTACTTACAGTACACAACACACGTTTGTGACCCCAGGTGATAGTTTAAGGTCATTCTACAGTGTTTCTTGATCAGTATCAATATGTTGAAATTAGATTTTATTCACTTTAATCCAACAGATACAGAAACAGTCAATATAATGCCATTAGTGGTTGAACCACTAGATTTTAAAGACAGATGTTTTCTCATCTTATTATGAATAAACATGAAATTCTTCATATATGTGCACTATCAAGTATCAAAACCTATTGCATCTTTTCTAGGGGGGCTAATGTTAGATATTTTTATTGAATAGAGAACAGAAACAGGAAAATATTAGAACACTTAGAAGAACAGAAAAGACGTCTCCGAGGGGGGCAAGGTGCCTCAGTCAGTAACCCCATCCCAAACAGGTAACTGGTCAAGCTAATTAACCAGTAGATTTAACTAATAAGTTCACTTCTAGTTACAAAGTCATGTGCTCTTATGAAATTTCAAAATCAGAATTGAAAAATGTAGATGAATGATGAACCATGTGCTTCAAATCCAAAACAATTCAGGAATTTCTGCATAAATTACAGGGTAACATTTAACTTGTGCATAAGTAGCTTGTACTTGCTAACTGAAATAAGTGAGGCATTACCATCGACTGTACTGACACTTTAAAGACAATTCCTCTCTATAACAACACCATCCATCTCATTAACATAAACATGGCACAGATCAGAGAGGAGACCAGGGAGCATTGATGGATGTCTCTCCATGTTTGTGATCTCTAAGCTCTGTTTTTTCTGTGTTCCAGTTCGCCCACAGTTCCACCTTCTCCTGTGACAGTGCCAGGAAATGTAATGTATCCTGTTTGTTGTTTATTATCAATTTGTGAACAATAAAAAATGGCAATAAATCAATCTGAACTTATGTATCACATGTTCAGCAGATTTTTTATTTGTGTTGCAAATATTAATCTTAATTCATTTGTTTCACACACATGCACATGTTATTATTATATAATTGTACATTATTGCCCGCGCACATGATGTAATGTAGAAACTATAAATATTACAAGATAGATTGTATAACTGAAAAATATTACATAAGATTTTATGTACAGATTATTGTGAGAAAGATAATAAAATCTGGTAGGTGTTGGTCCATTAAATACGCTTGCAACATATCTATTTGACCAGTTGATTTATACAAAGATTAAAAGTATATAGATTGCCAGAGGAAGTGCTTTGTTACTTATGAGGATTATTCAGTGTATATGATGTGACAGATGGGTGTAGATAAGAATGGTGTTTATTACTTTACAGATCAGCCTTGTAATGGAGACCCAGCACATGACACCTGCCCAGCGGACAGCTTTACAGGTGAGACTGGTCTCAGGTGTTACAATCAGTGTCAGTCATAACATGCTGCAAAAACAGCACATCACATAGTCTACCACTTTCACTTCTTACGGGAGAGGGCATGACAAAATTATGCATCATATTTTAAGGTCAGACTAGACCTATCTTCCATTATTTCTTATTTTTTCCTATCTCCACAATGTGAAGATTTCCACTACGTAATTCCACTTTATTTATTATTTTATATTTTCATGATATATGATGTTTTTCCAATTGGATATATAGTTTCATTCGAAAATATATACTATGACTTAATTAATAAGCATTCAATTGCATTTTGCATGCTATTACATGTATTAAAAGAACAATTCAAAATATTTTAACTTCAAAAATAGCGTGGTAATGCACCCTGAATTTTTGGGTATTACATGTATCTGGTTTAAATGCAAATAAAGAAGAAATAATCAATCAAGGAAAACTATCTAAAACTGAGGAACATTGCATGTGTCCTTAATGCAATGAATAAATGACAAGAAGAAAGAGGTATAGCGCACTCAGTACCGTATACGATATCGCGTACAATATACCGGTTCCACTTTTGCAAACTTCAGACATTCTCAATATTATACAATATTTAGTGAAATATATTTGAATAAAGGCAAATTTCACAATTTCCAGGTTAAAAGAGTCATACTTATTTTACACAACATCATTAAAATCTTTATGTTTTCTAAGAAATATATAAGAAAATAGTTAGTATACAATAAAAAGTTTGATACTTGAGTAGTTGAACCACTTTAAACCAAAGAAATGCGATTAAAATTATGTTCTACAGGTATTGCAGTACACGTTTACATTGAATTTATTTTGGTTTAACGTGGTCTTCATACTGAAAATTAGATAAATATTTCAGTTAATGGCTTATCATATACATTCATGTATATAGCCAAATATATTGGAAATTCATTCAATAAATGTGTTGTATGCGTGGCAGAGTGGTAACGTATATGTCTTTTTGATTTTGCGGTCGCTGGATCGATTCCACCTAATAGTAAATTTTTTTTCCTTTCACCCAAACAGTGATAAGAATAGAAAGTTTTAATAACATGTATCTACCAATCTTCTGTGGTTTTCAAAAATTCTCATGTATAATTCTGAGTATGAGCACATCCAACATGAACTGATCTCTTTAGAATAACACTACGCTCTGTTTACACTTGAATTCACTGCATTTTGCTTGAAGTGATAATGATTTAGATTATACAGAGTTCTAATATTAATTTATTGATGCAGGTTTTTTTTAATTTATCGAAAATCATATTGCGACAGGTACCTGTATCTATTTTTAGTAAAAAATATTTTCCGTTCAAACACGGGTGTAGGCGAAATACTGGGAAAAGGCGCTATACCTCTTTACAATTGTAGGAAAATACTACAAAAAACACAGAAAGCTATAGTAAACATATAATTTGAGTGTTTGGACCATAGAATTTTTCTCATCATTGTTACAATTATATGGCTTCAGTTGTATAAATGCTTAAACCATTTGCTTAGTTTTTCTTTTTTTAAATTAAAGATACGCAAATTTATATATACATGTACGGTAGAATTTTATAATTTTTTTTCTAGCATGCCAATGCCAACTCTGTGGGCTACTTCATCACACAAGATTCATCGTTTGGAAACCTAATACTTCCTGTTTTACCCAGATTTAATGAAAAATAACATTTGTTCATCCTTGTTTTCATTGTATATACCACTGACTCATTTTTTCATTAAAATCATTTTTGTAAAACAGTGTTCCACTCTTTTATTACAGAATGTGTTGAGTATGCTATGTTAGGTATTTCCAGGCCATAGAGCCAGCTATGCTGATGCCCAGTGTTTGTGGTATTAAGGTACCTCACTGCACCTAGACTTATACTTTTTGAGACACTACGTCACAAGATGGCGATTTAAATGTTTTGTTAAACTGTTTATATCGTTCGATTGGGTTGTATATCGTCGTAGCTCAGTGGTTAAAGTATTTGGCTTCTGAACTGCAGATCATGAGTTCGATTCCGCCTGGAGCTTTTGTTCATGTTAACTAAATTAAATTTTTGAAATGTAATTTTTCATCCAAAATTGCACATTTATTTGCCTATTTGACTTAAATACTTCTTATCCATTATGATATATATCATAATCAAGTAATTTTCTGCCGGTTTGAGAAAATATTTCAAGGTGTAGTGAGCCATCTTAAAGGCGCATGGTCACGATTTTGGTCAATTTCTATTTTTCTGTTTTTATTATTTACAATGCTTTAGGACTGCATTTCCAATGACCAAATGAAATTGAAGAGTCAGTAGTGAAGTTATAAGATTCTTTGCCATGTAAACAAGGCTCGTGTCCTGTTTTTGTTTACATTAATTCAATATACCAGTAAAAGTTCTTTTTCAAGCTGATTTTTCCATCTTATTATTCATTTTAAGCATAAATAAACAGATCTTAATGTTTACCACATTCTTTTTCGGTCTAAAACTGGAGTTTTCACTTCAACGTTCAAAATGTAAACAAAAGCTTTGTTTACATGGCAAAGAATTGTAAGCTCTGTAACTCGCTTTTAACTCAACGAATGACACTTAAATTTTGGCTGCCTATTAAAAATGCCTTACTGAAGCATTGTAAACATTAAAATCGGGAAAATAATTTTTGACCAAAATCGTGACCATGCCCCTTTAAGCAGTTAATGTTATGGACACTCCCTGTCTAGGACAGTACCAGTCTACCATAAGTAACTCTCCGCAGAAGTTGAAATGAAACAATGCAGATAAAGGGCCTTGTCCAAGCACACAACTCGCGAACATCAAGTGCTGGTTGCAGGATTACGACTTGAAAAACCTTCTTGTAAAAACTGGTATACAATGAATGAATGTAAAATACACTATTAAATGTAAATGATTTTTCGTTCATAGTTTATTGCCCTTTTTTCGGCCACACTTGGTCATAAAACATTGGTATCCAAGCACAACGGGTAATACGTTACATACAAAAACCAATATGCAGGCCAGTGTTAATGTCATTAATGATGTACACTACATGCATATTCATTACAAATTGCTTTGGCAAGGTTTGACCACATAACCTAACAGGCAATTATATAAATCTTTTTCTAACCGGTAAACCTTTTAATATGGTAGATGTAAGTTTATTGATCAAATCATGATCTCAAGGGGGGTTAAAAATCATCATAGAAACAAATTAATTTAAAACATTTAAAACCTTTATTTTTTTTTCATGTGAACACAGAGGCTAGAATATTATATTCTATGTAGTAGCAAGCTGATCTCTAAGAGTTGCAAACTTTTTCTATCATGACCCTTTGAATAAGGAAGGGACCCACATGGGGGGGGGGTGCAGGTCATAGAGAGGCTACGAGGTTGGGGGTCCAATTTTTCTTGGAATATTTTAATTTTTCTTGACATTCCATTTAAATCCTATAAGAACATATGATATGCCGTTGTTAGAGAGACTGTAGATATTCTGGATATATTTCATTCGTAATAATTTGAAAAATTGATTTTCTTCATATTTCATTAAAAATGCAATTTTTTTTATCATATTTATATCAAATTTAAACTTCCATAATTCTATTATATATAATAAATACAAGGTTTTGTTATCTCACATTTGATAAAATATGCAGGCTCCATTCATTTACTAGATCGTGAGGTCAAAGAGAGGGCACGCATGTCTTGGGATGTCCTATCTATACATTGAAACAAGATTATTTAAAAAAAAAAATATTGATGGGGGCGATTAATATTTTACAACTAGTAATAAGAAGTTTTAAGTTTATTAATACCATAACTCTTTCATGCATTTAATCGGTAAAGCTACCGCAATTGACTACACTTACTTGGATCAAACTTAGGTTTGAGTTTGACATGGTTACTCATACTAGCAATATGGCCCATGGGCCTATTGTTCAAACTTTGCAAAAACTAAATAAAACGAATAAAAAAAAATCTAAAAAGTTTTTTAGGTGGTGCATATAGTTGACAAATCGTTATATTTCCATGGGGGGGGAGGGCTGGGTGTCGGACGGTTATTTAAGTTTGCCAGGAGGGCCGAGGAATATTTTTGGTAATTTTATAATGAAATTTGAATTTTGCAGGGACCCCCCCCCCCCTCTTGACCCGCGCATGATTTCTTCAGCGTCATTTTTGGTTGTTTGTATTAATATGTTGGCTGATCATATTATTTATAAAACATTCATACTGTACACGGACACACTCAACACTTCCTAAATGCACTAGCACAGTGAAGTGAATATGTTTTGAAGTACATACATCGTACAATGTATGCTCATACAAGAAACATGGGTTGTCCTGCAGATTAAGAAATAACAGGCACAGGTGTACCGAAATGAGCAATGTTACTCATTTATTGCGGTTGGACGAATAACTAATATTGAGGCAATTTCAGAACCAAAACATTGTTACAAATGCTGTATAGAGTCAAATGATTTGGTTGAAAGGTTTACTTTGACGTTAACAGATATGGCTTGAAATTATCTAACATTATAGTCGGCATAAAAATCTCTTATACATGTAGTCATCGTATGAGTTACGGAGAATAATAACTACTGTCTCAAATGATGCCGGTAAGAATTGCACACGATAGGTGATACAATATGTGTAGATTCACAAGGTCATTTTATCGGAACATCAAGCAATAAATGTATACCTCCAAGGTAGCAATATGAAATACTGGTCACAAGTCACAGTATGGACAAGCATTGAACAGCACATCTTCGCTATGCAAGTGTCCGTTTCATCTGAGAAAAACGAATCGGACAGTTGGCTAGCGAAGATGGGAACATAATGGTTTTCAATAATTTTAACCTTGACCTTTTACATAATGATTTCAAAGTCAATAACGGTCATCTAAACAATAAGGGGCATCTGTGTACCAAGTTTGGTTTTTGTTCAGCAAAAGGTCGGGCAGCACTTAGTCTACTAAGTAGTTTTAGCTTTGACCGCGTGGCCAATACATCAGCCATTTACTCTTTAGGGGTAACTTACTTGGATATACCAAAATTGAAGCATGTCAAGCAAAGGCTTTTTAAGATGTTGATGGGACCAAAAAGACCCGTGGACAGATGCGAAGCAATATGCCAACACAAAGCCAAAACAACAAAAATGAGGCATGGCGTTCAGATGAGTAACACATTCCATTCTATATTTTTAATCTCAGTATTATTCAAATCATACAATTGAAAATTTAAAGCATTCACCTATACCTACGAGTTTAATCGTCAACTCTGTGAATTTATTTTTAGAAATCGTGAAAATATCAGAAATAAAGAACTTGGGGGAATAAGCCGAGGCATATGCCCACGAGTTGCCACAACCCTATCACTAGTAAATTTCAAATGACAATGACGCATTTAGTATATTATATGTGTATTAACTTCAAATATTTTTATACCTATGCCTACATATCTCCAGAGAATTTATTATGTGCGTGTATATGGAATTAAGAATTCCTATCTTTTGTCTTAAAGTCCATAATTTGTAACAAGTAACACGTTTATTTTTAGAAATAATACTATAAAACTGATTTAATTAGCATTAACTAAAAATCTATAAAATAATTAAGTGCATGTGTTTAATTCATAATAACGCAATTTTTACTTTCTTTACATCAAATGAGTTTTTCGAATTTAAACAAAGTAAACAAAGATATAAAAAAATATTTACAACACGGAATCGAACACCTACTTCAATATAGTTATATTCAAAGAACTCCTCGCTAACCGCTACACCACGGAATCACATGTTTGAATCCATTTAAATAACAGACTCAATTTAGTATTGCGCAAACATAATTCGGTCTTTGCCATTTGATGATCATCTTGAAAATTGAATAAAGAAAACTTGCTTTTTATCATAGAGTGGGTCTTGGTACCATTTTTTTTTTTAAATTAAAAAAGATAGACAATTACATGCTTTATCAATATGCGTTCTTTAAAAAATGGTATGATGACCCACTCTATAAAAAACTACAGTCTGAACATTCGATTTCATTAGCATTTTGTTGCTCAATTAGCATATACATATTTTGATGTCTTCATATCAATCAAATTTGAAGCCAGTTTATGAAGGTTTTGGCAATACTGAATGAAAATGATTACATATGTTTAAAAAAGTAACAAAATTGATATTTGTATGAAAAAAAAATTTGGGCTTTTCAAATGGACTTAAGTGGTTTTATGCCTCGGCTTATTCCCCCACGTTCTTTACCTGAAATATTACACTTAATGACCAAAACCGTACTCAGGTAATTATAAATCGTTTAAGATGTGCCAGGAAATGACTAATACTATATGTTTTTACTGAACTTATCACATTTTTTAAATTCAGGTTCGTAATGTTTTTATAACGTTTCCGTTTTTTAAGAATCAATAAATTCAAACGCACTTCATTTTTTTCCAAATCCATCATGACATTGCAATCACGATATAATGAGAACAAATGAAGAAAAAAATTTTTTTTTTGTTTGATGAGGTCACATAAGGAAGTATATAAATCCTTCACAATCTTTGTGTTAAAAACAAGATCAATAATCTAAGAATCTCTAGGTCTTGTACACATAATATATAATAATAATATTATTATTTTTGACAGTAATTAACCTGTAAATTCGAAGAATATTTAAAAGTATTGTGAAGGACATTTGGCACAGAAATATCTCGATCAACCGTAATATTCAAAGATATAATTAATTCCATCAAACTATGTATGAGTAATCGAAATATTTCTAAAAATTGTACCAAGAGAGACTCTCTGCTTGTCGGAGATTTACGGAGACAGCCGCGCGTCTGGTTGAACGAGACTATATATTGAACTCTGGCGTATGAAATACATACGACAAAAAATATCTAAATTGTTCGTAGTATTTAAAATCTGACTATTTTCAAGGGGTTTATTCCCACGTAGCTAAAATTATGAAATTCTTATTCCCACATAGCTAAAATTGTGATTTTCACACCTGAGTGAGCATTGAGTATAGTCTGTTTTAGGTGTAAACTACCTGTATAAAAATCACCTGTGATATATTATTAGATATTCTTGACAATATGGATTTACATTGTTTTAAAAATTTAAATTTAAGTACTATCAATTATTGAATGGTTTCATATTTATAAATTGAGTAAATAAGATAAAGTTTAAAAAAAAAATAAATAAATAAAATAAAATAAATTTAATAAGCCTAGCAAGCAATTGCTTAAATAAACAACACACCGCAGTACATGTATATGATACTAGTATTCAAAATAAGTTATAAGTGGCAAACAAATTAAGTTTGTTGTTGATTATGCAATTTTTCAGAATAAACTTTAAAGGGGCATGGTAACGATTTCGGTTAAAATTTTACTTTTCCGTTTTTAATGTTTACAATGATTCAGCAAGGCATTTCTAATATCTCCTAAAGCTAATCGGCAAAAAGAAAAATAATGCAGCCTGAAAAAAAGCGTTTTCTGGTATATTGAACCAATGAAAACAAAAACATTGCACGCGCCTTGTTTACATAACAAAGAATTGTGAGTTCTTTATATTGCTTATATCTCTACAACTGACACTCAAAGTCTGGTTGGTCATTAGAAATGCATTACTAAAGCATTGTAAACAATAAAAATAGAAAAATTAAATTTGATTAATATCGTGTCCATGCCCATTAAATGCAACTATGTCTGTTTCCCTTTTCAATTTCAATTTAATTTCAATTTCAATTCATTTATTTTTCTATTGTATAAAACAACATAGATAAAATATACAATACAGACAATATTATACAAAAAGCAAGTATGTACACTGTACACATCAACCTGGAGAGTTGACTCTCTTATTTATTATATTGATGAATTTACTTAAGTTATTAATAACAGCTAATTTTTTACATGAAAAAAAATCATAAAATTTGAAAGCACTAGATGATACCCCGCGCAAGCGCGGGGATTAACAATAATTCACATATATTATATTATATTCACATATTATATTATAATACAATGCTTAATATGTTAAACCAGGTATTTTTGTTCATTTTTCTATGTATTGTGTCCGAAATTTTTCTTAATTGCTTTTCTTAAAATATTCTAAAAATTGAAATAAAAAAACCAATTGCGTGGCTGAAAATTTAGAGGAGAGGACAGGGATGAAAATCTAAGCTGAAATGGAGTATATACACATGAACATGTACATGACCTTAATTCTTTTTGTTGCAGCTGACTGGGAAAAAAATAGACTATTATCTTATTTCAAACCAGAGTGTGGGTGTATAGAGCGTGGTACATGTATCTCTTTTTAGAACTTTGTTCCCTATGTCAAATTTCACTTATTATTGCCCAAAATAAGAAATTTAAATAAAACACTGTCAACAAATTAATTTATAAGGTTTACTACCAATCTGTCGTGGTATAAAAAAATGTATGTTATTTAAAAACGTGTACGCACTTTTCGCCATAGTGTTAAAGGTATATGTGGCGTATTTTTAGTGAATAACAATAATAAGATCTGATTATTTGCTTCATTTCTTTACTTAAAGATAGGACTTTCACACAAATTACGCTTTATAAGTCGATACAAGAAGTCAAAAAAATATTTTTTATTTTTTACCGACACGGTAAAAAATACAAAGATTTGAATAACCCCGCCTTAAATGGGTCACGTGACATCCATCTTGGTCTATCAACAAGAATGGCGACGACGAGAATGATAGGTATACCGTTAAGTTTGGCAGATTTGACAATGAAAGAAAAAAGAGACAGACTGACAAGGATAGGAGCAAAGGGAAAATTGTCATCGGAGACCATGTAGATTGATGGAACAGGAATTAAAGCCGAATTAAACTTAAGTTTCCATGATGAAGTTGTAGGGGTTTTGATATTCAGGTTCGTGCTCCATGTGTCCCGTGTCTTTACTTTATAAGTTTTAAACCACAAGTGGATTTTCGTTTAGAGGAATTTTTGAATAAAGAATAAATAAACACTCTCAGTACATGCATCCCTCATGGAGAGGGGTATTTACTCCGTTTACCAGTGTTTACCGTGTCGATGATGCTTAAATCGTGCTTCGTCTTTATTACACTTAATAAACAATTTATATCGTTCTACATTAATGAATATCGGAATAATAATGCTTCGAGTATCATCTGATATAAGAATTATTTAATTTAAGACATGAAAAACGTGATTCTAATTTGTAAACAAACTCTTCTTCCATCGTGTTTTCATGCTAGGTTTTCCCGCACTCATGCGCAGTGGCGTTGTAAATGGCGGATTACATTAATATTCATCAGACGTGTAGCAAAGTTTAGAGACAAATAACTAAAGACAGAACATGTTTTATGGGCCTAGAGTTTGTAAAACGTCTAATTATAAGAAGTATGATGTATAATTTTACTCAAACTCATGTCAAAAATTTTACTCCAAATACGCCACATATACCTTTAATAGTCAACCCCATTTTTTTGGCATCCCGTTCTGTAAAGTTCTTTCCATCAAAAATAAAATCGTGTCTATTGGCCCATTTTATTTATTAATTTTTTTGTATTAACCAGATGTCCGATCTGCCCACAAAACAATGGTGACTCATCCTACATTCTCCAACATGACGTTAATTAGCCAAACCGCGTTCTTGGTTACCCCGTTCTGGAAAGTTCTATTTATCAAAACAAAAATCGCACATTCAAGAAACGAATTGGCTCATTTTATTTATTCAACATTTGTCAAATCTCAATTCTTATGTATACCCGAAATAGGTTCCCAGGATATATATTCACTCTTTACATAATCTTTCAATATTATTTCATTGTAAGTATATTTTTTGATACAAACTCCCACTGACTTGGATCCGCCAAAGCGTGTCCACCACCTTACTCACATATTTGCTATTTCGGGCTGGTTTATCGAAAATGAAAGTAGGTTTTTAATTTATCTTACAATAATTACTTACCAGGTAAAATTCAATTATAGCTTACGGACATCAACTCACACATGTTGAAATGCCCAAGGTGTGAGCAGTTACTCGGGTGCAGGCATTTCGAAGTTTATTGGCAAAATGCCTTAATTTATAAGTATAGATTTGGTCGTCTAAAAAACATTGGTTGTAAATAGGCTTTTTCTATAATCTTTTAAATCTGGACATTTCATAATATAGTGATATTTATCGCCAATGTTATTTTTACATAAATTACAAATCGTTGATTTCTAGATATATTGTTTCATCTGCCTGTCTCAATTGGCAGTTTATGACTGCTTGTTCTAAATTTAACATTTTAAATCCAATTTTCATTTTCTACATAATTATGCGTCAACCAAACATCATTAGCTTAGAGCACATTCATGTAAAATATTCTGTATACATCACTCAAAAGAATGAAAATTGATTAATTTTATATAAAATAAAATTTACCTAGATTAATCATAAACCAACCCTTTTTAATTGTTAAATTTTACATCTAATACATGAATTTAATTAATAATTTGTTTATTTTTAACATAATATTTAAAAATGTGTCTGTGATTTTTTTTTCATTTAATTATAAATTTACCTTAGGTCAATAATTGAACAGACTATAATTCACCTGTAATTAATTTCCTTTGATCTTTGACACCCTTACCTGTGCACCATTCCCACCTAGCAAAAATCAGTCATCCATAGAAAATTCAGAATTTTAGCTAAGTGGGAAGACACCTTTTCAAGGTATTTATAAATACGTTTTCTTGAAAAACAATGGTTCAGTATACATTACACCGAATTTATCTATTATTTTCAAGAACTAACTCTTGTCAGCGGTGATTATTTGTGCTTAGGTCCAAACACTGTTTTCAGTTCCGGTTTGCCAGAGTAGGAGAGTTGATTAAAATGAGTGTTTGAGAATGCGTATTTTTCCAATTGGGCTTAAATCAAGAAACTTCAGCCTCATTTAAATGTATCAAATATAATGACAATTGACATCCGTGTTTTACATTCTATGAAAGAGTAATTAGCACTGAATCAACAATTCAAGTAAACATTAAGCCATGAACAACGTCTATCAATAAATAAAGTAGTAATTGATTGCAAGAGCTCCGATTGCACATCCCATTTCATAAAAATGCCAGCATAGCTCATAATGCCATAACTATATGTTAACTGAAAACCGAAGATTAAAATATTTAAAAAAACCAACAAAACCAATTCCTCGATTTGTTAAACGTTTTATCAAATGAAAATACCCATATACCTGATTAGCAATGGTGCATTTGTCAAATGTCCAATAAGAACATTTGATCCAAAAGTAATGTCACACTATGCACCGCGTTTCACAATGGCGCTGTATTGTATAAAATGATACATCAAAATTTTCATTATCAAATTCTAATTTGAAGTAAAATTTTGATCAAATTTCGTTGAACACTTAACAAGATATTGATGTTTATAGCATGATATATATACGTGACATCGCCGCGTCGTGAATTTACGTCTTTTTTAAGGTTTGTATTTATGAATAAATTAAACATGCTTCAAAATTTGAAAAAGCCCCAAACAACACAATATTTTGAAACAGATATATCATAGACTTTTTCTAACTGTTTTAAAAAATTAGGGACCGTTAGCGTCCATTTCGGATAACTACGCAATGCCTTTTGTCTCTGGATCAAGGAATAAAAAGACTTGACAAGCGAATAGTGATAAGGGGCAATTTTGCTTCGATGGGTGGAAATCACTAGAAAATGTACTTGGAATTAACATATCAACCTAAAATTGAGAGCGAGTGAGCAGGGTACCCTAAACCTGGTTCCAATATCTAATAAAATCATATGTCATGTTAATAAATAAATAGACAGAAGATATACTCTCTGAATGAAAGTTAAAACTAGGTTCTTGCGTCATGAGCTATATCATAAAGCTACGTTCATGACTTCTTGAAGAGACCTCGACAAACTGATCGCACATTAAATAATATCCTATATATTACCTCATCGATTACAAAAAAGAGTAATTAGTCACTTTATGGGAAAAAAGTGGGAAAAAAATGTAAAATAGAGCATCGTGGCCAATTTATATAGAGTACTAAATTACGAAATTCTACCATGCAGAACGCCAAAGATCTAGAAATGACGTCGCTAGTGTGCGGCGACTATCCTTCCTTCACGCTCTACAAAATATATTACCTTCAGAAATATTTATCATAATGCATTAAAATTTTCAGATCTGAATTGAGTTAGGTAGATATCTCAAAGCACAAGTTTTTGTCTCTTAACGCGGATTTTTCACGATTTTATCGCATCTGTGACATTACTTTTGGATCAACCCTCGTACAAGTCTCCATATCTCCATATTTAATTCAAACTGTGTCAAAATATTGTTATCTTGGTTTAACTTTAAAATGTAATGGAAGTTTCAGCTACAACAGTTCTCATGGAAAAGTGTCTATTTGACACTATATAGTAACACCAGTCCTCTATTGTAGTGAGATATGGTGTTTATTTACTAAAATTGATGAAAATTCTGTTATAGAATAATTTCACATGAAATTCATTAAGGAAATTTTAGGTGTACACAGAACTACTAATGTCCCTTGCAGAGCAGAACTAGGTAGACTACCTTTAAAGGGGCATGGTTACGATTTTGGTAAAAAATTATTTTCCCGATTTTAATGTTTACAATGCTTAAGTAAGGCGATTTTAATTGGCAACCAAAATTTAAGTCTCATTCGTTGAGTTATAAGCAAGTTACAGAGCTTACACTTCTTTGCTACGTAAACAAAGCTTTTGTTTACATTTTGAACGTTAAAATTAAAACTCCAGTATTAGACCGAAAATGAATGTTGTAAACGTTAAGATGTGTTTTTTCATGCTTAAAATGAATAAGAAGATAGAAAAATCAGCTTGAAAAAGAACTTTTACCGGTATATTGAACTAATGTAAACAAAAACAGGGCACGAGCCTTGTTTACATGACAAAGAATTGTGAGCCCTGTATCTTGCTTATAACTTCACTACTGACTCTCCAATTTCATTTGGTCATTGGAAATGCATTCCTAAAGCATTGTAAATAATGAAAACAGAAAAATAGAATTTGACCAAAATCGTGACCATGCCCCTTTAAAGCCAAATGGACAAAATGCATTTCTTCAATTATTAACAATTTAGGGTTTACATATATTATCGACAGAGGTAGTTCAATAAAACCTCTTCTATCAATAACAGACCAGTGTGTACAGGAAGAACATTCAAAAATTTTAGTTCATCAAAGCTTAAATTTTATCAAGTTGTTTTTGGGTAATTTTTAACGGTGTTCTTATGTTGATGTTATGAAAGGAAAGTATAGAGATCAGTTTTTAGTAGTTTAAAATTAAGCTCACATAATCTTGCTATAGAAAAAGGTAGACACTTATCTATTCTAAAGCATGAAAGACTTTGTAACTATTGTAACACTATAGCAATTGAAGATGAATTTGATTTTTTTATTCAGCTGTTCTAAAAATATTCATTTGAGGACAGTTTTTGAAAGAAATTTATATACATGTTTTCATACTAGAAATAATTTTTAAAAAATGTCAGATATCCTTAAGACTAAGTTCTGTTTTAATAGTAAATCTTCAATAGTGTTGAAAATAGCTCTCATTTATCAATAAAAGTACATCATTATGTCGATGATCATACAGAAACAGTGCACAAGCTTAATTGTCAGAACTATTTTCCTCTCATGTGAATGTAATTATACATGTATATCTTTCATACTGATATGTAATAAAAACAATACTTCTGTTTATGCATATATTGGGCCTTTGCCAGTTATTGAAATTGTGTTTGTGCCAATAATATATTTGTATTTGTATAGTTAAAAACTTCGTGACATACTATATTATAGTTTGCAGAAAACGGCGAAGAAGGCAAGAGCATCAGTAATGTTTCTTAATTGTTTATCAGGTCTGCGTGATAATTATAACATTTACCACTAGAAGATAGTGTATTAATTCATCAACTGTTAACAAAGATTTTTATTAACATTGAATTTCTCAATTCAATTTTGTATTTTCATTTTTTTTTTCATAGTTCTGATACACTCCAAAGCTTAAAGCAAATAAAGAATGCCTACGTTCAATACTAATTGTAATTAAGTATATATATAGTAAAATTGTTTTTGTCTATTAACATAGATTACCCTCTCTAACACGGCTAGAGAATATGTGAGTATTGTTCTACCGCAATACTTTGTGATGTTACTAGATGATATCCCGCGCAAGCGCGGGAATTAACACTTTACACATTATTATAATACATGTACTTAACATGTTGAACCATATTTTTTTCATATTTGTATACACTTCAGGCACGTAGCATCGTTTTTTAAAGTGGGAGGGGGGGGCGCAGACTCATCCAAAAAAACAAACCAAAAACCAGGAAATCCTAATCCGTGGGTGGGGGGGGGAGTGGGCAACTCCATGTTAATTCAATTTTTGGCATGTAAATTTAAGAAAAATCCCCCCCTTGATGATACGTGCCTGCACTTTGTCCACATTTTTCCTTATCTTAATCCCATGAATCCTTTAAAAGTGAAATAAAAAAAACTGCACTGAGGAGCGGGCAGGGATGAAGAATCTAAACTGAAATGGATGATATACACATGTACGTGGCCTTTATCCGGTTTGTTGCAGCTGTGGAAATAAAAACCCCAACTTTTCTTATTCTACGTGTATTTATTTCAAACCAGTGAATGGTGTTTAGTGTATCTCTCTCTAAATTTGGTTCTTTCTGTCAATTTTCAATATAATTTCTATAACTGTCGCAAATAAGAATTTCAGATAAAAGAAAAACAATCTGGAGAGGGGGGAATCCCCATTAAACCCTGCCGTTTTATGCATATATATCATTTATCCATACCGTATAGCAATCGCAACTTCCCGATTGACAGTATATAAACGTAGAATATATTTATCTGTTCATTAATGTTTTAGGTGTGCAACCAATCTGTCGTGGTACAAGGTTAGCTTTTTAAAAAGCTAACAAAGTCAGCCAGCGGAATTTTAATGTTAGGTCAAAAGTGAATACGCAATCTATTAAAACACACGCTAATAATTTCCAGAACAATAATACATGTAGATATGCGGGTGCACATTTAGTTTGCACCCTTATTTTTTTGGCTGTACATAGTACATGTAGGTGAGGAGATAGGCGTGTAGCGGGGTATACAACAATGTATGACTGCACAATTAATACCTAAAGTTGTAACTTTGCAAACATAGTGGTGTCGTCGCAAACCACTGACTACCAATATATTTTCTTTCCAATCTCATGAAGAGAGTCGGGAAGATACATGTATACGGGGACTCCGGATTGTGGTTGCAGATGATTCCCACTGACAGTCTTCCAATACATCGATGCGCAGTTTGACCTAGAAACTGACCAGTTTCATAACTTCTTCGAATTTCTCTAACACAAACTGTCTAATTCTTTCCCAGAATTCCAATTTACGCAAGCGCAATTGATGTTTCATCCTAACTTAATTAGTCAGCCCAATGAAAATGTATGAATTCAAATTAAAACACGCTAGGTTAATTATGCATTATTATCCATTTGCATGCATATTTCAATCCAAAGTTGTCAGATTCAAAGTAGCTGGTCAAAGCCGATGGTTAACTTTCCAAACACTTTCTGCCATGATGTCTATTAGTCAACCCATTTCTAGGCATCCCGTTCTGGAAACTTCTTTCCATTAATACTAAAATCGTATTAATTGTTCCATTTTACTTATTAACTTTGTGTATTAATCGAAGTCCGATTCAATTTTAAGGTACCTGCCCGCGATGCATGATGAACTCGTCCTACACATTTCGGTACATGTAATTAGTCAATCCGCGTTCTTGGTTCTGGAAAGTTCTATCTCATTCTCTCGCCAGTTGTCGTGCTTCGCAAGCGAATGAGTATCAAAACTAAAATCGCCCACTAAAGAAACGAATTGACTTATTTTATTTATTCAACATTTGTCAACTTTTATATATTCTCTAAATAGGCTCACAGTAAATATATTCACTCTATTCGTTATCATTCAATATTATTTCATTGCAAGTATTTATTTTGATCGAGACTATCCCTGACTTGGATCCGCCAAAGCGTCTCCACCACCTTACTCTCATTTTTGCTATTTCAGGCTTGTTTAGTAGTCAGCCCGCGGGCTGACTAATTAAGTTAGGATGAAACTTCAATTGCGCTTGCGTAAATTGGAATTCTGGGAATGAACTAGACAGTTCATGTGAGAGAAATTCGAAGAAGTTATGAAACTGGTCAGTTTCTAGGTCAAACTGCGCATCGATGTATTGGAAGACTGTCAATGGGAATCGTCTGCAGCCATACTGCAGTAGTCCAGTCCGCGTTTATCTTCCCGACTTTTCTTAATTAGTCAGCCCGCGGGCTGACTATATTAAGTTAGGACAAGGTTAGCTTTTTAAAAAGCTAAGAAAGTCAGCCAGCGGAATATTAATTTTAGGATAAAAGCGAATACACAATCTTTTAAAATAGAAGATATACACATTCAAAAACAATCATAATATACAGGTGAACATTCAGTTTGCACCTTTATTTTCTAAGGCTGTAGGTGAGGAGACAAGCGTGTTGCGGTGTACATACAGTGTACAGAGTATAACTGCACACCTACTTATTATTTAAAGTTGTAACTTGGCTAAAATTGCTCTCTGAATTTTATAGTCCCGTCGCAAACCACTGCCAGTATATATACTTTCTCTAATCTTGCTAAGAGAGTCGGGAAGATATATATGCGGACTCGGGACCACGACTGCGGATGATACCCGCGGACAGTCTTCCAATACGATGATGCGCAGTTTGACCTAAAAACTGACCTGTTTCATAACTTATACGAATTTCTCTAACGCGGACTGTCTAATTTCTTCCCAGAATTCCAATTCACGCAAGCGCAATTGAAGTTTCATTACCGTCTTCCTTGGAAGACGGTATAAAGAGTTGAAATAATTTACAGTCTCCGGGTTGTGCACTTCCTCTCCTTTGTGATTGGTAGAAAATACATGATGTGAAAATTTACATTTATTTCATTGGTTGAAAAACTGGTCGGTGCAAGGGAGATAATTTTCTGATGATCTTTTTTACGTACGACTTAACAATTTTCGTAGATTTTAAATCTTAAAAAGTGAGAAAACGAAAAAAGCAATAAAATTACCTATCGATGAAATTCAGGCTTTATTTTTTCAGTACAACTAGTTGAAAGCAATGTTCTATAATATCTATTGAAATATTTTGTTCTTTTCTTTTTGGATTGTTTATGCAAGTACAAAAATGTGAAAATTTGATACGGTATGTCTAATATCAGTAAAAAAGATACGGTATCGGGTAAAACTAGACCCATTTTAACAGGAGCTTGAACTTTGGGTAGTTGTGGCAAACAGCATTGTGACATAGGCCTGTCTATTTCATTGCTGGCCATACAACCATGGCTCTTTGAAATCAACTAGATTTGTCTGGCTTGGATCGAGCTAAGACTACGCAATCGGTGTATATTTCGCTTGAAACCAGCGTCACTTTTAACTTGTTTTGACGCAAGAATAGATAGTTACGTCCTACTGAAAGTCCAAGGTCTTGTTAAAATGGTTCTAATATCAGTAAAACAAGTGCTGAATGCTGTTGTATTAAGTTTGTTTTTATTAAAATAATACGACCCTTCCTAAGATCTCTTTTTCCCTACTATAGTCGATCTCAACGTGGTACGCATTTCTCAACTGATTTTAGGCACGCACGCTTAAGGTACATAAAAAAAAATTCAAAAGCCATTGCATGTAGAGGAAGGCGGCCTTATATATAAAAAAAGAATTGAATTTTCTTTGATAACTTAATGCTGTTTAAAGTTTGCTCTAAAGACGGTAAGCTTTTTTAAAAAGCTAAACTTGTCCTAACTTAATTAGTCAGCCCGCGCTGACTAATGAAACTTCAACTGCGCCTGCGTAAATTGGAATTCTGGGAAGAAATTAGACAGTTTGTGTTAGAAAAATTCGAAGACGTTATGAAACCAGTCAGTTTCTAGGTCAAACTGCGCATCAATGTATTAGAAGACGGTCAATGGATTTCGTCTGCAGCCACAGTCCGGAGTCCGCGTACAGTGTATATCTTCCCAACTCTCTTAGTGCGATGTTGGAAGTAGTTTGCCACCAGACTATAATTCATGATCAGAGAGCTATGTCCACAAAATTACAACTTTAGGTATTAAGTAGGTGCATGTGCAGTCATACTTAGCATGTACATCGCTACACGCTCATCTCCTCACCTACATGTACAGCCATAATGATAAGGCTGCAAACTAAAATTCGCATATTATTATTGTTCTGGAAACTATTTATCTAGTATTTTAATAGATTGTGTATTCACTTTTGCCCTTAAATTGAAATTCCGCTGGCTGACTTTCTTAGCTTTTTAAAAAGCTAGCCTTGTGAGATAAGAAAGTAAACATATTTGTAGTGGTTTGCGACGAGACCACTATGTTTGCAAAGTAACAACTTTAAGTATAAGTGTGGAGTCATACATAGCTGTACACCGCTACACGCCTATCTCCTCACCTACATGTACTATGTACAGCCATAAAAATAAGGGTGCAAACTAAATGTGCACTCGCATAGCTATTATTGTTCTGGAAATTTTTTATCTTGTGTTTTAATAGATTGCGTATTCACTTTTGACCTAAAATTAAAATTTCGCTGGCTGACTTTCTTAGCTTTTTAAAAAGCTAGCCTTGTCGAAAATGAAAGTAGGTTTTTGATTAATTTCACAATAATAACTTAAAGGGACTTGGACACGATTTTACATTAAAATTTTATTTTTCATTATTTATGTATAAAATGGTTAACTTGCACATTTTGAATGATAGACCAATATTTGAATGTTAAAAGTCAAGTTAAAAGAGAGATACTGAGGTAAGAAATCATTGTTATGTAAACAAAGCTCGAGTCTTATATTTGTTTACGAATAATGTAAAGTATGGAATTGCCATTTCTTTGACAAAATAACTCGTGGCAAACAAGGTAAACTGGTTCAATTTGCTCATAAATAATATTATCAACAGAAAAAAGCAACATTTGATTGAAACTTATACCAATAAAACACATGTGTAAACAATAACAAGGCTCGAACTTTGTTTACAAAACAAAGAATTTCAAACTCTGTATCTTGCATATAACTCAATACATGTATTTGACTTTCAAATTTTGACAATGCATTAATAATACCCATATTAACTATTCTAAACATTTAAATTGGAAAAAAAATAAAATTTAAAATTTTGAGCTCAAATCGTGTCCAAGTCCCTTTAACAGATAAAATTCAATTATACCTTACGGACATCATCTCACGTGTGTTGAAATACCATTTTGTAGTTTATTTGCAAAATGCCTTAATTTATCAGTATAGATTGTATACATTTTCAGGAACATTAATTCAAGTAGCTACAGCAATGTATAATTGGATTTAGGCTGTATTTTTAAAGATAACACATAAAAGTATGCTAAAAAAATAATCTTTTTTTTTTTTTGCTAATTATTGTTGAATTAACATTTTCATTTGTCAAGATGTTCGTTCACTATACAACGCCTTTCTTTCCTATAAATCAAAAGAGTAAATCTCCAAAAAAGCGATAATAAATTAATAAAAAATGCAGGAAAAGTCGTAATTGAATTTAACACTGATTCTTTTCTGTAATAATCGCTTTGGAATTGGCTTCGTCATAAATGATGTCAGGTCTCTATATCCAATGACTGTCACCACAGAGCCCTCTCCCCCTCGGGCCCTCGTTGATTGATGGCCTCGGTATCACATATTGCTTCTCTCAGTCTTCTTTCCATACTACAGGATTCTTTACGACTTGTTTTGAGTTGGGATTTTTGTGACTTTTCTGTGATATTTATGCTTGTTCAAAACATCAGTCCGCTTTTATTGTAAAGAAAAGGTAAGAGAACTGTTGAATTTTTTCAACGTATGGGAAGTTAGAGAGACAAAGTGAGAGAAAATCTTATTTTTAGAGAACTTGTCGACAAAAGGGAAGGTTCCTTGTACTTTGACATCTCGTTAAATTCTTAATGAGAAATATCGTTTGTTTTTTTCCTGCGCCTGATTAAATTTGCATTGGTATAAGGCACATCTTAGCGCCAGGTAAGTTCAACTTAAATAATATTACAAAGTTCTTTTCTTTTAATTTTCCCACTTTAGTGAAATTTGCATTTCTTTTTTACTGTGAGAATTAATGTTGAAGAATTGCAATGCTATCTTTCAAATTGTCAAAAAGACAAAAAACTAAATCTCTGCTGTTTCACCGAATTAGGACACAGATAATAAGATCCTCTCTATGTGACAAGCTAGGGCCCGGCATCAGTTTTATGTCCCGGCCACTTGTATAGGTCAGTTAGCTGCCCTGGGGATCATGATTTATTGACTTATATGCACAAAACTTGACCAAATATTTGTTAACATTAATCTTCTTCTTATGACTTTTTGCATGTACGGATCTCACGGACATAAGCACAAAGTGGGGCCATCACAAGGCACGCATGTCGAATACAGAGATAATTGGAGTTCGCCACGAGTAAAGGCGGCTGTCTACTTAAATCTACACAAACTATTTTAAAACTTTTTATTATCATTTCAAACATATAGTGTTTAATTGGTCCATTAATTAGACATATATAGCTTGTTTGTACATACGCCATCCCGCTTCGAATCGCGGTTGCCACGTACAGCTGATAGATAATTCATATTTAATAAATGAGTCGCATTGCTTATTGTTTCTTAACCACCGCGTGCGTATGTTAATAGTAAGAATATATGACGGATGCTCTTTTCTGCTCATGTAATATTTTGACCGCCGGTTATTCTCTTGAAATGTAATGGTTTATCAATTTATTTTCTTGATGTGACATCGAACAAGAATAGCAAATTTGTCAAAGGTCTACTTCCGTTTCATGTTCGATTGACAAATAAGAGAAAATGTTTGGAAAATTTTCTACATCTATATCAATTCATGCGTATTTAAAAAAAATAGATGGCAGGAAAGACACTGCAGTTTAAATTCTATAAAAAAAAAATGAACCATATACATGTACAACTAATTTTTTTAAGGATAAAGAGATGATTTGCAATTGATTACTGATCGATCACAATATTATACAAAGGAGAGCTTTAATGATATGGAGAGGCAGTTGTAGGATACTAATGGAAAGATTGACTGCAAGCAAATTGTTTCACGTGTTACACTAATTGTATGGACAATCGGCAGGTTGTTAGGACAAATGCCTGACTCACGCCCTTTTACACGGGACAGGTATGTTTAAGTTCACGCCTTTTAATGTAACATGTTGAGATCATAAGAAATCTGTTAAATCACTTGTGTAATGAGTACTGTCGGAGTTTAACCACTCCCTTCTCTCAGATCACAATCTCAAATCCCTTATTTTTTTTTTCATTTTCAAATTGCTGAAACAATAGCTGGAAGTAAATATCACTAAAATATATTTCGCACGCATGGTTCGGACTGAGGATATTTGGGGTTGACTTGACCCTTTCTTTATTGCCGCGTCCGTGAAGATGTTGGTCTTTTAGTGGACATTTGATATGATTTATCATGACCAGCAATGGTAGAGAATGTTCTTGTAACATTTGATGACTTTCCTCTGACAGCGGTAATACACGTGTATATGAAATTTCCAACACTTCAACAATAATGCTGAAGTCACACACTAACGTGTTTGATAGGGTTTTCTGGGTTATAGCTTATTGGTTATTTTTATCGGTATTTTCAGATTTTCTCATATTGTGGTTTATTGTGAAAACTTCTTTTTTACCGTCAAAGAAAAACGATCGATTAAAATAGACGATACTGATATGGCGGATATTTAAACATAATTGATGTCTGATTACATCAGAAATGATTGATGGGACATATAAAACAATTTACAAATCAGCCGCCACACAATTTATAGAGGAGACAAAGGCGTTTTGTGATATATACGTTGATATTTCTCTATTGATATATTAACGGAAACTTTGCCATGAACGCTAAATACGACCGTGATCTCTTCTATATCTACGTTAATGGCAAATCGCTATAACATTTACGAGCAAATCATGTTATGCTTAATGTGCAAAATTCCATCCAATGTATGAGAGAGAGAGAGAGAGAGAGAGAGAGAGAACTAAGTAATCTATCAATAATATTGTAGCCAATAATTTATTCGCGTATGATGTTCGATTACCACAAAATGGCACAGTGGTTTAATGGGGGCGGTTAAGAATAATAAATGCTAGATATGTTTCTACTATGTTCTGGCTATAACCAATAAGGGTAAAGGGTAACCAATGTTATCCTTCTAATACTAAATCGAAGTTTTCTACACTTTGAATCACACTGCACAGTCGATCGGAAACCAATGACAGCCTTATATATGCGCATGTCGTTTACCAAAAGAATCTAAATTTTGTACAGGACCCTAACCCTAACAATCGCTTTTACCCGGAAATCACTACATGTAACATGCCCAACGAAAAATATGTAACATATAACCATGATAACGTTTAAAGGGACTTGGACACGTTTTTTTTTTTTTTCGTTTTTAACGTTTAAAATGATTATATGGGTATTTTTAATGCCTCGTCAATATTTGAAAGTCAAATATTGAGTTACAATTAAGCAAGATACAGAGTTTAAAATTCTGTGTTTTGTAAACAAAGCTCGAGTCTTGTTATTGATTACATATGTATTTTATTGGTATACGTTTCAATCAAAAGTTACTTTTTCTGTGGATAATATTATCTATGAACACGTTGAACCAGTTTATTTTGTTTACCACAGGTCATTTGTCAAAGAAATGGTAATTCCTTACTTTACATTATTTGTAAACAAATATAAGACTCAAGCTTTGTTTACATAACAATGAATTTTTACCTCTGTATGTCCCTCTTATTACTTGCCTTCTAACATTCAAATTTTGGTCAACTATTCAAAATGCACTAGTAAACCATTTTATACATTAAAAAAAAACCAAATAACTGTGTCTAGGTCCACAGGAAATCTTGCAATTCGAGAATGCATGTTGGAACATATAATAATGTATTGAAATTTTTTTCGAATCTTAAGCCATAAAATTTAACAATAACTTGAAAGTTCACCAACTGGTTTTTAAATTACCAACATGATGACTGTAGGAAATGAATTATCTGCTTCACATAACACTCATATTACAACTGAGAAGAACTGTACCTTGCATCATTTTCTGGGTTACTAGTAAAGATATTGATGAAATTTTCGTTTCAGGTATTTTTTCTTACAACTTTGTGTTCTGAAATGTATCATTTAACAGAGTTTTGAAAATACCTCAAACATATAATTGATTTCTGAACGAATTACAAAATAATGAATAATGATGACAATATCATATGAAAGGTCAAGGACAAAAATATCATTAAAGGGCGTGACATGCTGACAGAAAGGCAGAGGATTGACATTGATTATAAACCCTGAAACCTATACAATATCTTCAATTAGTGTACAACACACTATACAAACATTACAATGAAAAAGACCTAGGTTCTAGACTCCTCCTCCTCCTCACCCACCCCTAGAAATTGAGGTTTTGAGAAGTTAGTGCCCCTCTTTTTTTAAGACTGTAAATTTTGCAGTAGCCCCCCCCCCCCCCCCTCCCTTTTGAAAAAAAAGTGTTACATGCCTAAGGAATGTCAGTATATCCCACAGCTGGTATATAAGAGCAATGCATTTCCTTCAGTGTTGTCCACCTCATACTCATGAGAGAGATTAACATAACATTACAAGTCAGTTCAACAGGATCTACTACCACCTGACTAATGCTGTACACATCCTTTCATTGTAAATATGTGAAAAGCTATTTACCCAACCAACTTTTTGAAGATGTATGAATACAATTAGAGGAAGGATGTATGAATACAATTAGAGGAAGTACATGTTGTTAACCTAAAGTGTGACACATATGATAAATATATATACTGAAAGCGATTTACCTATACACTCAGAGACAGATCTACATGTTCATCAGTACAAACAAACCCGAGTGCCTTACATATATGGATTTTTCATCATATTTTTCCATATAACTGTAGGAGATTTCTATCACAGGTAGCTTTCCCTCACCCCTGGCTAGAGCATGATGCTCCTCCGGTGCTTGGTTCTCCTTCTGACTCTTTTGATTAGCCAGATAAGTGGGTATGGTCGGGGTGCGCCCGATTGGACCTGTTCTAGTAAGATGCCAAGCCATGGAGGTGTGGCCCAGACATCCCCAGCTACAGACTACCAGATAACTACTAGTGCCAGCACCTACATGCCTGGGGGATCGATAACAGGTATGTACTAGTGCTAATACATGTACCATAGGTAAAAATAAACACAAACCAAAAACAGCAATTTGGTAATTAAAGATGTTTTGGACTTGCATGTGTATGATATATGTTTTTCATTTCATTTTGTATGTTTTATGTTAAATGTATAACAATCAATATGGTCAGGTGATATTTGAAATAAGGAAATAAAGTTCTTTGTGGTGTACCAGGCAAGCGCGTACCAATGTGTATAACCTCAAATGTTAAAAGAAAGAAACGGGAGAACTACAAACATATTAATATTGTTGAAAATCTTAAAACATGAAAATTAAATGGGAGAACATTTCCTTAATGCACATAAAACATCAGTCAATCTAATTCAAGTAATGTCTACATGTAAGCACAGCAATAAACAAAAAAACCTAAACAAGAATAATCACTCGTTCATCTTAATGATGGAAAGCAATGCAGATCATTACCGTGCCTATGTATATCATATAGTCACATAAATTACAACTAATTACTAGTTTTCATAATCAATGGACAGATGTTGGTGTACCTTTTTCTATTTTCATCTTTGTGAAAACTGGAAGCACAAAGAATAAACCATTAAGCTAATGAAGACTATGACAGTTAAAGTTATAAAAACAATTAAATCACACATGCTCTACTTTTCATAATTGGATACAAAAAAGTATGAGTTGACACATATTTAAAAAAAAAACCCAGTCATGTTCTACATTCTTAACTGGATACAATATCAATCAGGGGATGACACACAGTTTTTGATGGCTTGTTTCCTCTTATAGGATGAAGGGTCAACAACAGTTTTCATGGTAGTCTGGTAAAGTAAAAAGTATTTGTCCAGGAATAAGTTTACATTTCTGTGGGTTTTTACCTCAGTTCTATTTTGACTAATTCCCCAAAATTATCCCAAATTCCTCACATCAAATACATGTATAACACAAAAGTACAGACTCATTTTTTAAGAGATTTATAATAATACATACTTGTAATCTTATATGTTTAAATAAGTTGCATGAATGAATGAATGTCCCCATTTCAAAAATCAGATTTACATTGGGTCTTGAGCTTCATTTTATATTGATTGATGAAAAGCTTAGTTTACCTTGTATTTTACAAATATCTACATGCATGTAGATAATATACTGCAAACCTGGCCAGTAAGGTATTGGGTGTGACTTGGTCAGATTACCTGCAACAGTGTATAGTCATCATCACATACCACAACAATTCATTTCCTTGGTTTTGGTGTAAAGTTCAACAGGTAAAGAGACCTATTCAGGATATCAAGGGGATTTCCCTGTCTACAAGGATTCTGATCATCAATCTTGGATGTTTTCATGACACTTAAACTTTAGGATGGTTGTAAATACATAGCAATACACTCTTACTCTTTTAAATCTTGTCAATAGGGCTTAGTCATGGACCTTTTGATCATTTAATATAAAGGTTGTGTTTGTTGTTCATAATTCTTTTGAGAAATAATTAATTATTAAACTGAGCAATCAGATTTTTCAAATAATGCTCTTAACTACTGTATACAGTAAACATTCACCACCGTTTTATATCGGCCCCTTTCGCCCTTGTTATCAGCAGGCGAATTCAAGACTTGGCGAATTCCAGTGGTTCAAATTATCTCTATTTAGACACAACAGTGTCTGGGCGAATTCATGACAGGGCGAAACTGGTTGCCAGAGTAGAAGGGCGAAAATTACACGAGTGAAAATAACCCTGTATACAGTATCACTCTCAATATTAAAGGAATTTTATGTTTTTCAGAACTGAAAGGAATTTAAAATTACTATCTACTCATGATATCTTTAGATTTGCCCTCATTAATCAATAGGTACTTTTCAAGGGATTTTGATATTCCTTACCATTCAAAGGGATTTTTTTTTCCATATACATGTATCATCATTCTATGGATCCTTACTACTATAGGGATTTTTGAAGACTTACTACTTTCATCTTTTTTAATCCCTTATTATTCTAGTCAGAAGGAGACTTTTTATCCCTTATTATTCAGGGACCTTTTTATTACTTGTTATTCTAGGTAAATAGGATCTTAACATTCCTCACATTTTTAAGGAAACATGTCTTTTCATCCATCACTTTCATATGTACCGGTAGTAGGAATCTTTGATACCTTTCTTACTTAGACACTATAGGCATGCGCGGATCTAGAGGGGGGCCGGGGGGGGGGGGGGGGCCTGACCCCCCCTGGAGAATGAGAAGTTATTAAATTTACATAGTGAAATTATCGCAAATACGACTCGAACCCCCCCATGGAAAACATATATATGTTTTGGAAAGGCGTCGGAAGCGGAAATATTAAGAGTGAAATTGAAAAAGTTGTAGTTATAGGCATATTTGCCCCCCCCCCACCCCCACGGATTAGGAATATCATGAATATGGGGGAAAAAAAATTTGGACAGGTACAATTTTTCAAGTTATAAGTATACTACCCCCCCTCCCCCGGATTAGGAATTTCATGAATTTGGGAAATTAAGTGTTTTTTTTTTTTTTTTTGGCTTGTCAACATTTCTGATGAATAGTGTAGTATAGCCCCCCCCCCCCCCCCTACGTTCAATTCGGACCCCCCCTGGAAAAATTTTCTGGATCCGCGCATGATAGGGATTTTTCATTCCCCAATACTAAGTATTCTAGAAGCTAGGGATCATTTCATTATGTATGACAGTTTTGATTTTTTCATCTCTCATTATTCTATAGGCATGAGGGATCTTTTCATCTCTCACTATTTTAGGCAGTAAAGGTCTTTTCATTCTTCACTTTTCTAGCTGTAGGAAGTTTTCAATTCTCTTTCTTTTCCAGTGACAATTACAGCACTGAATGGTAAGGCGTTCTTAGGATACTTGATGGTGGCCAAGGAGGAGGGGACTGGGGCTGACCTTGGTTCTTTCAGCATCATCAGCGGAGGAAAAGTCATGTGTGGCACTACAGTAAGGACTTCTTTATGACAGTTTCAAATCTGTAATTATGCATAAGGGATCATTACATCTGAAAATGCATGTATTATAATAACGGTCTTTGTAAATGAGACATCAGCATTTGGTGATTTTATCTTTTTGAAAGGCAATTGTCTCATACGTGTTATTACTTACTACAGACAAGAAACATGATTGGTTATACACAATTTAAAATCTATCTACCATATACTGTAAAAGTGGTTATTTACGCTGGTGGTTAAGTATGTGTTTTCTAGCCAAACAATATGTGTGGGTGTTAAATAGGCAAATGGGTGATTTACCGCACTAAACTTTAGATTTTTTTACTATGCACGTGGGGTATTTTACACTGTTTTAAGCTTACCGTGTAAGTACATGTATAGTGTAATTTCCCCCATGCATAAATTACTATTTTTTACAGTAATCATTACAGTATATGACTTATATTTTCAACTTGTAGTACATTATCATGGAAGGTACATAAATGTATATGCTAGCAACCAAAACACAATGCAAGCTGAAGAATCTAAATGTACTTTAAGAGAGTCGAGAGAACATTGGGTGTGAAACAAGATTGAGACATTGATAGGTACTTAAGCAATGAAACAAGATAAACCGTCTTCTGGTTCCATCTGAACTGACAGTCGCTCTCGCTCAATAAAGGGTCTCTGTCAATTCAAACTGACCGGCTTGTAGTGTTTCCCATGAAATAGTACCACAGAACTGCTGGCACAGTTTAGCTTTTGATGCCTTTATAGTGTCCACTCAGAGTCAGAATGTCAACCCATGGTGACATAAACTAACCGTTATTGGGTCTTTATGGCGTTCTAGGAGGAGGAGTGTAATGATGGGTTCGCTGCCTGGACACTACCAACACTGGTTGCTTCCATCATTCTTAAAAACAGAAAAAAAGCATCTTATTTTCCCCCATGGTCATACTTTTTATACATGGTATTTTATGCATAGCTTAGCCAAAAACAAAGCAATCAATCAAGGACAGGTAATTAACTCCTTTCCAAATCTCAGATGTAAATGTTTACTGAATCTGACTTTTTACAAATTAATCTGCAATCACATGATACTAGCTAGTGTATAATCATGAAACAAAAATTTGGTTACCGGTAAGTGAATGAATATGCAAATAAATGATGTCATTATACAAAGATCTTTAAAATATTGCAAATTTTTCCTTTAAAGAAGAATTTGTAAATTGCAATGTCAAAAGTCTTTTCTTTTCAGTTTTTTTCCATAAAATTTAAGTTTGATATACATGTATCTGTATTTCTACAGCAGTCCCATGGAGAGTTACCCATGGCCAGTCTTGCATTATGCTTATGCTTATAATGAGCCAAATCATTGAACTTTTCTGGTTTTCATGAATTATATATTAATCCCAATCCATTGGTGAGAAAGTCAAATTTGTAAGTTTTTGAAGGTATAATGCAGATTGTGTTATGACAACATGATGATGTAGATGTATGTATGAACACTAACACAAATATTAAATTCCCTTCAGGAATTGAAGGAGCCAATCAGAATAGGACATCAATTATTCATGATAACTAGAAAAGTTTAATGAGTTGACCCATCTTCAGAAATGTTCAGTGTTTTTTTTTTTTAATTATTAATATCCAATTAATATATGAAATGTGTCATTACAATTGCCAGTCCCTTATACAAGGAACAGATGTATAAGATTCCATACTTTTATTGAATTCCAGTGGTTTATTTGAATACATGTATTTTCATTGGCATCGAATGTCTTTACATTTGTATTAATTAAAATTGTCACATTATTTTTAACAAAAATCATTTTTTTTGTAGGGAGACCAAGGAGTGACCCACACCAGTAAAGCTAGCAAGACAACAGAATCCTTCACATGGACAGCACCTTCCAATGCTAATGGAAACATCAAGTTTGAGTGAGTTTTTTAATGCCAACAGACCTCCTAATTTATCAATTAAATAAGCATGCATATGTATACATTTTATGAACATGTTCAAAGAAGATTGCTAATTAAATAGCTATTGCAGTTAAAAAAAAACCCAAAACAAAACATGCAATACAAACATGCATTTTGCCAAACAAATGATAATGATACTGAACCAAAACAGTGTTCTAACAAATAACATAAGTAATGTATTATGTATTTTTTACACCAGTTATCATTATCATCTAGCTATATCGCAATGCATTAGATAGTAATTAAGAATTGATTGGATTTTTACAAGTTGCTTATCATTGTGTCACAAACAGGGCGACCATAGTCCAGTCTTATTCCGTTTACTGGTTAAACGTACGCTCTGATGTGGTTACCCTTGCATCAGCAGCAGTCACCACAAAACCTACCACTGCAGTCCCAGACACCACCAAGGCAGCTACCACCACTTCTGTGGCAACTGATAAGGTATCTTCATTTGATCTCTACTTCCCTCTAATGTGTCATTTCTGGACTACATAATTATTCATCAGAATTTTTAGTGGTTGCTAAAATTTGGATTTACTGGTAGATGTGTATATTTGTAATGAGGGAAAAAAATTGCCTGCTGATGGTTTTTATTTTAGATGTTTATAGCAGTGTTTCCCTGTGATTAATTGTTGATTTTTGTTATCTGTGTCTTTCCTTTGTTTTAATTAACATAATGCTCAATACATTCCCTGTAGAATACAGTATCCACTTCTTTGTTGTCCTCAAAGCCAACGACAACATCATCAACAACAACAACTTCTACAACTACACAGGTACCGGATGCTAGTATATACAACAGCTTTGCTATCAAATATATATCATAACACCACCTACCTGTACATGCATAATGTAACAATACATGTACTTTGTAGAAACATCTTTTTTAGCACTAATGTTTTTCTGAGCACTATGTCGATCCTCCTTTTGCTGTTTACTCAAAAGACAAATGTGTGCAAAATTATAATTTGTCCTGTACTTTTGTATTTGTTTCACTAACACCAGACTTAAACCGTTACATGTAGAATACAGACAAGGTTGTTCTCACAACTAAGTTGTCTACAGACAATGATGTGTCAACAACAACAACATCTTTACCGACCACTAATCAGGTACAAATCAATTACTAACAATAAAGTACATATTGTATTCATCAGGCCACCACATCATAAGTCTAGTCATTATCACATCTTGTATTCACTAAGCACAGTTTTTTCCATCAAGATACAGTAAAATGTGGCTATGTAACGAACCTGTTTATAATGATGTGATGCTTACTGCAGTGATTTTCTGAAATGTCTATAGAATAATTCAATTATATAAATAAATTGTATAAATTACTTACCAACAATAAATTATTTATAATACCATCATATCATAGGTCGGATCATTTTAGCATCACATCTTCACTAAGCACAGTCTTGTCTATCAAGATACAGTATAACATGGCTACAACAAATCTGCTTATAATGATTTGATGCTTGATAAAAAGTGATTTTCTGATAATATTCATTATAAAAGAGATTGTTATCATAACCATATGAAAAAGCAATTTATTCCCGAGGCTATAAATGTTCAACTGTATCATACATCCTCACTACAAGATTGTTGTACAATGTCATTATGCAGTTTGTCATTTTGTCTGTATGCTGTCTGTCCTAACCTTTTCCCACTTTTAAACATAATACTGGATATAATTACCTGTAGAGTTCAGAGACTATAGTATCCACTGGTCAGTTGTCCAATGACAGTGTTGTGTCAGTGCTGACAACAACATTGACTCCACAGGTAAAACCGCTTGGCTGGTCAATGTCTCAATGCACTTTTCCACTCTATGCTTCTTAATGTAGAACATTTAAAGGTGATATAATATATGCTATGCTTTTATCTTTTGTCTCTCGCTCCTTTGACTTTGTTGAGAAATTGCCAACTGATATGTACGATGGCTTTAGAAGTAATAGAATTGTATTATCTGGTAGTTACTGTAGAGGACAGTGGTTGTAGTATGTAGATGTCTGCTGAGTAGATGAGGGAAGAAGCTATATAAAAGTTGGTGATAAATATGAATCAGAAAAGTAAAGTATTAAAAAATTAATTGCTAAAAACAAGTTGCTAACAAACTCAAACCAAGTCAAAATATTAACTTCTATTCCTTAAAGCAGATTACCAGTACCTATAATTTTTAATTGAATCAACGCAACATTTCATAACTATGCTATATAAGTAAATCCTTACATAAATTGTACTTACGAGTGCTTGTATTACACAGCCTCCAGCAACAGGGGCAGTAACAATGGATCATAGATGTGGCGACACACGAGGCTGCTTTGTAAACTGTGCAGGGAACGATTGCCAGTATGTCGTCTCGTGGCACTATAAACCAGAGTATGTTGACTTCTCCATCACGAGGAAAGTAAAGGGAGGAGGAAATAAATGGCTAGCTATCGGGTTCTCCACTGACTCAAAAATGGTGAGAGATTCATAAAGTTCTACTGTTAACTGACTTTGATTTAAAGCAATATGAGCTGTATATTTTTTAAATTTTATTTTGCTGCAAAAACTTGCTACATGTATTACAGTTCTGTATTTACTTAAACCTATATGAAAAATAAGATTAAATCAAATCATAAATTTTATCAGAATAATTTATTTTCTTAATCTTCCTTTAAATAAGTATGAATTTCTTGATAAAGGGAGATGATGAAGTTCTACATTGCATCAGTGATTCGGCTGGGCATGTGACAGTGTCAAGGTCATATAACCAAGGGACCAGCAACCAGCCATTAGCCAATGTAAGAGTTACAAATGTCCAAGGGAGAATACTCTGCATATTAGTAGTCTTCATGATATACTACCTATTAATTTACCATAAATTGCCATTTAATTTAAATAACTATGACACTTGAATAAAACAATGCCAATTGGAATTTTCAACATATTTGTTTCTGATTTGTATTGTAAAAATCTGCAAAGTAATTACCAGTACTAAATGTGAACTTAACATTGTCCACATATGCCTATTACAAGATAAACAATTTTCAATTAGAAATTTTGAAAAACCTCCAAATATTTCTGTGTTACAAGCACACATATGATCCTATCTGCTAATATATAAGACTTGAACACCTTCTGTAACATACAATATACAGTAACATTTGTTATTACCTCGCAGTCCCAGGAAGGAATCTCCAGTGTGATAGGATCCTACAACGATGGAGTGTTCAGGTGTTCCTTCAGGTACTCACAGGTAAGGCCTGACCCCAACAACCGGGTCAAGAGGCAGGGAACCTCCCGACCCATGATAGACCTTCACCAACACCGCCACTTGATGCTAGGAGATGGACCTGCTTATGGAGGTATCTGACTCACTTCAGCTGAAAAAAAATATTCATTTTTGAATCTAAAATATTCCCCTTGTACATAGATTTTCACAAACATAGGAGACACTTTCCTTGAAGTTTTTTTTGTCCTTTTCCAGACATTCTTGCTATGCATACAGAGAATCCATTGGTTACAGCAGAAATGGTGAATCTTCAGTCCACTGATATCATAGGAGATGTGGCAAGGTATCCACTTGTCAAGGTTCATGGTAAGTTCCAAGATGATTGTAACATACAATATTTCACAGTACATGATTACCGGTATATAGCATGATGTTTTTCTCTTTCTTTATGAAATAGAATTACAAATACATTAAAATGGATGATTTCTCAGAGCAAAAGGGCACTATTAATGTCTATAATAATAGATGGTAAATTCTTAAAACAATATCATTATCACACTATTACCAAGGTAAACCTTTCATTTTCCAGGTTGCCTGATGATCTTAGCTTGGATTTTCTGTACCGGAGTTGGCCTGGTATTTGCTCGGTTCTACAAACCTGTTTGGTCAAACCGAACTATTCTCGGACTCAAAGTGTGGTTCCAGGTAAGGATCTGCCCATAAAATCTTGATACGGTAATTCCTATGTGAATGATAATTCAGCCACAGCTAATTACAATCTATGTGATTGAAATATGAATCTCTTTTGTGTTATAGTTCCACAGAGGACTAATGGTGACAACTCTAGTATTAACACTGGTGGGCTTCATCATCATCTTTGTGGAGGCTAATGGGTACAGCAAGGTATGTGCATTGATATTCAATTTCTGTGTATACTGATGAAAACTAGTGATAGAGGATTTATAAAGCAGTACATGATCTTTCCTTTCAGATTTCTGCACCATTGGGCAAGGCCTACTTACAGAGTCATCCAATACTTGGAATTATTGTTACTATTCTAACAGTTACAAATGTAAGTCATTCTGCATTAGAAACTTCATAAAATTTGAAATTCATTTCTTTGATAACTGAAAAAAATTATGTACCATCATCATTTTTTAAATGTGTTGTTTTAAAATTTCAGCCCATCATGGCACTTTTTCGACCTGGGCCAAATGATAAAAATCGCCCGATCTTTAATTGGGCCCACTGGGCTGTTGGCATGGCAGCTCATATACTTGGAGGTGAGAACCGAGTTCTTTCTTTATAACACAGATATCCCACAATCAGAAGACGCCAAATATCATTACAACTTACATTTCATAGAAGCATGTAAAACAGCTTTGTTGATTTAAAGATTTACAAGTTTCAATTATTTGATTCAGAAAAATTATCTTTTTTCCTGTACAGTTATCACGATATGTTTTGGTGTCGAGTTACAAAAGGTTGGCGCTCCTAAATACACGGTGTATGTTGTGATAGGATATATTGTGTACCATGTACTGATGGAGATTACACTCAAAATCTATGACTTATTTGCTGAAAGGCAAAATTCAGGTATTTACTTTACTTAATTTCTAATCTTATATGGAAAACTATTATGAACTTTCATACAATACACAGAGAAACTGCTTGAATTGACATCTTCATAAACTTTTTTCAGTTAATTTACTTTCATCCTATCAATATTACTAAGAATTCCCCTAAAAAAAAAACATCATGTGTATTAAGATGCTTCTCATTTATACAGAAACAATTTATGAATGTAAAGAAGTGTACAGCATTTTAAACATTTCTAATCAACTTTTACTTTACAAATAACAGCAAAAATAGAACATATGGAGATGAAGAATGGAAATGGAACCACACAGAATGGAAATTCATTCCGACCAGAAGAACCAAAACGAGATCCCAAGGTTAGTGTTTAACAATTGACAATTGGCTTGGAAATAACAATATCTTGAAATAAGTGTTTTTATTAATTATATGCTGAAATCTCTTAATTAAATTGTATGGGAAACATTTGTTTATCTCCCTGACTTTTTCGTATTGCAGGACAGCGTCATAAAGAAGCTTCTTCTTGCTTTCCACGTTGCGATTGCATTTGCTTTCACCTTGACCCTGCTGTTATTAGTGACCCAATATTGATGGAATTCATGAACACTAGATGGACACTCCATTGATCAAACTAAACAGTTATACATTTTGGGAAATCCTTACTACAGGCAAGCTGATGCTGAACTGCAGGTCAATTAGTGGTTGTTCAGAGAGACTTCCAAGTTTGTGACAGTGAGGCAAACCAACATAAAATGCCCTGTTAAATTTATGGAACTCCCCAAAATGTCACCCTTATTCAGTGTGCCAATCCAGTTGTTTTTATTCTATTCTATACATATTATGTACTAATGATATAACTTATATAATATCTGCATTTTCTTTTTAAGGGGATATTCCATCCAAATTTTCTGTGTAATAGAAATGCATTTTTGTCTGAAATGATATTCATTTTCAGTTTGAATGCATATTGGTAGTTAACATTTCACAAGATACAAACTGGGGCAATATTCCATTCAAAACACCTTGTTTTGGAACACCTGTAGGATTGCTGCTAGGGTCTGTTAGTGTATTGTTAATACATGTAGTAAAGAACTAGTATGCACTTACTTACTAGTACCAGTATTTATAGTGCATTTGAAAGAGAAAAGTAGATGAAATCATCTCAAAATATGACACAAATTTAGCAATGTGGGGCATGAAAGTGATGTGCACTACCAAATGCACAATAACACCCTTAATGCTCTAAACATTCGCTGCACAGCATATGTTTTCCATGATTACCTAAAAATCTGTGCTCATTTTTTCATTTTTTTTCTACGGAGATTGCAAAATATCAAATGATGGTGGTTACATTTTGTGTTCATTTGTTTATTATGACCTACTTTCCGTTAGATCATTATTTAGATTGTTACATGATGTTCATTTATTTTGAAAATTTAAATCCTTATCTGTATCATATACATGTAAAAATTAAATGTACATTGAATCTCCTTCATATAAACCAAACAATATATTGTATGAAGGAAACATGATAATGTAGTCATTTAAAGTCAGACTACACGTTCCTCCAAAAATGATGATTATTTTTCAAATTTTTAACGGCCTGATAATATACCAAATAAAATTATTACTATTTATTATCATTTTTAAAATGATTAAAATTTAATTTAAAATATATATATTTATTTATGCCAACATTTTTTACATCAGCAATTTAAGTGTATTTTCATTAAGATTATATAGGAAATTGCATACTCTACAAGAAAGCTTGTCAAAGTGGTAGTAAAATCAATAACAAATTCCTGGAAAAAGATATAATAAAATGAGAAACGTGTCGTCTGACCTTAAGCAGGCTTCTAATAATACATTTTTGTTATGTTTTTGTTGATTAATGTGCCTCAAGTCATTCTTGTTTTTATTTATAAAGTAGATTTATTGAATAATTTTTTTTTTTGGCATCACAATTTCATTTTTATTCCTTATTGTGTTACGAGAGGAAATAAGGAATAAACTATAATTCAGTTTGTTCATGTAGATAGTGATACAATTCTCGATTAAGTAATTCATCTCATGCTGAACAAGCTATATTTCAATCTAGTACCATATTTCATGAATGTAGTAATGATATGACCTAAAGTTTGTCTGAAGTAAAATTCTTTAACATCATACTTAGATTATATTTGTATTAGTTTTACCAGTACAAGTATGAAATTAAAAATTTCTCATTATTTTTAATGCATTTTAGTTATATATTTTTACTGCTTTTATACTTGCATTAACTTAGTCAGTAGCAATAGAGAATCTGACTTAAACATAAAAAATTCAATGTATATACACAACCAAAGTCTTCTCATTATATGTCTGTTCACATCTGAACTCGCTCATCAAGCATTGTCACGTGTATTTGTTATTCAAATAGAAATGTGTTACCAGTACTCTTTATTGTTATCTGTTCTGGACAAAGTGGGGAAGGGTGTTACCAACCTTTAGGATACAAAATGTTGGAATTTTGACACTCTTTAAGAACTTTAAAATAATACAATGTTTTAAAGGTACTGACAAGTTTTCCAAAGAGAGCAACCTAGGGCTTTTATATCTCTTTCAGAGAAATTTGAACTTTATTTCTATTGAAAATGATGGCATTTCTTTTTAGTGTAATTTATCAATACATGTATCAATAATACTGGTACATGTAAAAGTTTTGAAATTTCAAAATCATTTATTAAAATAATGATTTTGACAATTGAGTTATTTAAAAAATCCAAAACAATAACTGAAAATTATTCATGCTTTCATCAGTATTCTGTTTTTCAAGGATAATTGAACCTTTAAAAATTTAAGTCTTTTCACTACTGTATTCATTTCTCTCAAATATGGAACCAAATTCCTGAACATAAAGTATGGATCTTGTCCATTCATCATTGCACACAGGTACAATGTTAAGTTGCAAGACCTTGGGAGCAACCAGTTCAGAGAGAATGTTGAAACTTGTCTTTCAAAGCACGATATTGATATTTTCTATTTCCCTACAGAAGATCCAATTTGTTATTTTAGTTGTTTACAACTCAACATAGCTTTAAACAGGGATTGCTGCTATTTAAAGCTGTTGTAAAATTATGTTAATGTTTGTAATTCAACATACAAAAATCTATTTTTCTTGCCTGGGGCCATTATTTCAAATACTTCAATTTCATTGTATCTGGTACATCAACCAAATATGCGGAACTTGTCATTGAAATTGAGAACATTGAACACTTAAACAGACTTTAATTAAAAATGTGATAAATATTTGTCATAATTCTCACAAATAAATTTTCACTCAATGCTGTTGTCATGAAATGGAAAAAGTAATATCTACCAAAGAAATATTCTAGTTATCATTGTAATCCAAAGTACTGAATGGATGAATCTTCAATAGTCAGATCTGATTTGTAAAGCACATAAATTACACAACCATGGTTATCACAGAGAGTCTACCACTACCACTGGAGTCTGCGCTGGGATTTCACCAACATATTGTCACATGTCACATTTCTCCCCATAGGGCACCTGTCATTGTTCATCTAGTCTTTAATATTGGCCATATCCTCCACCGCCTCCAAAATGAGTGGTATCATAATCTTGTTCCTACGAACAAATGATATAGTGTTATCACTGTTATTTTCTATTGATCTAGTACATGTACATTTTCATATGGTAATATAGGCAGAAAACTAAACAAGACCAGAAAACAAAAATCATACCTGATTTAACTTCTTGAATTCCACAACTTGGGTAAAAATGTATTCTAAGATATGTTTTGCATCCCTCGAATCCTGAGGTAAGTTTGATGTAACGCCAAGAATGTCACCACATTCCCGAACATAGTACTCAAGGTCATCATCTGAGCCTGGAAAAATTATTAATATTCTTGAATTATATTTTTAAAAATCATATAAAAATTTCAACATTACATTTAAAAATATAGTTTTGGATTTTTCAAAGAGATGCCAGTAAGGAATTACCAATTAACTTTTGAATATCTTATTGGACTCACATTTGTTGGTCTGTTGGGCTATCCTGACTTTCTCTGAAGAGAACTGCTCATCCAGATCAAACAGATCTAACTTTGGAGGTTCCAGTTCTCGAAACTGTGGAGGAAACACTGCTGGTTGTAACGGGGGTAAGGGAGTCTCAAACTGAGGGGTGATAAGAGTCAGGGACTCGTGTTTGACATTCAGCTGCTCAAAAGCTCTACAAAACAAGTACACCACATTTTCACACAATTTTAAAGAAATCAAAGGTCACTATTGGTGAGCAGAGGACTGTGTCAGATTTAGCAAAATATTTCTAACTCCTTTAAATAACTATCAATTACGGTTTTTGCTAGGTCATCTTCAATATTGATGCTATTCTTCAGGGAGCACCACTACGTACTTGATAGCATTTGGTACCAGGCTGGTGTCGAGCTTGAACAGGGAGTTGTCAAACAGCATGGTGATGTCTCGGGGAACATCGTCACTCTCCTGGAGGCAGGTCTTGAGCTGGCCAGCTAGCCTAGCTATGTCAGGCAGCATGTTGTAATCAGAGATCTGGACATAAGAACATGCTTATAAATTTCTCAATTTCAGTTTTGAAATGTAAATAATTGATCTTCCCACTCCCACAATATAATATTAATACAACGATATATAAGCATATTGAATGAACTCACTTCTGGGTCCTCAGCATCAATTGGGTTTAGTTTAATTTCATCTGTTGTCAGGGCTCTGATAAGTACATCCTGTAAAAAATTGTTTACATTATCTAAAAGTTCCAGGCTTAACAAAAAAAAAAAAATTTAAAAATCTTCTTTTCTTTGAAAATACATATACAAACTAATAAACATGTTATTATTAACTTACGAGAACTTTGCTGTTTTCCTCTTTGTCAATGTACTGATCACTAAACATGTGAACTGATCCTAACACTACCAATTTGCCATGGTTCTGCAATAAAAAACAAAATGAGAATGATTAAAGCACAGAATTTTTAGATAAATTTATCGTTACAAATTTTTAAATGTGCTGGGTTTTTTTTATTGGTATCAGTGTGGAAAATTAACCAAAACATGCTCAGCAGCCAAGACAAATTCACAAATCTGGAAAGATCGGTGTTTAAAATTAATATCTGTCCATTGGCCCTGCTAAAACCTAAACCCAGATGCATTAAAAAAGACTATAACTCAATTAGTCCAACATGTAAGTTTGGGTCAACGAGATACTAGTATTCTCTCATAGCAATTGCAGCTTTTCGGGCCTTTCCGGCTGGCTCGGAAAAACACCTCAAATGTATTAACATCACTGGATGTTAGAATTTTATACAATAAAATTTCCATTAAAATAAGTATTGGCTAGACAGCCTCGTGTGTCGCTTTTGTGGTATATTTTAGAGTATATCATTGACTTTAATGAAGTCTAGCTCACATCTCAACAGATCGTAAAATGTGTTGTATTTATATCAAGTTTTATAAACATAGGTAATCACAGATTACAAAGCTCACCGAGACGAGGCATCAACTTTATGAGGCATCACCTTTATAAAACCACCTTTATCATATTATATGAAAATCATAGTTAATGATCTTGGATATTCATGGATACTGTTTTGACACAATATCATATATCATATGTAAAAAAATGTTCATTTCATACAATATAATAAGATACAATTTTTATCAATACAATAATATAAAATATGATATTGCATCCAATGATACTTACAATATATATCATTTAATACAATATAATACTGCAATAAATATTGATGCAATATGATATTGTAACAAATAATATGACATTGTATCATGTTATACATTATTGTATTTAATCACATAATACAATATCAAAATACCTATTATAAATACAATATAGCATTATTTGATACTATATCATATCACATAATACATCACAATATTTTATAATATACTATAATATTGTATTGTATGATATTGTATCATATTTGATACACAATATTGTATCATATGATACAATATAATTTGATAAAACATTGCATCATATCATATGATACAATATCATCTGATATATATAGATTATTACATGGCAATTTTTATATCGCATCCTATATTAGCCCTAATATAGGGCTAATATAGGATGCATTATAAAAATTGCCATGTTACGATTTTTATATCATATACTTATAGAAAATATTTTAGAAGCAATCAAAAACAATGTGATGAATGATTATTGTTAACAAATCGATCCGTGTCTATTTATTCGATCTCTAATAAGCTTCCCTGACTTTTTTGCGCCAGCTGTTTGTGTACCAAGTTGACGTCGACGTAACTATTTGACGTCATACTCGGAGATCGGAGTTGAACGACGCATACCGAACTCGTCATAATAATCGATGATTAACAGAAAGGGGTGTGATATAACATCCGAAAATTGCCGGAGAGGGGTGTGATATAAATCTTATATCACACCCCTAGGGTTTATATCACACGGGTAGGCAATTTTTCTGGTTATATCGCACAGGGCGGAAAAGGGTATATTTTCTATAAGTATACGATATAGTTTATATATTATATTATATAATACAATATCATACAATATCATTTTATACAATATCATATCATATGATAAAATATCATATAATACAATTTCATGTATTATATAACAATATATTATATAAACCGATATCAAATTATACAATATTGTATCATATGATACAATATCATATATTGCAATATAATATTAAACAATATCATTCGATAAAATAATATATTATATAATATCATATTCTACAATATTGTATAATAATATACAATAATATACATAAAAATATCATAATACAATATCATATAATATTGTACAAAAAAATTGATACAATATCATATTGTATCATATAACTTTTTACAATATAATGTATGATATTACATTGTATCATATAAAACAATAGTGTATCATATCATAGAATACTATATCATAGGAATCATGTTATATCATTTAACAACAAACACATCTATCAAGCAGGTTTGAGTAAGATAGGAGAATTTTTAGCATCCTTGATAATAGAGAATTTTTAGCATCCTTGATAATGGAGATCAGGCTCTGCATCTGAAGCTACCTCTGCAATTCATTTATATTATAGTTAAATCAATTATGCAAGCTATTATCTATAAAACATGTAATCTTTTCAAAAAAACTAAACCTCATCCAGCATCCAAAACCTATGGCTCAGATTCAGCATTCAAGCCTGTCAGATGCATCATTATCATGAGACGCATCATCCATGCAAGTTTGGTGATGTAAGGACCAGTAATAACTACGTTATAACCATCAGAGGGCACCTGTTTCAAAAACTTTAACCATTTCTAAGAACCTTAACCTCATCCAGCATCCGAAACCTATGGCTCAGATTCAGCATTCATGCTTGTCAGGTGCATCAGTATCGTAAGACGCACCATCCATGCAAGTTTGGTGATGTAAGGACCAGTAATAACTACGTTATAACCATCAGAGGGCACCTGTTTCAAAAACTTTAACCAGTTCTAAGAACCTTAACCTCATCCAGCATCCGAAATCTTTGGCTCAGATTCAGCATTGTAGATCCATAGCCCAGATTCATGCTTGTCAGGTGCATCAGTATCGTAAGACGCATCATCCATGCAAGTTTGGTGAAGTTAGGACCAGTAATAACTAAGATATATATTTTAGAATCCTCGATAATGGAGATCAGGCTCTGCATCTGAAGCTACCTCTGCCATTCATTTATATTATAGTTAGATCATATATGCAAGTTTGAAATAGGGCTATTACCTACATGAATTAAACATGTGACCTGTTCCAAAAAAACTAAACCTCATCTAGCATCCAAAACCTATGGCTCAGATTCAGCATTCAAGTCTGTCAGGTGCATCAGTATAATAAGATGCATCATCCATGCAAGTTTGGTGAAGTAAGGACCAGTAATAACTATGTTATAACCATCAGAGGGCACCTGTTTCAAAAACTTTAACCAGTTTTAAGAACCTTAACCTCATCCAGCATCCGAAATCTTTGGCTCAGATTCAGCACTCAAGCCTGTCAGGTGCATCAGTATCATAAGACGCACCATCCATGCAAGTTTGGTGAAGTTAGGACCAGTAATAACTAAGATATGATCATCAGAGGGCACCTGCTCCAAAACTTTAAAAAGCTCTTAAAACCTTAACCTCATCCAGCATCCGAAACCTATGGCTCAGATTCAGCATTCAAGCCTGTCAGGTGCATCAGTATCATAAGACGCACCATCTATGCAAGTTTGGTGAAGTTGGGACCAGTAGTAACTTAGAAATGCCTATCAAACAGCACCTGCAACAAAAACTTTAACCTGCTCAAAAAACCTTAACTTCATCCAGCATCCGAAACCTTTGGCTCAGATTCAGTATTCAAGCCTGTCAGGTGCATCAGTATCATAAGACACACCATCTATGCAAGTTTGCTTTAACCTGCTCCAAAAACCTTAACCTCCTCCAGCATCTTAGATCCATAGCCCAGATTCAGCATCCAAGTCTCTCAAGTCCATTAGTAGGTCTAGATGCATCATTCATGCAAGTTTGGTGAAGATAGGACAAGTAATAAGTTAGATACAGGACCTGCAACAAAAACTTTAACCAGGTCCGGACGCCGACGCTGAGGGTATAGCATAAGCTCCCCCCCGACTTCGTCTCGGTGAGCTAAAAAGGGGGGTTGTCATGGACGCCTAGGTAATACATTCAAGGTGTTTTTTACGAGCCTGCCGGAAAGGCCCGAGAAGTTGCGATTGGTCTCATAGAACATGATTTGGAATTTCAAATTCTGTGAAAGATTAGACATTTGATGCTTAAACTTCTTTTGCAGTAAGGCATACATGTAAATGAAAAAAAAAAAATGGATTTGGCATGGATTTGGTATTGAATGAGTTCAGATACTGACCCTGTTTTCATAGAGGGCACAGACCGGTCTGTTGAGAGGGAAGGACACAGATCCAGTCGACAGCAGAGCAGTGGATGGCTTCATCACATTTAATGTTGCTCCATAGGGGTACAAGAAGGACAAGGCCCTACAATAATGTAAGCAAGTTACCGTAGATAATCTGTTCATATCATGAGGCCAAGATAAACAAATAATAAGTTTTCAAATCCAGCCCGAAATAAAAATATATGGTTTGTAGACATGGAAAACATTTCATTCTAAACATACTGTTGTTAAAAAACCAGGAAAGACAGACAACACCTGTTGTATTATCTCAAATACTCTGAACATCGCATGATTGATTCTTACTGATGGTGTTGGTAATTCTTAAATGCTGAAGAGATCAAGATGAGAAATTTTATCAAATTGATTACTTTTAGAAAATTGCATTTAAAACTGTCGAGTCAGCGTAATATATACCAGTAATTAAGGGTCAGTCAGAGAATCAGACCCAGTAGCTTTTAATATGCAGTGTGGCTATATTAAGGCAGCCGCTAACTCAAATCATTTCATCATCTCAATCATCACTTACTGAGCATTGTTCCCATCTTCCTCAACTGAAAATGTCTTCCCAGCAGCCTGGCTAACTGATCTGTATTTTAAAACAAAGATGATTACATAGTTGTAAAATAATAAGTAAAATTAAATGGCGATATAAATCTGAACATAGAACTTTAACTGATGAAAATGTTTATAGTTTAAATAGATGCATAGATTCTTTACCATTAAAAAAACAAAAATGTTTAATAGCATAATGTTTTTAAAATTCAAAATACTGACCTATTTAATACACCATTTGCTATCAATGCCTCTTTTGGATGAAAATATTTGTAATATGACGTTCTCACTACTGCATCTGTAAGCGTAGATTGATTTTAAGAGATCTTATCATATAATGCAAAAATAGACACATTAATTAAACAATGTATAAACCCAAGAAGTAACATCTTAACAGAGTAGTAAACTCTAGGCACTTACCATTATTTATCATAATTCCATACTCCTCCAGCAGAAAGTTGATGTTGGTTTCGAATCTTGTTTCTCCTCCCTCACCAAGGAGAACCAACACACTACCTCCTCCATCAATGTAACGCTTTATTGATTCCAACTGTCAGGAGAAGTGGAGAAACTTTAATTTATATGAATGTTAGTGTGGTTTAGAAAAGAAAAATGACGAAAGGTAGTTTTTCAACATAGTAAATCAATGAGTGGGTTGTAATAAATCATTAATAAAAAAAAAATCAAAACCATTCATAAACATAAATAATAGAGGAAATATCAATCATTGACATAAACTTTACCTCTGAACCTGTGTACTTCTCTCTGCTGCCACATATTACAAATATGCTGACAGAGGATAGAGTCTCTGGAGTTATTTCCGCTTTGTTACTGAAATGATGCATTCATTGACAAGATATATAATGTTTATTTTGAATATATAATAGTCAGCCTAAATATTTTAATTTGAACATTTCATTGTATTACGAAATGTCTCATACGTTTGAATCTTCCATGTTGAACGTAACTTTCGATTTAGCGTTTTCAGACCATTACTGGGAGTGAAGATCTCATTCTTTGACTGATTGAACAAAATAACATTTCTTTGTGCTTTTTCATCCATGCCCTGAAAATAATGATCAAATTGTGATTATCACTTCTTATACTAAATAATCTTAGTTTCTTACAACCAAATTAATAGAAGTATTAATCTTAATAAAGGAAATGATGTAAATGCTTTTAATTTAAAGCAATCAAGGACATTTAGTTGATAAACCTATTGTACCTAAGAGATAACCCTTTTGCATATAGACAAATAATTTGAGTTTTGGTCAATATTCCAGTATTATGCCATGTTTGAGACAATTTTTTCGTGACCGCAGAGTTGTCGAAAACTGTTGGCCGTTTGCAAGGCCGTTTAAAATTTGTCTGGACCGATAACTTTATGGAAATCGTCGGTCCAAATGACAGATTGAAAAAATCGGGCATGATCCTAATTTTATCAGTCAGGTTTGGAATACAGAGGTGAAGGTCATATAAAAAGCAATGGTGGCAATGTCAATCGAATTACATGGAGAAGTCACAAAAACCAGACCAATTAAACATATTTTACGAGAACACAAATGGTCCTTGTGAGTTCCCAGCTTGGCTAAACTATGATACAGTATTTCATTATCATAGTTCAGCCACGTCTGGTCAGTTTATCAGCCATCTTGGAACTCGGGAAGACCACGGGGGTCTTGATTATTCAAGATTTTTAAACAAGAGTTGATGTTGCAGTAGTTAGAGTTTAGTAATCACAGAGATTGCCAGTGAGAGAGTTGAAAATGATGAAGACTCAGAAAAGAAAGAAATGAATAATTGCCTGACGTCATGACGTCAGGCATATCTAAGGTTTAAAAGTTACAACATCCGAAACAGTGCAGTCAACAATGGAAGCTAGCAATGTCATTTTTCATTGAAAAAAGATTTATCAATGCATATTAATAATGTGACGACCTTCAAATTCGCAATTAACGAAAACATTGTAATGGATGAAACAATTAAGCAATAGTGAGCAAGTGTTTAAAGCCAGAAAGAGGTTCACTGTACACGTGTGTAATTCGGGCTGACTATATTTAGTTAGGATGAAACTTCAATTGCGCTTGCGTAAGTTGGAATTTTGGGTAGAAATTAGACAGTTCGTGTTAGAAATATTCGAAGACGTTATGAAACCGGTCAGTTTCTAGGTCAAACTGCGCATCAATGTATTGGAAGACATCTGCAGCCACAGTCCGGAGTCCGCCTATATCTTCCCAACTCTCTTAGTGAGATTGAAAAGTGTTTATATTGGAAGTAGTTTGCCACCAAACCATAAAAATCAGAGAGCTATGTCAACAAAATTACAACTATAAGTATTAAGAAGGTGTGCAGTCAAACATTGCATGTACACCGCTACACGATTATCTCGTCACCTACATGTACAGCCATAAAAATAAGGCTGCAAACTAAATGTGCACCCGCATATTATTATATTGTTCTGGAAACTATTTACCTAGTATTTTAAAAGATTGTGTATTCACTTTTGCCCTAAAAGTAAAATTCCGCTGGCTGACTTTCTTAGCTTTTTAAAAAGCTAACATTGTCATGCTTAAAAATAGATAGCACTGAAGAGGAGGGGGTGTCATCACAACAAGTTATTACCTAACGAGGCAATTAAAGGCCGGCACATTAAACATGCATCGGTTGATATTATTATTTTTTTTTGTTTAAAAGAAAAAGAAAATTGTTGTATTGGATTTAAAAAGCAGCATTGAGCAAGTTCACTGTACACGTGTGCAATCCAACAGAAAGGCCCGAACGGTGAATAGGGGGGGGGGGGGGGGGGGCGCCACGCAATTGTTTACAAGTTGTACCTAATGATTATAATATTACACGGTAGAATGTAAACTATAATTGTGTTCAGTTATCATTTCTAAACAAAATTGCCAGTTTGTATTAAGGTATTTACTAAGTACTGTTACGTTAGCTTATATATTCATTAGAGAAACGAAGCGGGCATGGTCGTTTACTGTGCTTTGAGGGATTTCATTCATTGTAAAAGGGGTGTAACTTCCGTGTTTTACTCAATGTAAATAATTAGTGCATAATTATCGATTGATTCTTGCTAAACTCAAGTAAAATTAATATTTAACAAGTAAAAGTTGTTACTAACTCGGTGGGCCATTCCAATCTGCATAAAAGGAGGCACAGGATTAATTCTACTCCGCGCCATATTGTCAAAATATCTTAGGAGCAGTGGAATAATCCATGATGGGAAGCTAAGCATTATTCTAACAATTGTATTGTGTTCGTAATTAAGTTTAATTTAATTGCTATATCTTTATTTTGTTGGCGGCAAATAAAGTTTTAAGAGAAAATTACATGTACGCAAAATATTTTAGGTTCAAAATAAATAATATGTAAAATTCATTTAAAGTAAAAAAAAAAAAACCCCTTAGTGAATATAATTTGAAACAGTCCAACTTTAGAGACGCATTTGGAAGACTGCGAGAAGAACGAACTACAAATCAAAGATTAAAATTCAAAGAACCAAGTTCTTGCAGTGAAATAAATATGTTTAGTCAGGCAAGCTTTTTGGAAAGCTATTACTTGTGAAAAATAAGGTTAAAATGAACAGACTGATAATGAAAATGGCCGACTTATCAGACACTGGACAGCTGGACATATTTATGAAATTGTATTCATATTAATAAAAAATTATTTCTGTGATGCATTTCTTCTTTATTTTCAATTTATTTACAATACACGTTTCTGGTCCGACAGAAAATTGTCTGGTCTGACACAACATTTCATTGTGTCAGACCAAATATCTGAGAGTGATAAAAAATTTCGACAACTCTGAAACGTTAATTAAATTAAAATTAAATACAGCATTACAGGTCATGAAACAAAGCAGTATAAACTACAAAAAGATATATTTTTTCTTATTAATCAGAGTAGAATAAATCAGAACATTAAATCATATTTGTTACACATTGCATTACGGCTTGCATGACAACAGGCATTCAAGTACTTTTCCTTATCAGATAGAAAAGTATATGAAACAAAATAATCAAATTGCAGTGGTATTTGTACATTTTAATGATTTGAATACAAACCCCATGAAAATAAATTAACAAACAAGAGAAAACCCCCAAAATCTGATTATTAGAAATCTTATTACCTCTGTCGTCGGCGCCATATCAAAACTATTTACGCTTGGAATTATGGGTATCGTGAGATTCGGTACCATGTCGTTTCGTATAGAACATGTAGATGTAGATGTGTAGCACCATAAATATAGATGTATTCATTCTTTTCATATCCAGTAATGAATAAATGTAATATAATTGACTTTGCATTGACTTGAAAAAAATATGAATAGATAAAACTGTCTCAAAAAGATAGTGAAATTCTTAAAAAAAAAATGTAAGAAATGTTTTAATATTTCTCTAAAGTACGATTCAACAAGCCACCGCTTCGCTTCCCGAGCCCGATTGAATTTATTTGAGCAGGTTCCCCGTGCAACTCTTGATCTCACTTTCTCAGTTCTGTCGTGAAAGTAACAAGGTTCGCATCAGTATTATCATCAATATGCAAAAGTAACGTTGTTACTTTCAGATAAGTTTATTTCGTCAAAGGAAATAAGTTGCCAAAGTATCGGAGAGATTTTATGACATTTTTGTATATTTAGTTTTTCATGTAATTTAAACAATATATAGCACATTTGTACTAATCGGTAATTATTAGTTGTGCTTTTCTTTACACTTAATGATTTAATTTTTTCAAATCACCTTTTCTTCCCCCTCTTTTTCTAATTGTTCAGGTGTTCATATATGTATAATAGTATTTTTTTATATGAAAATTTGACAATTTGTATTGGCTATATAAACTATATAAATTGATTCCAAATGTTGCATTGTACATGTACATGAATATTTATGAAGGTATACAGATTTGTATAATTTATCTTTATAGAGATGTTAACCTACATGGACAAGCTAGTCTATGAATGGATTAGAGATAAAAATCACCTATCCAGAGAGGTCAAAGTCTCCCGAAGTTAACCACCAATACATTCACCTGTAAGGTGCAGCAGGATGCTCAGGCGACGCCCACCTTAGTCAGCTGATAAGACATCATTCAGAGGATTAAAGAAGGACTGGGTAGGTTGCTTTCATTATTTGTATTAATGTATTAATTAATTATATGTTAAATTTTTTTATCAATAAATTTCCTGTTTTAGATTTTTTTTCTCTTCAAAGAAATTGACAGTCATAGATACCGTATTTTCCTTCAAATCTTATTTTTTTCTGCATTAAAGCTATTTTTAAGTGCAGTACTTGTAGCTCTTGTAAATATTTTAGATGTCTCAAGAAATAAGCAATACCCACATGGGTTGCAGATCTTAATCCCTATTAAATAACTTCAAATTTAGGTTTTTGAACAACTTGTTCTTTTTGTCACTGAATGTGCATTATTTTCAATACATTGCCTCTGCATTACAATAAAAGTATATGTGTCCTCTATAATAGCCAACATAAATGACAATAGTTTAAATTTATAGAAATGTTTTATATGTTTTTTTGGGGTGTAAACTCATGGGTATCAACTCATGCTCCACGTCCTACTTAGAATGTGTACTGTGATATAATGTCAGTTACTTAATTGTAAAATTAAAAGAAATTAAAGAAATTATATTCATTTTGAAATTATAAATTTATTTGCGCTTTCTTTCAAAAACATTTACAATATGTTGTATCATGAGGAGCTTAATATAGCACAGTCATTGAAAATATTTTTGTATATGAATAGCATGGACAAATAGAGACACCAAAGGTTACTAGTATAATAAAATTTGATTTTTAAAATTTTGATTAACTGTAAAACTATTTTTTCCCCATTACATTAACAGAAAATGATGCAAATTACCCTGACATCATACCTGTTAACCTTTCAAAGCTGCTATGTGGGAGAATCTTCCCCTTACCAACTTGGCTAAGGGGGAGATTTTGCTTAAACAACATTTTTTCACATGAAATGAATTTTTATAAAAGACCTATGCATTACAAAATATGTAACTGATTTTAGTCAAAACCGAAAGTAATCGTAAAAAGTAAAAACATGTCTATAATTTGATCACGGTAGACAGAACTAGGATGGATTTGATATATCCAAGCTACATAGCAGCTTTTTGAGACCAAAATCACAGAAAACCCCTTAGTGGTTGTTGAAATTTGCATGTAAAGATTCAGAAGTTTGGAAGAGGGGGGGGGGGGGGTATGGGGAAGAAAAATACGTTTGCGGGAGAATTTAGTCTCCCGCGTGGGATGATTAAATTCTGGAGATTTTAGATTTTTAGGCCGTTTTGCAGGAGTCTCCCGCGCAATGCGGGAGGGTTAACAGGTATGTAACATCAATATTGTTTTGGGGGTTTTAATTCTTGTGGAATTTTAATTAAGTTTTGAATTTTATTTCATTGTTTTTGTCTTTTGATAAAAAAAATAGTCATCATATAGTTAAGATATTAGCTGTCACCAAAGTCAATATGTAGATATGAGGAGTTATAGTCCTCCTAAGTCAAGGGTCTGATCTGCTCCACTCTTCCTAAATATACTTTTTTAAGTAGCAGATCATATCAAAAACCCTTGATTTGGGAAAATGTGTATCCACTTGACCTTTACTCAGTTTAACATTGTCTATTGTCACACTAAATGAACACAATCTTGACTGACTGTGCTTTCTATTTCTCTCAGCTTGTTACTAGAGCAATGAGTTCCAGACAAATCTATGGAGCCTCTGAAAGGAATGAAGAAGATTTGCCTTGTGTGAAAATATCAGGAACACAGACTGTGGAAAGGGAGAAAAAATATGTGGTACGTGTCACTTCATTGAAAAATTGAATGCTTAAAAATTTTAAAATTTTCATAAATCAGCAGTTTAACTCAAGATTACAGTAAGTTGATTGAGTCTGTGTTGATATATACTTTGCTTCAAACATAACATATGGAGCAAAATACCAATATTGAATTTTCTTTTTTGTCATAAACTAAACATTATTGAATTTCAATCTATGTAAGAAAAAGGTAAAATCTGAAAAAGAAAATGCTGTTGTACCGTAACAGGAATGCATATGGCCAATAGAAATAACAATTTTTGTTGTACAATGTATTTTCATTTTGTTTTTGACAATTCTTACTGGTAATTAAGATGGTATGGGACACCTCCATATTGTGATGTACTTCCTACTGAAATAAACAATAAAATCAACTTTAATTTTATAATCGTTTTCTTTCCAAAGATTGATACCTAGCAGTGTGGCACAATTGTGTAGAGCATAAACTACTAATTTATATAACTTTAAGTTATGAGTTTGAATCCCGTTGGAGATTTTTAATTTTTTTTACCTCTCCAAAAATTTTTTTAAAATTTTGGTCAAATATTGTAAAATCTGAAAATTCTAAACGAGTGAAAATATTTTGATTATAATGAACTAATATCGACAGGTATCCCATACCACCTCAATTGTGTGGCTTGTTATGAGTTCGGGTTATCTCTCTTTAGTTTGCCCAGTACCTGGATGTTCACATGTATTTGAAATAACCAACATATTATGAAACCTAAGTAAACAGAGTTCCATATCGATTGAATCCTAGCTTATTCAAATACATGCGTTCATTTGTGTTGACAAAAAAATCAAATGTAAAGTTAGTGCCATAGAAGTTCCTCCCTGAGTAGATATATACTGCTATGTGAATTGGTGAATGAATTGCTTTAAGCATACAAATGTCTTTGTATGTTCTAAACATGGTAAACTTGTAAAACATTAGCTTTTGAGAACTTGTGCAGACTTACACACCCACTCTTGAACCATTCGAACCTTAGTGCCTGGTACTTAGTACGTCGATCGCTATTGTCATATGTTGGTGTCCATTTATTTAAGCAGTACATCGATCTAGATGTACAACGATTGAGACAGACTGACAAAATTGTTATTGACACAGAGAAATTGTATCTGTCTGCTGCGTGGTACCATCGATCTTCACAGAGGTGAAGTAGGAGCAAGTAGGGGACAATAAGACTCCTGGTCCTACCAAACTACCCCCATAAAGCTATAAACAGTTCTAGTGATCTCACTAGCCCTCCCGTTTTTCTGCCACTGCCTCTGGAAACTCGTCTAAGTGATACAAAAGCAAGTACTTGTTAAATTTTTCTTCATTTTTATTCCTCAACTGAAAGTTATGTAGCTGATTTGTTTATCTTTTGCACTTTAGTATTCAAGGTTGATTTTACCTGGCAGTGAATATTATACAAGACTGATATTTTGATTATTAACTGTCAGTTTGAATATGTGACTCAGGGTTTCAGATTCTCTCTGAGCAAGATTTATTATTTAATTACAACTTTCCTCAATTAACCTTAAAATTCCTAGATTATACAGCTATTGGGGTTGATATTTTAACTATAGATTTGAAAAATGATTGCAATTATGTTATTTGATAACCAAAATACCCCAGTAAAAAATTATTATCAAGATTGGGGCTCCATAAATTTATTATAATGGAGATAAAAAGATGAGCAACATTGATTAAAGTGGGAAAAAAGCTTGTATCTTAGCTATTTATCTTATATATTATAGAAAGGGGTCTGAGGGGTCCATTTTTGCACCTAAAGGTTGGTGTCTCAGAAAATCAGTTGATTTGTTGATGCTTGGACAAAAAGATTGCATGCTTTTTTTATTAAAAAAAGGTGAAAGCCTAAAAAAAAAGTGAAAAGCCTTTTTTCCAACTGTTCAGAAATATTATGTATCATTCTAAGTGTTTAAGGTGTATATAGGATGGTCATACGTGATAAAAATTGAACAGATGAATTGAAGTAGCCCTTTTTATTTGGTGAAAGGTTGGATTATTTATTGAATATCCATCTCAAATGTATGTCATTCATATCCAATATTTGTTATTTTATTTCTAAAAGATCACAGGTTGCATGGACATGTCAGAAATGATTTTCTGAGTTTCAGACATTTAAGGTCAAGAGCTTTAATGTTTTATGCATCTTCACAAAAAAAATTGTTTTGCAGTGATGTTTTTTTTCTCTAATTATTTTTTTTCCAAAAACAGATCTTTGCTAGGAAGATTAACGATGAGCCACAGTTCTCTTTGTTCCTTGTATGCTAATTTATCAAGCACTTGATTCTTTAAGAGTTGCTCTTACAGGGGGCTAGGACTGTCTGTCATTGGCGAGATTCTTCAGGTGATGACCCCGTCAACTACAGAAATAACTCTCAGCTTGAAAATGCTGTAGGGTTACTAGTAAATGATGAACTGAAGTCTCATTCCTCTCTGTAATTGGGTGAAAAACATCTGTTAGAAATGATACAGAAATAGAGTAGATTGACAAATTGAGTATGGATTATGATATAATGTGCAACTTTTTGAAAACCTCTGTAGTTTTAATATTTTTGTTTATTGTTTTCCTTTTCCTTTTCCCCAACCTAAGTAAACTATACCACACTTCCATGATCTCATAAACCACTCCAAGTTCTCATAATTGCAGGAAGGTTTAACCATGCATCCAGCACACCCTTCTTAATTGGCTATGCACTTTTTTTGCCAAATTAATGATGATAACGACCTCATAATCATGTTAACTTGCTTGTTGCTGTTTACTTTTCATTGAGAAAAATACCAGCTATTGCGTACAAATACTGGTTGGCTTATGTCACATAATTAAGGTACATCACGATCAGGGGAATTAGTCCCCTAGTATGTTTTGTACTCTGTAACCAACCTTTCTACAACATTTTCTTCCCAGTTGCCAAATTTTATCTATTTCTGTTTGCACTCTAATATTCTTATAAGGGATCTGCTCTTTATGATATGAATAAAGTTGAACATTGGGCGCATGGCGGGTGTGACCGGTCAGCAGAGGATGCTTACTCCTCCATGGCACTTGATCCTACCTCTATCCTTTTGGAGGTCCGTGTTGCTCTGCTTTGAATTTGTATTTCGTTTTCTGGATTTTTGAGATGGTTGACGGTTTGTTACTGTCATTTTTTCATATATATGTAGTTTTATTTTTTCAGATGTACATGTATCAATATACATATTTTTTATTGTAAGTGTATCAATAATTCAGTTATGACTTTTCATGCTACTGAGTTCTAAACACTAAACCTTGTCACAAAAGTTGATGATATTTGGCGCAGTATCTAGACTGACCTCTCTGACCACTGACATTGTCAATGTCCAAAAACTGATGGTCTCGCTCCAATTGTCACTGAGGCTCGAATTCACGTGAAGGGAGTGTGTCATGAGTTCTGCTCTGATTGGTTACAGGTGGTCACTGGAGCTCAACCATTTTATCGTTTGTGTCTCCAGGTGCCTCCTAAAAATTGAGGCCGACCAGGATGTGACCAACTGATGTTGCAGTCAGAAATCTTGTAAAACATGAAGAAAAACAATGAATTTCCTTTGTAACTTGTTAGGTCTTGGATCAGGGATGACGTAATGAAAGCACTTTACGAATGGAGGAGCCTTTTTATGATGCTCCTCATTGGTCTGTCAATAGTTGGTGCATGTCTTAAAATGCGCACAGTGGACAGTTATGAGATCAATTAGATGCATGCAATCTTAATTGCAGTAGTAAGTTTTTTATGGATAATTATACATCATTGAATAAAAATTTTCAATCAAGCCTTTTTAATGTTTAAAAAAGGTTTTGAATTCATAGATTATATTAAACAAAATCACAATACTTTTAAATATGAATACAAAAGAGGCTAATTAAAGCATTGAATTCAAAACCTTTGCAGGAGAACTAAGTGAATTCTTAGTAGAAATGAATACACAGAAAAATTAATGTCAATTATATATTTTTTTATTTATTAAAACCTATGAATTCTTTTTAGGTAAGTCATATTTTTTATTTGTTATTTCTATCAGACACAAAATCTGTTGGCATTGTCGATGAATTTCCTATAAAGATTGTTATGATGGTAAAACTAGGAGTGGTTAATTAAGAATTTTGCCACAGACCCCAAAACATTTTGCTATATCTTAGAATTCACTACATGCAAGGAGTTTTACTGAAGAATACTTGAACACCGAGTATAAATAGAACCATAAGTATACACTTATACTTACTAAAAATGGAAGAAATGTTCAAATACTTATAGTGAGAGTCCACTTACCTGTTATTTCAGTGTATCTACCCGCATATGCTGTGCAATAAAGTTATCTGTAATTTTTCTATTTAAAAAACTTTGAAGACTCATGATTGTTCTATATAATTAAAGTTAATAGGCTTTTGGGGAAATTTTTAGGCTACTTGGCATTGACTGGCTTCAGTTTTATGTTTGTGATTTATTCAAGCTCATGTTGAAACTTGATGGTCTTCCAGACCAGTGAATGTCAAAAGAGGGCTATAACCTTTTAGTACTCTTTTTTTTCTGCTGACTCCACATTACTTTATACTGAATTTGATTGTCATTTTATACTGAATTTCCCTGAAACTTAAAAATAAGTGTTTCTATCAGACTTTTGGAACATACTGGGTTATTTAAGGAAATTGAAATGGACAAAGATTTTCTCTCATAAAAATCTGGAACTCATATTATGACAGGTCAATTTGATTTCTAAACATAGTGGACCAAGGTCAGTGATAACAATCTGGATTCTATTTCTGAACTCGGGCTTTTAATCCGGGGGCTAGATCAGCGTCCTTCACGGCTCAATCAAAATAAGAATTTCACTGCTTCACCTAACATGGACCTCTAGGTTCATTGTCACCAATTTCCATTACGAAGCAAGAAAATGACCGATCGCTTGAACTATGCTGTACCAGGACAACAAATTGCTATGTAAGGGTGAAGTAGGAAGTATATGCTAATGAAACCCTTGAATTTTGATGACTTGGTAGTCTTTTGTTCTCTGTCTGGATCAGATTGTTGGCATCTTCTTCAGAGTAAAGTAACAAGGACTGACAATAGCTATATGCCCTGACAGGCATGTGATTGCAACATAATACAATGTTTGTCCTTGGTAACAAAACTATGTACACTGCAAAATGCTTTTCTCCTAAAACTCCTCATGTACATCTGAACTAATTAAATTCAAACAAAGAATTCCACAAGTTGATCATTATTGATGATGCAAACTGCACATGGAAGATGAAAGTTGAACTAGTTCATGAATTGTATGGTTAATTTGAACCATTCTACAGGCTATAGTTCCAGATCTTACTTCTTTATCTGAAATTGTCTAGGAAATAAGACTAATTCAATCTAATTGTAATGAGTTTTATTTTGCCAGACACAAATAAAATTCTTCTGGTTTTGTTTGTCAAAAAAAACCCCTCAGCATTAGTTCTCCTAAAAAAGTCCAAGATAAAGTTTTATGAAAATGATTCAGAAACTTTTTTTCTCCTAACTCGATCCACAAATATTTTGTTCATATAACTGTATGTATATAACATTTAAAGGAATCCATTTTATGGCATATCGTATTTCACCAAACAGTAGGCATGGAATTCAGTTCTTTTCAAGTGCATATATTATCTGTCAGAGCTGTCAGAAATTGATCATAAGTGACAATTCTAGTCGACAGATTTCTTCACTATACAAAGAAAAGCTTGCATAAGCCAAAAACAGTACCAAACAATTCTTGCTATTAAACTGTTTTCACAGTTAGATCAGCTTAGCTTTAAAAAATTTCAAGTTTCAGGGAGATCCTAGAAACAATATTAGGAGATCAAAGGTGATGTAATATGATGTCATTTCATTGTCCAGATCGGTGTTGTTTTCACCTGTTGGACCATCAGGTATACCAGTACCTGGCACAGAGAGAATGGAGAGGGGAATCCTTTGTGTGAAGTTTAACTGCTCCTGTTAAACTTGTATCCTGCTTGATTTAAAGTAATGCTCATCCACAAAGAGAAAGATAACACAGTTTAGAGTTTTGATTTATACATGTTTTAAAGAATGCAGGAAATAGTTACTGCTAGTTTTTTTTGTCTCATTTGAATTTCATCAGGCTATTTTTGGCTTCTTGATGATCCTTTATCATATTAATTTAGAGATTCTTAAGGTCATTGGCCAAGTTTTAATTACTTACCTACATCTTATAATCAGGTAAACAATGTAGGAAGGGGGCAAATATTTTGTAGAATTGTAGAAAAGACAAGCAATATAGGAGATACTGTTGGGAGTTCCCATTTAATTTTCTGCCTATATTTGGTACTTTAAAAATATAGCATAAGTATTTTCAAAAAATGACTATATATTAAGAATATACTTGTTTTAGTCTTTGCCCTAAATACTAGTGGGACTCTTTGGGGCAATGGAACAATTCATAGACTGACTTCTGTTTTTAAGAATTTGAATTTTTATAACCTCTGTGAATTATTATTTGATTTTCATTTATCAGATTGAATTGATGAGATGTGTTATTCTTACATATGGTTAAGCTTTGTGTGTTAATTGTGTTTTTACGCTTATCTGGGGCCCACATGGTCACTAGAGGTGTTCACCTGTCTAAATGTGTTGTTTACCTAGGGATCTGGCCTCTTGATTTAGTATGATCTATTGGAGGGTTGAAGCATTTAACTCAAAACAGAATTAGGATCAGTATACACCTGAACATTTACCTCCAGGTGCTGGACACCAGCAAATCAGCTGACTGACTTCTCTCTGTTGCAACAGTTTGAGGATAGAGAGAAAAAGAGAGAGAGATCTGCATTAGATTATCATCCGGTGCACTCTGCCTCAGTATGTTCTGATATTTGCTGATAGTTGCCAGTGATGAGTGAAGCTGAGTTTTCACTTTGTTTGCACCCCACAGGGAGTCGTGAAGGGAGATAATCTGCTTCATTTCATTGAAATTTTAGTTGTCCACAGACAGAGTTCTTCCAAGATTATAACCTCTTGGATTTTTACAACGCTAACATTTTGAACTCTCGGTGAATGAAACATGAGTGAAAATTTATCTGTGTCCCTGGAGGCCATAACGGACCACTCTAAAAAGATTGTCAAGTACAAAAGATTGAGTTTTGTGCAATCTAACTTGCTGAGCTTGATGAAGTCAGTTTTTCCTCTTCAGGTGTACAAAGTGGTTGTGAATTTTGGAGAAGAGTCTTGGTTCATCTTCAGAAGATACAATGAATTTCACAGTCTTCATGAAAAAGTGAGTAAATCATTTATTTTTGGAAAAGTATTCATATTACTTGTTATAACTTATGTTTTTCTACATGAAGAGTTAAAAATAATATGTTCAAGCTATTTAAAGAATTATTTATAACAGATGTTTTCAGAATTTCATAATACAGATGAATTTATCATAAAAACAATCAGAATGTTATTCTGTGTAAACATGTACTAGATTTTAATTCAAGGTTGAGTGTGACTAAGCACCTATCTAGTACATGTACAAAGAGTACTACATATATAATGGAATTTCTGTTCAATGTCTTATTATGCAAAATAACAGTGAAGAAGAAAATTACTGACATTTTCAGAAACTAGAATTCATAATTCATTAATTTCCCCATACCAATGAGAAGCTACTTCATATAAGTTTACCATATGTCATACCTCCCTGGATGTTTTGTAATAGAATTACATGTATATCTTGTGTGTTAGTAACGTGTTGGATGTTCCATCATGCAGGCAGCTCATGGGGTCATGGATTCTGTGTAGGACCCAGTGAATAATTTCCTTGTAGAACTAGTCTGTACATGCCCTCCATAAAATATGACAAGATAATACAGAGTACACAGCTCTTTGGGGGCTGTGATGGATGGTGGTACTTTAGGTTGAAGATGACAGACATCCAGCGATGTGTTTTGTAAGGGTTCTATTTATAGTTAGAAAAATTCTTGCAAATAAATCATACTGTATATCTGCAGAATGTCTATCTCTTTATCATATGAAGTAAAATCTTTTATTTGAAGTTTATATGTAAGCAAATCCAACATTTCAAGTACCTGTTCAATGATACTTCAAACCTGAGTGCAAAATATTTTAAAGTAATGTATTGTTGAATTTTAGAAAATTTCATTTTAAATTTTCATATGATTCATAACTTCATATGCATATAAACTGAAAAGAGGATAGATACCATTATGATACATTTTGAAGCATATATACTGTAAAATGTGACAACTCATTTTGCAACTTACAGAGAGAGAGAGAGAGAGAGAGAGAGAGAGAGAGAGAGAGGGGGGGGGGAAGAGGGGGGAGAGAGAGATGTAACAGGACTGTTGCAGTGTGAATTATTTTCAAAGATGGGGTCATTATGAAGTTTGTTAAAAAATTTCTTGCATATGAAGATAACTTGGTGTACTACACAAGCAATCCTAGACAAATGCATAGCTGGACTGTGACCTTTGCTCTTTTAATTACAGTCTTTACAATTTCTCTTGTCATGTACATGACTTGTATATGTATATGTTTTTAGAGGGTTTTTTTTTTCTGTAGTGTTTTTCTACAAGCAACTGATTTCTTTACTTTTCCAATCTATATCTGTATATACAACATATCATTCAAAGGAAAAGTACAAATCAGCTGTCCTGATAAAAAAAAAAGCGACAGATGATTCCAGTGCCAAATACAAGTACAGAATATTACAACATATGTTTTCTGATTGCTGCAACATTAGAGAACTTCATTGTACTCTGTATTCATTGATATTCTAGACAGCTGGTCGGAGTTCAAGAAGCTATTCTGTAGTGTATCATGACATAAACCTGGTGAACTCTATAGTGAGAGTGTGTGATCAATATGTTGACATTTCTCTATGGTAAATGGACTCAAAAGGAAGTAAAATACTAGTGGACAGCAAACAATTTGAAGAATTAGTATTCTGTAATCACAAACTATTTAAAGGAATGTTATTACCATCATCAAATTTTATTGGTAACCTTACTAAATAATGCAAGAAACAAGTAACAAATTGAATATTTTTGCTGTTACATTACTATATAGATGTACGTGCAAGATAATATGTTGCACATATTCCACCATGGAACAAGTACACTTGATATTTGAGCATGTTTTAGGCCTTCACATTTCATCATGACATAACATTAAAAATAAAAATATGATGTTTTGCATAAATACCTCATAAACTTGAATGTTAATGGAAAGGTTTAATGATTTGTATTGTTGTGGCCCTGCTTTGAAGGCTCGTTATGCAATAACATTTCTAGATTCTGTAGAGGGCTTCAGGGAAGTTGGATCAACAACAGTCTCTATAACAAAATCAACAATAAATATTGGGTATACTGAGGGTAGGTCATCTGATTTCATGGAGTCTTAGAATTCCAGGATTTTGATGGTACCCCTTTCCTCAGCATATTGTTTTCATAAATGATTAAAGTTGATCATCAAAGAAAATTGTCCATCTGTGAAATTAGGTAGGTCCTATTATAACCTTTGATTTGTCAACAATCAAATCAAAACAAAACTGACCTTCACAAATTATAATGATTCTACAGTTGTTAGAATTACTTAATAAACTTTATCTTATATTCCTTGAACTAAACCTAAAACCTGTGCTCTCTGTGACCTGAAATATTCAACATTCTGTCACACAAGTATCTGTACTATAAAACTGAATGTGGTTAAGTTCATCTGATAGTGTTTTTTTGATGCATCATTATAAAACCCTTTTTTGCGCAGTGCCTAGTACAGTTTTGTCCATGACTTTGGTGTATTCCCACTTATCTTATTACATGGGGACCAGGTATGAACTAGAAAGTTGAATCTTATCAATGTTTGTAAACTTAAGAAGGGTGTACCACGTAACCCACCTATGTTACGATAAAGCCCGTCCTTGAATATAACCTTACTGTGTCCTCTAAGAATGCTCCCATTGAAATCAGTCTTTCTATTTTTGTTGGTTTGTTGCCTGCTAACATGCAGCGTTAGAGACCTGGCATAACATCTTGTCACCTTTTGTCAAACTCAGGTGTGCAAAAGGAATATTTATCTCAAATTTTGTAATTTAAAAAAAAAAGTATAAAAATTAAACACCAAGTGGGTTTGCAAAATACACTTGTTATTTTTTTGATAGGCATATACAGATTGATTATCAAGTCATACTGAACTAGCTAAAAATGAAAAGAATGTCGACAATTAGATCAGATATGTTCATTTCATTTCCATTCAATAGTGAAATGTCAAAGATGATGAAGTAGATTAAATTTATGGATATACATGTATCAGTCATCTGCAAAATATTTATAGATCTGATGATTGTGCTTTTTGTCTGGTTACTCTGGTGTTCCTGAATCCTGTTGTCCCGTGTACCAATTGTCTTCTGGTTTATTCAGATTCAAATTGTGACTAATTGTTTTAAATTCCTGTTTATAAATAGAAAATAACTTAACCAAAACTTAAAGTTTTTGCACAGTTTGTTAATAATCTCTCTCTCATGGTAAACTTTTATAAATGCTACCTGATCAAAGCAAATACCGGTAAAAAAAAATGAATCAAAGTGTGTCAAATATTCTGAAATTGGATTTAAACCATTTATATTATTGTGATGAAATGAAGGTGTACGGGTACTTGGCAAAACAATGATGCTTTAGGCCTTCGTGTCTCACATTTTTCATCGAAAAGAACAAATAGATGGGTTGGGGGAGGCGCAAATTGTTATTGTTTGTAGTCAGCAGGACGTGTGAGTTGTCCCATAAAGACTGGATGGTAATTGGAGAAAACTTTAATGTATAATGAGATCTATAATGAATTACAAAGAGTTTCGTGCCACCATAAGATGGTTCTTGAAACTTTTATGTTCATTTTCCACCAATACAAGCATCAGTTTTCCATAATGATTTGCTACTTAGTTATGTGCAATAATAATCATATAACATCATTAAGACATATATTACAACACTGGAGTTTTTTCTATGGAATCAGAGATATAGTTAGACCTGAGAGGAGGATAATACTTTGGATTCTGATATAACTAAAATATAGCTTTATTATACCTTGCTCCATTATATGGTTTCTTTGAAGAAAAAAGTTAGGGAGTTTTGTGTTAAGGTTTGTACCAGCCAGTAATTTATATGAATTATGATAAATATATTTAACTGTAAAATGCTTTCTTTGGTGATTCATGCGGGATATGAAGGTAGTGACATTGCGGAAAAAATACATAACCGGTGTTAGTGGGTTATGTTATTTTTTTTCTGCAATAATTGCTGCCTTCATAAACCGCATCAATCATCAAATAATTAAAAGCATTTTATTGCATGCTTATATTTACATCTTAATGAACTGATCATAAAAAGTATATTAGTAAAATTAACTAAATTACTGTTAATGTAGATCTGTACATTAGATAAAAGAAATAGCCAAGTTGTTTTATATGAAAAATCTGAGTGATTTTTTTGTGCAGTCCGTTAATTTTTTTTAGGTTGCTGAAGGTTTCGACCAATCAATAAACTGGTTAGAACTGGATCTTGTGGATTTCAGCCCTGTCAGTTTCTATAGAGCTATGAAATCAATCACAATTGGCTTTCAGTCTTAGGAAATAGAGTAGATGTAAATATATACACGTGAAAATATATACATAATGAATTTTCTACACTTCTTTCTTATTAAAGTTTTGTGTTTTGATATTGCTGTTTTTAAAAACCTTGAAAGTTTGTAACAGTTAAACTCAAATAAAGACATTTTTTGAAAGATTTGAAGAGGTAATCATTGATCAAATGTGTTTCATTGTGTCAGTGTAATGCACCTGCGCACAGGTAAAGTGGGCAAAATGGAAATACAAACATAACATTTAGGTGGTTGACTAGTTGGCAATGACCTTAATGTCACTGAACAGTGGTTGAACCCCAGATTGGGGCTAACATATCAGGCTTGTATAACCAACTCTGCAGGTTTGGGGCTTATCAGTCCATACATACCCCATGTGGTTTTTAAGTGTAAGAGAACTTGCTCAAGTAGTCTTCAGCAATACAGATAGCTGAGTTATTTATCAACAGACCTTATCTGGTACCGGAGAACCACAAGTTTGTTTGGCTGGTCCTGGTTTTCTATTTTCGTATTTTTTGTTTATTATGAAACTAATGTTATGACATTTATAGTCCTAATTAATATTTCATATTTTAAAATTGTCACCATATATGGAAACATGGAAAGGACTTGGTGATTGACTTGTCGCCAATGCTTAAAAAACATCATGATTACATGAATTTCTTCGAACAAAGGTATTAATACATTGTAGTTCAGTTAATTCAGTACAAAGAAAAAGTTAATATCAGTTTATTTAAATTTTTCTATTCCCTTAAATTATTATGATTTTAAACATCTTGTGCAAGAATTGGAAAAGGATCTACAATTTCAAAAATAAAAAGGATTTTGAAGTAACTGACAAACCAAATTTCACAAATGCATGTATTGCGATTTTCACCAGAAGAAAATAATCAGTTACAATTTGGTCCTTTTACTTGCATTTATGTAAGAACTAATCAAATAATTTATGCAATATATGTCATAAAGTTACACAAGGCATAATCTGTTTGACACATCTTATCTGGAGACTGATAGAATATACCGTTGATAGTCATTTAAGTACAGTTTATGAAGGAATAACAATCTACCACCGTAAATGATGGCTTTATCATTCATCAGTTGTACTTGCTTCTAATCCTTTAATGCATGATTAAAATGGTATTTCAAAATGACATTGAATTCTTGTGTTTGACTGGAGTTTAGGGTCTATTCATGCAAATGCTTTGGCTGCTCAGTTACCTCTCCGATATACATTTCAGTGATGTATTAGCAAATAATATTGATTGGCATGATTGATTTTTTCTTATCAGTAGACCTGCTTACATTAATTTACTATGTTCTATACAATCTTTTAAACCTCCAGAACTCTTTGCTTCAGACTAAAAACATATGTTTGATTTAAGGCTGATAAAACAAAAGCACAGAAAATATGGCATACAAACAGGGTCAGGTCTGATTCCATGCAGAGAGGAATGTTATTTTTTTTTATGGGCAGTCTTAAACCCTAATTGCACGTACATGTATATAATTGGACAATACATGGAAAATTATGAGATTATCACATTAAATGAAGTGTTATAGTGGTAAAGTGAACTGATATCATATTTAGCTGGACAGAAGTTGCTGTTTGGTATCTGGACTGACTTTTTGTGGGCTTTGTTTATGACTTGCCATAAAGAGCCCTCTTTGGCTGTGACAGAGTGAGAGCTATTTTTGGAGTACGTAGCCTGACCTGGTGACTAACTATTTACCTGCCAGGGACTGGCAGCAATAACCTGGAAGATTCTTGTGTTTTAGTTTTCTTACTTTAATCAGGAGTTTGATGCATTAGCTGCTTTATTTTGTCTTATAGTCAGGTAAGCCTTTAACTTCACACACATTCTGTATCAGTTTTCACTGTCCTATTGTTACATGCATGTATCTTTGTCCTTGAAATGGACTGCAGCTGCAAATGACAATGAATTTGTTTTTACCAAAATACATGTATCACATCGTGCTTCTGATGTCAGACTGCCCCATCTGTAGGTAATGTATGAATGCTTAGGTGTGTTGTTTTGGCATGACATAGCACCCATTCCTGCTGACTGAATGACGTACATCCACCACTCATTCATGCTCAGCTGTATCTTTTTATATCTTCATATTCTCTGATGCACTTAGTTTTGGTTTGATCAAAATATTACGGCAATATGTTGTTATTCTCATTGAGGAGTTCTGTTGACCTTGTACAGTGGATTTTTGACAGGAAAGGGCACTTAAACAGACAAAAACTTCCCTGAGAGCTGAAATGCAATCATTAATTCCCATCAAGTGATTCCATTTGACATCATGTGGTTAACAACTCTTTGATTCCATAAATAAAATAAAGACTGACAAAGCTAAAAATAGTAATATTTTATGAAAATGATATATTTCCAGCTGAAGAAATTGTTCCCCGAGGCAAGCCTTCGTCTACCTGGAAAGAAGATCTTTGGGAACTTGGACCCAGATTTCATACAGCAGAGAAGAGAGGGGCTGGACAACTTTATCCAGGAACTGGTCACACACCCAAAGCTATCTCAGCAGTAAGTATTTACCCAGAGTGCAGAAGTTGTATCGAGAATCTAAGGACAAAAACATACGTCCAAAGTAAATGTTACGGTACTTAAAAATCAAAAGCATTTGAATCTAGTACCTATATTAAACAAGTATCCTAAACTCACACAACAATACCCCAATTTCAGTTATCTTATACAACAAGGATATTACAACAAAATTATTCCAAGCTCATTTAGCAGAAACTATCGCAAAATCTTTCAGCAATATTCCAAACTGTATAAATTCATAATACTACACAAACAGCACAGATTTAAGACTGAAAAAGAAAATTTTTTAAGGCAATTTTTAAATACCAAAAATTGGTTTACTGGTATAAGCAAAGAATATATTCCTACATCATATATAAAATAATTTTTCATCGATTCATCCTCAAGCTGCAGTTACAAAGTTTAATTTACCACAAGATTATGGTTTTTAAAATTAACTTGATAGCTGTAATTAACATTGAAGATTTGAAGCATTGATAAATGTGTCTCGATGGTGGTGACTGACATTAGTAGTTTTTATTTACATGCTAATTGTCCAAGTTTTTCAGTTATTTCTCTTAAAACAAATGCATTATGCTCAGAAAAATTTAAAAATATTTTTTATAGTATTATATGTCAAGGTGAAAGAGTTTTTCCATTCATGAATCGAGATTATTGTATCATGCAGACGGAGCAAGACAATGTCTTCTGTCTGTCAGCAGACTACAGACTTGGCCTGTGATTAATTTTGTTGAGAGGATTCATATTTTGTATGCTACATGAGGTTAATTATGACACTCTCTACTATGGAAGGGAATTACCGCCAAAATTCTATGTATCTTGCTTTTATTTTTATTACGCTTACTTCTTTATTCTTCAGTACATTTACACTTGCATGTCACTTTATTGTTTTCATATTCATGCTTATCTAATTTCACTTTGATTCTCTTTGATTCTTTATTGTTTGCTTATTTCTATGTTGCAATATTCTCTTCTTATTCGTGTAAATTCTTTCTTCTATCTCTGTTACAAACGTGAATTCAAACGCGCAAACCATAAGGCACTTTCAATAAAGACGAATACAAGTTGCATGAATTTAATGATGCATTATGACGCCAGGCGGCAGTGTGTGCGCTACAATTGCTGCTCCCAAAGATTTATTAAAACGAAACTAACAAATGGCATAAATTTAATAAATTCAGGGCTTAAATACATGTAAATATAGTCAACTTTTAACAAGCCATGATATACGCAGACTCAAAAAGATACGGTTTTTTTTTTGTATACATGTTCAATGCCTCCGCGCGGTTCTAAAAAAATCATTTGGGGGGGGGGGGGGGGTTCTGAGAGATAATTTTATATTCATTATTTTATTGGTTAATTAAATAAGTGTGAATTTTCCATTGGGGGTGGATCTGATCTCATTCTAGATCCGCAATGCAATGTACCGTGCAGTTACAAATTATTTGCAAATTATTTGCATGAACGGTTAATTTTTAGAGGAGGAACATGTCATAAGTACTTGTCGACAGGACTTTATTTTCATTTGAGGTGAAAATAGGTGGGATGGTGCACGGTTCTGTCCAGAGGTACCCGTGGAACATGTATATGAAATAGAAATAAAAATAAACCCAATTCAAAGATGTTTTTGAAAAACAATAAAAGGACTGGGGTACGAATTGCTTAGAAGTAGCTTTTCCTGTACTCTAGTACGTGTGAAAATTATCACTTGCATGAATCACTATATGTACCTCTCGTTAGGCTACAGTACTGCGTATCCCTGATTAAATGCGATGAATTAATATCCGCGTGAAATTCCGGGTTAAAAACTTAAAACTGCAGGTTTTAAAATCTCACTTATTTTTCTAAAAGTTTTGAACTTGTGATATGAACAAAAAGTTTGGTGCACGCGGTTTTATATTCTTGTGATTCGGCACAGAACGGTGGAATCGCAGAAGTAAATATACATGTACGTATACGCGGTAAAATTAACGAATCTAAAGTATCAGTGACTTAATTACACAATGAGTAAACGAAAACAAACCAGGCAAAGAGATTAAAATACGTAATGTGATATGGCTGTTTATACGTTTTGGTTTAAAATCTAAATCAAATCTTAATAAAAATTCTTATATAAAGTTCTAAATAAAATATTTTTTTCTTCCAAAATACAAAACATAAATAATGTATGCTTCTTATTTACACAAATTTTCGAAGTGATAAAAATGTGTATGTATCATTCACAGCTATGCTAATTGTAGGTTTGTTATTTTAATATAAATCATGTACATGTAACTGAATGTCCATGTTTAGATTTGAAGGTGTTTAAGCTATGATACATGTAACTTAGAGACATGAACCTCATACATGTCTACCTGTCAACCGACTTCCATATCAAGCTTGCGATGATGATAATTATGATACGGATGCTAATTATGAGAACTGTAAGATTATATCGTCTCATATATATAACTGATGCGCAGACTTCGAATTTTATTTTATTTTAGGGGGGGGGGGGGGGGGGGTCCAGTCACCCCACCACCCTTGAAAATTCAAACTTTTTTAAATTAACATAGTAAACCTACTGAAAATAGAACTCGACCTACCCCTACCCCTACCCCCTCCCCGGCAAACAAAATTATAAAGTATCCCCTCCCCTCCATTTCTTGATCTGAACATATAAACATTGGAGCGAAATGTCATGGTGCGAAACATCCCACAATTTTTAGTAAGCTAGCTACGTTGTTTTTTTTTTTCGGGGAGCAGCAATTGTAGCGCGCACACTGCCGCCTGGCGTCATAATGATCATTAAATTCGTGCAACTTGTATTCGTCTTTATTCTAAGTGCTTTATGGTTTGCGTGTTTGAATTCACGTTTGTAACAGAGATAGAAGAAAGAATTTACACGAATAAGAAGAGAATGTTGCAACATAGAATTAAGCAAACAATGAAGGATTAAAAAGAATCAAAGTGAAATTGGATAAGCATGAATATGAAAACAATAAAGTGACATGCAAGTGTAAATGTACTGAAGAATAAAGAAGTAAGCATAATAAGAATAAAAGCAAGATACATAGAATTTTGGCGGTAATTCCCTTCCATACTCTACAGTCTTCTAGAATCCTTTTTTTCTTTTCTTTGTTTTGTATTTCTCTTTCTTCTGAGAATAATCAAGAAAATTTAAGGTATAACTGATAAGTTTCATTGATTTCTTTGTTGCATCTGCAAGAACCATCTTTGAATGTAAAGACAAGCCTTGAGTCATGCTACAAGGGGGAAATTAAAGCTAGTACATTCAACCAGATTCATCCCGAATCTCTTCAGATCTCTTAATACATGTAGCCTTATAAGAACTCCAAATGTTTGCAATTAGATACTGCATCGAAAACACATCTAGCAAGCTGGAAAGTATTAATTTTAGAGGATTTTCTCCTGCTTAAGTCCTGAAATAGCTCGATTCTGCTGTGTGTATGTGTAATTTTCTGATAACTGTAAAGTTTGGTATATATCTGAGGCTGTCTGTGTACTGAGATATACCGTAGATGCCTGGATTTCCTCACTAGCCTCAGCTGATCCGTGTCCTACTTGATACATGTAGAGGTCAGTGGAACAATATTTGGCCTGAGGCTTGATGAGAAGATATCAATTCGTATGAATACATTAAATGGAGAAACTTGCCAACAGTCTAACTAAGGTATACTTAACTTCAATTTTGTGCCAAGTCTGACCTAAAAGTTCTTGAGTATTATTGAGGTGGATCAAGTTCATCAGATGGTTCATCTTGAAAGCCTTTTTAATACAAGATGATGTGTAACAAGTGTGGCAGGATACACTTTCCACTTTCAGTAAGAAATTCGTAACCAATAACTGCTTTATGTCTTCCTAATGTCATTTGAATAAAAGCATGCTCTATGATAATTGCTTGGTAATGCATGTCTATATACATGTTACAAAAAAATTCCTACAAACTAGTGTCAGGGATTATTCGAACAGACGTTTTTTTTATTTAATTAAAAAAGTATAATAATGTGTCAAAATACACGATAATCTTTTAAAAATTCAATAAATTTTTTTTTTTTTTTAGAAAAGCCAAAATACTTTATCAGTCTCGAAAAAGTAATCATGTTAGATTCAATAATAAATTGCATTTTTAGAGGACAAATATGTTGCACTTTATCAGAATCTCATTAATAAAATAACAGCTCGTTTGATGTTGATCTTGCCAAGTAAAAATTCCCCTTTATACTATCTTAATAAAAGCAATTATAGAAAAGAATAAAGTTTTGTTTTATTTTAGTAAAGAAATTCAGGAAGTCTATTTCTATTTTCCAGAGTTGACTTTGATTTATTCTGAGAATCTTCAAAAAGACCTTAAACTGAATAGACTATAGACTTGGGCGCCTGTGTGCTTGATACGGCTATATTAACTTACATAATCCAAGTTTGAGTTTTTTCTGCAGCTCTTAAAACCTTGACACAGCAGTCAAAATATTTGCATCATAAATAAAGTCAAGGAAAACAAACGCAATTTTCACCAAAAACGCAGTAAAGTTAAACCATATAAAAAAGTCCAAACAAATAATTAGAATTGATATAATGACAAAACAAGTAAATGACAACAAAATGAATTCCGCATGTATCACATTTGCATAAGCCACCAAAATATTTTCTAAATCTGTTCAACAAGATTACTAATTTATTTTAATATCAATTAATCTCCCTTGTCATTACACTTGTTGACAATTGTTTTCTATGTTTGCACTAGTATCTATATATCTATCAGGAAGTCCGTTTGCACGATCATATATCTAAAATTTATTTTGTTTTCCCTTATACAAGTAGGCAAACGCAATGCCTGGTCAGTTTTGAAAAATCATCCAGTTCTAAGTTAAGTGGGATATCCCCATTTTTTCGTAACAATTAATCTTCAAACCCCAGTGGAGAAAATGAGGGCTGCAGGCAGATTGAGTACACCCTACAAAGGTAAAATATTCCACTGGCCATAGTAGGTGTTTGTGTGATACTAGTTGTAGATTAATGTTGGTGTAATGATTATAAGTATCCTTTAAAAAATTCATAGTTTACTGCTTCACACCTCAAGAATATTTGAATTGTTGAGAACACAATACATGTAATGTACATAAGAGGTTTTGTGACAATTCTAAGGGAAATTATAATAAGCTCCTTCATTACCTGTTCTAATGAAACCTGCTAAAGAGATTAATATGTGTTATAAAATCTATTAATTAGGCTTATGTATACAGGTATATGAATTAATTGTTATAGGAAGGGACTAAAAAGGCTTGTTCATTTAGTAGATTGACACAATTAGGGACTTTGTTCAAATCTGAGTGATATAAACAAGAGAGATTTCATACAGGTGAACTTTTATTTCCTACTGTTGATGGACAGGTAGAGTCAGCCACATTTACCTGAGATAGATTGACAGGTAAAAGTGTCAGAAGATCCATTGTGTGTCGATTCTAACGGCAGAAATTATAACACCGGCTGACAGTGGCATAGATTTCACTTGGAGGAAATTTTTTGATTCTTTTAGCTAATTTTTTTTCTTTGTATACTGGGAAACTCTGATATTGGATTTTTAAAAAACAGTTTATTCAGGTGAGAAACTGTACCTTTTTCTTCTTTCCTAAACTTTTGATGTTGTTAAGTTTTAAAAATAGTCAAAACTTCAAAACTATATGATCAGTAGCTAAGAGATTGATATCAGATTAAAGTGAACAGTTTCTTGAAGTGTATATACATGTTTAAACAAGAAGCTTTTCACAATTAACATGTCTCCCATATGTACAGTCATTAAGTTGGTATGCTTTTCTCTGATCACCCTGGGGGCCATAAAATGACATCTTGACCTCTCCTTTAACATTCATTCACAGTTTGTTGCATCAAAACCAGTAGCAATAACTGTATGTGTAATGTTATGTCTAGCCATGATTGAGCTTGCAGGGTCAAGGGACTGAGTTTTGGACAGGCCGGAAAGACTAGGGATTGCCTCATACTGGTCATAGAGGAAAACTTGTGAATGAGTTACATACCGCTATCAATGGTTCTTATAGGGCAGTGTGTTATTGACACAGTTCATACTTAGTTACACTTCACTGATTCTGTATAACCCACCAACAGTGAAAATTACCAGACAATATTGGATTTATCTACGCATTTTAAAGGTAAAATTCAGCAAAGTTTTATTTGACATCAGATTTGATTTATGAAGGCTATTCGGTACATCTTGAATTACCGTCTCTGCTGACTTTTATATATGTAAATCATTTTTCATTCGTTTGTGTACTAAGCTCATTAAGAAATGTTAAACAGTTTAAAAGTAGGACTAGAATTGTTAACAGTGACAGTTTTGAACTGGTCCAGTACTTAAGGACTCTGAATGTGGTTTCTTTGGTCAAATTCCAGTAAGTGTACAGCTATAGAAGTTCATCTGATTATTTTCACATTAACTCAGCCATCTGTTGTTTTGACTACTCATTTGTACAACACTGATAATAACTGGTCAGTTTGGCATTGATTGTTGTGGACTAGGGGACGTAATCTGTTCCATGGTGTTGGTGTGACCCCTAGGGGGATATTACACCTTGGCTGAAAATGACGATACACCTATACAGGTGAACACGAGAGAAAGCGCAAATAGAGCTATCTCTTGTGCAGTGATCTCATTATCATATTACAGGTAAAAAAAAAAAAATTAACATTGTTAAAGCAGGGAGAGAAAATGACTATACACTGGTGTTAGGCTGTCACTCATAATGAAGCTGAGAAGCATAGCAGATGTATTTTTAGTATGGAGCAAAAAGAAGTCAAAACTAGGAGATCCTGCTACATTACCTCATGTGGCATCATGGTAATTTGAGGACCTATCAAAAGTGCGACCAGTGTTTCCTTGTTTTAAAATTGAATTAATTTAAAATCTTAATAGATTTATTTTTTTTATTTTATTGTAGTCCGGAAGTCCGAGCATTTCTAAATCTTGATAATCCACGAAATGTTCAAGACTCTGTAGACAGCTTTGATGACGCTGAAGCTATGGTAAGAATTCATTGATCATTTATTGAGGGTTTTTTCCTGTTGCATTTCTTTTGGTATCTATCAGCTAACAAGAAAAATTTGAATTGATTTAATATGAATTAAATTTACAGAATGGAAGGGATGATAACCCGGTCAATTTAGGACCCAGTGAAAAGAAGACGTAAGTTGAAATATATGACAAAAGTTTAATGCAAAGAAATTTATTTTCATTATAAATGAAAAACTTCTGATATTTCTAATTAAAAAAAAAATTTTTTTTCTTCTTGGCAGTGTTAAACCTAGTGATTTTGAATTCCTAAAAGTTATTGGAAAAGGCAGTTTTGGAAGAGTGCTGCTTGCAAGGAATAAAAATGAAGGGAACATTTACGCCATCAAAGTGCTACAAAAGCAGGCGATAATGAAAAGGAATGAAGTGAAACATATAATGTCTGAGCGGAATGTACTGCTGAAAAATGTCAAACATCCATTTCTAGTGGGACTTCACTACTCATTCCAGACGGCGGATAAACTGTACTTTGTTCTGGATTATGTGAATGGTGGTGAGGTTAGTATCCGTCAGTTTGCCCTCATTGACCTCTGTCAGCTTCTGTGTTACTGAACACCTGTGTATTGTCAACTTATTAATCTATAGTCTTGATGCAATTCATCATAGTTTGTACATATAAATGTCACTCAATCTTGGACTGTTAAAGGAAAGTTAAATATGTCAATTAGGAAAATAAATCTAAGGAAATTTATGAAAGGAAGTCTGACATTTATCTGAGAGGTCTCCTCCCAACTCTAGCTTCATTCATTTCAGAATTCCCTATTGTTTAACCATCAATCAAAAATAACTTATATGTATGCCATAATTTAATTACCTGGGTTTTCTCTGAGGTGTGAACAATATGAAAACTTCTGTTAATTGAACATTATTCTATTAAAAACAGACATGTTAATTGATCATGTCTTTCATTCAATATCCATTGTTTATCTTAAGAATGCTATTGTGTCTTTAGAGATAACTTTTATTGTTACAAAATCCATAATAAAAGCTTATTGCAACAGGGAAACTTTCCTTTTTGGAAATTAATTACAACATGTAAACAGTGGATGTTTGAGAAGTGTTAGTTTGATTGACAGCTAGGGGAGATAAATAGACCTGCCTGACGTCATCATATTTTAGCACTGGTTATCCCAGCATATCATTAATATTTAGCTGTACAGCCCCAGGAAATTTCTCATTACAATATCCTAGCTACCATATTTAGAAATCCTGTAAACCAAATAAATGACACAACAGAATTTTGATGACTAATTGTTCATGCTGCCGTTTTTGCTTCTTTTGACAGCTTTTCTTCCACCTTCAGCGAGAGAGATACTTCCCTGAGCACCGTGCCAAGTTTTATGCTGCAGAAATGGCCAGTGCTATTGGTTACCTTCATTCCTTAAACATTATCTACAGGTACATTATTGGGTCTCAGTCCTTTACTTTTTTTCATCTGCAAACTCCATAGGGGTAGAATATTTAGCTGATTGATTATCATGCATAGAACTTCAACATTCTATAAAACATTCTATACAAAGGGTGAGGTAATATTGTCAACAATTAATTCATTGCAATATTTCAAAAGTGCGCTTATATTACCATTCATGAACATTTATTTAATTTTGGAAAAACGTATTTAAACAACTCAGTTGTAATGGTAAAAGCCTGTGCCATTTACGTCTTTGACTTAATGACGAATAAGTGTAAGGGACATAGTCAAAGTCACGTTCTCTACCATTCTGCTTACTAGAACATATGTCCCTGCTAATAGGGCCAGTGTTAATAGGCAATAAAATGGAACAGAATCCTACAACTGTTTCATCATATTTCCGGTCAGAGTTTGTGAAACCGTCATTAAACTCCCTGTGTATGTCTTTGTTAAGTTGTCTTTGTTAAGCTGATACGTGAAGTAATTTGTTAAGTGTAAGTAATGAGTCAACCTCTGGCGTTGTTAACTATCTCAGTGTCAGGACAATTTACATACACACAGAGACCTCACTGTAGGTATTTCCGTGTTGGATGATTTATCTAGCCTAATTCAATCTAATGAAGCAGCAATTAAGATTCTACTCTGCTGACCATATGAATTTTTATGGAAAAATAAAGTTTTAGTACATGCACTCAACTAAGTTCATTCAAACGTTTGTTAAATATGTGTCAACATTAATTGTTAAATGGATGAATTGATCATGAAATGGACTGTTTGATTGATTTTTTTTTAATTGAATGTAAATTTTGAAGTAACAGTTAAAAAAAAAAAAATTAATAAAATGAAATTTTTGTTCATGTTCGGAATGTAATATATGTTTGATCAGTTGGATTTTTTTTTTCATTATTGGTCTTTTTATTTTGTTTTTAGAGATCTCAAACCAGAAAACATCCTTCTTGATTCCAAGGTAAATTTCTCATTCAGAACAAGAATCTGCACTTAAAATGGGGTGTACCTTAAATGTTTATAAACAAGCCTTTGATTCAGTGCTTTGATGATGCAGAACTGATGTATTTCGTTTTATTATCAGGGTCACATAACTCTGACAGACTTTGGACTGTGTAAAGAAGGAATTGAGGGCATGGGCACAACAAATACATTTTGTGGAACTCCAGAGGTATGCATAATATGTAACACGTACTTTAAAACACCAGCTATTTTGTCAGAGAATTTAATAATTCCTATAGCACTTCATTTTTCCATGTTGTGATCTTAAGAATTATTCATAAGTGATTTAATTTGTCAGTTTAACATTAGGGGAAAAAATCAATTTTTAATTGGTATGAAATATGTGACAGAGTACATCATGTCAGGGACCAGACATTTCATGTTTCCTGCATTAAATTATACTTGTTTTGAAACAAAAAAGTTTACATAAATGCAGTTCCAAAACATTGGAGTTATGTGTCATAAGGGGACCTATTTGACATAAGCATCCTACACAGACAACAAAAAAAATATGCTTATTATCTAATCAATGTTTTGAACGGCATTCATTTCAACCAGGTGTTAGTGGTTAATGGGCAGACCCTGCCCTCATTCGTTGACAGGGTGTAGCCAGGTACACAGGTTGTACATGATGTTCCCCCTGTGGTCTGATCGCGACGTTCCCCTCTGTTGTTAGGCTGGCATCAATCTTATAAGGTCACAACCTTAGTAATGAGCCGAGAATACTGATTAAATTTCTGTCGGCTAAATCAAGTGTGACGGACAAGGAAATGAATTTTTTTTTCACCTGCAGGGGGGCTCAGAATTAGTTAAGATTTTTATTAATTAGCAAACATTCATACCTTTTCACATCAAAAACAAAAACCAGGGGTTCTTAAATTGACAAAAACATTCTTTTACATAAACCACAAATGACATTAGGATAAAAACACTTGACTTGAATTAGCATGTAACATAATTGCCTATTTTTCTAAGGTAATTCATTTTCTACTTGTTTACATTGCACTGAGGAACCTGTATCTAATGCATCTTATGTCAAGAAACTTTTAACAACCCTACAGAGTTTTAGGAAATGTATTGAGAGCTATTTCTTGCCTAATGAAAAGAAACCTCAAACCCATAAAACATAGCAACTACAAGTACACCCATTATGACTCAATTTTTTTCTGTAATTAATCTTCAAACTGTTTTTAAAACTGCTATTTTTACTCATTAGTTTGAAGTAGCTCATATAATAGTATTTGATATGTACCGGTATCATTATTACATGTAGCACCATTGTGTACGTGCTATCTGTAGGAGTAACTGTCATGAAACATCAAATTTCAGGCTATGAATTCCAGTACTTGGGTTCTTTGACTTGCTAATGAGGCATGTTAATTGTTTGGAGGAATTGAGTGATTGGTGTTGTTGTGTTTCAGTACCTGGCCCCAGAAGTGTTGCGGAAGCAGCCGTACGATAAAACGGTGGACTGGTGGTGTCTGGGGGCTGTCATGTACGAGATGATGTATGGACTGGTATGTCTCCAGCCAGCTTACAGTGCACCCCTCTGATTTCTGGCTGTTAATCATTAATCTGAATATTATCTATTATCAATGATAAAGCATTTATTTTAGTTGAATTCCAAAATGTGAAACTCATTAATCATAACTATCAATGATAAAGAATTTTAACACATGTAGATGAATTCCGGAATGTAAAACTCATCTTTTAACAATTAACTTCATCTCATGATCGTTAATTTTGTATCTCAAAGATCTTGATACATAAATGAAGCATCTTTTAGTACCCCCTCCCTCCCCCCCCCCCCAACAAAAAAAAATTATTAACAACATACTGTACATTACTCTGTCTTTCTCGTTTTAGCCTCCTTTCTATAGTCGTGACACGGCTGAGATGTACGACAACATCCTGTATAAACCTCTCAGACTCCGAACCAACGTCTCACAGTCTGCCAGACAGATACTGGATGGGGTAAGCCTCAGATCTATGCTGGATAACTTATCAGTCAATTCATTGTATCTAACTGGATAACTTATCACTCAATTCATCAGCTTCATTGAATCACTCTACAGTAGGAGCCACAATTAATGGACACAAATATATTTTTAATATGTTCTGCCAAGACATCATGATATGAGAAGTTTCATAGTAATTAATTTTGTTTAGTTACTACAAAAAGAGAAGGAACAGAGGCTAGGTTCCAAAAGAGACTTCACAGAGATTAAGAACCACAATTTCTTTGCCGACATCAACTGGGATGATCTGGATGCCAAGAAAATCAACCCTCCTTACAACCCCAATGTGGTAGGCATTCTGCATTAACATATTAATGCATCATAATACATGTAAATGCATGTACCATATTTACTAGCCTGTAAGTTGGATTTTTGGAAGTAGAAAATTGAATAGAAAGTTGGGGTCTGACTTATAGGCGCGGCATACAATCAGATAATTTTTCCACCGGGTAAAACTTTGTTTTTGGGCACCATTATGCTTCCAACTTTTGACTTACAATCTCTATGCTTTACAAGTTTAATTTTTTAAATAATTAAAAGATAAACACATGAAAAAAATGCATGGAAAGTAGCAACTGTAATTCTTTAAAATAAAAACATAACATTATCTCTCCAACAATTTCATGTATAAAACTTGGTATTAAATAATATTGTTTTCTTTTATTCAGAGTGGTCAGCTTGATTTGAAACATTTTGACCCAGAATTTGTCAGAGAACCCGTACCAGGTAAACTTATGATCTATACTGCACTTTAATTAAATCATAAATGAATTGTTATATACTGCAAGCATACTTGCACTTGCTTATGGTTAAATATCTGTACACATTATCTTCATATGTCATTAAGATAGAATGTAGGTCAATAGTTGCTCTTGAATTTTAGAATCAATGACATTTATCAATAATTGCTTTAAAATCCTTTTCAGCCTCAGTTGGAAAGTCCATGGGCAGCTGCAAGTTAGTGAGTGCCAGTGTGATGGAGGCAGACAACATGTTCCAAGGGTTCTCCTACGTACCTCCTGCAGAAGATGCCTTTAGTTAGGACCAGCGTCAGTCTGCTTCCAACATCATCCCAGTGTATCTAGTCTGTGATTGGTCACACACATTACATCCAATGAACAAGCTGCTGGTTAAGCACTGCTGACAAGGAGTTCACTTCCTATGACCAGAGCAAGGAGGTCTTTGATTTGTTGTTGAGTAACATTATTGAAAGATACAGTGTGCAGATTAACTGTATATGAAGTGCTGCATGGAATGAACAGTTTCAGTGGTCAAATGAAACTTAGTCTTTCAGCCTTCTTTCGTATCAGTTGAAAGACCGTACAAATGGATTTGATTGGATGAAAAAAAGTGCAAGAGTTCATTTTGTTGTTTATTTTATGTCATGACTGTTGTAAACAGACTCAAAAATATAATAGGATGAGGAAATGCTGACAGTGCCTTAACTTTAAAGTTTTTGTTTTATTCTGTTGTTAAGATCAATTTCATGTATGTTTTTTTTTTATTGAGATGTATTTTTAGTGCCTTTTGCACTTGCTAGTTGTTTTAAGTCATGTCTGCAAGTACAACAGGACATTTTTTCAGGTGAAATCATAGGGCAGAGATTTAGCACTATCATATTGTAATTTTATACCATTATTTTAGAAAAAACTTAAGTGAAGACATCTTTAAAAAACATTTTTACTCTAAACACTCAAGTTTTCATCCACATATTTTCCCAGTGGTAATTGTTTTGAATTCTTTAGTTAAGTTATCTTTGTTACATACATACCAACCTTATTTTTGTCCAGGTTGAAATAGCTAGGAAACACACAATCTATTCATTTTGGCCTAAGTCTTGTCTGGTTCAGTGTCTGAATGCATGGTGAGGTAAATTTGACTGGTCCCAGACTTTTACATAGTACACTCAAAGTACATGTATTGATGACATATCAAAAGCATGAATTTTTGTCATTTATATAAGTGATTTATACATATTGTGGATCAGTTTTATTTTGTATATATGCCAGGATTTTATATTTAACTAGGTGCTGTGATATTTATGCCGTCTGCCAGTATTTCTATTAAGGGGCAGGTAACTGCTCTTTAGAGTTTCATTTTGAAAAAAAACAGGCAGATTATTTTTTTAAATGTTTAAACAATGACATTGTGATTTTTATGAAAATGAAGAAGTATTGTTTTGTTTTGTTTATTAGAAAGTATTGTTATTACGAGCAAAGTTTGTATATAAAATACTCAATGTGCAATTTGATTAAAAATTATAAAACATTGACAATAAAAAAATATAAACCAAAACAAGTTGTTTGTTGTTTTAAATAAGTAGGTCTACAGTGTACATTGTAGTATATGTTAAGGGTTAATTATTACATGCAACAAAGGAAGATGTTTGTCAAACACTGAAATAGTTTATGTTAAAATGATAAACGGCCAATACTGGGGAATTAGGTGACAAGACATCTGTATTTTATAAAATATTCATTTTAACCAAATTATGAATTAAGTAACTTCAACTCTGGTGACAGGGTCGAATATATATCAAACCAGACTGTACGGCTTCCACGGTCAGATAATGACACCGAACCGGATGCCAATTCCAAGAACTTTGACGCTCTCAACATGGAGTCTTAGTACATAAGTATTTTTTTTTATATTTAAAATATTTACTATGAATATGGATGATGGCGTGTGTTTTTGATGTGATGACGTCGCATGCTTTGGATAATCTTCGGAAGGGCCGCATCAAATGGAGACAAAAGAAAAAAAAAACAGCCGTGGTACGAATTCCAATGAAGTAGTAGCCGTATCGTCCTAGTTCAGGTTTATATAGGATTTTCATCCTATATTGATAGGTAAGAAGTTCCTGCACATTGAATTAATTAATAGACTCTCGCGTCAAAGTCAGGATAAGTCGCGTCAAAATCGCCGTGCAGCGTAAAATTGGGGTTCTTTGTGTAACGTATCAAATATTAGTTTCTTTGAGTATTATGAGATGATATTTATGGTCGGGGCGTGATAAAAAAAAAAACCCAAACAACAACAAAACCAACACCCCAAACCGAAGGGCTTTATTTTATGATAGTTTAGATTAACCCAAATCGTAATGTTCACCTTATAAGTTTGAAAAGAATGATTCGTTATTATTTAGATTCAAATAATTTTCAGTAATTGTACGATTAAATTTATGATATTTTTATGTAATTTAATTTCGTATAAATAATCGCTTGCGCCCCCAACAGTACGCCATTTGAGCCCCAACAGTACGTCATTTGCGTCATTGATGAAATGTAATTGAACTATACATTACAAATTTGATTCGTAGTGTTATTACAGAGACATTGGAAAATGTACAAGTGATGTAACTGCAGCGATCGGCTTAGATTTTCCTATTCCAATTGTTGGTACATATTCACAGATTTAATAAGTAATTTTAATGCAACAAATTATGGTGGAATGACATTTGTTAATGTATGTAGGTTACTCGGTTTTCTTTAATCTTTTTTTTTTTTTATATCTCAGCATAGTCGCCAATTCTGACTGCGAGACATCAGATATATAGCGCTGTAATGCCTGTTATTTCGAATTCCTGGGCCTTTTTTTTTTTTTTTTTTTTTTTTGGTAATTGACTCGGAAGTACATGTAAATAAGAATGATTACTGGAATTTAGTAATCAGACAAATGTCAAATTAATTCAAACGATTAACTTTCACAGATGATGAGATGAACAGTTAGATAACTTCAGCGTATACGAGAGGACTGAAAGAAAATCTTAATTAAGGTGGTATGGGACATCTGTCGATATTAATGTGGATTAAAGTACATTAAAACTAGAATACTTTCACTGGTTTAGAAATTTCAAATTTTACAATATTTAACCAAGAAATAGCTTATGAAAAAATTTGGAGAAGTCAAAAAATGTAAAAACCCTAGCGGGATTTGAACTCATGACTTACATATTCGTAATAAACTCTCTAACCCACTGCGCTACGCTGTAATGCGACAATATTATAAAAGAAACTACTTATATAATTATACTTCATTTTATTGTTTATTTCGACAAACAATACGTCGCAACATGGGGGTATCCCATACCACCTTAAAATACAATAACTCTAAAACATTTGTTTTAGAGGCATTCAATGCATAAAGAAGGGATGTTGAACAATTTTGAATAATTCTAAATTAGTTAAAAATGTACTGAAATATGCCTGATCACATAAATTATAGGAAGCCGGTCACTTTGCACCTAAAACTTTTTTGAAGAGTTATCTTCCCTTGATAAAAAGTAGAAAATTTCAATTTCTTCAAAATATCTGCGGTAAATGTTTTATTTCATATTTGATAAAAGAGAGAATTTATGCATATATTCACCAAGAGATTTGTATGAAATTTAAGCTACTTTTTACAATTCTTTAATAAAACATGCACTGCCCCATAGACTTCAATGTAAAATTCAAGGTGCAATTGATTGGACAATTATCTGAAAATTCATTTAGTGGTGTATTTTTTTTTGATATCACTTTGAAAATGAAACAATGATTTGAAATATCAGACAATCATTAGATACAAAATTTGGTCGTTATACATTGAATACCTTAAATGAATTCAAATGAATGAAATATATTTGTCAGGCAACAGTACTTTGTGTTAGATTGGGGAAAACTTTCCCAACAATAAAACATGGTCTTAAGAGATTGTCACATTAATTGTAAAAATGTCAAAAAGAAATGTGCTAATCTTCGAGAGACTACAGACAATCATACAAGTAAACATGGTGTTGGGGTTGGTGTTGTAAATTGTTATGTATTGGCTGAGGTTCGTACACGATAGCAAAATCCAAAATTATTTCAGCTATACATTTTTAAAACTCTTGCTTTCCCGTTGATGATACAATTTAACTTGGATTTTACCAGCTGAATATAAAGTTCACATGATTATCTGAAGCTGTTGTGTAGAGCACATTTTGATTGTCAACAAGACGACGTCACCCCGACGGAATTGATCGGGGATACAGGACAACAGACGTTGCACATCGATCACGACACCGGCCCGTCTTCTCAGAACACCGGACAGGTAAAGGCTCAGAGGCCCATATGTGTATCTGGTCATTTACCTGTACAGAAGTTCAACATGGAGAAATGGGAAGGCCGTGCTGCTTTAGTAACAGGAGCTTCCATGGGGTCAGGAAGGGCTATTGCCAAAATGTTGGCCTCACACGGAATGCGTGTAGCGGCTTGCGCAAGAAGTATAGAAAAACTACAGGTAGGGGTGCATGAATTAATTTTTAATAAACTGATAGATCTAAACAGATGCAACAAGTATATTTCATGTACGTTTGAATTCAGACTCTGACGACAGAGTGTATGTCACTGCGCGGCAGCATCCTCCCTATAAAGTGTGACTTAACAGTCCGGGAGGACATAGAGGCGATGTTCAGCCTCATCAAGGAGAAGCTGTTAGGCGTGGATGTCTGTGTCAATAACGCTGGCCTGGCACTGGACGCACCCATCATTGACGGCCATTACGACGACTGGGAAGTGATGTGGCAAGTTCGTGTTCGAATCGTTTTACTGACCATTTAGTAATAAGGCCGTATTTTGCTAAGATTCATTCCCAGTAAACAAACAATTGGCATGCTTATTGTGAATTAAGAAATGTTAAGAAAGAAACACTATAAGTAAAAATAAAAATGGTAATATAGTATATAAAAAGATAACGCCGATAATTTTGCTTAGCTTTGTTTCAGGTAAATGTGCGGGCGGTTTGTATGTGCACACACCTGTCTGTAAAGTCCATGTTAGATCGCGGGGTCGACGATGGACACATCTTAAACATCAACAGGTATTTATGATAATGTGTTATTTAACAAGTCTCGTTTTGGTTGACTTAAAAAATATAATATTCGCGTCCTCATTTAAATTTGGCAAAATTCAAAACCGTTTACAACACCTAGTTGACGATAACAAAATGTTTGCATGCATGAATACTGTCAGAAAAGGTTAACATATCAGCGATTAAAATCAATGCAATAAAACACATTGAAGCCTATCTGGACATCGCCTTGGGAAGGCCCATTTTTACTCGGCGACAAAGTACGCTGTAACAGCCCTGACGGAGGGGGTGCGCTGGGAGCTCAGAAGAGCCGACTCCCACATCAAAATCACGGTGACTATTTTGAACTTCTTTATTTTGTAACTTTTGCCGTTTTAAATTAAAAAAAAGTTTGTCGTGTAGACATCAACTATTTGTTCGTTTCTTAAAGTTCATATTTGACAGCAGTACCTACTTGTCCTGTAGCAATATAAAGCCTTAATGCATGTTATTTGATCGCTTACGCAGTCAGACTAATCCAAGATTTGTCTGCATGACGCAATTCTTAATACTTTTTGGAATTAACCGCATGTATTTTACGTCAACTCTCGGATTATGACCTTTCTTAAAGTCTGGACTTACTGACCTACTAATATGTTTATCCTCTTGTAGAGCATTAGTCCCGGTCTGGTACGCACCAACTTCGCGTACAACTTGATGGGTAGAGAGGACGGGGAGGAGTGTTATAACACAAGACAGGTCAGATCTCACCACCCTATTATTCCATACACAACATTACATAACCAAATATAGTTACCCAGTAACAATAGAATCGATTTCATTTAGAAACTACTTGTTCTTTGTTTCAGATTATATATTTTTCAAGACAAAAATTGATTCCTTGCATTTTGCAATCTGTTTGTGACAATTTTTTTTTCAATTTTGATTACAGGCTTTACTGCCAGATGACATAGCAAAGTCTGTAGAATTCGTACTGGCAACGCCCCCTCATGTTCAGGTAAATTTAAATACAATGTACCGGTACTTCAATTTCCAGTATTTGTCCTATGCATATCACAAATTTTCGAAGAAATACACATGAAGGATAATATTTCATTTCAATTGGTGAAAAACATAAATAAAACTGTTTCATTGCGTTAATGGATATGTCTTGCATTGAAGGTCAGTGAAATGATGATACGTCCAACGGAACAAGTTGTTTGATACCAAGAGGAACAACTCATAGTATAAAAACAATAAAATTCAAATGCATTTTCTTTTTAATGAAGAGCATTTTCTAATAAATGCATCAACAGTATTCATTAATGGGTCACTCATTATAATTTGAAATTCTAGATCATCTCTAATAAAAGAAATTATGAAACAGGTCAAATGATTTGTCATTATCTTTTACATACCAGATGAATGCTCTGGTCAATTTATGACACCCTTTTCACAAAAAAATGTGGGGATAAATTTAAAACAAGGAATTTAACACATGAAGTACTTCAATAGAAGTCAAACGTATGACTATCTATGCATTTCAATTTAAAACTATCCCTCATATCACATGATTAGTTTCAACATTTTCAATCAAATTTAAAAAAAAAAAAAATAATCCAACAGCCAATAATACGACTATCGAGAATAGTTTGGGAATCCATCCAAATATTTCATTTTTTTAAAAGTTCATTGGGATCATATGACATACCAACAATATGATAAATGGTTTGAATCAGATCAGGTGTAAAACAACAAAAATAAAAAGTCAGAAAAATTGTGGAACATAACTAGTGCCATTAAAAATTCACCAAATTCTCTTTAAAATGTTAAAAAAATTCATGCAAATCACAAAACTGCTTCTTTGGCAGAAACTTAATTAGATCATGATTTGCCAAAAAAAAAAAAACTGACATTTCCATTTTTTCAACAAGTCTGTTTTCAAATTGTACATACACTGTATCTTATTTTGATAAATTAGTCTCAGACCTTTCCAAAAAAAAAAAGAAAAGAAAAAAAAAAGCAAATAGCTCATAAATAAATACATGCAATACAGAAAAAAAACACTTTTAAATTAATATACATTTTAGATCAAAAAGAACAAAACCATGAATAATCAGTCCCTAACATCACTAACAATAACATGGTTAGACAGCTGAATGGAAGAATCATGGCTTGATACACTACAGGAGTTATGGTCCTTGGGTTGGAAAATGGAAGATACATGTATGACTGGCAGAGAACATTAATTTGCATAGACCAAGTATCAGGACCCCTGTTGTTGATAGGCACTGTGTTGGGTTTGGGTTACAGCCATTCTCTTTGTCTGCATTTCCACGGGAATGATTTGATGAGTGGGGGTAGCAGTTGTTGCCACAGAATACGCTAGAGTACTAGTCTGAATAGGCACCATGGTAGGAAGGTGTTGTCCATCCTGTTGCATCTGCATCTGAGAAATAACAGCTCCTTGGGCATTTGTAGGAAGATTCTCTAAGAATCTTAGAGTCTCCATGTAGCCCAACAATGTAGAAAACGTTTGTGCGGGGGGATTTCCTTGCCTGTTGAGTTCAGTGGCCTGAAGAACTGTGGGGCGTGAATTAGGGTCATTTCTGGCCCCTGTGGTTTGCACATACTCTGCCTGAAGAACACCATTGGCCCTTGAATTAAGGTCGATATTTTCAGTCTTTGTTATTTGTAGGTGTTGCTGTGGCTGTTGCTGCTGTTGTTGAGGTTGCTGCTGTTGCTGGGCTGCTAGTGGTATGTAAGTCTGTATGTTTGGCTGGTGTTCTAGAGTTCTATACTCAGTTGGAGTCGAGGACACAATGTTCTGTTGAGGTTGATGTCTTATTATGGCTTCGACATAACGATTCTCCGAAACTGGCATTTGGTTTTGAATAGCAACATGTTGCACATTCTGTATTGCTGCAACTTGCAAAGGTTGTTGCTGTTGCTGCTGCTGCTGAGTTTGTTGCTGTGTTTGTATTGTTCCCATACTGGGCATTGCAATCACAGTTTGGTTACCTGCATTATCAAACATGTGAAGTGGGACTGGTATTTCTGAACCAAAAGCTGTTGATAACTGCTGTAACTGTTGATAGTTAACAGCCTGTGATGTGACTAGGATATTCTGATCATCACGAGGGATTTGTAGACCGACCATAGAGACATTTGTAGTGGTGTACTGTTGCTTCTCCTTCCTTTCTGCCCTTGGTGCCTTAGGTCGATTGTTGGTGTTATCACCTGTATGTGATGATCGTAAATGTCTTGTTAGATGATCTTTCCTTCCAAATCTTTGTGGACAATACTGACACAGAAAATCTTTTTTCTTTGTGTGAGTGATCATGTGGCGTCTCACATCTTTCCTTGTGTAAAATGTTTTCCCACAATCCTCACATGCATGGGTTTTCTCGGTACAGTTTTTAACAGATCTGGCACCACTGTGAACTTTCAAATGATACAGTAACTCATCCTTTGAATCATAATGCTTGTGACAGATGCCACACTCAGTAGTCCGACCTGCATCCGCGTCATGAAAGGCTTTGTGTGTGCGATATGAAAAATTGTAGCAGTATTCCTTTCCACACTCTTCACATACCCAACGCTTTTTATTTGGGTCATGGGTAACCATATGGTTTTTCAAATGATCTTTTCTGTTAAATGACTTGTCACAGTACAGACACTTATGGGATCTTGGACAAGTATGAATGAGTCTATGCCTCTCTAATTTGAATTTGGACATAAATCCTTTTGCACATTCAGGCACTTCACAGATGTATGGTTTCACTCCTGTGTGTTCAGAAACATGTATCACAAATAATGCTTCTTTAGTAAATGTTTCTTCACAGTGAGGACATGCCATTGGTTCCCGTTTTGGAGTACGTGTAATCTTTGGAGCACCAGGAGCCCTCTTCTTTCTGCCTCGTCTTCTAGGCATGACAGGTATATCTATGTCATCCTCCTCATCTTCATCCTCTTCCTCCTCTCCAAGAACCTCATCTAACAGTTCCAGAGCAGACACTTCATGGTCATCTTTGTCCATGGGATCATCATCCACTAGGTCTGGGGGATGATCAATCACATCTTCTAGGTTGTTTTCTTCTATCTTTGGTGGAACTGCGATGGGCACTTTCACTTCCTTTGGTGGCTTTGGGACTGTTAACATCCCTTTTAGTTTTGGAGGCCTGCCCCGTTTTCGTGGTGGTAGTCTACTTTTTTCCAGCCTAGCTCTCCACGTTTTGGATGGCTTGACATACTTTCTTGGTCTCCCTTTGCGAGGCCTTCCCCTGAGCTGTCGTTTGTCAGGTGGGGGTTCACCAGCACAGGCATGAGCCTCCAGCTCGTTAAATGTACTGAATCCCTCCAGACACACAGAACATGCCCACTTGGATGGATAACCTAAACATATAATGAAACATTGAATAACAATATATGCATGTACATTGATTCATCGGGAATAGGATTGTAAGAACATTATGGTAATCCCTTCATATAAGATTTTAGACTTGCTCAAATTTTTATGTTGTTTTACAGCGAATTACAGAATACCGGTAGAGATTTCAATAGCTTGTTGGATTGCTCAATAGGGTATTCAATTTGGTCAGCAAGGTATCACATTAGGTTTAAATATAGGTCCTGTGGTTACTCAAGTGTAGATTGTTATTTTACATTCAACCCATCCATACTGCACAAAGAAAGCCTTTAGAACACTCTCTCCTATTGTTACCAGGGTAGTTATTCTATTCATAGACTTTAAAAAGAATGTTCACCTGGACAGCACTGCATGGATTCTAGAGTTTAATTCAATTCTACTTGGATTAACTTTGATTTTTTTTTCAAAAATGTAATTCAAAAGACATTTCTGAAGAAACAAACAAGAGAAAAGTATAACCTTAAAAAGGTAATTTTTCCTGAAAAATCATTAATGACATTGTGGTTCCTCAATTCCTGGTGCAACATACAGCACTAATAGTATTTTTGTGCTAAGACTGCTTACCCAGTAACTAGTTGAAACTTTTTATCCCAATAATGTATGCTAACATAGAGAAAATATTCCCAACAAAAAATGCTCAAAATGTGCAAATGTTTACTTGATATAACTCACTTTATTGCTGTCATACCTGAGTGATCACATGACCTAGATTTAAACCTAATATGATACCTTGCTGACCAAATTGAATACCCTATTGAGCAATCCAACAAGCTATTGAAAACTCTACCAGTATTCTGTAATTCGCTGTAATGTTTTATATTTCTTGCAAATTTTAGTGTCAGAAATTTTATTTCCTGCTCACTATCATTCTTAAATGTTATCAAAGTAGAGACTTGTAAACCCTTGCACAGGGCTTATCAGCCTCCTCATTAAATCTGTCATCATGCTTTCCCCTGAGGGAGGTTTTATGACTTTTTCCCAAATAAAATTGTTTTAGCCTAGTTGTTATATTCCTATGGTATCCATTCTTTAAAATTTGTGAATTTACTTGGCTGTTTCTACTCTCTTTCTTTTTGCCCTATCTTCTGTCACTTGTCTTTTGAGTTTCTAAGAGGGATTCTGGACTTGCAAAGATAACTGTAGCATCAGCAAAGCCTTGTAGTTCACTCAAAAATAAAATGTACACTATCAGATTCTTTTTTTATGTTGGAACTTGACTCAGTCTTATAAAACAGGTCAAAGGAGAAACGACCAGCACAGTGGTTAATTCATGTTTTGAACTTGTACCTTAGTATAAAAAGGGTGCCAGTTCAAATGTTAAAGATTTACCACTTCCAGTTGATGAACACAAAAAAACATCATCATTTTTCTAAAAATATACTTCTTTTTTTACTTTTTTCTGTTTTTTTCTGATGATGAACAGAAAAAAACATCATCATTTTTCCATAAATATGCTTCTGTTTTACTTTTCTCTGTTTAAATATAGACAACTGCTTTAATCCATCATATATACCGGTATCTTTAGATAAATTGTTCAACTTTGTAACAATTTGGAAATCATAGATCACCTGTCAACTTATCAGCAATTCTGCAGCACCACACATAGTGCTGTAAAATGATCCCTTTACTCACCATATTCTGGCCTATGACTTACAAGGTTTACAAGCCTCTATGTTTGGCATCATTTAAATGTATTAAAAAGAGCACTATAATTATTAAACATAGAGACTTTTTAAAGCAAGTCTAATAAGGTTTCATCATCATCACTATAAGAAGGAAGGAGAGTTATCATATGGTATTTACTTGAAGTCTATAAATGTAATGAAGTTGTATTCAGTTATTCAATCTTACACTAATGAGTCATGACTGTACCATCTAACAGACAATAATGAGATGAGACAATGCACCCACCTGTAGCAGGATTAGTTGGGACATCAGTCTCTGGCAGCAGTTCTTTTTGTACCAGTATGGCATAATCTGGTTCATACCAAACCCTTATCTCTGTGTTTGAGGGAATAGGCTGCAATGAATTCAAAATGAATCAAATTGTTGGTACATGTATTGGGGTATTAAAATAAATGAAATGTATTCAATCTATTCATAAATCATGAAAGGAAAAATACCATTGTAATTTCAGTTCAATCATCTAATAAGATTTGATTTCAAAAGTTTTCAATATCCATTATATGCACCATTTCAAAGTAAGAATAAAATTTTCTTCAGTACATTCAAACCTCATCTCAAGAAAAATCATGATGAAAAGTATTAAAAAGAACGCTTTTTCTTCTTGAACATGATACAGACCTTGGTAGACACATAGAAGATTTTGTTTTGATGTTGGCAGGCCACTACGTTCTGTTCTGCAGCAGTCCTGGCTGGCCTGACAAACATCATCCAGTTACACTTGTCTTCATCAGAGAGGTCCAGCTCCTCCTCAAAACCATCCTCATAGAAAACCTGCCAACAGGAGTACAGATCATCAGTTCCAACATATAATATACATATCTAGTTTTGAAAATTTGCGATGAAAATTAACCATTAATGTTCCACACAAACACATGTTTTCATTCACAACATCCCTTGGAAACATTGCCTCCCTAAAGCCTAAAGGGAATAGTAATGCACATCTCAGACTCTAGTAGTTAATAAAGAGGTTTGACAATCACTGCACAGAGTTAACTTAGATATCTTAAATACTGAAATAGCACCACATATACTTAACTTTTAAAGAATATTGATTTACCAGGACATTAAATAATATCCAGTTAGTAGCAGTGAAAATTAAACTAATGCTCAAACAAACTCATCAAGAATGTTTTGTGTATCTTTAGCTGACCTTGAGAGTAAAGGGTTGATCAGCAGGATCTGGTGGTAATGATTCTTCCTCTTTAAGAGTGACTGGTACAGGCGAGTCTTCATTCATCATCTCATTAACAACCCCTTGAAAGGCATTTTTCACAACACCAACAACATGAGCTTCAGAATTTTGTGTCAACATTTGAGGTTCAGTCACAACACTATTTAAAATGTCTTGTTGATTTGATATCAAAGAGCCACTACTGGTTACAGATGTGAAACTAGAGGTGTCCATATGAGCCAACAAACTCTGCGCCTGAGTAACTGTTAATGTCAGCCCCTCAGTCACACTTGGACTCATTGTAGATTCTATAGGAACAGTCAAACCCAGGTCATCCCCAATCTGTCCTGTTCCAAACTGGCCAGCACCAGCCATTGATTCACTGGCTAGGGATGTAGCTAGATGGATGGTGTCAGACAGTGTGGTCGTCACATCCCCATACGGACCGGGACCATGCTGATCGTCTGCCAGCTTAACGATGCCCAGGGCCTGCTGGACAATATCCTGGTGTTCCACATTATTTCTATCAATGGCAACCTCCTGAATGCTGCATTTGACACTCTGCAGTATCTGGTCATTTGACGACATCTGGGACTTGTTCCCATGTTGGTCTATAGATATATGAGTGTGCAAAGAATTGGGAGGCAAGTCACTCGGAAGTTGATTAGTTTGTAGATTTTCTTGATGGACATCAACATTTTCATCTTCAGAAGGGGGGATGGGTTGAGACCTACAGCGGTTTTTGGTTGGAGCTAAAATGGGACCAAATCTTGTTCTGACCTGTACTATTTTCTTGGCAAACACACCAAAAGCTGTAAAATAGAAGAGAGTACCATTGCAAAGGCAGTTTGCCTATAGAATCTGACAAAGAAAATGAAAAAAATAAATTGAACAAAACATGGCCAATTGGTCATTGCCCTATTATTTACTGGGCCAATTCGTCATTGCCCTATTACTTACTGGGTCTGCCTTCATGGTCCTTAACAGCCTTTATACTCAGACCTGGGGGACAGGTCAGCCTTGCCCTTGATGGGATGTCATTGTCGTACACCTGATGGAAACCCCCTTTTGTCATCAGGTCATGGTGCCCTGTGAGAGAAGAGTTAATTATCAAATGATGAGAATTTTAATCATGGATAATTTACATCCTTGTCTTCAATCTGTTTTGTCTGCTGAAGATATTGGTGAACATGATAGTGTATTTCATTTTACTATTAATATAAGGGTTATTTTGTTCATCTTGAATAAACATTATGTATCTTTTTCTGAATGAATTCTTAGAGAACAAATCAGACCTTTTGTTTGAGAAGTCAAGATTCTTTCATGACTCGAAAGATTGTTTAACTGTTACTTACACTGATCTTCATGTTTGTTACTCATTTTCAGATTACCTCCATCCTAAAAAAAAAAAGCAAATAATTCATGTTGCCTTTAGGTACATGTATATATATACTAGGATCTCTCATGGTTTGTGATGGTATACAAAATTTGAGTTAATTATGTAGTTGCTATTTATTTCCAAAGAAATACCAGTAATTCTTGGGAATTACCAGTATTCTCCACTGTCCTGAGAAATATGAGAATTTTCCTCTTTTTTGCCAACCTTGAATGATATAAATTATACCCAAGGAGTAATGTGTTTTCTATCAGATTGTGCCAATTTTTCTTCAACTCAAAACGGAGCAAAATGAGCATAAAATTATACTTAGAATGTATGGTAAATTACAAGCCACACACAGCATGCAATACACAAGAGCAATTTAAATCTGCAAATGCTAAAAACCAAACACAATTTATTGTGTAATACATCATCAGTTTGTATTTGCAAAAAATATGGTAAATCTACATTGGAATACAGGAAATGTAACAATTTTTCGTAAACAAGTAACCCCACTATTATGGAGATTGAACCCTTAGTATCCAAACATTCTTGGGGGATCAATCTTACAAACTATAGACTTATAAGAAAACATGCTAACCAAAAGTTGTTGTATTTGATATGCATTAATGCAGATTTATTTTACAAATTACCACATCAAAAATTTTCATTTTTGCTTTTCAAATATATATCCAAATTGGGACAATATCTCCCAAACAGGCTATAATAACCCATTTGAGCGATTGATGCCAACCTGTCCAAAGGCGAAAGATAAGACATTCAGCATACATGCACTTGAACATAAAAAGAATGTGCAATTTTAATGCATTTCTCTTAGAAACATAAATAAAAACATTCTTTTCAACTAATAAATAATAGAATATACAAATGTTTGTTTATAATTGTGTATTTCATCAGTTTTAAATATTTTAAAAATACAGAAAATATTTCTGCAAAATAACTGACAATGTCATCATCATTCAGATAAAATAAACAAACAAGAGCATGGCTGTTCTAGATGACAACATGTGCCCCTTTGAAAGTAAGTAACTTTTTCACCGTATGGCCTATAACTGAGGTACCAGGGAGGGGTCAATCAGGCTACCTATGGGAAAACCCGAAGAACGACCCCGTTACAAGATAGAATTGGACATTATTACACTACAGAAATATTGTATACCAATCTTTCACAAGTATTTGTTGCGTCCTTACCAGGCAGAAACCTATTCTTGATGTTTTATTGACCGTTTTGGACAAAGACGAACAGCAGTCCCATAGGTCGCCATTGCCGCATTGAATTGTGGGAATGCTTTCTTCGCCCGTCCAAACAGTGACGTCATTTTTCAAGATGTCTGCGCCCATGGACAAACTTGAAGGGTAAACAAAACTTTGAAGTTATGCAACATAAGATCAAAGAATGGAAAAAACAGATGACGGGTCGTATGTAAAAGATGGAAAAGTTATATGGGAACCCAAATCGGAGAAAATTAAAGAATCTTGTAAGAACAGAGCGGAGGAATTCGACTTACGTAGACAAACCATCGAGGATGCTAACCCCTGTTTCGAGGTAAACACTGTTGTAGATGTAGTTTATATTGTTTTCATTGAAGATACTTTTATACAATGTTTACGGTGGTACCGTTAGAGCATGAGCAGTGATATATGTGTATAAAAGGATGGGTCAGGCCAGAATCACACTCTGAATATGTTTCAGTGTTTACCGTTTCCCATGCGCGGATCTAGAGGGGGGGGGGGGGGGTCGGGGGGGTCCCGACCCCCCCTGGAAAATGAAAATTTATTAAATTTGCATAGTAAAATTATTGAAAATATGCCTCGGACCCCCCCTGGCAAACACAATTATCCTTCGGACCCCCCCTGGAAAAATTTTCTGGATCCGCGCATGGTTTCTTATGTTGTTGTAATTTATTTCCCAGGTTCTTTATATGATTTGAGATTCTGCTTGGTGTTATTTTTTAAGTTATATAATGTATAATTCACCTTTGACACATTTAAACATACTGCAATGAAAGACACCAGCTTCAACAAACAACAATATTTATTCACGATTTTATAGAAAATAACAAAAACAAAATAATGAAAACAACTGTAAATTCCTGCCGAGTATAAAAAACAATATGTCACTATCAAAAATCCATATAAAAAAATCTCTATATCAAAACCACCATCAAAATTCAACCCCCCATCTTAGCGTACAGGAACGCTAGCCCACCTAGCCGGGGAAAGGCCTAGGGTAAAATACAAAAATCCATATCTTTTAGTTAAAGGGCCGAAATTAATTTAACAGGAGCAAATGACAACAACAAAATGATCAAAATATTTTCCTATTAAACGGGTGAAACCTATTAAATATCTAATAAACCATGTTAGAGAAGTGCGAAACTTACAACAAATTAATGCTTAACAAGTCCCCAAGATATAGCAAACCATGACAATAGAAAAATATAACGTTAAATCTAGTGAATAGAATGTAAGGGTATGACCTTTGACTGTATCTAGCAACACCCGAAAAAGGTTACTTCCAGTATATTAACCAATCGAATAGTATAAACAAAAGCTGGATATTTCCTATGATGATCAAAAACGTGTGGAGGTTTATTATCGATCTCGAAGTCGAAAAGAACCTATTTATAGTATCAACGAAGTAAGTATATAAGCTAAAAACTTCAAAATATTGTTGTAAACAAAAATAAGGGCAAATAGGGAGTTTATAATGTGTATTTAACCCACTCCTGCTACATATGTATAGCATGGATATGGCTGCAGGCTTGTAGCTCCCGGTCTGCAAAAATTCGGATGGACAAACCGGGAGCTAAAGTTTCGAATGTGTCGTCCATCCAATTTTTTTCAGACCAGGAGCTACAGACCTGCAGCTAGGATATGGCTCACCAAATTAACAAAAATGATGTATAAACAAAGTATTGCAGTTGATAACGTTAACAAACCTTTATCTGTAATGAATAGACTTTTAAATATAATAGAATTGGAGGCTATTCTTAAATGCATATTCAAGTTGGTACATTTAGGAAGCATAAATATTCTTTTTAAAGATATGTAGTGATTGTGTACTTACTCCATGTACGGGCCATTTATAGCCCGTGACGTCACCAAGCGGGAGTTCCAGCACGAGATGCTTTTAACGCCAGCAAGTCTGCAGGCGACCGGCGAGTCCAGCGGTACCTGATCACGGATTATCTAATGTTATTGTAATACATAGACCCAATAAATACTACAGATCCTTGGCAATAAGCACAGGAGTCGGCAATTGTATCAATTTGATGTAAATAAATGAGAAACAGACAAAAATCCAACCAGTGAGCTTTGGGAGTAAAGCAAACGAAGCTCACTAGATGGATTTTTTACTTTTAGGATTTATTTATGGTACATTAAATTGATAAAATAGCAAACACCTGGGGCCAAAAATATCTAGAGCGCACAACTTATTGTCTCGTATGAACATGATCATTATCTCATAAGCATAACATAATATATCAAATCTGGTGCACACAACTTATCATCTTGTGCACATGATATATTATCTTGAGCACATGACATATCATTTTGTGGCATGACACTTTATCTCATCCAAACAACATAAATTCCTTGTGCTCACAATTTTCATTGCAGTCCTTTTTATCAAGTACTTTGATTGATTCTTAGATATTAACGAACCATATCTATATATTATATGTAGAAGGGAGATCATAATGAAATCCTTTCAACTGGGTTTTAAAAAGAGAGAAATTGTATGATAAATATTCTTGGTATATAATAGGGCAAATCTAACTAAAATTAGACCTGTAAAACATTCCTCTACAATATGCTATACAAGATCTAACAACATCCCAAACAGGGTCATCTCAGAACTAAAACTCTACATATATCAAAGTTTATCTGTCTGTGATTGTGAACAATGGTAAATAAATGTTAAAAAAATATTTTGAAAATAGTTATGGTTTACTTATGTGAAATATAGGTAAATGTTGTATACTCTAGTTCAGTCTGTATACTCTAGTTCACAGTCTGTATACTCTAGTTTACAGTCTGTATACTCTAGTTCACAGTCTGTATACTCTAGTTCACAGTCTGTATACTCTAGTTCACAGTCTGTATACTATAGTTCACAGTCTGTATACTCTAGTTCACAGTCTGTATACTATAGTTCACAGTCTGTATACTCTAGTTTACAGTCTGTATACTCTAGTTTACAGTCTGTATACTCTAGTTCACAGTCTGTATACATGTACTATAGTTCACAGTCTGTTTACTCTAGTTTACAGTTTGTATACTCTAGTTCACAGTCTGTTTACTCTAGTTTACAGTCTGTATACTCTAGTTCACAGTCTGTATACTCTAGTTCACAGTCTGTATACTCTAGTTCACAGTCTGTATACTCTAGTTCACAGTCTGTATACTATAGTTCACAGTCTGTATACTCTAGTTCACAGTCTGTATACTCTAGTTCACAGTCTGTATACTCTAGTTCACAGTCTGTATACTCTAGTTCACAGTCTGTATACTATAGTTCACAGTCTGTATACTCTAGTTCACAGTCTGTATACTCTAGTTCACAGTCTGTATACTATAGTTCACAGTCTGTATACTCTAGTTTACAGTCTGTATACTCTAGTTTACGGTCTGTATACTCTAGTTCACAGTCTGTATACATGTACTATAGTTCACAGTCTGTTTACTCTAGTTTACAGTTTGTATACTCTAGTTCACAGTCTGTTTACTCTAGTTTACAGTCTGTATACTCTAGTTTACAGTCTGTTTACTCTAGTTCACAGTCTGTATACTCTAGTTCACAGTCTGTATACTCTAGTTCACAGTCTGTATACTCTAGTTTACAGTCTGTATACTCTAGTTTACAGTCTGTATACTCTAGTTTACAGTCTGTATACTCTAGTTCACAGTCTGTATACTCTAGTTCACAGTCTGTATACTGTAGTTTACAGTCTGTATACTCTAGTTTACAGCCAATGAATTTAGGTTTCTGTTTAGGTCATTTATGTGAATTTGGAATACCATACATGGGACTTTCTGGTATCAATTTCGCTTAATTAATGTACACCTTAAAATAAATGAATTGGATCAGTTTACACTAAAAATGTGAGATATGTGCAAGCTGCAGTAGATTATGGGTAGATGGAATGGTAGAGAACTATCCTAGAGTACAGGTTCTCTTTTACAGTCTTTGTACCAAGTACTGTACAGTAATCAGAAGTATCCAAAAGGGTTCTGTTATATTGCCCCAAAGCAAAAGCATCCCATGTAATATTTATTCTGTTCACCAAATTCTGATGTGAACCCCAAAATGAATCATGTGATTTGCTAAAATCTTTACAGTAGAAAATTATATATACAATTCTTGTATTTCAGGAAGGTCAGATGGCATTAGAATGTCTTAAGAAAAACATGTACAATAAAGCCAAATGTTCCCTGGAATTTGAGAATACACGTGCTTGTAAGAAGTTCTGGGTAAGTCCCAGAAACATTTTGCTTGGGGATTGCTTCCCTCTCCTTGTCCCTCCATCTTTAACCATGCTTGTTATGGTTTTGAAAATCTTCAGATTTTTTGTGTACGGTATATTTAACTCTGCCGGAGATCAGACATGTTTGGCTTCGTCATTGATGAGCATTTATTATCACCTTTATCGATAACAATTAATTTCCTTTGTTAGCAAAGACATCTCTGTGAGAAATAATGATTCATATTGATAAGATTTAATTGAGCATATATACATACTAGTATGCAAACCATAAGTATACATATGCATTGTACTACATAAAAACATTATGTATTTCTAAAAATAACAAGAAAATAGGTACGGTAATGACTAATCCAAATGTCATTATATGTTGATACCAGAAAATGTAAAATAAGATTGATGAGTAATATTCTAATTGAAGAATTCTTTTATTCAAAGTTTAAGGTCAAACGCGATCGAATGTTGAATGGAATTCATCCCTTTCTGCCTAACAAAGAAGAAAGAGAGGAGGCGAAAAAACAATATGCTCATCTATTAGAGGATTGACTTAAACTTGTTGATAGACACTCATGTGCAAATTTGTATATATTTTACCTGGAATTGTTGGACAATAAAAACTGCACATTTCAATTGTAACATTTATTTTTTCGACGTTCGAGTTTGGTATGATTTAATGTGCAGCTATACATGTAGTTTGATATACATATACTGTTATTGATCATCTTCCATCACATGACAAGTGTTGAGTAGCATTTATGTTATAAAATCTCATATTTACAGTCATTGAATGCTTTCATAAACTCTGGCAGTGAGTGAGCGTTTCAGGGGACAGGAAAAGTGCCAGATTTGAATGTAATTCTAGTTAACTTTGGTAAAATGAGTTTTGATATTCAACACAGATATTAATGTTCAAATCTGTTGTACCAAAAAAGTGGACTCAAGGCATGAATTCACTTTCTTTAACCAATACCCATGCAGATCAAGTGGAAGCAGTTTTTCTAAAAATAAGGCTAGGGTCTGATTACAAACACCTATCCATGTGCAGATCTAGAAATCAGGGGGGGGGGGTTGGGCAGTAAAGGGGTTGCTATTCCTCCTCCTTAAAAATTCAAACTCATTATATTCACATAGTATAGTTTTCAAAAAGAAAGGTCTTGGATCCCCCCCCCCCTCGGGCAATAAAAATTATCCCCCAGCCCTTCGATAAAACTTCTAGATCCGCGCATGCTATCTTTGGAAATCCCAAAATAGGAATGAAGAAAAAATAGTGTATTTTCATTTTACCAAAATAATTTACCTAAACTACAATTGTTTAATTCTTTGGAACAAAACCAAATCTATTAACGTTTCTGACATCAATTTATTGAAATTTTTTATCTAAATTTTCATTTGCCACGAGAACAACATTTATTTTGTAGAAACAAATTTTATTTCATAGAAACAATTTTGGGGACGAATTGAATTTTATATCATTCTTAAGAATAAAAGAAATCTACAGCATACCCGGTATGTCCTGTAGATCTAGCAGTCATTGTATATGCTTGAATGTAGATGCGGTGGTGTTACTTGGTATTCAGGGTAAATAGATCTTTCTAATAGAACGAAAATTATTTTTAAAACGGGGTAACGAAAAAAAAAGAGTAAATAATTAATGCTTGTAAATCATGGCATTGACGTGAGGGTAATTTAGAACCATTTTAACAAGAGCTTGGACTTTGGGTAGTTGTGTCAAACATCATTGTGACGTAGGCCTTTCTATTTCATTGCTGGCCATACAACCGTGGCTCTTTGAAATCAACAAGATTTGTCTGGCTTTTGAGCTAAGACTACGCAATCAGTGTATATTTCGCTTGAAACCAGCGTCATTTTTAACTTGTTTGACGCAATAATAGATAGTTACGTCCTACTGAAAGTCCAAGGTCTTGTTAAAATGGTTCTAAATTGAGTTAGAATAATGGTGAAGGTATACGGACATTGCCTCCATTCTCGTACCAAGCGAACGTGTAAGTACATTATTTATTTCTAATTTCACCTGCCCAATAGCTTTGCATGATCTATTTATTAATAAAATTAATAAAATAACCTCTGTGAAATACTCAGTACAACGTTTTATGTATTATTTTAATATAGCGTTCCGTGATCTATTGATCATGTTGATATCCGCGAAATACATCGCTTTATATATTATTTGAAAAAGAAAAGGTCCTGATATATTTGATTTTTGAAAATCTTTCTAAATTTTGTTTTGGAAAAAGAACTTACTTCAAAGTTAGAAGGACTTAATCGTCTAAGAAATTATGCGAGTGCGCCCGTATATTGCTCGATTTCATGGTTATTAATATCTGTGATAAATGTTGTTTTACGTGTATGTTTAAGGGTAGCTACTTTTGGTTGTCTATCTACAGAAGAAAGTTTTCAAAAGAAACGATGAAGTCCTTTCTTGGCGTGATCATATCGATCTCATAATCAAGTGAAGATCCTTCTCTTAGATTAGCTGCAGGTCTGTAGCTCCCGGTCTGAAAAAAATCGTATGGTCGTCCATAAGAATTTTTTATTCAGACCGGGAGTACAGACCTGCAGCTACTCTTAGATTAAAGGAGAAATTAAAAAAAAAGAATTCTGGCAAAACATAACTTCAAAATACAACCATTTAAAAAAGATTTTTCTTTCGTTTAATCTCTAGATCACAGCTTTAAACTACTTTGCAAAAGGGTCTGCTAATACACTACGCAGCTTCGTTAAAATAACTGGCATATGTACAGGTTGCTGATGCAATTGTCAATCCTGCTGCGCATTTCATATTTTGGCATCTGTACAACCTTGTCAGAACTTGCACATCAGTATAGCGTTTTCTGATACTCGGACGACATATAGCCTAGTTCTCAAATCGACTTTGGAAATTACCGCAACTTCAAATTTCTGTTGTCACTACGATGCCACTGATATTTGGGGTTTAATTTTGTTAATTGTAAGAATAATTAAATACAATGTATGTGGAAGACTAGAACATCTATATGTAAGTTAAATATTTATTGTTGAATTAGATGTATATTAAAATAATTAAATAATAATTTACACATTATAAATTACAAAATTTATATACTTTTTAAGAGGAACAAGAAAGTATAAACTAACGAAAATTAAAAAAAAGTAGTTATACTTTGCTCATATTATTTTATATTCAGAGCTGACGTCAGTTGGAAGAAATTACGATTCTTTAATTTTAATTTTAAAAAATATAATTCGCTGGAGACAGTAACAAATTGCTACTACAAAATATGTGCTGTAAAAACATAAGATCTATATGGTGTCAATTACCGAGAATACAAAATATACTTGTATTATGTTCTTTGTTTACTTGTCAGCTGTTCGAGGTAAACATTGCCACGTGCATTAGCATATTGGTTGAACCAGCCAATCAAGATGAACCTTCATACGAGCTTGACTAATCAGAGAACTCGTTGCCATTCTCTGCTGAGTAAAATTCATATTTCCGCATAAACATAAACATTTGCGCATATACCAAAACACAAAGGAAGAAGACTTGAAGCAGACATATTTATATCTGCTCATTTTCGAAGATGCCATTTTTAAGTCGGGATTGGCGATCGCCAGGTGACCAGTGGGTGAGGACGAGCGAGGGATGGGAACGTCTCAAACTGTGGCGAATCAAAATATTTGAGCGAATGAATGAAAATATTTTAGCAAGGTACATTTTTGTTTATATGTTGAACAGCTGTCTGTTGACTATATTAATCACGTCCTCGTTAAAATTGATAATTAATAGTAAAATGGGAAGTGTCAAGCAATTTAACTGGTCCGATTGCGAATGACATATATTTATGTGTGTAATTAAATAATGCATGGATTGCACCAGTTTTATATTGTGTATATCCAGTGTCCCTATACATGCTACGCGTCCCTTTGCAGGTTGCTGAGACTGGCAGTCAGTGAGTACGATGACACCTGGCACAAACACCAGCCACACATTCACTACATCAAGGGCATTTCTAAGGAGGTACATTTAATTAAATCTGATTAAATTAATGAATGAATCATAATATATTGATATGATAATAAATTATATAATATATATTATATGTATCAATGTATGTCACTTCATTCACTATAAATAAATGGACCTAGGCCTGTAGGAGATTGAGAATATGGTGGTGTTAATTAAAACCAATGATTTTTGCAATTATATTTTCTAAGCAGGTCTGATGTTTTTAGTTGCATTAAATGACTAATTTTTTTATTGAATGACATATGAGTCATATGAGTCGGCTCTGAATTGTAAATAAAGCAAAGATAGACGGAATCAATTTACAAGGATTCATTCCTTAGTGTCAGATCCAACCAAACAAAGATATGATAAATTAGACCATTTTGGATTTTAAGACAAGTCTCTTTTCTGTCATACTTTTATTACCCAACATACAATTTTTTTTTTAAAGTCTTTTCAGAAATTACTGCATTGACCTATTTTAAAACTGTTAAAAAACACCAATCCCTCTATCATTCCAATATTTACATTTCAACTGATAGAATAATTTTTCACACAGTTTATATCCAACAAATTGCTTTGATGATTTTTATTTGACAGAGGAAAGTGATGACTAGTTTGAGTGAGGCATTTGTCCACCTGGATATGACAGGGGCCGTACGAGACATCAGACGATTCAATTATGTCAAAAAGGTTGATATTCCAACACCTTCACGAGAATATAAGAAAACAATAAACCAAAATTATTTCTAGTTGATATTAGGATGAGTAATGTGTGATTAACCATTTAAATTCATTGCCGGTACATGATTTGTACTTTTTTCCCTCTGATGATATCTTAGTATACAATTATTAAATGGATGGATATGAGGGAAACTGCAAACATGCTTATGGTAGTCATGCAACTTTGAGATGAAGATGGAGAGACTTTATGAATCAGTATGAGTCAACAGTTTTGTTTTGTATCAATGAACTGTTTTGTAGCTGATGTTTTTACTACTGACGCGAAACTTTCGATATCTGAGTGGTACTTCACAGAAAAACATCATTAACATTCTGGAGGAAATGACAAATCAAGGTGGGCATCACACATATTGTCATCTCTCCCAGCAGGTGTTAATGTAAACCTTGTCTATTCGTCACACAAGAGGTGTTAATGAAAAACAATTAAATGCTGTTTGAAACACTGCTTTCCACTGCCTTCCAGTCCCTTTCAGTGAAAAACAAAATAGATTTGCTGAGTGGGCATGTTAAATACATACACCTGAAATCTTGTTTACAGATAAAGTTATTAATCATTAGAATATATGGTATGTGATGTGATAAATATAAAACTGTACATGTATTTCACCATATTTTTAAATGGTTTGCAATAACCCCTTCTTTTATCAAAAGGGGGCTGATTTAAATCAGACTGGAGTGACTTGCATGACCAAGAGAAGTTCATCAGCAACTAACTTGTGTTTAAATTTTAACAGGTGGCTGCAGCATTGAATTTCAAATGAACTATAAAATGCTAAAATCAGACAATTCTCACATTTGACAGTCCTTAAGACGGATACCAATGTACCAGCCATGAAGGCTCTGCTGAACTGTGCAGTTAATACACTGACAGACGGACAGTACTCTCACATTGGCAGCGAGTGTCTGTGGAACAAACACAGGGCCACAGTGTCCAAAACAGTCGCCAAGCTGGAAAAGTATCAATTAAAACAGGTACATGTATTAATAGACATCCACATATCACAATATATAGAGAATTACACGAGATTCCGGGATCTCAAAGAGTTATCTCTCTTGTAGTATTTTATTGATATTCTAAAAAATGACCACTTTTGACATATTCTCTAACATATTATAAATAGCTTGTATGGTATTTGCAGTAATAGGGTTTTCAACAAGCTAGGATAGCTTTAATGAATTCATTCATACATAGATATATACATTAATGGGAGTGCCATTTAGAGATGAACTTTGTAAGCTGAATCTGCAAGCATACTGTTAAAAAATATATAGCCAAAACACACTCCCATTTTCAGTACACTGTTTTCGATAAATGTTCTCATATTCTGTTCATTTCTGCTTTGTTTTATCAGAGACATTGTGATGGAAAGCCCACATTGGAAGATCTCCCAGAAGATTGCTTAAGGTGCATCTTCAGGAAGCTGTCTAATCACAGTGACATCATCCACACTGGTCAGACAAACCAAACCAATTACACAGTCTCCTCACACATGTTGCTATGGAAACAGCTCTGTTTCTTCCACTTCACTGACCAGCAGCTTCTTGTCTTCTTGCCTCAAGAACTCGATATCAACGAAGATCGAGTTAACTGGAGATACATCTACAGGCGGTGTTACAAGTAGGTTATTTATATTTTATTGATTTATATTATTTCGGCTAATAGCCTTGAGTTTTTTTTATTTCATGTGCCATCAATTTTAACCTGGATAGCAATGATAATTTACCAGTACATTTAAAATTTTAGTAAAACAAACTTGTTTTGATTGTTAAATACATTTTTAGCTTTTGGAGACGAACATATCATGATTTCACTTGTAAAATAAAGTAATAATTTTTTCACATAGTTTTTGTACAAAAAAAAACTTATTTAAAAAATATGGAAAATTTAAAAGATTCTATTCCTTTTAAAGAATAACTTATGAGTCAGATTGATGCTCTGTGATAGACTGGATAAAACTGTAAAATTTATCTCCAGTTAATGATCCTGTTTCTTCTCAGGCGGTTTGGAATGAAGGACATTTTTGCAGACCACCTGGCAATTTGTTGTCATTGTGACACACTCTTTTGGCAGGTATGTGGAAAGGTGTTCCTTTGGAAGTTTGAATAGAAGATAATAAATTCTTTCAAAGTTCTTACAATGAAAAAAAAAAAAGAATAAAATATTGAATTCTTTGATTTGAAATTGCCATATTTTACATAATTATTAATTGAAAAACATACAAGAGAATAAAAGAAATTAAAAATATTATTTATGAGAGTTTTCAATGTGCTTCTGTTTCAGTCCATTGGGCATCCATGCTTCAGTGATTCTGAGCTGAAGTCAAGGCCACTCTCTCCAGAGGCCTTCCTAGATCTGTTTGTGTTGTAAAAGGCACTTTCATGACAATTGTCATTTGGAGAAACATTGTCCAGAGCTGGACATAATGATCTGATATCTGTTGCATCTCCACCAATTAAATAGAAGATCTGAGACACACAATAACAGTAAAATTAAAAGTCACAAAACTATGTCGCAATTCAATTTTCATTGACTTGAGAGCAATGTTGGATGCATGAAACAATATTGACTGTGACAATGATTACAGATACATTGTCTCTAGCAATGGAGTAAACTTGCAATATCCATACACTGCATTCGAAATCCATCCATATTGAAGATTTGGAGAATGAAAATCATTACGGTAAACTTTCAAGTTTATGTAAGTGAATATGGAACATGTTGGTGGATGTTCCTAAAATGTCTGTCTCCTAAATCAAATTGGCTTATATATCTTACATCCTTATTATGGTTAATTAAGAACGTTAGTGAGCCGATATATTGACATTGCTATTTGATGGTGTATTTACACCACTGAAATGAGAAGGAGGTAACAAATTTGACAAGTACTCGACTTTCCTTCTGTAACTAATATAACTGAAAAGGAAGCAAGTGTTTCATGTATAAAAATGTATGTATATAAACTTTGACATTTTCAGTATTTTTATGTTGTCGTTGCAAATTCCAATGCAATTTATATTAACTTGTTGTTGTTGTGCCCAGGGCTTTCTCAGTGCTTTCAAATAATCATATTTCTTTATTATAATTGTAGTTTATTTTTGTTGAAATATGTAAATTAGTGCAATTTTGTAAATACACATTATACATATCTAGTGTTCCTTTATCTTATCATGAATGTACCTGGATAAGATTTAGCTATTCCTTTCTTGTTGTATGGGGGGGGGGGTCTACAGCAGTATGTAATTTAGAAATCTACTAAGTTTGTCAATTCTATGTGAACAGAATTTATTTTTTTGATGAAATGAATATCAAACTATTCTGATGTACTTTTGAATCAATTGTACTAATTAAAAAAGTAACTATAAAAAATCAACTACAAAGAATTTTTTTTAAATATTCCAAAGACAAAACATTTTTAAAGTATTATTTAACAAATGTACCAGTGTTATGAAAAATTTATGTTTCAAAAGTGATTCGACAATATGCCTTTTAAGTTATTGACTTGAAACATGTTTTTTAAGACCAGTGATTTTTACCAATACAAAAGTCGTTAAAAAAAAAAAGATTTTAAACATTATTAACAATTCTTGATAATTCATGATGACAGTTTTGGAAATTTAAATGATCAAGCGTTAAAAAGTTTTACTATCCTGCATCCCTCCGCTTATGTACTGGTATTTCATGTTTGTATGCTGTGATAAATTATTGAATGTAAATTTTAATCCTCACTCCCTGTCATAAATTTGCTATTTTCTGTACATTTTTTCCTAAATAAGTTATAATGTATATAACTTGCTTAAACGATTTGTTGGGAAATTAAAAATGGAGAGCTTGAGTGATGGAGAGAGAAGTGAGTCTTATTTGTCATGTAACAGTATGAACTGTAAAGTACTAGTATATTTTACAAGTACTGAAACTATTGATGACTTTGTTTTGATGTTGCATTTACTTTTACCTTCCCTAATGTGAAGTGTTAATATTATTAAAGTACATATTGTTTTTATTTTTATTTTATTTTTTTTTTTGACAAGACAGATAAATTTATTGGTTCCAGAGGGTGGAGACCGATGGAATTAATTAATCTGTGCATGACTTGCATTGATTGAACTCACCATAGAAGCGTTGTAGTTTTGATAAAGGCATTTTCATTCATGGCGGTAGGTCCTATATCTGCATAATAATTTTTAAGAATGAAAAAGCAGTTTTAAGGAAATGACACAAAAGATTGAATAAGTGGCCATGCACAGCTTGGATGCACAGCTTGGGATAAAACAAGATTAAGATACACCTGTCAATAGACATGCACGCCTAATGAGGCATGCAAGAAACTAATTCTAGGTGTAGGAAATAAAAGTTTGTTTAGGTTTTCAATTTTTTTTGCTGTCACGGCCTCAGAACCTTACTATTGAGCAATTCAGAAACGTTGAGATATATTTCTTCTCCATTGACCTTTCCTGGCCTTTCGTTTTGAGCTACGTGTTTTTAATTGAAAAATTGGTTGATTTAATGAAATGTAAATCTTATATCTTTGATCTTCAGAATTTTTCAAAAATGAGCTTGAATGCTAATGGGGTATGATTATAGCCATGAATGCTTTGATAAGGTGTGAGAAAAAGATGTACATATGAATACTTTTGGCTCAGAGATCAATTCCTTAACTTTACACCCTATAATAATACTGATCTCTCAAGGCTGATCATGTATTGGACAATGACACGGGGTCTTAATGTGGATTAATTCCGTTAGCCTGGTCTTAGACCGCCAATTTGCCGTAAATTTACTGGTGTTGAAATGAATGGGTTATAAGCTCTCTGTGATGTTAATTTACTATTACAATGTGTTATTTATTTTCAATATTAAATAAAATTCAAAACTAATTTTAATACTTCTAAAACAAGTCGGGAAAATGGGTCTCCTTGACCCTCACCTGAATTATTATTAAAAAAAACCTGTTTACTTACTTTCAATTTAATGAGGAAAAAAAAGATAAAGAGAGGGGGTACTGTTAAACAATTGAGAACAAGTAGTGTGTAGGCAAGTTTTTCTTCTCCATTGCTTACATATAATCTTCGCTAGAGGAGTGAAGTGGATCGTGAAACCTTTGCTTGCGAAGATGTTATATAGGCACGCAACATAGATTTCATGGAAAGGCCAAACTTGCTCCCCCTCCCCAAATCTTGACAACAACCCCCCACTACCCTATAAATAATATATAACTGACGGATAATGCCCCCGGCCATAACTCAAAATCCTAATTAGAGTGTCTATCTACGATCTTCTAGTCTTGATTTTCAATGTCATTTTTATGTCGGAATTTATCACAGAAAAGTGGAAGGCCCAGTTTTCTTTCAAAGTGACTATTGTAGATATGATAAAAAGGTCAGGCTGCAATAAGAGTTGGGAGGAGCCCCCCCCCCCCCTGTTGCTACGTGTCTATTATCTCAACATCGTCAACTTTTTTTCATGGGTAATAATTTATTTTTTTCAAGCCTTTCGATACATTTTTCCTCTTATAAATTGATGTGATTATGTTAACACTTCGTGACATAATGAGCAGTAATCTCAGAAACTTACACACGTATATAGGTATATACATATACTTTGTAGAATGTTTGCACCTATTTTAAAGTTTAAAAAGTTACACTTCAACTGTAGAGTATCTTTTTCTGACAGTGTGTTCAGAAATAAAGGAGAAGTGATAAATACATGTAGTAAATAATATTGAATTTCCAATATTGACTTTTAAAAAATGGGTTTATTTGATGCGGCCACCATCTAGTATAACAAATGACATCAAAGCCTTGAACTGCATTAATATGCAACAGGAAGTGGCGTTAATGGTGCGTTTATTTTCACCAAAGATTTACGATCTTACAAATGACCGTGCTCTTTCAGCCTAATTCTATTTCTTCACTTTTCTGTTTTGCAGCTATTATGTGTTAAAATGCATATTTTTACCACTTCAAAAATGTTTAAAGTACAAATTCTACAATTCACATAATTAGAAGGCTAACAAAAAAAAAAAAAAATAAAGAAAAAAAGGTTATTTTATTTTGAATAGAAACGTTAGATATAGAGCACTTCTATGGAAATAACATAGGATCTAAGGAATGTTTTTATCGCTCCTAATATCTAAAAAAAATTGTGTAATATATTCCTATTTTATTCTATAAGGAAATAAAAATTATTCGAAATATTCCCACAATTATGTTTCCCCCTTTATCCTTACATATGTGACCCAATTAGAGATATCACAGATATTACTCACAAGTTGAAATAACTACATGTAAATATAGGTCATTTATAAAAGATATGACAATGCGTTGGTTTAACCCGTTCCCTTAAAATTCTCCACCTCATGCAGGGATGTTCACAGTTGGGGATGATCTGTAAATTATAACGGCAAATCCAACTAGATCAACAACTTGTCATATTGAATGACATTGCTCATCCGTAGCCAAGAAATGTGTTCATCGGAGCAAATTAACGACAAGAAAATTTAATCAAATTTATCATATTTAGATGTTAGTAATCTTTTACCTCCTCCCTCCAGACATTGGCATTGAGGTTGTTTGTTGCAAATGTCGTAAATACTTCTTAAACTTCTATTAGTTTGTGTTTAATACATTGCTATTAATTAAAGAAGGAACATAAAAAAAAACACACTTGTTGGTTATATAAACAACCCAGAAATTTGTTTGTGGCTATTTTGGCACTGAGATACATGTATTGTTGTTGAAGACAATTTAAATTATTTGTTAATATGGGAATATTACGAAAGGGTAAACAGATATTAACTCGTTATAGCAATATATAGTACAGTGTATCTTGTAATCTCATTATAGTTATCTCGTTATATTACGAGAAAGTTATCTCGTTTTATAGAGTTTGTTATCTCGTTAAAACTAGTTACATGTAGTTATATCGTTACAACATTATAACGAATAAGTATCTCGGCATAATGAGAAAATTAACTCGTTATAAAGAAAAAAAAACTATGAGGAGATTCATATACACTAACTCATAAAAACGAGATAAAAACTACAATGAAATTCGTTTTAAGTTTGAATGAAATAACTAACTCGTTACAACGAAAGTTATAACATTATAACGAGATACTTACTTTTAATTACGCTATACAATCTCGTAATAACGAGGTACTTACTTGTTATTACGAGAAAATTAATCCGTAACGAGTTTAGTATTTAAAAAAAACATTTATAGTTTAGCCTATTAGACTTTCGTATATCAGACTTTCGTTACATACACATTATAGGTGTGTTATTAAGATCAATTCTATGCAAGAATCAAAGATTTTTAAAAGGGTCTGGCCACGCATAGTCACCAATTTTTTTTATATTTCATACAAGGATACACCTAGGTGTAAAACGCAAAAAAACCACTTGAAATTGGTTGCTGGGGGTAACCGTTGCCATGGTAACCGAGGCTAAAGATGGAAAAATAGCCAAACTTACCTACTTTGAAGTCATATTAGAAGGTTTTGCCCACTTATATAAACTATCAAAGACAAAATAAAAAACCTTTGTCTTACTTTTAATTCTTTGATTATATCAGAAAATTGATGGAGAAACCAATACTTTTAAAATGTTACCATGGAAACCGATACAAATTTTTGAAATCAGTTTTTTGCGGTTTTTAATAAGCCGAAATAGGAAACTATTAAATGTTTACATCCTTATCAATTTCCATGCAATATATATTTTATTTTAAAGTGTTTAAGGGTTGTTGTTAATATGTATAACGGTTGTAGATCAAGAATATTTTATAATAATGATTTTTCCGAATATTTCCCTTGTCAGAATGGTGTCCGTCAGGGAGTAAACTTATCTCCGTTTCTTTTTGCATTTCATCTTAACGATCTTGAAGAAGATTTTTTATCACATGAAAATGTCACAGGACTGAAAAGCCTGTCTGAAGAAATTGAACAAAATCTAAATTGTTATCTAAGAATCATGATTATGATGTACGCGGACGACAATGTGCTGATGTCCGAAACTGAAGATGATCTACAGTTTTCAAATGTACTGTGGAAAATGGAAATTACAAGTGAATGTTGAGAAAACTAAAATTATAATATTTGGTAAAGGCAGACAAACTTCAAATGTATCATTTCTATATAATGGTAACGAAATAGAAATTGTCAAGGAATTTAAATATTTAGGAGTTATATTTTCAAGAACATGCTTTCTACAGTACTAGAAAATATGCAGTGACGAGAGCTACCAGAGCTATGTACGCAATAATTAAAAAGTCAAGAGAATTAAATCTATCGATTGATTGTCAACTTGACATGTTCGATAAAATGATTGTTCCAATTTTACTGTATGGTTCTGAATTGTGGGGTTTTGAAAATTTATGTATCATTGAAAAATTTTGTAAACTTGTACTTAGTCTTAAGACATCCACATCAAATTTTATGATCTATGGTGAACTTGCTAGATATCCATTGTGTGTGAAAGTAAAAATTAGAATGTTGAGTTTTTGGATAAGAATGTTGAAAGGTAAAGAATCAAAATTGTCGTATATTTTGTATAATTTTTTACATAGCCTAACACAACACAACAATTATAATTTCAAATGGATTGAATGCATACAAAATAAACTATGTCTGGTTGACGCATTATGTAGAAAATGAAAAATGGATTTTAAATGTTGTAGAGCAAACTTTGATTGATCAATTTCAACAAAAATGGGTCTTTGATTGTAACGCATCTAGTAAAGGATTGATCTATAATTTGTTTACCAATAATATTTTTGCAAATAGAAATTACATAAACTCTGGTGCTTCTATGAATAACATTACTACATTACTTAGATTGTTCTATTTAGAACAAGCAATCATAAACTGCCAATTGAGACAGGCAGATGGAACAATACACCTAGAAATCAAAGATTTTGTAATTTATGTAAAAATAACATTGGCGATGAATATCACTATATTATGATATGTCCTGATTTGAAAGAAAAGCCTATTTACCAACAATGTATTTTAGACGACCAAATGCTTTCAAATTTTTTGAATTATTTTCATGTAAAAAAAAATAGCTGTTATTAATAACTTATGTAAATTTATCATTATTATAAATAAGAGAGTCAACTCTCCAGGTACGGTATACACTCTTGCTTTATGTATGATATTGTCTGTATTGTATATTTTCTATATGTTAATTGTTTTATACAATATGAGAATATATATATAAAAATGAAATTAAATGAAGGAAACCAACGATTGAATTCAATGAGTAAACATCCTCCTTTTGGCATCGTTTGCTTTAAATAATTATCATTGTGTTGGTCATCATTAAATCGTCAAAATTAGAGCTGACCACACAGCCACTGTGACTAACGTGGATCGGACGTTTATCATCCCCTATTTAGGGTGAGCCATCTATATCTCCCTCCCCTCACATGACAGGCGACTAATTAGCGCCCCCAAACTATCTAGTATTTAATGTTCATTAAGAAATAGGACTCATAAACATTGACAGAGGCAAAATGAAGGTAAGTTGTATTGTTTGTAACAATTCTTCTAAAATTGTGAGGAACTCCAATGGTTAAAATTTTCTAATATTTTTTTTATATTTACATCATTGCAAATATATTCCAAATTTTACATTAAGGCATTGTCACGCAACTCTAAATTCTACAGTTTGATGACATTCAATTCTGCAACAATTTCTAGAAAGAACATGCTTTGGGCCTATGACTTTAACTTCCTAATACGATGACATGTGATATAAAATGTTATTACTCGTGAAGTGTTTTATTGTAAGCCAAGAAAATTAATATGTTTATCTAAAATAGTCTTTGGTATTTTGTAGAGATATTGAGACAACATTTTTATTTTTAAATTGCTAAATTAATCCACAAATCTCCATATTTGGTGCTTAGCATTATTATATCAAACATTTACTGCACTGATATTAACGGACAATTAAACTGGAACATTTTCTGTATGCCCAATCTGTATGTTTTTCGGTTTGATGTTTATGGCCCAAAGTGGTGAATTGTCGATGTTAATATCGATTTATACCTTGATGTAACATTACTTACTAAACTAAGAATATTCTCATATTCTTAACTTGTACCTCTTGTACCGTTTATATGGTTATGAAAAAATAAATGAAATTGAATTCAACAAAAGCAAAAGTCTTCAGTTTTTATGGTCTTTACGAAAACATGATTGGATTCGAACCTTAACAAATGGATCAATGTTCTCTGTAACAACTCTGCATCATATATGATGAAAAAGCACTAATTCTTTATCACCCCCAATATACTTACTATCATTAAGATTAATATGATTTAAACATCGAATAATAGCTCATCAGGAAATATTAGATAATAAAGATGACCATATTTAATCATACTGTTGCATAAGTACTTTATTTAAGACTTAGGTAGAATGAAGGTTTATAATAAAAGTCATTAAAGGATACTTGTACATAAAAAAAACATGTGGTTATGGCAAAGACAAAAAAATGTGAGAAGGCTTAAAGAAAATTAACCCCATGACCCTTGCCAAATACAGAATCTGGCTAGAAAGCCCCCGGACCAAGGCATCTAATGGTGAAAAAATGAGGCCCTACGGCGCAATAATAATCACACTCACATTAAAAATCACCCAGGTGACCCTGTCCTTGTTTACTTCATGTCTCTAGCTCTTGTTCCTGGGTCATTTGTTTTAGAATAAGGGTGTTAAGATTTTATAGTTTTCTAAACCTTTCAATCCACCACCTGAATATTTCATGTAATCAGTCGAAGCATGCGATGTTTATATTGTTTTGATCAAACTGCATATACCTACGTTTTTCTAGGTGTTTTTGTGTTTATTATATATTTATTTCATAAATCTTCATAACTATTTTGCAGACCGCAATCCTTGCGCACGTTTGTCTCTTTATACTTATGACCAAAACGAGTGCAAACCAATCCCCGTTTACGAACTCGGACAAGGAGTGCCGAACGATGCTGCCATCTCAAGCAAGATCACCGCCAAGAGAAGACAAAAGTCTTTTTAACGTTCTTGTTAGTGACACGATATACCATGAAGATATGCATCACATCCAAGGTTTTATATCATTTGATACTAACACAGATTCTAGATTCATAAATTCCATAGTACGCCATTCAATGTGCAATCGGGTGTAATTTTTTGGAAATATATGCTTTCTATAAAGCAAGGGTTACATGTACCTTTAATGTTCCTTACAGGGATCTCACCTAAATTCTTCCATTCATTTGCAAATCTATTACTGCATGAACTCTTATAGCAAAGATCATGTTTCTAATTGAAACCATCATTACTAAACACAGAAACTTAATTAATTTCGAAATTCTAAATCAATAGTTCAACGTATTTTGTTTTCCAGTTAGCATAGTGAACATGACGCATCGTCCCATTGGTTGGGTCTTACTTCAGCCCCGTCTAAAAGGGTGCGACGGACCGGACGTAGATCACAACATCGGAGAGTTTGAGATGCTCCCTGGAAATGATTACTTCGAGTTCTTGAACTGTAGAAAAAATCCAAAGGTATACCGAATGTGCATATATTACGTAATGTTTGATGCTAGTATGACTTGATTTCTGTAAAAGTATATTGTTTTTAAATTTAGGGCGCTGTTGTAACGAAACAATGGACAGGAAAACCTTATGAAGGAAAAATTGAAGTCAACTTTGTCATAACCAATACCAAAAGGAAGCTTAAATTCAGGTACATGTGTATGCTAATATTCATGTACATATTATGTTGATGAATATGAATTGGGATGAGAAATGCCGAAGAAAATTCAGGTAGCACTTTGCAAACCCTTTTCTTTTGTAATACAGTGTAGCTTATGTACAGTATCATTACGCCAAGGATTTGTTGTCCACAATTCAGCTTATAACACTGTTAGTTGAACCTTAACAGCATTGTACTACAGAGTCTTTTTAATTCAAAAACCTGTTACAAACTAATTAAAATTTTAAGTTCACTGAAATACGAAAAACTTTCTTAGGACGTTAATGGGTTAATGGCTTCTACAGAGGGTTAACAAACTTATTACTAAATTAAAAAATATAATTCTCTATTGAAATAAATTATAGATTCATGCTTGTTTAATTACAGATATTTTCTATTGCAATGTACATGAGATCATTTCGACTACTTAAAGGTTTATTTTGCTATCAAACTAACTACCGTAAAAAATTTTCAAAGTCCTTCAATGCTGGAAGTCTACATCAAACTTTGATTTAATGTATATCAATTCCATTTCATTCTCTTTTTACCTTCGTTGAAATAGGATATTTTATTGTTATTTAAAAGTGCATTTGATGGTAATAATCTCTCGGCCAATCTATTTATGAAATGGCTGCATTGTTATGAAGCGTCGGTAATTGAGCATTTATTTGGGTCACTCTCCATTTAACAAGATCAGAAACACGACAATCTCAACTGATATCAGATATTACCTGCAAATAAAATAATTTTAGAGTATATTTAAAGCATCGTTTAACATGGGAATGGAATGCAAGATCATGCGGATTACACAACAAATAAAAAAAACCAGCATATACTACCATTAACTGCTTGTATTGCATTGGATTGCAATTTCAATCTTTAATGAGACATTTCCGTTTCGGTGGAACATTCTCGCTGGTATCTAAAATTACAATCAATCAATCAGTCGGGTTGCATTGCGGTTTCAGCCGACATCCTTTTTATCCGTTGGTACAGAAAGAGTGAAATAAAATACGTTTTCTACCGCTTGTGAAGCAAGCCAAACTTATATTTTGATTCTACAAAGACCAAGATCTGAAAAAAATACGCGTACATTTTCATTCTAAAAGAAATCCATAAATCATTCATTTTATAAAATAATTTTCATATATTCAAACATAATTTGGACACTTAGAGAGACCAATTTAAGAAACCTGGACAGCTTTCATTTGGATTTCTCATTTCAGAGCCACTATTATTAGCCCAGATGGTAACATCTATGTACATAATGACAGTGAGGAAATTCGTTACATTTCGCTAAAGGGAACAGATCTCCATGAAGCCAAGGAATGTCCAAAGATCAAACACTTTGCCCTTCGAGTTGAGTCAAACAACGAAGCTAATTCATGCTATACGAACAATTATTTCATATTTATAGTGTTTTTATTCGGTTTCTCGTATTTTTACTAATTTGTGATTTGGACAAAACTCTTCACCGAGTTTACTGACAAACAAGAGGTGATTTCAAAGGAATTCCAACGTTAATCGCGTGACGCTAGCCTCGTAATCATGAAATGCGTATGCGCAGTTCATTGACATCAGACAGACGCCTGCCATGACAAGTCATCTCTATCATCATCTCACTAGTGAAGAAGACCGTGAAATGGACATATTGACTACAAAATCAGTTTACGTATGAAATCTGCGTGCAGGCGACAGTTGTAGCAGATTTGGTATCTTTAAAATTCATTAATATTATTTAACGAAACATATTAAGCCGATTTTTGAATAAATTTGCAATATCTTATGTGATTTTCTTTGATGTATAAGTAATGAGTTACATTTTGGGTGCCTCCGTCGTCGTAAGTTATATTGTATACATAGACATATCACACACTGTCTGATAGGTATTCAATTCATAATTTTTGTTAAATCAAATATTGCTTTTAAAGCAATGTGAGCTGCAATTTTCATGTTGAATTTTTACGAAAATGTTATTTTCTACTAAAATTACACAAAAAGTATTATGGTTTTTAAATTTCTGTTAGCCATATTTTTGTGGAACAGGCTGTTAAGAAGCCTGTCGTCCTGTCCAAAAATTGATCTGCTATATATTCCTTAGAAGAGAAATCCTCTGACAAAAATTAATGATTTTTTCAAATCTTTTTTTATCATAAAAGTTTAAGGTACACGCAGACTTATCATACTAGCAGGTTTTTGCAGCAAAATAAAATTCTAAAAAATACAGCTCATATTGCTTTAAAGGACGACCGACGAAACAAGATAGGATTAGAATATATCTTATCTGTAGAAATGAAACAAATTGAAAATAATGCAACGCTTTTTTTATTATCATTATATACCCAAAATGAGACATATGTGGGGGGAAACCAAATATTTTGGTATGATAAAATAAAACTTTTATGGACAATTTTGAATTGTACGACTTGTCAATAAAAAATTAAAAATTTTGATTATAAATAATAATAAAGAAGAAAATTATATTCAATATGATTTATTACTAGTAATAATTAATAAAACATTCAAAGAATTAAAAAAAATCTAAATGCGATTATTTTTTTATTCTTATATATAAATTATTAAAATTTAATATGTTTTTTTTTGCCATAGATATGGGTTTGATTTTATATATTTATCACCGTGCAAAATTCACTGTTCATCAATAACTTTGTTTTGGACTTTACTTTTTGAATTCAATATCTGTTTTGTAATATTTTCGCTCGGTTTATTTTGTACAAAGTAACTTATATTCAATTGGTGATTGACACTTTTCGGACTCTATGTGTGATTTCAAAGAGACAGAGTGCCATGTCTCAAGGACTGCTAATCTGTTAAACACAACATTGTACAATTATCCGTTTTTCATGTCTTGGACATCAAAGACTCATTGAGTTTATATAATTATTTTATAACTGTGAACCTTTCACTCAGCTTACTTTATGTCATAACCTGTCAATTTATACTCATTGTTTAGATTCTTATATATAGCTATTTACGATTGTCAATCGGCAGTCTGGAATACGGCGGCCAGCCTCGACCAATCGTCCGACTCACCCAGAGTCTTGAGTCCTGAGGCCAATACTGGTCATATCCTGCATCAATTGCCTGTTTATTTCTCTGGAACTGTATTTTGGTAGACCTTCGGGAATACGGCATACCTATCCTTCGTTTTTACCTTACGGCCCACAGCGCGCCTCAACCTTATACCTTTTATCCCTACACCAACATTCCCTCACCCCGTTCGTACTGCACACGACGGATGCAGTTCTAGACGAATACCAAAGCACCTTTCAAATCTACGCGGTCACATATTTTTCAGTAATTAGAAATACGTTAAAAAAATCATAATACACCAATTATAGAACCAAAGATACCTGTATTAAATGAGCATTTGCTATGGGTTTTTATATCACATTACACCTAAAAATTGGCGATTTTTGACGTGATGTAATATGATGTATTCAGTCTAGCATAGTCTTCGATTCTACTATATTTTTATAAGTTATTAAGCAATGAACGACATTAAATGATTTAAGGATTGTGTTTTTGATTGCATTCCAAATAGAAATCAATAACCATGTTTTTTCCCCACTTTTCTAATCATAAATAAAACATTTCCATTACACGTACACATTGAATTTCCTCTTAATAAATCGTCTAATCTTGTTAATACATATCGCTCTTTCTACTACTGGATAGCGTCAACGGGTTGTTAGGTAAACGAACATCTGGTTACATCAAGAAAAAGTGTTAGAAAAAGAGACTAAATAATGAAAAATGAATTTCCCCTGATACACAAGTATATTCACTGTCTTGAAACTCGGTAGATGAGTCCGTATTAAGTCAGTATTGGTAAAAGTTTACCCACAGGCATTTGGGGCATAAATATACACTATCTTTTCAATATCGTGTTGATAAAAAACAAATCTGAGGCCGACTCCCACTTTTTCTGTTTATGCTTTGATATGCATAATATTTTATTGATAACTTCGTCTTTTGAAGCTAGTTTTAACAACTGCGATTTTCGATTGACTCTCGATTCTCTTTTTTCAGTCGAAAAAAGCAATTTTAAAAAAATAGTTCTTAGAGTCGAATAGGTTACAGTTTCTATAAAATAATATGAAATATAGAATATTTATAAGAAAACAAGTGACTGTCTGGCTCAAGTGAGGAAGGTGGGTGTTTCAGGGCAAAGGTGCCTGTGCTTTTACCATTATTTCAGCAAAATGGAATTGGCAAAAAAATATATGCAATGCGTACTAGTATGTTGTATGTTCAGTTCGTGGAAAAGCTTCCCCCTAAAAATAACAATTGAGGATTACACATTCATCCTTATCTGTTGTCATTTATAATCATAGCTCAAATGCCCCGATAAACATAAAACGTTAAGTATAAAACCCACAAACATGCCTTTAAAATGGATAAACATTTAATATCGGAATGACTTTGTAAAGGCTGCATATATCTGTAAAGCCTTTTTTCAGAACTTGGTCACGGTTGACTGATTTCACAAGAGCATCGGAATCAGTAGACCAGAAACAGGGAGGATCAGAGTAGAAAACTATTCCCAATTGGTTTTCAAAATGATAGAATCAGACCAAATCCAGGTCTACATATTTGATGGAATTAACGAAAAGGATAGAAAATCCAGTTACTTTCTTTCAGTGTGAAACATGAAATCAGATCTTTCCCCGAAATCAAGGTAAGCGTATCCTTCTCGAAATGTTCACAGTGATCAGGTAATTCAAAGTTTATAATTTATGAATATTTGTCGTCCTCTGCGACGATCTTTATGATTTCCAAGGTTTATCCGGGCTTTTTTTGTGTGTGTTTTGGGGTGACCTTTACGAAGTACCTTCCTCCCTACAGAATATTATCATCTATTTGATCGCGGGGCATCATGATATGACCTCACCTTTTCTTCTCAGTGATATTTTCAAGTCAAAGACCCCATGTTCTTATGTATTGGCGGCGTTTTTTCGTCTCTTCTCAATCTTTCTCTGAACTGAATCTCTGATTGCGCCAAGATACTCGGATCATCTCCCTAAAGTATAAAGCGTGTGGGTTTGACGTCTCGGAGATAGCGATCTACAACCGTGAATTTACATGATTTTTGAATTTTCACTTTATGATATTTGTTAAAAAAAAGAAATTAACATGCCACTTATAAAAGTGTTGGGGGATGTGGGTCCAGCCAGTAGAATACGGGAATCAGTGGGTGCACTACCCCGGATGTAGTTTCCTACAAGCAAATAACTTTTTTGTGATTGATAGTGATACTTTTATGGATTTTAATAATGTATCAAATTTACTTTATATCATGTGCTATTAAAAAAAATTAACATGAATGACAAGTACTGGAAAAAATGTTGGTAAGTATCAAATTCATTTATTTTATTATTATTATTTTTTTTTTTTTTTTTTTTTTTTTTTTTTTTTTTTTTTTTTTTTTTTTTACAAAAGAAGTATATTTAGTTTTATAATTAAAACATGATTTGTTAAATGATGTTATCGCTTCTTCCATAAAGTTATACAGGTATATGTACTCTCAATATGGTCGATTTAACTTACTCTCGATTTAGTGATTGTATATGGCTTTGATATTATTTCACATATATTATTTTGTATATATGATTGCAATAATACGGGACATATTTGTCAATTTATAGCTATTACATTTAATATTCAAACTACTAAATGTTTTTAAGATAAATATCTGAGGTTTTTAAAAATTCTCACCATAAATTATTCTTCAATTAAAAGAAAGCTTTTTGTGATAAAATGATGAATAAAGATATAAATTCATATATAAAACGTATTTCAGAAATGCACATTAAAAATTTGGCAAAGTCAGAAAATGATATATTGAGAGAGAGAGAGAGAGAGAGAGAGAGAGAGAGAGAGAGAGAGAGAGAGAGATGTACATGTAAATGCATGTAGATAAATAATATCCATACCCAACCAAATTTTAATTTGAAGATATTAAATGATTTATTAGAGTATTTTGGACAATTGTATCAACAACATTTACTAAGTTCCCTGCCAAGGACATAAACGGTTGGATGATATTGTTAGCGACTTCGAATGTCTTTACGCAAAAGAAAAAAAAATGTCAGGAGAGGATTTGTATTCATGATTACTTATATCAACTAGGAGGTCGTTTGTTTTTGTTTTTTCCCCCAAATGCTGCTGCTTTTGAATTTTTTATGAAACTTAAAAACCTAGATAAGACTGATTAAAACAAATTATTGTAGTCGTTATTAAAGACAATAGAGAATCTAATTGTCAGTGATGGTTCAATAGTCACTGTTAACTTCTGTGTCTCGGCATTTACTAATATTCACCGAAATACGATGAACCCAAGTTTTAAATGTTCAACCAATAATTTTTGACTACGTTTTGTATATAAAATAAACGATACGCATTGCTTTGAATTATTAGTGTTTCCACTGGATGCTGAGTGAAAAAGCATTAATATATAACTAATGCACCCCCCCCCCCCCCGGAACATAACACAACCTCATAATAAAAACAAAAGTATCAGAAAATTAGTGAGATAAATTGACACACCTGGTCATGAAAGTATTAGTTTGTCTTGTCGTTGAGATGGCTATTCTCTCAAGTGGTGAAATACGTTGATCGCTTCCGGTTGCAAAACAAGACTTGGTCCTTTACTGGATGTCACGTCCGGTTTGGTTGAATTTCGCCCAGATATTTCGGATTAATATTGTTCAGTGATTACGATAGAAAAGACTCGTCATTCAAAGCAGATGAAAATGATCTTAAAACAATTTTTATATATTGCCAAATATCTAGAAAAATGTGGACGAAATAAACAGTAAATTGAAAGTGAGTACACCGTGTCGTAAGAACAATGATTCTTTCCACAATGGCCATTCTGCATTTTTAAAGTGTTCTACATTTGAGACTGTTAGTAAAATCTCATGTCAATCGCAATTAAGTAGCCATTAGCATGAAGCACGTGCTGCTAAATACTAATTTCTTGTTTTGAGGTTTCGTCATGGGTAGTTGATTTCTATCAATATTGTCTTATTTTACCTATGCTATTTTGCAGGATATGAGATTGAAATTTAAACGAGGCAGAACCCCAGGTAGCATGGTCATCTTTGCAGCATGGGTGCTAATGTGGGCAGATGTAGGTTAATTTTTTTTTTTTAATCATAGATCTATATAAATTAAATTAATGTGAAAATACAGTAAAAACTGTTTAATGCAGAAAATATGCTTTCAAAACAAATTTCGATGAGAGTCTTGATAATTTTTGTTTACTAAAATATCAATTTTGAAAAGTAAACTAGGATATGTTACATAATTTACAGAAAACGATTTAACATAAATGAGAGTAACTAAACACTGTTAAATTACGTCCAATACAAACGTAAATCATTTTATTTCTTATGAAAGTGGACAGTAAACAAATTTGTACGTTACACCTTAATATTTAATTTTTAAAACCCCCAGAATATACACATATGGCTGCAATTTTGTCAATATAAGTTGAGATATTTTCGTCTAATTTGCTTTTTTGAGATGTTACATTTTGAAAATATAGTTCTATTATTTTAAATAAAAATTGCTTTACTAAACATCTAGTCCCGGTCAAGATAACCTTTCACTATTTCTAAGAGTCTTGGTTAATGTACTTTTCCTTCTTCACAATGTAAATTGTATATATTTTCTCTACACTGTAAACGCAGTTTATGAGAATAAAGTTCATTCATTCATTCATGGCAAGTTTGACAATATAATAAAAAGGTAAAAATATGATTTAAAAACTTCTAGCATTTATGCATAGTTACACCCCCCTTGGAAAAAAGAAAATGGCTACAATAATATAATATAAATTTTTAGTTTTTGAATTATAATAACAACCATATTCTTTTAATATATCAAGAACAACTATCATTGCATGTATGTACCCGTATGGATCACTTAAAAACCACTCAGGGTGTGCATGCTATAAATCAGACCAAGCTATGAGTAATTTATTGCTAAAATAAAACTGGATTTTGACAGATATTCACATTTTTTATTCCACATTATTCATATTTGGGCTATGATTTACAGGTATTTGGTAAAGTGCGGTCAGAGAAAGGTAAGATATTTCCCCTTCATTCTTTACGGTATAAAATCCAAAGTAGAGAAAAATGGGCCACTAACATACATCGCTACACACCTCAGTGGGGGTCTTTTATAAGTCGTTGTTGGACCATTAGTTTCATCACTCATTCTCTTTCCGAGACAGGGTTAACCACGCAAATCACCTGGCTTAATTGATTCAATAAGGTACACAGAAATTGCTATAAAAACTCATATACAAACATAGTCCACGTACATGTATTTTTTTAAACTTTATTTTGACTTCGCACAAACATTTTTTTATTTTTTCAAAGGAAGATAATTTTCTTAAAAGAAAACTTGTCTAAATTGTGTACATTTTCATCCTTTCGATATCGATATTTAAAGACGAAATGAATTTAACCTCAAAACATGAAAGGTAAAAACGGAAAAAAATATGTGTGAATGTTTCAGCTACCGTGACGTGCTCTGTTAGTGGCAGCAACAATCAAATTCTAGAAATGACGTTGCATGTAATAAAAGATTTTGACGTCATATCAGCAGCGACTGTTTATACAGCGAAGGAGGAGGACCCAACACTAAGCAAACCAATAGAAAACGATAGCTGTCGAGTGGCGGGAAACGGAGAAAAAGCCACGCCCTTTACTATTACTCTATCGTTTGATGCTACGCTGCTTAATTATCCATGTGGGATTGCAGTGGTATGTAATTACTGAATTATTCGTCACAAATTTTATTCTATCAACGAATTAGTTTAGTCATACAGCCCAATTTCATTCTACAAAATAAAATGTTATTTCGACTTAAGCATCTTATATTTAAGCCATACTAACTTTTTTCTTTCTCTTTTATTTCGATCAAAGAAAAAAAGGGAATCAGGTAGAAAACAAGGATTTATGTAAATGATCGTCTGGAACTATGAGCGCCATCATTAATGATGTTTTTCATCTGTTGAGGTTATTTTGTGTGATCAGATTAAGTGGTTGAACGATTGTGGATTAAGATTATTTATTGTGAGACCGTTTTTTGCACAATTTATTCAAAATAAAAATTTGACTATAATGTACAAGTTTGAATGTCATTAGTTTTGACATGGTGCATGGCGTGTTCTTTTATAGATAAACAACTTAATAGTGCATACCAGACGAGAAGCTATGATACAAAAACAAAATGAATATTTGCAGAATCTCAGTAATTTGCGTTTATCTAAAAATGTAAAGAAAAAAGAGGCTCTTGAATAACAATAAGTGAGACAGAGTTGGGTCTATGAAATTTTAGGATGAAAATAATCATTTGAAAGTAAGATATTATGGAAATGCATATTGACGTTTTTGCACTTATCATTTCACGTAAACAAGTAAAGAACCTTCCTTTTTTCATGCCTTTTAGATCAATATAAACGAATATCGGCTTCGACTACGCACATTCGAACACCCTGGAGTGAAATCCACGAATGATGTATTTTTAGATGCTGTGTGCGACCGATCAGCTGGGAGTCAAACACTTGAAATCTTACCTCAGTAAATGATTTCATCTTCTTAACATAAATCTTTATAGAGTATTTACAGCAATTCATATTTTCTTACTAGAAAAATGCTAATGATATGAATATTATGTATAGGAACTATATGATACTGTAAAAAAAGATAACTGAGATCGTTCGAAATAATTTACTGCAAACTAATTGAAGAAAGAAAAATCGGCACTTTTATTTCAGACCTGCGTTTGTACCTCCAGAATCAAAATTGCTAAGATTTGAAGTATTGTCCAACCAGAGTGGACCAGTTACTTCGGTCAGTCTCGGGGAAAGCGTGTATTTCAAGGCGGAATATTACTACAACAACGAATACCGTAAGTTGAAAAAGTAACGAACGTTTTTAATGTTGTTTGGCCAACTTCATTTTTAATACATGCACTTTTGGAAATCAATATACTTTGAAACACAACAATCGGTGTATTATTTAGCTTATTTCTCCGATACCGTTTGTTTTTCTCAGGGGTGGGAACCTGTGGTTATGATTTTTGGTTGGCTCTTCCACAAGATTCCGATCCTTTCTTTGATTTTACTCACTACCTGATAGTGACTGGCCGACAACAAGAATCTGTCAATGCCTCCTATGTAGACTTCAGTGGCATCGAGACCTCCCTAAACTTTGTACTGAACTTTTCTCAACAAAAGCTTAGTATAGCTCCTCATACTGGCGTGGAGCGAGTGAGTAATAAATCTCTTCACCTCACCTCCTCACATCAGATATGTGTTCAATCGTTCAACTATTTAACAGTGCAAAGTACGACGATATTTTCCGTATTCCCAACAAACAGTTTGGGAAAAGAATACATCATCAATAAACTTTTCAAGAGTAATACTGTTGTGATTCTCGCTACTGACCGGGAAACAGATATAACACTCCAAGGCGATGTCGCAAAACTGGATATTCCACCATCTCTTACCGGTCTAGTCCCTTTCGAATCGCTGCAAATTGTTGCTAAAGAGGATGTCACTAAACTCACAATCATTTCTACTAAACCAGTCGCCATTTTCATGGGTTCTCAGAAAACTGTTTCTAATCCGGACGGATTTGCAGAACAATTATCCGATACGTCAAATATGGGATCACACTTTCTATTTTTTCCAGCTTATGGGGAAATCGTGTGCACGTCCTCTACGGCAAATACAGTATTAAATTATGTTTGCAAAGATGGTTTATCAGAAGAAAGGACTATACAACAGCATGATAGTACAGTCTTCACATCCTCAAATTTACAGTACTGTATAGTTGAATCCAGCGCCCCACTTTCATGTGGGCAGTACTTTAGTTCCGTTATAAACGGGCCAGTAAAAGGGTATGCGAACATATCGCCTCGGTCTCAATGGTCCACACACTATACGTTTGGAGCTTTTGTCAATGTCGAATATGAGATCATTATTGTAATTGAGGATGGTTACCAAAATAACCTCAACGTCAGTGGAACATTTGCCGGTGTAATGGTAGGATCCACCTTATCGTGGACAAGTGTTGTTCGACACTCAGGTATGTACATGTATTAGAACCATTTTAACAAGGCCTTGGACTTTCAGTAGGACGTGACTATCTATTTATTGCGTCAAAACAAGTTAAACATGACGCTGGTTTCCAGTGAAATATACACCGATTGCGTAGTCTTTGCTCAAAATCCAGACAAATCATATTGATATCAATGAGCAATGGCTGAGTGGCCTACGATGAAATAGAGAGGATTACGTCACCAACTATACCCAAAGTCCAAGCTCTTGTTAAAATGGTTCTAAGAAAGTGTCTTCATCGATCTTTATCATATAACTGTATATTAACATATGATAACATATTTTACGCTTCATCATGATGCTTCATATTTCTTTAAGTAAAGTTTTCGTTTATTTTATTATATTTGCATACTATGTATATCTATACTCCTTACAACCACCAGTTGCGCTCATAACGTCATAAAAATAGTAAGCAACGCGTACCATGAAATAAACTAGCAAAGCAAATGCAGATTATGTGTTACACATAAATGTGTCTGACATGTTTGGTTCGTATTGTCGCTGTGTTTATAGTTTGTAATATTGGTAGCAGTAAAAGTATCTTTGTTTTGTCTCGGAAATATACTAGCGGAAAAAAGAAACAGTGCATTATAAAATTTAGTATAATTTTTCTATATCTATTGTTTGTATTTATAAAATTTAAACAATCGATAATGGTATTGTTTTTGACAATATCGGATGTTTACCGTCCGGGTGCACGGACTTTTTCATGGTTAGTGAGCACCTGTTGTTTATTGAAGAATTTGTACGCACGAGTTTTACGGGCCAATACTGTTTGGAATAAGAACTGTAAAGGATTTGTTTAAACTTTTTTTGTTAAGGAAATCACTTTAGTTTCAACAAAATTTACCCCTATGTCATGCCACGACTCAACGAAAACCAACGTAATCGTGCTGTTGGGATGCTGCAAGCTGGAATGCAAAATACTGTAGCAAGACACTTTGGAGTTCATCGGAACACCATCCAGTCATTATGAAGACGTTTTCAACAATCTGGCAACACCCAGGATCGACCGCGCTCTGGGCGACCTCATGTGACGTCACGTCAACAGGACAACCACATTAGACTTGAGCATCTGAGAAATCGTTTACAGACAGCAAGTTTGACTGTCCGTAGCATTCCAGGGCTTCGACCAATTAGTCCAAGAACTGTGCGTAATCGTCTGCGCGAGCAAAACATCAGACCAAGACGTCCAGCGGTGCGCCCAGTACTGCTTCAACGTCGTCGTATCGCCAGACTAGCGTGGTGCACACGACATCTGCGATTCAGAATACAGGACTGGGCCAATATTCTGTTCACTGATGAATCCAGATTTCATTTGGATAGCAGTGACGGCCGTTGTAGGGTGTATCGTCGCGTTGGGGAGCGTTACCAGGACGCTTGTGTTGTGCAACGTCGACAATTTGGTGGAGGTAGCGTTATGGTGTAGGGTGGAATATCAGCACGTGGAAGGACCCCACTACAAATTGTCAATGGAAATCTCACCGGCGTACGCTATCGAGATGAAATTATTCAGCGCCATGTGATACCCTTCATACAGAGACATCAAAATCACATCACTCTGCAGCAAGACAACGCAAGGCCACACGTTGCACGTGTAGTCAGGGACTTGTTTGTTCAACAGAATGTCGATGTCTTGCCTTGGCCAGCTGTTTCCCCCGATTTGTCGCCGATCGAGCACGTCTGGGATGAAATGGAAAGACGTTTACGCCGTTTACCAAATCAGCCAGTGACATTGGCTGATATAGGCCATGCTTTAACCAACATCTTGAACAACACCCCTCAAGCATTTCTGAACACATTAGTGGCATCAATGAGGCGTCGCTGTCAAGCATGCGTGAACGCAAATGGTGGCCACACGCGTTAATAATTTTGTTAATTCAATTTCAAATAACAGTGACTTTCGAGTGTGCTGAAATTGACGTTTTTCGACGTTGACATTAATGTGTTAAGAGATGTTGTTACGAATACATGTGTTAAAAGTATTACAAAAAATAAAATTTGTTCATTGTAATTTGTAAATGTTTTTTCATATATGAAATAATGCACAGTTTCTTTTTTCCGCTAGTATATAGAATTGACGTTCTTTCATTGAATGAAACGCGTCACGTGAGTGTTGTATATTTCCCTGTAGATGAGTGACGAAATTCAGACGGCAACATGACAAACGAAACTTTTTTTCATGCACTTTGCTTATTATTTTATTTTAATATTAATCAACAGAAAAATATGGTTCTCTTCTCCGGACTTTTTTATTAACCTGCAAATTTCCGTAGACAGTAAGCAAGAAAGAAAGAAGAAGCAATATTTTTAAGATTGGACATTTAGTGAATAAATTTTAATACTTTTCCGGTTTAATAGGAATTTTGCACACCAAATTATTACATGAAATGGTCTTATATCAAAAGTAGGTAAAATTCATACACGTTTAAAAGATATATCATAAATGGTTTGTATATGATTAACTGCAAACGTTTTATATGATTCGATAGAGAAATCGGAAGAAAAATTGTAAATGCTTAGGTTTGAGAGTACCATTTCACCATTGAGAAATTTGCATCGTATTATTCAGAGATTCCTCAGCGTTTATACTCAGGGAACCGTTACAACTCGAATGAAATCAATTACTCTCTAAATTTATTCAAATGATTCCTAATCTATGCCATCATTTACACTTAACTGGGTGATAGTGCCCTTGATAGTGCTGATAAAGCAAAGAGATGAAGGCACAGATTCTTAATAGATTCCTTAACAATGCCAATATGGCGCCATAACATTGTTAGGGTAGGGTAGTCAAGTACTGTGTCTATGAGGACAGAGGGGAGATAACAGGTTTCCCGTCTTCTGTGTGATGGGAAAATCTCGCCAACAAAAGAGGTATAGGGCATCAAAGTGCTTTCCTTCTAAATTCACTTTTTAGAGTCCAAAGAAAGGCATATTTTCATCTTGATCCTCACAGAGAGTGCATCATTTATACGAACATAACATCGCCCGGAGGTCAGCCAGGGCGTTCAAATGACATGCAGTTTTTTTCATTGGTTTACCGAGAAAACTGATTCTCTAAGGCGATGTCAATCTCTAGACATACCTTTGAACAAATTAATTAAATAAACAAATTTTAGTAAACAATTAAAAAGGTTTGACTTTCGGAGAATAAAAAAGCCAGTGGAAATTGATTGTAGGATTTTTGTTTTTTAATAAAATTCTTTATGTTATTTAGGTTTTATAATTTTATTTTTATATTTTAGGGATCACCTATGTTGGCATGACCTTTCAAATAGGTAAATTGTTTGGACCCGTAGTACAGATTTCTCACCCTAGCAAGCCTTTCCTGGTGTTACTTCGGGATAACAGAGAACTGTCTGTCACAATTCCACCCAAGGCATTTCTGAGCAACGTTTGGGTAAGAATTGACCAATCTTTTTCAGATGTTTGATGACAAATGATTACCATAATATATAAAAAATCCAAAAAAAGTTGCCTCTGAACCTCTAAAGACTTTCAAATTTTGTACATAAAGAAAACTTCCACACAAATATTTTTGCTATATAAAAATTCAGCGGTAAGTTATGCAAACTCTCCCTCGTATGTTTATTCCAGAAATGTAGTAAGACTTTGGGTTTCAGTGGAGATCTAGTAGACAGTGATTGTGATGGGACTACAGACGAAGACAAGGATATCACAACAGGTAAGGAAACCCAGGAAGTGAGCATAATTCAACATTTCATCGATGGAATCTTATTTTTTAAAAAGAGTCAATACATCACAATATACATTGGGGAGTAACACGCAGTTCTTTTATATTGTAGGATCTGAGCCCTATGATTTGGCAAGGTACACGCAAGGTATTGATTTATTATTTTAGGTACATGTTAATTAATAGGTACATGTAATTAAAAATATGATTGATAAATAGTTAAATACACATATAAACTTTAATAAAATATTTTAATGATATTTTCAGGACTAAAACCTGCAGGCGAAATCCGTTTTGCTAATTGCATTGCCAAATCAAACAATAAATGGGATGATGGTGGACCAACCATTTCTTTTATAGATGAAAATGGGTAAGTGTAAAAGTTAAATGCTTTACAGACACATTGTGAGCTCAGATCGAGGAATTTACTCTCGTTAAGAGGACTGGATGGTCGTTGCCATTCTAATACTATATTGATCTCCTTGGGAAGAAGATCTCTATACAAAGGTATTGGAATATACTCAAATCTATGGAATTTTTCTGTACTAGATTATAGGTAATAGCTACATGTAAATATATCATAAGGTTAATCTGATGGGTATATTTGTTCTTAAGCTCTTTTATATTGTATCTTATTTACTTGACAGGTGCCCAGTGGACAGTGAACTGTTCTCTATAAATGCAACATTCTCCGAAATAACGGCAAATAGATTGCATTATCCGAGACTATTTTCATCCGGGTACCTAGAGAGTGCTAGGTTTTCCGGAAGTACCGATGTGTACTTTCGATGTCAAGTTCTTCTCTGCTACGATTACACAGGAAAATGTTTCGAGGTAATTTTTCGTCTAAATATGTATCTACGGTTATATACATGAACATATACTAGTATCTTTGTTTTGTATTTAGAATAATCCCTGTTTGGTCATTTTAAGAATGGTTTTTTTTCTCGGTAGAACGCATGTGGATTTGGTTCTGGATATATCGGGAACAAATATGACCGGATGTACGTGGAACAGAAGTTGAAAGTGTTATACAGCACGGAAAAACCCCTCCGTCGTAAACGTGAAGGTAAGATATCGAGGGAAAAACTAAAACTAATTATGTAAGGGGTCTCAGGGGGGAGGGGTTGTGAAACTAAAGACTGACGAGTGGTGACAATTTCCAGGCATTTTAAAAGTAGTATTAAAAGGAAAAACAATGCTGCCTAGTAATAAAGAAGAGGTATGATGATTTTTATTTTTGTGGCATGCCATTAAATGGAAAAAGTAGCAATATGTAGTTGATAGTGCTGTATAGCTTACTAGTATAACCTGCCAAAGCAAATAAAAATAATACTTTCATGTAGATATGTAGAAAAAAATGAATAGAAGGTTAAATAAAGATAAGAATAATGATGATCAAGGACAAGTATGTGTCTTTGAACTCCAATGGTTAAATTCACCCATGTTTTTTTAAGAAGGTGTTATTTTTGCAGACACCAACAGCAGCGGACCGGAAACAAGCACGGATACATACGTCATTATCTGTGTGACGTCATTCATTCCCTTGGTCCTGTCACTGGCTGTCACGCTGGTTCTCTACAGAAAATTTCTCTTCCTTATTGACGAAACGTTGAGCCATTCCTCTGGTGGACTTCAGCTGGGATCAAACAGCAATAGGCTCTAAGCTAAAAATGACGTCAGATAAGTGCTCGACACAAGATGTTACTAGGCGGTCCGTCCATGGAGTCCACGTGGGACAACTGTTTGATCACAATGAAGAATACGAATCGTAATGTCTAAAAGACCTTAATAATTTGGAAAGGGTCTACAGACGATGGTTCCACGATCGTAGCTCTGAATTTGTCAGGTCTTTTATGTACATAGTGCTTATTTGGTTGTGGATTCACTTGGCTTCCAGATATATTGAATTAATGTTACGAGAATGTTTCTGTTATTGCTACAAACATGGCAACTATAATTTATTTGTATGTACATATTTGTTGATGTGTGTTGATTGTGTACACAATAAAGCTCAGTAATCTTAAATTTGCAGTGTTCTCGAGGTTTTTTTACCATCTAATTAAAACCTATTAGAAATCATAAAGAGTTGGCGACTTAAATATATCGCTGTTTAGATCAGCTCATCAGAGATTTATGTTAAATCTGTATTAAAGTAGCTTTGCAAGAATCTGTGACCTTGGAGGAACACAAATCTTATCCGGATAGGATCGGTTTTAAGCTGCCCGTACTTCAATAATTCTTAAACGAACACGTATGCATATAAGATGGAGTAAGTATGCATGTACCTTGATTTCATAAAAAAGATACATACATGAAATGAATTTTTCTTCATTTTTCCAACCCTCTGTAGATAAGAAGGTTCAATAAACATGTACATGCTTAAAGATAACTTCATTGGTTGATAAGTCTCGGTTGTCTGATTAAATCTACATCTGAATATTAAAGAACATTAGATCTCTTGCAAGACATAATATTACAGTAAAGATTTCGTTCTTTATTTGTATGCATTCCTTTTCAACGTATACAATTAAATGACATTTGATGAGATGTTACATATATTAGTATACACTGATTTACAACATCTATGCGGGTGGGTGTCACTAAGAAAAAAATGTATGCGAGATATTCTTTAGAGACATCAAGCATGGTGTTGAAATTGGTCTGGCTTCAAATTGATCTTCTCTCAGTCCTTAAGAAAATGAAATTTAAATACCAGATTCATTTCGTGGGTAAACAATTATTTAAACTTGAAGCTTATCGTTCAGAACGAGAAGAAATTAGTTGGAGTACATCCACTTGAACTTAGGTTTTTAATAACGCTAAGTATAAAAACATATCTTGAGATTGCGAATCATATCCACCGTTAAAGGATAACAGACTGAGTGCTAAGATAAATAAAAAACGGAAATATTAAGGTAGTTCTATCTCTTCATCGTCCTTTTCGAATTTTTCTTGTTCATACAGAATTTCCTCTAAATTGTACACTCTTATAATATTTCTGTCACTTCCAGTAAAGTTATGAGACACTATCAATGTTTTTTCTAATGGCTGTGTACAGATATGAAAAGGAAGTTTTCCTTCGTCAGATACCAAAGTTCCAACGTCCATTCCATCTTTTGTAATCATGTGTATCTTGGCATATCCGATGCTAACAACAAACAACAAATTGTCACATTCAGCAATTCCCCCGACAGACGCAGGAACAGGACACTCCCAAATCACTTCACCCGTGAAAGACACGCTCAGAAGTTTGGTTCCGTTTACATAGTCCCTGTCTGAGATGTAGAACCGGTCAAGATCCGAGTCTAAAAGCAGCGTAAAGCCGGGAGTTATGGCTCTGTTTGCAATAGTTTTCAAATCGATCGCCTGCATCTCGTCACACGAAAGGTGGAAGATCTGAACTTGATGATCGGAACTCATTAGAACCCCGATGTATTTGCCATTTGAATGAACTGCGAAACCCGTATGGTTTATTTCCACTTCCTCCTCCATCTTCGGAACAGTGGTGCCATCTTCGTTAGTCTCTACGTCCCAGTACTGGAGCTTTTTCCCTGCTATCGTGGCGAAGGATTTCTCAGACACCACTGTTACTCCAACACAGTCTCGAGTCACGGGAACTGTCCATTTTAACTCTAGATTATTGTCAAACAGCTTTAACATCCTGTTTTCCACATCTGCCACCAGGGTACTAACCTCGTTTGTGAAAGCCGACAACCCTGTGACTTTGCAATCCTTTTCCTCTGGTAGTTTCACCGAGATTTCCTTCAGAAGGAGTGTGGACATTTTGATAGCGTCCTTATCAGCCTTGTTCTCCTCGTCGTCGCTATCCTCGTACGTGTAGTCGCTATCTTCCTCTTTCGTGGGTTCCTGCTTCACTAAGCTTGAAAAATTTCGATGGCCGAACTGTCCTGTATGTTTTTCAGAACAAGCATCGCACATAGGTATACGGCAGTCATTGCACATAAGACTGGCGGTCTGTCTAACTCGCCTAGTCCAACAACTTTCACAATTGTGCGTAATGATATACGAAGACATTGTAAAGGATAGGGATTATACACAACACTTTCAATGTCTTGATAGATTAGGTTTCTATTTGATTAGGCCCGTTTTATTTAAACATCATTTATTCTTTTGTACCTGTGGAGATAAATAGTTATACGTGTTTAGGCTTTGTTACCTAGCTATACTTACATAAGGAAATTCAATATCTTTGCTATCTGGAATTGAATTTAAATCCGCGAGGATTTTTAAAACTTTTGACAGTTAAACGATAAGAACGAAATTAATTTTAAATTTTAACCCAAGAACTATGAAAATATGCCGGTACTTCATGAATGTGAAACTTTAAACTTCAGAAGATATAAAAAAGTACATTAATAAGTTAGGTGATTTAAACATTTATTTCTTACCAGGAATGGAGTCTTCATGCACATTCTTGAACGTTCCTCCGGTTTTTGTTTCTCGATGGTTGGTTTGTTTTCAGCTATCATCTTTGATTGTTATGTTTAGTAACAGACAAGGGCACCTGGCGTGCAGATAAGAGTAAATGGACAGAACTCGCCATACCTGGATACAATGCGGGGTGCATAAAGTTTTGGAGGGATTATAACACACGACCTCGGATTGCACATAAACAGTTTAAATGGAAACAATAGAAATCATTAGACACAAGTGGTTTGTTTGTAAGGTTCGGTAAACCTTCGTTAATCCTTTTCGCTGGATCAGGTTTTATTTTGTTAGGACTTAAAATGAAAAAAAAAAGAAGATTGAATCTCATATTTCGAATATGGTCACCATGAGCTCCGATATGACCAGTTTTAGTAAATTACTTTCAGCCGGAGAGTAAAAATTTAGAAAAAATAATAAATGTAATTCACATTAATTTCTTAATTTCATTATATAAACGTTATCGGACAATTTCAATATAAAATCAATATTTTTAAAAAGCATCGTAGATAGTATGTTGTCTCTTTTTTCTTATGTTCTTATGTGCTACACATTCAACGTCAGTGCGGGTAGGTGTCATTAAGATAAAATGACTGTGTCCTAATCTTTATAAACATCAAATAGGTTATTAAAATTGGTCTGGCTCCAATCTGTTCTTCTCTCGATTCTTCAGAAAATAAAATTAAATACCAGTTTGATTTCGTTGCATTCGGCAAACCTCGGCCGATTCCGTAACGTTAGATGATATATACGAATCGGCCGAGGTGTGCCGAGTGATTTCGTTGATTATAAGGAGGCGATAGGTTAAATATGAAATGACAGTATTACACAGATGTGTGTTTCTGTGGAGTGTAAAATGTTTTTAATATATTCGATCAGTGCCTACTATCTATTCAAGATATATTACTATAGGCAGGTACTCTTTACACAATTGCGCTGAAAAATATAGTTCTGTTCATGATCAGCAGATACAACATTACAATAAATGTTTAGAATATCGATGTATATGTAATACGTGGAAGAAAACAAAATTTATGTAAAATTATTTTGAAAAAACACCCCACCCCAAGAAATGTAAATGTGAAGTATTCATATTCCTACGCTAGCTGCTTCCTTTTTCACGAAAATATAGGTCATTCTTTGATTGACAATTTTTTCACTAATGAATATTGCTTATATTATTACAATAATTATATTACTTTCATGATTATTACTCGTTAGTTATCACACAATCTCTTTTAATTATTTGTTGTGTATGAGTGTGTGTTATTTCTTCTTTTTTTTTTTTAACGACGGAATGGTTACGCAACACCTGCACCATATTTCTGACCGCACTCGTGTAGACCCTGTTTAAGCACAGATGTGTGCACTATTTGCTATTATTATACTTTCATGTTAAATACTGAAATCTGATTGGTTTAGACGCAGTTGACAATCCGTTCTCATACACTCAGCGTTAGCAACACACTTGGCAACGGGCCGATAGAACGAATTGTTACATGCGCGTAAATTATGCGCGTACTGTTCGCCGTAGAACTCGCGTCTTTTCTATATAAAAGCAGTAAAATTTGCTATAAAGTTAAGACATTCAATATAATAAAATAAATAGTGCCTGCTTGGGAGGGTACCAGTTGAAATTGACACCCCTCGAAACCCATTGTCAACCTCCGCTTCGCGTCGGTTGACAATGGTTTTCTCGGGGTGTCAATTTCAACTGGTACCCTTCCAAGCAGGCACTATTTATATAATGACGGGTGGCAGTATTTGATACGGGCATGAAGAACTATACACGCCAGTTTCTTAAAAAGTTAAGTGATTTTAACCTAGAGATCGGCTGAGCACAGTGAAAATTCAAGTAATTTAAAAGTCGAATATCTTGGATATGGGGTATCCCATATCTATTCTTGTTAATTAAAGATAATAAAAACAAAGAATTTATAACCATAACATGTGGCACGAGTGTTCCTAAACAAAAATAAATTTTCAAACATATCTATCAGAAACAAACAACAAATTTGTTACATACATAGCGAATGCGGGACTATATCATATCCTTGTAAGTTCAGCTGCATCTACTTTAAATTTAACACTATTAAAGGGTCGGTAATAATTGCATTTCTGAATAAAATCGCCAAATAAATTTTGTTCTAGTGTTATAATGAATATGTCCTCGCCTGCTGTATAGAAACTTTCTCTGTCTCAAAAGAGTCGAATTAAAAGTGATTTGAAAATATAATCATCAAAGAGAATGCAAATCCTTATGATAACATAGAAAATATGCAAGATCGTGTTAAAGACAGACGAGTCTTTGTTTTATATTATGCCATTTAAACGATTTGTGCATACCGTAATATTATTGCCGAACACTTTGCGATAATTTAAAATAGATATTTGTTGTTTTTTTTTTTTAATTTTGTTCGATTTTACGTCCCTTTAATATATTAAACAGGTATAAAAATGATAAAGTCAAATTTATTACCGTCTTCCTTGGAAGACGGTATAAAGAGTTGAAATAATTTACAGTCTCCGGATTGTGCCTTTCCTCTCCTTTGTGATTGGTAGAAAATACATGATGTGAAAATTTACATTTTTTTCATTGGTTAAAATACTGTTCAGCGCAAGGGAGATAATTTTTTACGTACGACTTAATATGGTGGCATATTAATTTCTGCCATCTACATAATTTTTTGGTCAACATAGCATATCACGTAAAGTCAAGATAACTATCTCGTCAAGTCGATATAACTTTCTTGTTTCTCGATCAAGACCGACTTTTTGTTGGGATAGCTATCTCGATAATTTATCTTGTATCTTGACTAAAATTCGTGGCATTTGCATATACTGCCATTCATAAAACAATATAAGTCATAAATAGATATTTGATAATAAAATTTTGGAACTCATTACCCAGGACTCCTTTGATCTGCATAGAAGATCATTAATGAAAATTATAAGGCCGTCCTCAAAATATATAAGTATGCTGATTTTTATTTTCCCTTTTAAAACACGCTGTATGTTGCGTCATTTCATCATATTTATAAAGTTGCCTTAAATACTTTAAACAACATGAGATTGAAAGTGTTATGTTAAGAATTTAAAAAATCATGTTTTTACCTTTGTTTTTATTTTGGTTAATTCTATTTCATCTTAATATATTTTTTTTTTTGGTTTTCATTCCTGATTAAAACATAATAAATGGTTTTCTGGATATGTTTTTTAAAAGTATAATTTTAATCTTTAATCGTATGATTTAATTTAATTTACATGTGGTTCAGTATCAACCTTGCGTCATCCGTCTTTTATTCAAGGTATCTAAAGCTCTTTAAAGGGACTTGGACACGATTTGAGCTCAATTTTTTCAAAATTTATTTTTTTATTTTTAATGTCTAGAATGGTCAATATGGATGTTTTTAATGCTCTATCAAAATTTGAAAGTCAAATATCGAGTTACAAGCGAGTTTCAGAGGTTAAAATTCTTTGTTTTGTAAACAAAGCTCGAGTCTTGTTATTGTTTACATATGTCTTGAATTGGTAAAAGTTTCAATCTAATGTTGCATTTTGTTGTTGATAAACTTATTTATGAACACATTTAATAAGTTTATCTTGTTTCCACAAGTTATTTTGTCACAGAAATGGTAGTTTCTCTACTTTACATTATTTGTAAACAAATATAAGACTCGAGCTTTGTTTACATAACAACGACTTCTTTCCTCTGTATCTCGCTTGTAACACGACTTCTAACATTCAAATTTTGGTAAATCATTCAAAATACACAAGTAAACTATTTAATACATAAAAATCAAAAATAAAATTTTCATCTGAAATTGTGTCCAGGTCCCTTTAAGTCAGCATATTTATATATTCATGTTAATTACAGATTCAGATATGAATTTGCAACTGAAGATCAAATATTAAAAGATAATTAATCCGACACTAATTGACGGGCCATTCGGTATATTTCATTTTGATAACGCACAAGTGCCTTTCTATAAACGTAAGGGGATTGAGTAATGAGTTCCGAAATACGAATATACAATTGTTATACAGGTATTATCGGGTACCTGTAAAGTGCGGAACGAAATAGAAACGAAACGAAACGAAACGAAATACACCGAAACGAAACGAAACAAAATCAAAACGAAACGAAACAAAATCAAAACGAAACCTACCGAATCAAAACGAAATCGAGCAAAATGAAATATATATAACCATTATGATTTAAAATCTATTTTATTGTGTATATTTTAGAAGTAACAAGTTTCTTTTGAAACGCAGCGAAAGTAAAAAAAAAAATTGCACGTATGTAAACGTGCGCATTTGTAAATATGGATTACACTTTTTAATAGATATTGCTCATTTGAGTGCAAATCATTTAATTGCGTAAATATTATTTAATATGATCTAACATACTTAGAACATAAACCACTTTCATGATCAAAAGTTCGGCGCCAATCAAATATTATCCATGCGCGGATCTGGAGGGGGAGGGGTCGGAGGGGTGCCCCGCCCCCCGGAAAATGAAAATTTATTTAATTTACATAGTAAAATTATCACATTATCCCCACCCCGACGAACACAATTATCCTTCGGACCCCCTCCCCCCTGGAAACATTTTCTGGATCCGCACATGTTATTTCTCTTTTGTTTAGGGCTCTCTAAGCTGTCAATCGGGTACCGTCAAATGTGACGTCGCTGTGAACTTCGAGAATTTTTTAACCATTAAAAACATTACTTATAGATAGAATATTTAGCGACTGCTGATTGGATGCAAAAGTGGGTTTTTTTCTAAATCAGATTTCGCACTTTCCAGGCACGTAGCATCGTTTTTGAAAGTGGAGGAGGGGGGAGGCAGACTGATCCAAAAAATCTTGACAAGCAAAGAAAAAAAATGGAAAATGGCTCCATCTTTATTCACTTTTAAATATGTAAATTTAAGAAAATTTAAGGAAAATGTTCGCTGCGAGAAAAAGTGGGGGGGGGGGGGGCTGGGGGGGGGGGGGGGGGCTCTGATGCTATGTGCCTACTTTCATAAACATTAAATTAAAAGTGGAGGATAAGAATCTTTTGAAGAAATAATACGGTAAAATCGAAATTAAAATTCAATTTTTATCAGTGATAAGACTTTCAGATGACCGATCTATTGCATAATTTCACATCTCTCTCTCTCTCTCTCTCTCTCTCTCTCTCTCTCTCTGCTTCATTCTTGACTACTAACTATTTTAATTTCAGTATAAAGAAAAATAACTATTGATCCTTTTTTTATTAAATTCATACTCATTTTACCAAAAGGAAGTAACAAAGCGATAACTTTCTCAAATTTTAATATTTCCGACTTAAATCAACTTCAATGTAGAGCAAGTTTGCTTTTAATGATCAAAAGTATAATAAATGGGCTTTGTATAATTGATCACATAATGGCATGTATAATAACAGTAATACACTTTATTTCTGTACAGTTTTTTTTTTTTTTTTTTTTTTTGCAAATTATGTTTATAGACATTCGCATTACAACAGTAAAGTAACTTTATTTCGCGTAGCAACACCATTTCGATCCGTAAATTAACAAGCTTTTACATGTAGTAACACATCAATTTTGAGAAATATGTTGAATATATATGGAACGCCTCAACTGCCTTATGTGAATAAACTTCATTATATGATTATACTTTAACATTACGTGATGGTACTTTAACATTATGTGATGATACTTCGACATTACGTGATGGTACTTTAACATTACGTGATGGTACTTTAACATTATGTGATGGTACTTTAACATTACGTGATGGTACTTTAACAATCTTCATTATATGATGCTACTTTACTATGCGATGGTTCTAAAAATAGGGAAGCGTCACCTCGGGATCGAAATACATGTACGCTAAAACTCTAGACACCTGGATGCCAATAACGTTTTTTTAAACACTGGGCTGATTCTCTGTTTCAGAGATTGATCAGATAGGACTAAGGTCCACTGAGACTAGTTTAGATCAACAAATACTACTGCTTGATTGAGTGTTGCCTTACACTTTTAAAAGGGTCATTTTAAATTTTAAAGAATGGCTGCTTGGTGAGACCATTTGGGCTCCCCATCAGCGCATGAAAATCAGGGGGTACGAAAAGTCCCCCAGGGGATTTTTGGTTCAAAAATGTGCATTCAGAACCCAATCATTTGGTCAGAGCGGACTGCTAAAAATTTTAATAGCACCTAAACAAAGAATTCTGTCATTTATGTTAGATTGGACTTATGGGGATTGACGGGCTCTCCCTGTGTAGGAGTGGGCAATGTAACAGGCACGTAGCATCCGCCCCCCCCCCATTGCTGTTGAATCTGATTTTAACAGTAACTGTACTGTTGAATAAATCAGTGCTTACACAGGCACGTAGCATCGTTTTTGAAAGAAAGGGGGAGGGCAGACTCATCCTAGAAATCTTGACAAGCAAAAAAAAAAAGAAAGAAAAAAGACAACTTCCCAAAATCATGAAAATCCTAAGGATCCTAAGGGGGGAGGCTGATGCTATATGTGCCTGTTACATTGCCCACTCCTACACAGGGAGAGCCCGTCAATCCCCATAAGTCCAATCTCTAACATAAATTACAGAAGTCTTTGTTTAGGTGCTATTAAATTTTTTAGCAGTCCACTCTGACCAAGCGCCAAATGATTGGGTTCCCATTTTTGGACCAAAAATCCCCTGGGGGACTTTTCGTACCCCCTGATTTTTATGCGCTGATGGGGAGCCCAAATGGTCTCACCAAGCAGCCATTCTTTAAAATTTAAAATGACCCTTTTAAAAGTTTATGGCAACTCTTAATCAAAACAAAAGTATTTGTTGATCTAAACTAGTCTCAGCGGACCTTAGTCCTATCTGATCAATTTCTGAAACAGAGAATCAGTCCAGTGTTAAAATTTTTTTACAGGTCACATACCACTATTTTTACCCCGTGCTCATTGACCACGCAAGTAGTTCCAATCTAAAAATGTATGTATTATTACAAAAATTCCCAGGGGTGCTAACTAGGCGAATTTGGTTCCTTTTAGGGTATGGATGGAAAGAAGAAGGTTTGAAAAAAAATACAGGCAGGAACAAATTCAGAAAAATTATCTTTAAAGGCGCAATAGAAAGGGTGTAAAGAGGCCAATGTTTACACGTATTCCAAAGTGAAAGTGGATTTTTCATGGTAGGGGTTATTTTAGGGGCCATATCTCAGTCTCGATTGATTTTCCTTTGGTTTGGATATGTTGTTGGACTAGTGTCATTCTATAAGTATGCTATGTTTGAATTGATTTGAGCCGGTGGAATTTTTTATATGATTTTTTGTTGTATAAAGGAATAAGAGGGAAAAATAATTGTGGTCTGTGTCCTACAGGCATCCACGTGTTTAGAGATTTGGCGTACATGTATTTCGATTCCGATGCGACGCTTCCTTATTTTTAGAACCATCGCATAGTAAAGTGCCATCATATAATGAAGAATGTTAAAGTACCATCACATAATGTTAAAGTACCATCACGTAATGTCGAAGTATCATCACGTAATGTTAAAGTACCATCACGTAATGTTGAAGTACCATCACGTAATGTTAAAGTACCATCACGTAATGTCGAAGTATCATCAAGTAATGTCGAAGTATCATCACGTAATGTTAAAGTACCATCACATAATGTTAAAGTACCATCACATAATGTTAAAGTACCATCACGTAATGTTAAAGTACCATCACATAATGAAGTTTATTCACATAAGGCAGTTGAGGCGTTCCATAAATATAGATGATTAAGGGCTAAGAATAAGAGTAAGACATAATAAAAGAGAATACTATACGCATATTTTAAAATAAGGATTTTGAAATTAAATAGTATGTTCGAGCATATTTGCAGCTGGCAGCTGATTTACAGTATATATATATATATATATATATATATATATATATATATATATATATATATATATATATATATATATATATGCATTGAATCATTATTTTTTTAAAGATATAGTCTCATAACTGCCGCGGTGTGTGCATACAAATTGAGTAACGCGCTAACGCGCGTTATGAAAATTTGTATGCACCGCTGCAGTTATGAGACTATATCTTTCAAAAAGTAATGATTCAATAGCCTACTTATATTTACATTTTTTTAGCTTCTTGTTTTGTCTGCAAATGTGATTTATACCTTAAAAATCCTATTTTATCCTTTAAAGCACTTTCTTGTATTTCAATAGTTATATTGCTGTAAGGTTTATCGACTTAAGAGAATATGAAATAAAAAATTGTGATTTAAAAATAAGATGAAATTATTTCGATATAAAAATTGTAACATATACAGTAGAAACATATGCTTAGTAGTTATATCGATATAAAAATGTATTCATTTCTGAGAAAAAAAACATGGAAAAATCTTGTTGCCGAATTATTTCAGTGGTATTAGCTTTGATTTTATTAAAATAATACGACCCTTCCTAAGATCTCTTTTCCCTACTATAGTCGTTATCAACTAACAAGCATATGTACACATTTCTCAATTTTAGGCAGGCACGCTTAAAAGGCACACATAAAAAAGTTCCACACGCCATGGCATGTCGAAGAAGGCGACATTTATATAAAAAAAAGAATTAAATTTTCTTTGATAACTTATTGCTGTTAAGAGTTTGCTCTAAAGACGGTAAGCTTTTTTAAAAAGCTAAACTTGTATTATATAAGTTTTGGGCGGAAATCACTTTGTTTATATGTCCGAGAGATGATATTCCATGTATAGTTTTATACTGCAACAAATAGAGTTGTTAAGGTCACATAATGCACTTCAATCTTGTTCATGTTAAATCCACCTTCATTTTGTTAAAAGATTAAGTGGTTGCGCTGTTCTGTTGACGCTTGCGTCAATTTGAATCTTGTGAAAAAACGTCAGAGAACATCCACTTGATTTTCTATTTTGATTAACACGGAGTATGTATATAAACATATCTTGAGTTTGAAGATCACATCCACCATTAAAGAAAGGACCCCTTTTCCATCTCTTCACTGCCCTCTTCATATTTTTTATGCTGGTAGAGACTTTCCTCTAAATTGTACACTCTTATAATATTTCTGTCACTTCCAGTAAAGTTATAAGACACAATCAATGTTTTTTCTAATGGTTGGGTACAGATATGGAAAGGAAGTTTTCCTTCGTCAGTCTCCAAAGTTCCAATGTCCATTCCATCTTTTGTAATCATGTGTATCTTGGCATAGCCGATGCTAACCACAAACAGCAGATTGTCACATTCAGCGATTCCCCCGACGGACGCAGGGACGGGACACTCCCAAATCACTTTACCCTTGAAAGACACGCTCAGAAGTTTGGTTCCTTTCACATAGTCTCTGTCTGAGATGTAGAACCGTTCAAAATTCGAGTCTAAAAGCAGCGTAAAGCCGGGAGTAATGGCTCTGTTGGCAATAGTCTTCAAGTCAATCGCCTGCATCTCGTCACACGAAAGGTGGAAAATCTGAACTTGATGATCGGAACTCATAAGAACCCCAATGCATTTGCCATTTGAATGAACTGCAAAACCAGTGTGTTTTAATTCTACTTCTTCCTCTATCTTCGGAATAATGGTTCTTCCTTCGTTAGTCTCTAGATCCCAGTACTGGAGCTTTTTCCTCGCTATCGTGGCGAAGGATTTCTCAGACACCACTGTGACTCCCAGGCAATCTCGAGACACGGGAACTGTCCATTTCAACTCCAGATTATGGTCAAACAGCTTTAACATCCTGTTTTCCACATCTGCCACCAGGGTACTGACCTCATTTGTGAAAGTCGACAACCCTGTGACTTTGCAATCCTTTTCCTCTGGTAGTTTCACCAAGAATTCCTTTAACAGAAGTGTGGACATTTTGATGGCCTCCTTATTTGCCTTGTTCTTCTTGACGTCGGTATCCTCTTTCGTATACTCTGTATTTCCTTGTTTGTTGCAAGTCCTGCTTCACTAAGCTAAACAAATATTGACGACCTTACTGCTCTTCATTTTTTTTTCAGAGCAAGCATCGCATATAGGTATACAGCAGTCATTAAACACGGAACTAATATAACAACTTTCACAATTATGCTAGTATTATGATATACGAAAACATTTTGAAGGAACAGTATGGCGGGCCAAATTCACAAAAATGAGCTAAACATAGTTTCAATGAAATGTGGTAATCTATGTTTATCGACTGTTAACTATAGTTAACGGATCGTAGTACTAGACTATATTTAACAACGTTAATATATTAATCAAATCCGTAAACCACAGTTAATGCAATAATCTCTGTTTCTATACTTAAACCAAAAACAATATTGTGATTGCAAAACATAGTTTGTCTGATGAAGTTTCACGATTTGTGCAAGACGGTTTACAACTCTTAAGTAAAATTAATCAACAAATGTTAATTATAGTTTACCATTTGTAAACTATAGCTTATATTTATTATTGATATTGATATAAAGAAAAGATAAATATGGTTTTACATTTGAAAAACACAATTTAAAGACAATATATCTGGTTTTTTCTCAGAGATGCATCATTGTCTGGGTGACTGTGTTTCACGACTCTTACCTATAGATTAAAAAAATCATTTCACAATAGCTTTGTTCGTAAATCATAGATACGTTCCTCGACCTTTTAATTAGAAAATCAAAATTAACAATCAAATTTTTCGATTCATAAACTGTATATACAATGGTTATTAACGAATTTAAAACATAATTTATCTGATAAATATTGTGTGTTACTTTGATTAACAACTGATTACCATTCCATAGTTCACGATTGTAGATTATAGTTAACAGAAGTGAATGTATATTTACCAGCAACATCCATTGTTAACGTTTATTTATAGACAGAAAAAACTTGGATTATTTTGTTAGCTATCGTTAGCTATAGTTTGTTCTCCAGATTATTGCTATAGCTAGCAAATCGTTAATGATACTTTTTACGGTTCGTAAAACTAGTTTGTAAATTATGAAACTATGTAAGCTTAATTTTGTTAATTTTGCGCTCCATACATAATGATTATACAAAACCCATTCAGTGGCTTGATAGATTAATTGATGCCAGTTTTATTTAAACATCATTCAGTCTGTTCTATTGAGATAAATACCGGTAGACATATATGTTTAGATCTAGTTACATAGCCATACTTACATAACGAAATTCAAATATCTTTATTGTCTGAAATTGAATTTAAATCATCGGCGATTTATAGAACTTTTGACAGACCAATTCAATTTTAACTTAAGAACTATGAAGATACCCTGGTAGTTCTTCGCTGTATAGTTTTAATAATTTGACGCCTATTTTTAAGCACAGATGGAGTCATCATGCACATTCTCGACAGTTCCTCCAAGTTTTTCTGTTTCTCTAGGATTTGTTTGTTTTGTTTACAGATGCTATCTTGGACTGTTTTGTTGAGTAACAGAGCCACTAGACGTAGAAATGAGACTGAATGGATTGAAGAATTCGGTCTCACCTTCTCATACTGTCACAATGTTCTTAGTAGGATCAGTCTCAGTTTACAAGAATCTTTTTAAATCGGAGAAAAGTGTAATTTTAAGTTTAGTAATATTTCAAATTCATATCTTATTTTCATTATACATAAATAGATATTATCAAATTTCAATACAAGGACAATAATTTAAATAAAAGATAAAGAGAGACAGTATTTTGTTTCCTTTTGTACGGTGTTTACAAAATATACAAATATTGATATCTTTTAAAAGCATGGCAGGTTTTTGCACGTTTAAGCACACATCTATTGTACAGCTTTACATGTACTTACGTTTTCTATTATGTAAAAGGTCAAGGTCACTGCTTTCTTGATTAATTTAATAAATATAAAATAGGTACATAAAAGGATTGGACATCAGGCTGTGCCTATGTTAGTCCTCTTCTCAAGGGTCAAAGTTGCAACTGATATTTCAATTACATTTGAATTATATAAGTATAATAGTATAATAGGTATGTAATATAATAAGTTTTCTTGATCAATGACGTTGCTTTCTTATAAATAACTATGGCTGCAGGCACTTAATATGAAGAAGGCTGTCTTTTCTTGCAGAGATATTTTTAATGTGTTTATCTGTAAAATTTCAAGCACGGTGCTTTAGGGGTATTTCAAAGTAATAGATTAAACGAGGTTTCGCGAATTAAGCACATATCTTAGTTTTTTGTTAAGGATCTCTCTCCTTTCTCTCTCTCTCTCTCTCTCTCTCTCTCTCTCTGTGTGTGTGTGGTTTTTTTTTGTTAAGGATCTCTCTCTCTCTCTCTCTCTCTCTCTCTCTCTCTCTCTCTCTCTCTCTCTCTGTGTTTTTTTAAGGCATGTACTAGTCACAGGGCTTGGTCTAGTTGATGAATAATGACCTTGAATATAAAAAAACAAACTTCAAAAGGACGGCATGAAATCCCCCTCCCGGGGACGAACGGAGCTCAAGCGACAGCATTCAGTCTAGGACCGGGGATTTGTTTAAAACAGATAAGGTATTGCTTAGTATTGTCCTTGATAAAAAAAATGAATTTCATTAGAACAATTTTAATTCATAAATCTAAATTATTTATAGTATTAATGTAATTATATATCACGAATCTATTTTTTTTTTGCAAAGAACAGTATTCTATTGTTTATTTCTAGAATATTTTAGCTAAAATATTCTTATCTTTATATAGTATTTGCGTCTAAGTTCGTACCATTTTTGTATAAACGCTATTGATTGCTAAACTTATTTCAGATGAATTTCAACCTTTTGCAATGTGGTGTTCTGCCCACTGTGTGTCTTATTCTATGTCCAAGTATAGTCCAATCACTTGAACCCATCGATAGACCTCCCTTTTACCTCAATGAGCGAGAGTGCATGGACATGTTTCCAGAATCTTTACAAAAAGACGCCACCAATGCACAATTAAGGGAATCTGAAGAACCATTCGATCTTTCTCTCGGCCGGACAGAATATAACCCAGATGAGGCTGTCACAGGTAACAACAGATATTATATAAATAGTGCCTGTTTTGCTTCGCGTCGGTTGACAATGGTTTTCTCGGGGTGTCAATTTCAACTCTTACCCTCTAAAACATGCACTATTTATTTTATTATACTGAATGTCTTAATTTTAAAGAAAACTTTACAGCTTTTATATAGGAATGACGTGAATTCTATGTCGAACCGTTCGCGCATAATTACGCGCATGTAACAATTCGTTGTGTTACCCGTTGCCAAGTGTGTTGCTAAACCTGAGGGTAATAGAACGTCGGATTATCAACTGCGTCTAAACCAATCAGATTTCAGTTTTTAACAAGAAAGTATAATAAAGTAAAATAATACAGTACAAATACGTGCAGTATATAATACTGGTACATGTAACATGTCAAATAAAGTAACTGGGTTCGTGTTGTCCTGATCCTATTCAATCTATGACATATATTTTAAAGCTTTGCATAGGGAATTCAAACTAAAATTTATTTCAGTGAAAGTCTTTACAAAGAAAAGGTTCTACCCTGAACAGTCTATCTATGGGATATTGCTGCAAGCCAGGGTAGCGAAGTGTGAGGGCAAGGATCGTCATAAAGCTATAGGAATATTTCAACGGACAAAACAACAAACAGACTTAGATACTGTCAAGTGTGACAATTCACTTGCTAACGTAAGTCAAAGTCAAAGTCTTTTTCGTATCGATAAAAATACATGCATTTTTTGATAATAATGTATTTGCATGAGAGTTTTCGTGAGGAGTTTTGAACGACGAATAATGGCGTTATAGGCTTGTTCATTTATACAAAAAAGGAAATAATAATCTGAGCCAAAAATGATCAGTTTAAATCGGTTTATATGATTGTATAATGAACGCTTGTCTTACATGTAGCTTTATCGTACTGATATCTGAATTAAATACAAATCTTATATTTTGTGGCAGGGGGTTGCTTTTAACGTCTTTGAAAAAGGTTTACATAACGTTTCTATTACATGGACACCACCTTCTGCATTGGAAACCCGGACTCTTTATTTTGTGTAAGAACTTCAACACTGCTAAAATAGCAAAAAAACTATCATATATACAGGCAAATATTACGAAAAATACTTCAATTGTCGTTTTAACTTTAATTATGTTTTGTATATATATATATATATATATATATATATATATATATATATATATATATATATATATATATATATATATATATACACACACAAACCACGAAGTATAAATGTATAAATAACTTGTTCCTTGTATAGAGCAACAGTATTGGGAGTCAATGAAACCTTCTACACGAACATAGCACATGGCTTCATTGTCCATCACTCTAATATAAACAACACACTTGAACCCAAGATGTGTCCACTTCGAAGTTTCTTCCTTGAGAGTGAATCAGTATGCCTCAGGGGATCCGAGTACCTGGTCTCAGCTCTACTGTCTGTGTTGCTGCTTCTATTTAGATCATGAAATCACGTGTTTCAGTGCGAGAGATGTGCGAAGATGGCCTTTCTACATATGAAATGTCTCTGGATTTATAACGTTTGGCTACCAATTTATTCTTAGAACACTTCAATTTTGTAGTCATAGTATAAAACTACAATTTTATGTCACGTGAGTCATTAAGATGACCTAATGCAATTGGTTTTCGTCCGTCGGCGTGCGAGGTGCGTTAACAATTGAACATTTTTACTTCATCTTGAAAACCGCATCGCCAGTTTCAGTTGTGATAGTATGCATCTTTGTGGTAAGAGGAACATAAATTGTAAATTTTATGACTCTTGCTTCACAGAGACCATACGGACATGCACAGGCACGTGTTTCTAAAATCTACCCCCATAGTATGCGGTAGGATGAACTTTTATTACAAAAAGGAGGGCCTTTAGGGTCATGGCTAAAATTGCCAACATTTGACCTTAAAAAAAGGCTTCTCTGCTAAAACAAATCTGATTAAAATCTGATTTCATTGTTGTATAGACCAAGAAGGCCTCTACCATTAATGTAAATTTAACCCCCTCCTCCCTTTGAGTAGGAGTTTTGACTCCAGGGCGGGCATATAGGGCAAAAAAGGTCGTATATAACTTGCATGATTGCATATTATGTTAAATAATCATTTTTTGAGTTACTGACAATAAAAACTGACTGGCAGGCATATTTAGGAAGATCGAAAAGCCCTCTACCAAAAATTGTAAATTTCACGACCGCTAGGTTTAATTGTAGAGTATGCATTTATGTAATGTTTAAAAGTCTTCTTCTTTTGTTCTGCCGTCGAATTTAAATGAAAAATGAATACACCTTTAGAGGAGATAATGAAGCCATCTATCAAAAGTCGGGATAGCATGATAGCTATCAATTGTGGAAATAGTTCTGTCTTGAAGGGGGGGGGGCGGGTTAAAAAGCGGTATGGGTATTACATGCATATGAAGAAAGACACCTAAATTTATAGATTTCATAGTCCTTTTTGTTTTAGATTTTTTCGGCCTCTGAAGCTCAGTAGCACATGTATGAGATTTCTTTACAGGTCTATCTATGAGCTAATGTACTCAGGTGACCCTCCAGGCCTGTAGGCCTCTCGTTTAAAAATGTTATGCCGCTTATATATATTAATTGTGTATTCACTTTTGATCATTTAAAGTTAAGGTTAAGAAAGTCTACTTACAAATACTAGTATCCATTTTCATTTACCAATATAGGTATAATCATATCAGGCCGCATGACAAGCATTGTACGAACATTTATGTACATGTATTATTAAATTGGTGTTGTATTGAATAAATACTGTAGTTGTTTTGACATTAAATAATGATTTTACTATATCCTTTGTTTTGTTTTTTCCCCCTTTTTTGCAAGTATCAAAATATAATAGTATGTACAATTATTATCAAAATATAGCCATATTGGCATATCAAGAAAGATCTTCATTTAAATTGTATACCAAATACTTATTGATTTCTTAATTCCTTTTTGGAATGACGTAGGGGGTTACTATAGCATTGAATCATGATTTTTTGAAGTATACACTCTCATAACTGCAGCGGTGTGTGCATAAAAATTGAGTAACGCGCGTTAGCGCGTTATGAAAATTTGTATGCACACACCGCTGCAGTTATGAGAGTGTATACTTCAAAAAATCATGATTTAATGCTTATATTTACATTTTTTAACTTCTTGCCTTGTCTGCAAATGTGATTCATACCTTAAAATTCCTATCTTATCCTAAGGGTAAGTTAATATTAATGGAACATAAATAAATATAATTTATTGGTCATCTGACTACCATATAGCACGTGCATAGGCCTGTCAGGGAATCTTCTGTAGTGTAAACTACATGTAGCTACATGTACATGTATATCCTATGGGCCAAAATTTAAAATATTATATTTACATTCTACTGTGTTTTTCCATTAAATTCTGTGATCTTCAAATGCCTCTAAATGCAACAAGTAGTCAAAGGTTAAAATGACGAGTTTTATTATGACGTCACAAACGTTGAACGCTGTAAACTGCAACGTCACAAGCGAAATTCAAAGTTCACGCTTGTGGCTGTTACTGTGGCTCTTCCATTAATATTAACTTACCCTTAGGATAAGATAGGAATTTTAAGGTATGAATCACATTTGCAGACAAGGCAAGAAGTTAAAAAATGTAAATATAAGCATTAAATCATGATTTTTTGAAGTATACACTCTCATAACTGCAGCGGTGTGTGCATACAAATTTTCATAACGCGTTACGCGCGTTACTCAATTTGTATGCACACACCGCTGCAGTTATGAGAGTGTATACTTCAAAAAATCATGATTCAATGCTATATAAAGTATTTACACTTTTAATGATTTTGAGCATGGATAGTCTACTTGCATAGAATTTTTTTTATTGGCAAGCATTGAATGAACATTTATGACAGGTACATGTATTATTAAACTGATATATTGTATTTAATAAATAATTATATTGTATTTGTTTTGAGATTAAGATACATAAAAAAATTCTCTGTTTTGTTTATTGTTTTGTACATGTTTTGTTGGGTTTTTTTTGGGGGGGGGGGGATTGTTGTGTGTGTGTGTGCGTGTGCGTGTCTGTGTGTGTGTGTGTGTGTGTTTTTGTTTTTTGTTTTGGTTAAATTAATTATAGCGGCTAAAACGCTGAAAAGAAAGATAACCCCAGAAGAGGATCGAGCTTTTATTATTTTTTTTTATTATTTTAAGTGATAAAGAGTATCCAATGTAAGTTTTAATGATCGAAAATCACTTCCGTATTGAAAACTGCAAATATTAGCGAGCGAAGCGAGCTCTAAGAACCAGTGTGCGCAGGAAAAAGAACGAGCAAAACCTACAGATTCATCAAGAAAAAATTTGTGTCTACGTCCCATAGTGCTCTCTAATGTTTTTTCCCGTGGTGCTATGCCAAAAAATGGCCAAAATTTAAGGTAAGGTTTGCGGCTTGCATTTTTTAGGAATTGTACCAAAGTTACATACCGTTTTGTTCACTACACTAAAGTCTTTTTACTCATGAAATTCAAATGATATTGCCCGTCCCGTTTTATAACTACAAAAGGTCAAAGTTCATGATTTTCAATTTTCATGTTGATGAAATGTAAACAATTTAGTGAAACAATGAACAATTTGTATGTGACTATTTTGGGGGTTATTTATGCTTAAAATGTTCGAAAATAATGTCACTATTTATATCATGATTCATTTTTATTAATTTCCAATGAACTATCTAAAAATAGAATAAAATACAACAAAAGTCTTAATTTTTGACTTTTATTATGTAAACGAAAACATCTTATTTGAAATCTTTTCAGGTCCACCGATTTCAGGAAAAATGTATCTTAGAATATGTGTAATCTGATGTTCCTAAAACACTATTCAAAACCATATGATGCGGACTTCGTTATTGTGGAAATTGATAAAATGCTTGTGTCCTGTTATTCTTTCATTGAAACTACAAAACCCCGCGAAATAAAAAAAAACTTGAAATCAATTATGACGTCATATAAATTTTGACGTCATAGCTGAAATAAAGGGTAGTTGGTGCTACGTCACAATGAAAATGTGTGAGTTATCTCCCTGTAACCGCAAACCTTACCTTAACTCGTAATTAACGGTGCCTTGAGGTTTGAAGACTTTGAACGTGTGACGTCACAGTGATCTCGCGCTAGTTTTCCCGGGATAAATTTAGAGGTGGATCAAACATCTGTAATGCGTGTTCTATAGCTATTTCATTATAAACTTCGATACCTGCCTTAGATGATTTGTGCGGTTTTTTTAGTGTTTTTTTTTTTATTTTGATAGAGAGATTATATGTTTATATATAAAAGAAAGAGTTAATCTAATTTTTTCGTGCATGAACAATAAGTATAAGTAGGGAGGAAATTAAAAAAATTAAAAAAGGCATTTTGAACTAAATAATAAAGAATGCAGAGAAAAAATAAACAGTTTCAAAAATCTATGCAGATATTGCATATTTTCTAACCATTAATTTGGAAATGGGAAATTACACACCTACAAACAGGGACCGGGGCACGGATACAACGTATGCCAAAATAAACAAATTTCGGTAAAAAAAATTATGAATCAGGAATTTAAAAAAAAAAATGAAAGTCAGATAACAGAAAGGTACAAGAAAAAAATAATACATATTTACTGTATTAATACTTTTGACTAAATTAAACACAAATTACATTTTAAAGACTTCAATTTTCTCCGAAAGTAAAGAACGGTTTTAGGGGAAGCAAGTCTATTTATTTTGTAGGAATTTTTTAAAACATAGAAATATTATTTAATTCTCTCTCTCTTTATCTCAAAAAAAATTCCTTTGATGTTAAATGATAACTGTCAAATATCACTAAGTTGACAATGATGCAAGATATGTGTAATTCTTGCCACAATGGTAGCATCGTAAAACATATTAAAATAATAATAATTATGTGCAATCATTGTGCGGTATATTTTTCTTTTCGATTATGTATGAAGCATATGGCAGATTTTCACCACTGATAATAAAAATATTTATTTTTTTTACTCACAAGAATGTTATTACTGGATATGATTTTTAAGACCATGACACAATGTTTCGAAACTTACAAACAGAAAGTCTGAAATGACGAAGAGACAGACAGATACATGCAAACAGACAAAATCATAAAGAACCCCAGGGTCCGACTCCTGGGACACACTGGACAAATTATGGAAACGGATATAAATGCTTATTTAATTCAACCACGCACAATATTATTCTAAATTATATATTGATATTACAAATGTATTGACACAAATAAATAGTTAAATTTCTTTAAATTTACTTGAAAAATGTAATTATATTATTATAAGCAATGGCATCTGGGACGTATATACTAGAATATATAATACGTCCCTGATATGGCATGTATAAGACGAGCCTATAGGTGATTGTTTTATCACATCGGGTTTGGTGTACAGAAAATAAAAACCCCAACAATAGCGCCAATATTGAAATTAGAGGGAAAACACGTTCCATTGGAAACGGTAATATTTTCTAACTTGCCTTGGGTTTTGTCATTTTTCTCAATAAAAATGATCTATTCCATTATTAAAACACATAAAATTAATATCTTCTCAATGAGTTAGCATAAGTATAATTATATATACTCGGTATATACCATACAGTGATGTACCATAGATCAATACTGTAGTATAGATGTCTGGTCAAGTTCATAAACATTAAACTGAACAGCATCAAGGGCAAACACATTTTAGGGCGAAGGAACATACATTCTATCGAACTTGTATTTCAATTATCTTTGGTAAAGTTTATTTGGATAATTGGCTTTAGGAATTTGGTATATAATTCTGGAGAAGTTAGAAAAAAGATAGTATGTCCCAAGATATTTTTGCTGCATATTTTCTTAAATTATTCGACATTAATAAATACCCTTAGTTCAGACGATGTTCATTCTATAGTATGAAAAAATCCCAAGATTTCCCCTTTGAAACGCCCCCTCTAGCTTGTCAGGTTTCAATACACGTTCAAAAATATTAAGTCTACGGGGTTTTTCCATTGCTAAAGAGATGAATGCACCTAGATGGTAACATTGAAAAATTGTCGAGGTATTCCGAGTGACTTCCGAGTGGAGAAAAGATGTCAACATTCCTCATTATAAATCTCCTAGGAAATCTGTTTTCGTTCCTGTGAATTTTTACAAGGGAAACATGATAATGTGTGAATGAAGTTATCTTGGAAATTTTCCCTTTCAATGTTTCATCGATTACATTTGAACTTTTTTCACAGGTATGTGTATTTTTATTAAAAATCATGCAAATGTGCAGCATAAATATCTTGGGACAGACTATAGATGAAATGTGGCATTTTTGGTAGGAAGGGGTGATATGGATAAATGAGTTGATATAGCTAATTGTCTTAATTTTGGCCTGGTTGCGGTAGTTCAAAGGTAGAGAGTCTTGCTAGAAATGTATGGTACCATTATGTACAGATTTTTTTTGTTAAAGAGAAGGAAATTTAGTGGATTATAAATGAAGCAAAGACTACCTGAAATGCCTTGCTATTAATTAAGGGGTATTCTAGTATATATATTTTTTGTTAAATCCAGATGCATGATATGATCATAATAATTCTCCCCCCTGGAAAAATGTATTTTCTTAAGGAATAAGGAATCATTCTTTGAGTATTATGAGGTGATAATTTTGGTCAGAGTGTGATCATTTCCAATGAAGCCCGAAGGGCTTTATTTAAGTATATATGTTGATGTGAAATGTTTTTTAAACACATTACAGTGCACAATGCTTCAAATGATTTGAAGATAGTTTACAATATACTTGAGTCTTCCATAATTAACTTTCATTTGATTTGTAGTTCCTCCCAATAGATGTAATCTACTGAAGGAAAGAAACATAAGATATGACAACTAGAACGAAAACGTTACGAAAGAGAAAGAATTGTGATTCTCAGGAAAGCGATAAAAACCCGTAAGAATGATTGATTACCTGACAACATTTTTCTGTCATTTTTCTGTCCTTCATGGCATGACATGTTAGCTAATTTATTTAAAGCAGACAGTATTTTTGAGAGGTTTATGTTTTGTGCTATAATTGACTCTTGGAAATAGTTTTATAAAAGAACTTTTACGCCTCAGATAACAAATTAAATTTTTTTGGATGACTTAAATGACATATAAAATCAGATTTTATTTTGTGATATAAATGAAAGTTTAGAGATATTCAATTGTATTTGTAGAAAAACTAGGATAATATTAAAATTAAAAATATTTTTGTCCTGCAGGTATGATTTTAATTTTGAGGAGGTTGAAAATACTCCACCCAAGAAAAAAAAATCCACAGAAAATACATGTAAGCTGTCGGTGACTGCAGCAGTGGATAGTCCAGTCACCTCACAATCTGACACAGAGGTGGAAGAGGAAATAGCTGTAAAGTCATTCTATGGAAAGAGGGAGAAAAAATCTTTCCCACACTCTCCCAAAAGACGCCAAGCCGCAAAGAAAGTGTTGAAAAAATTGTCCGATGAAGAAAATGTCTCACAGGGAGAAAGTCAGACAAGTGATAGTGAACTGGAGGTGAAGAAGACAGAAAAGACAGTTCTGGGACAAAGGTAAATTCAGCCATAACCTGTGGTTATATGCATTGTTTGCTCAATATTATGAAAATTGTATTAAGAAAATTGAAATAAAAATTAATTTAATTAATAAAAAAAATCTTCAGCTAGTTTAAAAGGGGATGGACAATTCTTAAAAAATACTGAAACAAATATTGATTCTTATTTATTGGATGTATGTAATATGTAGGGCCAAGAAAGGTGTTAAACCTGCAACCCGATCCATTAAAAAAAATGAGACATCAAAAACTAACTCACCTAGAACACCAACAGTTCAGACTAAGTCACCAAGAACGCCTATTATCCGGAACAAGACAAACTCACCATTAAAACCATCAACACCTGGCACTGGAGAGAAACGGTTCTTTAAACACAGATGTCCAGGATCCGCTGAGAAATACATCCCAGGTGTGGTCATACGCAAAGGATTTGACTTAAAATTTACACCTAACCGAAAGGAGATTGTGTTGGGAAAGCAAAAGAAGGGCAGTGATAAGACCAAAGCCAAAAAAACAGCATGGCCTCTTACACCATTTCCTAAAGTTAATGCTAAAAACTCTAGGAAGGCAGGGTTAACTGTTAAAAACAATGTAAGGCATTCTTATCCAATAGCTGCTTGTCAGAGAATGACTTCTAAAGAAAGTAGTCCTGCATTAAGCCAAGAAGAAAGTGAAGATTCCAACAAAACCAGTTCTCCAAACTCTGTGTCTTCATCCCAGTCTGTTGTAGATTCTGTTCATTCTGGTCCATCCATTCGCATCAGGGCCAAAACTCAGATATTAGAGCCAGCATCTCAGCCAATGAATTCAGAGCTGGACATCAACACAAACTCCAGTATTACCACAGAAGACAAGATCTCACTTAGCACAGACAACGTATCTTCTAATGGAGACACAACTTCTGACGTAATGGAAGGCATTCAACCTATTGAAACTGTGGACAGTGAAGGCGAAGGTTCACCCAAGGAACCCAATGACATTACGGATACCCCACAGGAAGAGACCCGGTCCAGTAGTTCTACAGGGAGTCCCACAGCATCCTCTACAGCATCACCCCTGCAAAAGCTGTTCCCAATATTTAACAAGGTCACACCCAGTCCAAAGTCGAGGCTACGAATGCTCAGAGACACACAGAGCAGGTAACACTAGTCTCATAAAATTTCATTGTGTTATTGTGTTTTTCATCAGGGATGAACTAATGTGCTTTAGTTACGTAATAAGTTAAAACTATTGAATTTTGCTGGTACAGTATTTGACTGCTGAATCACTGAAGAGTGAAAAATAATTGTTAAAAATTTAAATAAATCATTTTAGACATCCATTCATTTTATTGAATTGCTTTTCTCTCTTAAAGTTTAATGCAGTTAAGTACATGTATATCAGAAAAACTTACAAGTTATTGACAATCGACTAAACTTGTTACTATAAAAGTTAAAATGATGTATATGAAATTCTGTTGATTAATAGAATTTATTTTCAGATCTGTTTCTAAATCCCCAAAGCTGAGATTTATAGAAAATAAAGATGATCAAATGACTTTGGTAAGAATGGATTTAAGAAATACTAATCAACAATTATTAATACATTTACTGTAGATTCCTTATTTTACGCGAGTACTTAATTCCGCAATTCACCCGTTTTCCACTAAACCACTAGAGCATAAAATTGCAAATGATGAATTTTAATCATAGTTTCATGTAGTTAACATGTCCGAAAAAGAAAAGCGAGATTTCAAAATTCGCAAGATGTGCTTCTCGTAATTTTACGTGGATATTAATTCCTCACTTTTAATAAGGAATCTACAGTATGCTGTAATGTTGTTCTAGTTTGTCATTTACTGTATCTTTCTTTTGACTAGGATGCTGGTCAGAAGAAGTTTGGAGCCACACAGTGTGATACCTGTGGAATGATATACTCCCAAGCAGAACCTACTGATGAAACTACTCATGCCAAATTCCACCAGAGCATCCTCAATGCCCTCAAATTCCCCGTTAGTGAATATTCAATGATTTATGTTTTGCATGTCCATCCCAATAGAAACCTTTTATATTGTTACACTAAAACATTTTTTTTATTAAATTTCAAATATGAAAGTTTATTAAAATTATGAAACCAAATGATCACCAGGTTATTGGTTCATATAATATTAAGTGCATTCAGATAGAAATTGTTATGATATAATGATGTGAAGTTTTCTTCAAAACTTTGGATTGTGTTTGTAAAGTATTAAAATTATTTCACACCCTTTTGGATAAAGTTCTAATTTCAATTTATCCTTACAGGGATGGAAGAAAGAGAGAGTGGTACAGGAGTTTGATAATGGTAGTCGAATCATCATGGTGACTTATGAAGATCCTAAATACGCTCACAAAAAGGTATAACAATGATGACTATTTAGCAACATCTTTGATCAATATATAACTGTACAGTGCTACCTAAAGCAATTCAGAAGTATCTTGGGCTGTAAAATCTCAATAGATTAATGAAGCCAATTGTTATACATGTAGGTTCCCCAAAAAGCAAATTAAACAGCAATTCAATGATAGGAAATTAGTTTAAGGTATCTGATACATAATAGCCCCAGATTCAATGGATCTGGATGCATAAGATATTTGTGGACCTAATACTCATATACTTGTACATAATTTTCATGTTAAAGTATCAATATGTAAGAGTGGAATGTGTCCTAATTAATGACCTTTTCCTTTTCTTGAAGAGTCCCCCCCCCTTTGCATTTATTCCATAAAAATTAATTCTAAAAAATTCTATATGATATAAAATTTATTTTCAATAGTTTTTGTATTCCTAATTATAAAATACATCTTTCCACTAAAGCATTAATTGATATTCCTAGTATTTACTTTTTTATTTTGAAAAAATGTGCTTGTACCCATAGACCATAATGCAATCTTTATTAATTAATTAATGCTTAGTTAATAATATTTTTGAAAATTTCTCTCGGTAAATCCTTTTCTACTCTAAAATGCTTTAAATTAATATCAAAGTATTAAATACATGATGGATATTAAAGGTTAAAAAAAATTAGGTCCTAATGTGGATAGGATTCCTTAAAAAAAGAGTATTTAACTTTTTTCCCCCCTTCAGATTATTGTTACAAACTTTTTCTGATAAATTTTATTTTTTTTAGGTTGAAGAGATCAATAAAATTATGGGAACTGAGCTGGGATTTCCAGAGAGTACATTAAGTTTCAGAACAGATTATAAGGTAACTGAAAGAAGAAGCAAAAAATGTTGATTTTAGATCCTTTTAATTGATATATTGTACTTTGTTACATTAATACATTTTTGTAGGTGTTTCTGATGATTTCTGATGAGAAAAAGATCATTGGATGCTGTATTGGCGAGAATATTACACAGGTAAATGAACAAGATGTTTGTGATTAAAAAAGAGTTTTGAATGTATTTCTCAGTGACAAGTTTGCAGTGTTTGAGTTTTTTCATGTTCCGTCATGAATATAAGAATTGCTTGTTTGCCTATTCACACTAGCAAACTTTTATACTGTCTTTATATGAGATAAATCTAAGCTAATTAAAATGCACGAGTAGAAAAATTAGCAAATATTCTATGCAACTGCATGGTGGACACCATTCATTATTCTAAATGTAGGTATTTACAAATCTGACAAAATCTGAATGGTTTATAAGTGGTAATAACACAGTTTCTCTTCTGATGCTGTTACATACTAGGAGCAATTTTAGAAAAAAAATGATTTGTTTTTTTTTAATGAATGCTGATAGTGAAGGAAAATCCTTGTTGGAATTGTAGGGTAATCGAGTGATTGCAGACTCGCAGTCCAGTCAAGAGACTGGTTCCCGGCCCTGGTACTGTGACTCGGAACCAGAACCAGCTTCTGTAGGAATCAGCAAAATCTGGGTTCATAAACTGCATCGGAGATCTGGAGTAGCCTGCAAACTACTGGACTGTGTCAGGTCAGTGTTGTTTGAAAAAAATACCAGCTGTTGAACTTTAATAGTCATTTTCTTGACTAATATTGCATATATGGTACCCCTATTGTACAGATAACTCCTACTGTTTTCAAGATAAAAAGTTAATGTTTTGCAAATCAATTGTACATATATCAGAGATATGCATATTACTTGGATTTTGATTTTTGATAATTTATGATAAAAATGCTAACTGTTGAACTAAGTATTTTTCAAGCAGAATATTGCATATAGGGTACCCCATTTCTTTTGATGGGTTGTGTTTATCCATTCAGGGTTGACAAATGGATTATGGATACTGTTCACACACAACAAAACCCGATTTGCTGTCAAATTGACAGCTTTTCTCTTGTTTTATAGTAATACAATTTAGTTACAATTGTAATTGTTAATTGCAGGCAACACTTTCACTATGGAACATTTATTCCCAAAAAACGAATAGCATTCTCCGATCCAACACCAGATGGGAAGAAGTTGGCTACTAAATACACAGGAACCGCTTCATTCTTAGTCTACAAGTTTGGTTGAAATCAACTTGATTAAAAGTTTGGTTACTGATCGGTTCGTTTATTTTCATTAAAGAAGCACACCTGTTTGATAAGTACTTGTATACAATCTGCACTCTTTTATGTTGGTATGATTATGTTTTATACTCCTAGTCAAGTGATCTATTTTAAGGAATGAATTTTTTTAAGGAAATATACAGTGTCCATCAAATGTTATTGATTTTGACCAACTTTGTCCAATAAATCATCATAAGAAATAAAATTTATTGAAGACATAACATTGAGTATTATTTTGTGTAAGCATGATTAAAGAATAAATGATAACCCATAGTTTTCAGATGCTTAAAAAGGTAAAAGATTTTGGAGCAGGTGCCCTTTTGATGGTCATATCTAAGTTACTACTGGTCTAATCTACCAAACCTAAGTAGATGGCATCTTGTGAAATTAATGTTTTTGACAGGTTTGGATGCTGAAGCTGAGCTATTAGTATTGGATTTGGTTGCTTGATAAAGTTACTTATTATACCCCACGCAATGAAGATGCAAGGGGTATAATGTTTTCATCGTTGGTCAGTCAGTCCCTCAATTCTGTTTATTTTGTACAGGCAACTCCTCTTAAACCGTTGCACGGAATTTTTTAGAAACTTTGTAGGTATTTAGAACACTGTGTAGATTTGCATATTACCAGGAAATTCAGATTCTATTATTTTTCTGGGAATTTCAGTCTATTTGAACTTAGAATTTTGACCATATATTGAATATAGTAATGAACAGTTTATAAGTGCAACTCCTCTTAAACCGCTGTACGGAATTTTTTGAAACTTTTTAAATATATAGGACACAATGTGTAGATGTGCATATTATCGGGAAATTCCGATTCTATTATTTCTCTTGGAATTTTGGCCCTTTTGAAGTTAGAATTTAGATATCCGATTACACGATTTTATGACTTTACAATGTATTGAATTTTGGCTATATAACTCAAAAATGCCAAGTGCACTGACAAAAGTCAGTTTTGGTCTGTTTTCTCCGCGTATAGTTAAAAGCCTTTCACTTTTAAACATCATTAACAAAAATGGAAACGTTTACTTTACGTACACAATGGCATCTGTTAAGTGTCTAACAAACCACAGAGCCTTGAAAATGATTAAAACAGTTTATGTATTGTATGTCGTCATTTATACATTACCTACAAGCGTTTGTATTTCTTTGAAGAGTATGATTAGAATAAGTCAACATTTAACAAGATGATTCCGATGCATATAATTTTGAGATATCAAAGGTGTAAGCAGTAACTCTGGAGCAAGCATTTTGTAGTTTAATAGCAAAACGTCTTTATTTATATGTATAGATATTATTGCTTAGTTTTCTTTGCCGATTTTCATCATATATTATGAAAAGATCATAGAAAGATATAGAATGACATAAAAGCATGATTTTGACGATCAAATAAGAGAGGAAATGCAAATTTTCCCTCCAGTTCGTTTCTGGATTGAAAGCAAGCTTTCAAGCAAGACTAATTTGTTTTAGAAATAATATTGATATACACATTTTAAAACCCAAGTCTTTATTCATAAATTTCATTCAGTTTAAAAATCAGATAATTTTTTTGTTTTAAAACATGAACTCAATTTGATATTTTAAATTAATTTTGAATAACACAATTTTTTTTATATTTATTGAGTTTGCCTCAAAAATAGTACTGATTACATTTTTAAAATTAGTTAACTATTTCTCTAACAATATGTGAAATTGTAAAATAAAAATAAGGGAAAAAACCTTCGATATCCACAATTTTTACATGTAACATATAAAACAATGTACATTATGCAAATATACTTTCTATATTATGATAGGTCAGATGAATAAATTCAGCGCCATTTTTTTTTATATTGTTAGTTCCGGGCAATTAAAAAAGTCACATGAACTCGTTGATTACTAAATCAAAAACACGTACATTGAATACAATTTATACACTAATGCAAAATAATTTCCTAATAATATATATTTGGAATTCCTTTTTAAAAAGTCTGTTAAGAAACTAGTATTCTCTGGTTCTTCATGGAATAGTTCCCACTGAACAGATCCTCCAGCTTATTGTAGCCATACTTCTGTGGAGCCCTTGTGTCTTTTAGGTCCTTACCCGTCAACTTGTTACCTACCAGGAATTCTTTGTTCATTTTGCTTTGACACCATGTAATTACTTCGCCCAAATACGGTGTGGAAACGCCCGCCAATTCAGCGATTCCTTTTATTGGGATTATTCCCATGGGGACGTCTTCTCGTATGTACCGACCCGTAAAGTCTGGAACATATTTTCCGGGGTTTTCTTCCTTCATGAAGTGAAATAATCCATCATAAGCTTTGTTAGTTCTCATGACCGTCATCAGATTGCTTTTGTCGGTTATTCGACTGCTGTAGTGTTTCAAATACCAGTCCAAGATGTGGATGACGTCAGACATATCCAGGCCCGGAACCTTCTTCTCTGTAGCTTTCGCTGTAGCTAAACATTCATCGCTTACTCCGGACAAGAGTTCTGCCTGTCTCTCGTTGATTCCTTGATAAAATAGTGGTTTTTCGTTGAGGGGTTTCCCGTCCCATTGAGACCACTTTCCATACATTATTGGAGGATGGACAGTAGAATCTGCCATCAAAGTTATTGCAATGTAGTTTTGAACGCATTTCAATTTTGGATTGTCTCCAAATACATACCGAAAAGGCTCTAAAATTGTTCTGGTCTCAAAGCATTGCTCACCTTTCAATATTGATGCTTCCAATGCATCTTTGATTCCTAAAATCTCCACATTTTTTCCAAACTCAATAAGTCTACATACCCAAGGAAGCGACTCGAACGTGACAACTGTACAGTGCCTAGCCTTGTCTCCAAGTACCTTAACGCATTCAAATTCAAATCCTGATTGGCCCGGAAGTCCGACAATGACGGTGTTGTCGTTTGTGTACGGAGCAATGGCTTCTAAATATTGTGCATGTGCAAAAGCAGGAACGACAATAAAGATATAATCAACCCCAGTAACAGCGTTTTGGGGGTATTTGGTCACCATGAACGGTTTAGTTTGAATGAGACGTTTGCTGCCGTTGTCGTTTCGCACAGTAATAAGTAAACCCGAGTTGGACATAGCTCCCCATTGCTCTGCCCTGTTACTATACAAATTCAGCACTCTGCTTTCTATGTCAGGCTTTGTGGCTGCCAGTCCAGCCAAACAGTGAGCACCACTTCCTCCTCCACAAGTTAAAACCACTACTTTTTCAGTCATCACTGAGCGTTACCAAGAAATCCCTCAATTATGACTAATATGTACGCTTCCTGAGGTAAATCATGATTACAATGTTAAAATTGGTTATTTAGAGTTGTGATTGACAATGCAAATTCGTCATTTGATACCCAATGACTTCCTTCTAAATTCAAGTTTTATTGAATTTTTTTTTTATGTAATTCAAGATACCACTGAAAAAAAGAAAGTTTTGTTCTGTTTTTAGCTCACCTGAGCTGAAAGCTCAAGTGAGCTATTCAGATCACATTTTGTCTGTCGTCCGTCTGTCCGTCCGTTTGTCTGTCTGTCCGTCTGTAAACTTTTCACATTTTCAACATCTTTTCCAGAACCACTGGGCCAATTTAACCAAACTTGTCACAGAGCATCCTTAGTCAAAGGGAATTAGAAATTGTGAAAATAAAGGACAACGCCCTTTTACATAGGGAGTTAAATAGAAATTTTGAAAATGTTCGAGAAATTTTCAAAAATCTTCTTCTCAAGAACCATTTGGCCAGGAAAGCTGAAACTAACTAATGTGGTAGCATTCTCAGGTAGTGTAGATTCACATTTTTGAAAATTAGGACTCCTGGGGGTTAGGGTGGGGCTACAATGGGGGTCGATATTTTTTACATAGGAATAGATATAGTAAATCTTTAAAAATCTTCTCAGAAACCAATCAGGCAGGGAAGCTGAAACTTGTGTGGAAGCATCGTCAGGTGGTGAACATTCAAATGAATTCAAATCATGATCCACGGGGATAGGATGGGTCACAACGGGGGATGGTGAGAGAAATATTTGCATAGGAATATGTAGAGAAAAGTCTTTAAATCTTTTTCTAAAAAAAACATTTGCGTAGAAAAGCTATAACTTTAGTGAAAGTAACTGCAGATAGTGTAGATTCAAATTTGTTAAAATCAAAATCTTTAGAAGTATGGTGGGGCCACAATGGGCATCCAGTTGTACAAAGGAAAACATTATTCACAAAAACTGAAATGTTATTATATATAGTTTTAATTATATGCAAGCATTTTTACTTATTGCTGATTCTTTAAAATTGTTTAAACTTTTGCCCCTGGACGATTCTTGGGCCTCACAAGGGGTTCAGAGTTTGATGTAGGTTTATATCCCGTATTTGAACATTTGTTTAGGGTCTTTTTTGAAAACTGCAATGCTGAATGTGATATGACAATAAAATCACCCTGTTAGAAAAGGGACTTGATTATGAACCTAAGAATATCCAGGGGGAAATGATTTTTGTTTATACAGGGCATATAGAAAGAAGCTTTTTACTCAATAGTGTCTGTTAGCCTACATCCGCGACTGTACTCGACTACTCGGCAATGCTGGTACCAGACATCCATGACTGTACCTGCACGCAAATGTTAAAGCGTAATATCAGAGCCTTTAACTTCTCCACATCAAGTTTGCATTTACTTAATATGAATGGCAGGAGGCAAAAATGCCTAAATATACAATTACAATAAAAACGTTATGAATGAGATAACAATGCAAACTAGTTTTTATACAGAGTTATAATTGTCAAAGCAAACATTTTTGTATTAGATATCCGATTACACGATTTTATGACTTTACAATGTATTGAAATTTGGCTATATAACTCAAAAATGCCAAGTGCACTGACAAAAGTCAGTTTTGGTCTGTTTTCTCCGCGTATAGTTAAAAGCCTTTCACTTTTAAACATCATTAACAAAAATGGAAACGTTTAATTTACATACACAATGGCATCTGTTAAGTGTCTAACAAACCACAGAGCCTGGAAAATGATTAAAACAGTTTATGTATTGTATGTCGTCATCTATACATTACCTACAAGCGTTTGTATTTCTTTGAAGAGTATGATTTGAATAAGTCAACATTTAACAAGATGATTCCGATGCATATAATTTTGAGATATCAAAGGTGTAAGCAGTAACTCTGGAGCAAGCATTTTGTAGTTTAATAGCAAAACGTCTTTATTTATATGTATAGATATTATTGCTTAGTTTTCTATGCCGATTTTCATCATATATTATGAAGAGATCATAGAAGGATATAAAATGACATAAAAGCATGATTTTGACGATCAAATAAGAGAGGAAATGCATATTTTTCCTCCAGTTCGTTTCTGGATTGAAAGCAAGCTATCAAGCAAGACTAATTTATTTTAGAAATAATATTGATATACACATTTTAAAACCCAAGTCTTTATTCATAAATTTCATTCAATTTAAAAATCATAGATAATTTTTTTGTTTTAAAACATGAACTCAATTTGATATTTTAAATTAATTTTGAATAACACAATTTTTTTGGTATTTATTAATTGAGTTTGCCTCAAAAATAGTACTGCTTACATTTTAAAAGTAGTTAACTATTTCTCTAACAATATGTGAAATTGTAAAATAAAAATAAGGGAAAAAACCTTCGATATCTTTCTATATTATGATAGGTCAGATGAATAAATTCAGCGCCATTTTTTTATATTGTTAGTTCCGGGCAATTAAAAAAGTCACATGAACTCGTTGATTACTAAATCAAAAACACGTACATTGAATACAATTTATACACTAATGCAAAATAATTTCCTAATAATATATATTTGGAATTCCTTTTTAAAAAGTCTGTTAAGAAACTAGTATTCTCTGGTTCTTCATGGAATAGTTCCCACTGAACAGATCCTCCAGCTTATTGTAGCCATACTTCTGTGGAGCCCTTGTGTCTTTCAGGTCCTTACCCGTCAACTTGTTACCTACCAGGAATTCTTTGTTCATTTTGCTTTGACACCATGTAATTACTTCGTCCAAATACGGCGTGTAAACCCCTGCCAATTCAGCAATTCCTTTTATTGGGAGTATCCCCATAGGGACGTCCTCATGCATGTACCGACCCGTAAAGTCTGGAACATATTTTCCGGGGTTTTCTATCTTCATGGGGTGAAATAATCCATCATAAGCTTTGTTAGTTCTCATGACCGTCATCAGATTGCTTTTGTCGGTTATTCGACTGCTGTAGTGTTTCAAATACCAGTCCAAGACGTGGATGACATCAGACATATCCAGGCCCGGTACCTTCTTCTCTATAGCTTTCGCTGTAGCTAAACATTCATCGCTTACTCCGGACAAGAGTTCTGCCTGTCTCTCGTCGATTCCTTGGTAAAATAGTGGTTTTTCGTTGAGGGGTTTCCCGTCCCATTGAGACCACTTTCCATACATTATTGGAGGATGGACAGTAGAATCTGCCATCAAAGTTATTGCAATGTAGTTTTGAACGCATTTCAATTTTGGATTGTCTCCAAATATATACCGAAAAAGCTCTAAAATTGGTCTGGTCTCAAAGCATTGCTCACCTTTCAATATTGATACTCCCAATGTATCTTTGATTCCTAAAATCTCCACGTTTTTTCCAAACTCAATAAGTCTACATACCCAAGGAAGCGACTCGAACGTGACAACTGTACAGTGCCTAGCCTTGTCTCCAAGTACCTTAACGCATTCAAATTCAAATCCTGATTGGCCCGGAAGTCCGACAATGACGGTGTTGTCGTTTGTGTACGGAGCAATGGCTTCTAAATATTGTGCATGTGCAAAAGCAGGAACGACAATAAAGATGTAATCAACTCCAGTAACAGCGTTGTGGGGGTATTTGGTCACCATGAACGGTTTAGTTTGAATGAGATGTTTGCTGCCGTCGTCGTTTCGCACAGTAATAAGTAAACCCGAGTTGGACATAGCTCCCCATTGCTCTGCCCTGTTACTATACAAATTCAGCACTCTGCTTTCTATGTCAGGCTTTGTGGCTGCCAGTCCAGCCAAACAGTGAGCACCACTTCCTCCTCCACAAGTTAAAACCACTACTTTTTCAGTCATCACTGAGCGTTACCAAGAAATCCCTCAATTATGATTATCTCAAATCTCACACTGGTGTACACGCTGCGACCTATAAACTGATGCGTTGAGTGATGACACTATTGAAGTCGCGAGTTGCAGTTTTTAAACAAGCATTTTCATTGGCTGTTTAGTACCCTCCCACTTTTACCTGTACCGTGGTATTGATAATTCATGCACAAAAACGCATCAATTTAAGTTGAGACAGTATTTATTTTGTTGTAGCTTATTCCAAAGAATTCACAACAGATACTGACAATAAATGTTACATAAATATTGCATTTTATTGAACTTCAACCATTCAATGACACACTTCTACAATTGTGCATGTGTTTTCAAATATGTACACAAACTTGAAATTTACAGCACAATCGTGTTCAATTTTGGACTGATCTGTGATTAACCTTATTTTGTAACTCACTTAGTCTTTAGAAACATTAATTTTATTACATGTACCTCAATATTCATCAGAAATATTTACTACTGATGTTGACGCTTTGCTTGCCGCTGACTTTCTCTCAAACACGCTAACCGACCTTGGACTGTAAAATTCACGTGCAGATCGAGTCGCCATTGTACAGTTTTATATTTATCAACAAACCACACTTCTTCATTTTACGGAGCTAGTGACGATGTTTCAAAGATTTTCAGTAAATATTTATTATAAGCAAATAAGTGAAGACATATGCTGTAAAACGTCAAAGGATTTCACGGAGTGTCAACCCGAATTTTCCAGTGGATCTACATTTTGCAGCAAGCTCTTTATGAGGAAAAACAGTCAGTTCAACTCATGCGATTTTCCACAAATGACACTATATGAACGGTAACGTAAAATATATTTGTTCACCAAACAGTTTCTGACGAATTTCTTCACAATAAGCTGAATAATGTATGTTATTCGATGAGCGAAGTCCAATCTGACTTTAATCTATAACGGTTGTACATGTACGAGCCCTTCCCAGCTTTTAGGAACTTTTTCTTTGTTTTTGTTTTTTTTTTCACTTAATTTTTTACACATGTACGTAACAACATCGCCCCGTTTGTTCTCAAATAACTCTGTGTGTAATTTTTAACAGGTACAACTTTTCTTTCTCCGACCTTTGTTTCCATGTGTTAGCACCATGTTCTGTACATGCATTTGATAAATGGGCGGGTCTATATAAATGCGCCAATCAGAATCTTTGTTTCGAATCGCAATTGAAATTCACACCGTTTAGAAAGTGTCATCACTCAATGCAATGCAATATCGGTCGTAGCGTGGCCATTCATGTTGGATTTGCGATAATATGTACGCTTCCTGAGGTAAATCATGATTACAATGTTAAAATTGGTTATTTAGAGTTGTAATTGACAATGCAAATTCGTCATTTGATACCCAATGACTTCCTTCTAAATTTAAGTTTTATTGAAATTTTTATTTATGTAATTCAAGATACCACTGAAAAAAAGAAAGTTTTGTTCTGTTTTTAGCTCACCTGAGCTGAAAGCTCAAGTGAGCTATTCTGATCACATTTTGTCTGTCGTCCGTCTGTCTGTCCGTCCGTTTGTCTGTCTGTCCGTCTGTAAACTTTTCACATTTTCAACATCTTCCCCAGAACCACTGGGCCAATTTCAACCAAACTTGGCACAGAGCATCCTTAGTCAAAGGGAATTAAAAATTGTGAAAATAAAGGACAACGCCCTTTTACAAGGGGAGTTAATTAGAAATTTTTGAAAATGTTCGAGAAATTTTCAAAAATCTTCTTCTCAAGAACCATTTGGCCGGGAAAGCTGAAACTAATGTGGTAGCATTCTCAGGTAGTGTAGATTCACATTTTTGAAAATTAGGACTCCTGGGGGTTAGGGTGGGGCTACAATGGGGGTCGATATTTTTTACATAGGAATATAAAGAGTAAATCTTTAAAAATCTTTTCAGAAACCAATCAGGCAGGGAAGCTGAAACTTGTGTGGAAGCATCGTCAGGTGGTGAACATTCACGTGAATTCAAATCATGATCCACGGGGATAGGATGGGTCACAACGGGGGATGGTGAGAGAAATATTTGCATAGGAATATGTAGAGAAAAGTCTTTAAATCTTTTTCTAAAAAAACATTTGCGTAGAAAAGCTATAACTTTAGTGAAAGTAACTGCAGATAGTGTAGATTCAAATTTGTTAAAATCAAAATCTTTAGAAGTATGGTGGGGCCACAATGGGCATCCAGTTGTACAAAGGAAAACATTATTCACAAAAACTGAAATGTTAATATACATGTATATAGTTTTAATTATATGCAGGCATTTTTACTTATTGCTGATTCTTTAAAATTGTTTAAACTTTTGCCCCTGGACGATTCTTGGGCCTCACAAGGGGTTCAGAGTTTGATGTAGGTTTATGTCCCGTATTTGAACAATTGTATAGGGTCTTTTTTGAAAACTGCAATGCTGAATGTGATATGACAATAAAATCACCCTGTTAGAAAAGGGACTTGATTATGAACCTAAGAATATCCAGGGGGAAATGAATTTTGTTTGTACAGGGCCTACATGTATTATACCACTTTGTTAAGATATTTTGTATTAAGACTCCATGAAGCTGATTTTATCATGCCTATTGTTGCTCAGGTGAGCGATGTGGCCCATGGGCCTTTTGGGGTGTTGGATTGAAAGCAAGCTATCAAGCAAGACTAATTTATTTTAGAAATAATATTGATATACACATTTTAAAACCCAAGTCTTTATTCATAAATTTCATTCAATTTAAAAATCATAGATAATTTTTTTGTTTTAAAACATGAACTCAATTTGATATTTTAAATTAATTTTGAATAACACAATTTTTTTGGTATTTATTAATTGAGTTTGCCTCAAAAATAGTACTGCTTACATTTTAAAAGTAGTTAACTATTTCTCTAACAATATGTGAAATTGTAAAATAAAAATAAGGGAAAAAACCTTCGATATCTTTCTATATTATGATAGGTCAGATGAATAAATTCAGCGCCATTTTTTTATATTGTTAGTTCCGGGCAATTAAAAAAGTCACATGAACTCGTTGATTACTAAATCAAAAACACGTACATTGAATACAATTTATACACTAATGCAAAATAATTTCCTAATAATATATATTTGGAATTCCTTTTTAAAAAGTCTGTTAAGAAACTAGTATTCTCTGGTTCTTCATGGAATAGTTCCCACTGAACAGATCCTCCAGCTTATTGTAGCCATACTTCTGTGGAGCCCTTGTGTCTTTCAGGTCCTTACCCGTCAACTTGTTACCTACCAGGAATTCTTTGTTCATTTTGCTTTGACACCATGTAATTACTTCGTCCAAATACGGCGTGTAAACCCCTGCCAATTCAGCAATTCCTTTTATTGGGAGTATCCCCATAGGGACGTCCTCATGCATGTACCGACCCGTAAAGTCTGGAACATATTTTCCGGGGTTTTCTATCTTCATGGGGTGAAATAATCCATCATAAGCTTTGTTAGTTCTCATGACCGTCATCAGATTGCTTTTGTCGGTTATTCGACTGCTGTAGTGTTTCAAATACCAGTCCAAGACGTGGATGACATCAGACATATCCAGGCCCGGTACCTTCTTCTCTATAGCTTTCGCTGTAGCTAAACATTCATCGCTTACTCCGGACAAGAGTTCTGCCTGTCTCTCGTCGATTCCTTGGTAAAATAGTGGTTTTTCGTTGAGGGGTTTCCCGTCCCATTGAGACCACTTTCCATACATTATTGGAGGATGGACAGTAGAATCTGCCATCAAAGTTATTGCAATGTAGTTTTGAACGCATTTCAATTTTGGATTGTCTCCAAATATATACCGAAAAAGCTCTAAAATTGGTCTGGTCTCAAAGCATTGCTCACCTTTCAATATTGATACTCCCAATGTATCTTTGATTCCTAAAATCTCCACGTTTTTTCCAAACTCAATAAGTCTACATACCCAAGGAAGCGACTCGAACGTGACAACTGTACAGTGCCTAGCCTTGTCTCCAAGTACCTTAACGCATTCAAATTCAAATCCTGATTGGCCCGGAAGTCCGACAATGACGGTGTTGTCGTTTGTGTACGGAGCAATGGCTTCTAAATATTGTGCATGTGCAAAAGCAGGAACGACAATAAAGATGTAATCAACTCCAGTAACAGCGTTGTGGGGGTATTTGGTCACCATGAACGGTTTAGTTTGAATGAGATGTTTGCTGCCGTCGTCGTTTCGCACAGTAATAAGTAAACCCGAGTTGGACATAGCTCCCCATTGCTCTGCCCTGTTACTATACAAATTCAGCACTCTGCTTTCTATGTCAGGCTTTGTGGCTGCCAGTCCAGCCAAACAGTGAGCACCACTTCCTCCTCCACAAGTTAAAACCACTACTTTTTCAGTCATCACTGAGCGTTACCAAGAAATCCCTCAATTATGATTATCTCAAATCTCACACTGGTGTACACGCTGCGACCTATAAACTGATGCGTTGAGTGATGACACTATTGAAGTCGCGAGTTGCAGTTTTTAAACAAGCATTTTCATTGGCTGTTTAGTACCCTCCCACTTTTACCTGTACCGTGGTATTGATAATTCATGCACAAAAACGCATCAATTTAAGTTGAGACAGTATTTATTTTGTTGTAGCTTATTCCAAAGAATTCACAACAGATACTGACAATAAATGTTACATAAATATTGCATTTTATTGAACTTCAACCATTCAATGACACACTTCTACAATTGTGCATGTGTTTTCAAATATGTACACAAACTTGAAATTTACAGCACAATCGTGTTCAATTTTGGACTGATCTGTGATTAACCTTATTTTGTAACTCACTTAGTCTTTAGAAACATTAATTTTATTACATGTACCTCAATATTCATCAGAAATATTTACTACTGATGTTGACGCTTTGCTTGCCGCTGACTTTCTCTCAAACACGCTAACCGACCTTGGACTGTAAAATTCACGTGCAGATCGAGTCGCCATTGTACAGTTTTATATTTATCAACAAACCACACTTCTTCATTTTACGGAGCTAGTGACGATGTTTCAAAGATTTTCAGTAAATATTTATTATAAGCAAATAAGTGAAGACATATGCTGTAAAACGTCAAAGGATTTCACGGAGTGTCAACCCGAATTTTCCAGTGGATCTACATTTTGCAGCAAGCTCTTTATGAGGAAAAACAGTCAGTTCAACTCATGCGATTTTCCACAAATGACACTATATGAACGGTAACGTAAAATATATTTGTTCACCAAACAGTTTCTGACGAATTTCTTCACAATAAGCTGAATAATGTATGTTATTCGATGAGCGAAGTCCAATCTGACTTTAATCTATAACGGTTGTACATGTACGAGCCCTTCCCAGCTTTTAGGAACTTTTTCTTTGTTTTTGTTTTTTTTTTCACTTAATTTTTTACACATGTACGTAACAACATCGCCCCGTTTGTTCTCAAATAACTCTGTGTGTAATTTTTAACAGGTACAACTTTTCTTTCTCCGACCTTTGTTTCCATGTGTTAGCACCATGTTCTGTACATGCATTTGATAAATGGGCGGGTCTATATAAATGCGCCAATCAGAATCTTTGTTTCGAATCGCAATTGAAATTCACACCGTTTAGAAAGTGTCATCACTCAATGCAATGCAATATCGGTCGTAGCGTGGCCATTCATGTTGGATTTGCGATAATATGTACGCTTCCTGAGGTAAATCATGATTACAATGTTAAAATTGGTTATTTAGAGTTGTAATTGACAATGCAAATTCGTCATTTGATACCCAATGACTTCCTTCTAAATTTAAGTTTTATTGAAATTTTTATTTATGTAATTCAAGATACCACTGAAAAAAAGAAAGTTTTGTTCTGTTTTTAGCTCACCTGAGCTGAAAGCTCAAGTGAGCTATTCTGATCACATTTTGTCTGTCGTCCGTCTGTCTGTCCGTCCGTTTGTCTGTCTGTCCGTCTGTAAACTTTTCACATTTTCAACATCTTCCCCAGAACCACTGGGCCAATTTCAACCAAACTTGGCACAGAGCATCCTTAGTCAAAGGGAATTAAAAATTGTGAAAATAAAGGACAACGCCCTTTTACAAGGGGAGTTAATTAGAAATTTTTGAAAATGTTCGAGAAATTTTCAAAAATCTTCTTCTCAAGAACCATTTGGCCGGGAAAGCTGAAACTAATGTGGTAGCATTCTCAGGTAGTGTAGATTCACATTTTTGAAAATTAGGACTCCTGGGGGTTAGGGTGGGGCTACAATGGGGGTCGATATTTTTTACATAGGAATATAAAGAGTAAATCTTTAAAAATCTTTTCAGAAACCAATCAGGCAGGGAAGCTGAAACTTGTGTGGAAGCATCGTCAGGTGGTGAACATTCACGTGAATTCAAATCATGATCCACGGGGATAGGATGGGTCACAACGGGGGATGGTGAGAGAAATATTTGCATAGGAATATGTAGAGAAAAGTCTTTAAATCTTTTTCTAAAAAAACATTTGCGTAGAAAAGCTATAACTTTAGTGAAAGTAACTGCAGATAGTGTAGATTCAAATTTGTTAAAATCAAAATCTTTAGAAGTATGGTGGGGCCACAATGGGCATCCAGTTGTACAAAGGAAAACATTATTCACAAAAACTGAAATGTTAATATACATGTATATAGTTTTAATTATATGCAGGCATTTTTACTTATTGCTGATTCTTTAAAATTGTTTAAACTTTTGCCCCTGGACGATTCTTGGGCCTCACAAGGGGTTCAGAGTTTGATGTAGGTTTATGTCCCGTATTTGAACAATTGTATAGGGTCTTTTTTGAAAACTGCAATGCTGAATGTGATATGACAATAAAATCACCCTGTTAGAAAAGGGACTTGATTATGAACCTAAGAATATCCAGGGGGAAATGAATTTTGTTTGTACAGGGCCTACATGTATTATACCACTTTGTTAAGATATTTTGTATTAAGACTCCATGAAGCTGATTTTATCATGCCTATTGTTGCTCAGGTGAGCGATGTGGCCCATGGGCCTTTTGGGGTGTTTTTTTTTTGGGGGGGGGGGCGGAAGCTTATAGAAAGAAGCTTTTTACTCAACAGTGTCTGTCAGCCTACATCTGCGACTGTACTCGACTACTCGGTGATGTTGGTACCGGACATGCACGCAAATGTTAAAGCGTAATATCAGAGCCTTTAACTTCTCCACATCAAGTTTGCATTTACTTAATATGAATGGCAGGAGGCAAAAATGCCTAAATATACAATTACAATAAAAACGTTATGAATGAGATAACAATGCAAACTAGTTTTTATACAGAGTTATAATTGTCAAAGCAAACATTTTTGTATTAGATATCCTATTACACGATTTTAATGACTTTACAATGTTTTGAACTTTGGCTATATAACTAAAAAATGCCAAGTGCACTGACAAAAGTCAGTTTTGGTCTGTTTTCTCCGCGTATAGTTAAAAGCCTTTTCCACATCATTAACAAAAACGTTTACTTTACGTACACAATGGCATCTGTTAAGTGTCTAACAAACCACAGAGCCTGGAAAATGATTAAAACAGTTTATATGTATCGTATGTCGTCATCTATACATTACCTACAAGCGTTTGTATTTCTTTGAAGAGTGTGATTTGAATAAGTCAACATTTAACAAGATGATTCCGATGCATATAGGTTTATTATGCATCATTAGCATGAGTTAGGTCTTGCTGACTTGTCCTTGGAACAGTTAAGGCAGTTAACGACAAAAAGTGACCCCCGTAGAATACTGACCAAAGTTTCAATGTAAACGTAAAAATCTATCAAACGTTGATGAAGAAACTTTGGATTGGTCCGTAGAATCTTTGTTCTACGAGGTTTTTTTTCTGTGCGCCTTGTAAATTAGTAATAGTTTCATTTCTTAATTTTAAAAACACATACAGAGGTTGTATGTTTATTTCGAGGGTGCCAAATTGGCTTTTTTGCGTAAACACCACGATAGTAAAACTAATATTAATATATATTAAATATGATATTAATATTAAATATACACCAACTCTACTATATTTGCGAAGTTTCAAGAAAATCTACAATATAGTTTTTTTTAAGGGCCATTTCAAAATACAGGTATATTTACTATAGAAATTAATGGGAAATTTTCCACAAAAACAATTACTACAATAGCGATTTTACGCAAATTGTAATATGTGATTAGTGAATTTATTTTCTACCTTATATGTAAAAAGTACTAAATATACAATCTCGTTTGGGGGTCATATTAAAATATCAAAATGCATCAAATATATATATATATATTTGAAGTATTAGAGATGAAGATTGGTACAATTGAATCATTCAAAAATAATTCAAAAATTAAGAAGAATTACCCTTCGGATTGCATAATTCTGTGTATTAAATTTCCAAGGCGTACATTTTTACTTTTTATTTTATGTTATTTCTTATACGTACTCCTACAAAGATTCATTTAATCGTTACGTCAGAAAAGCGCAATAGCAACGCTCACCTATCAAACACTTGAACATTCGTTTGAAAAATAAAACTTTACAAACTAAATATTTTTTATCTGTATTATGTTTATTGTGTTAAATTTCATAAATAGTATCGAAAAAAATTCTTAAAAGGTATAAATACACGAGTGTCATCTTTGAGTTGTATGGGAGAAAAAAGAGCTTACAATTTTTTGTTTTGTAAAAAAGCTCATATCATGTTTTTGCTTTCATTTTGAGTGTTGAAAAGAATTCCAGATGTAGGTAGAAAATCAGCTTGAAAAAACCCCCCACAAAAACATGGCACGAGCCTTGTTTACATAATAAAATATTAAAGATATATTTTGCTTATAACTCTAAGACTGATTGTCAAATTTTGGTTGATCATTAGAAATGCATTATTAAAGTATTGTATAAAATGAAAATAGAAAAATAAGATTTGACCAAAATAGTGACCATGTCCCTTTAACTTCCAACCCCAACTAAGTATATTCATGTAAGTTGTGTAATTTAAGCAATCAAATCTTTATTTTTTAGAATCTTTTTTTGCTGCAAAAACCTGTTATATAATAATAATTCTTCATGCAACTTATCCTTTATGATAAGTTTATATAAGACTAAGTCATTAAATTTTATTAGAAGGAATATTTCTCTACCAAGAAATATATTGCAAACACATTTTTGTATAGGACAACAATTATTTTGTAATATTTTTTAAATCAGGGTCTCTGAATAACTTTTACCTAAAAAAATATGACTAAAAATGTTTAAATCAATTTAATGTCATTTGAGTGATGATTTTACAAATGTACAATTACATTGCACTTAAAATTGCATATTACAACGACATGAAAATTGCAGCTCAAATTGCTTTAAGTTTTAAAGTATGAAGTGTTGCATAGTGACTAGTTTGTAGAAGCAAAGTGTTTTGTTCCATGAACCCTGTTATTCGGGACCAATTGAGCGATGACAGTCACGTTAAAAAAATGACATTTGCTTGTCTTAATAAATGTACAATGAACATGTCAACAGCCGGTCGAACAATTCACAAATTTGTGTGGGTTTTTTACTAGTATTTGGTACTTCCTTTCAAAAACATTAGACCTGAGGCTGATTGTATACTGTATACAGGGTTATTTTCAGCCCGTGTAACTTTCGCCCTTTTACACTTGCAAACGGTTTAGCCCCGTTTGAAATCGCCCAGATGCAGTTGTGTTAACAGAGATATTAGCATCGGTCGATATATTTGCAACATAGATTTCGCCCAGTCTTAAATTCGCCCTCTGACTAGTAGGGCGAAAGAGGCGAAAATAAAACGGGGGCGAAAATAAAACGGGGGCGAATATTTCCCTGTATACAGTAAATGTATTTGGTTCTTCACAAACAAAAAAAAAGTGAAAGATTAAAAATATTCGAAACAACTCCTTTCTCCACGGTTGAGTTAATTCACTGTAGAAATAACAAACTTGTAAAATTATTCATAAGACTGGAATATTTTGTTAATCTTTTTCCAGTAAGTAATGTAAATATGTATTGACTTCACTAACATAAGGAGAGTACATATATATGCCAGTTTGATTAACTATATACAGACACCATCCCTTGATACTCTCTGTATTTATATTGTGTATATACTGTGGTATACCAAACTTCTTTCTATATTTATACATCTTGAATTTTGCAATGTATCCGATGCAATATTGTACATTTTCATTCCATGAGTCTGATGAGACACATCCTTGCGAATGTTATTGTCACTTCAAGCTGAACACTGCTCGTAAATAGGCACCGTCACACCTATATAAACCCTTCGATTCCGCTACACCCGATTGCACATCTGAAACTCATGGCCGACGTCTAGTTTTGCTTTCGTTGTCTTTGGATTTTATACATTTATTTCTTATTCTATGTGCATATTCTGTTTGTAAATAATGCATTGACCAATTTATTTGGTGTTAGTATTCTCCTAGCATGAAAAAAGTGCGTAAAATTTGATAATTTCATCGCGACCGTGTAACATGGCGTGGCAAGCTGTACGTCCACACAGGTACCTCTACAGCAAAGTACTTTGAACTGTTTAGATGTATGCACCTTATATAGGGGTTGTAGGGACAGCAGTGATGAAAGAGAATTATGGCGGACAGTGCCTATTTACGAGCGGTGTTCAGCTTTAAATTTAGACCATGAAGATGTATATGTGGGATTCGTTAAAAGGTCTGTTAAGAAACTAGTATTCTCTGGTTCTTCATGGAATAGTTCCCACTGAACAGATCCTCCAGCTTATTGTAGCCATACTTCTGTGGAGCCCTTGTGTCTTTCAGGTCCTTACCCGTCAACTTGTTACCTACCAGGAATTCTTTGTTCAGTTTGTAATTACTTCGTCCAAATACGGTGTGGAAACGCCCGCCAATTCAGCGATTCCTTTTATTGGGACTATTCCCATGGGGACGTCCTCGCGTTTGTACCGACACGTAAAGTCGGGAACATAATTTCCGGGGTTTTCTTCCTTCGTGGGAGTGAAATAATCCATCATAAGCTTTGTTAGTTCTCATGACCGTCATCAGATTGCTTTTGTCGGTTATTCGACTGCTGTAGTTTTTCAAATACCAGTCAAAGACATGGATGACGTCAGACATATCCAGGCCTGGAACCTTCTTCTCTATAGCTTTCGCTTTAGCTAAACATTCATCGCTTACTCCGGACAATATTTCTGCCTGTCTCTCGTCGATTCCTTGGTAAAACAGTGGTTTTTCGTTGAGGGGTTTTCCGTCCCAATGAGACCACTTTACATACATTATTGGAGGATGGACAGTAGAATCTGCCATCAAAGTTATTGCAAGGTAGTTTTAAACGCGTCTCAATTTTGGTTTGTCTCCGAATATATACTTAGAAAGCTCTAAAATTGGTCTGGTCCCAAAGCATTGCTCACCTTTCAATACTGATGCACCCAATGCATCTTTGGTCCCTAAAATCTCCACATTTTTCCAAACTCAATTAGTCTACATACCCAAGGAAGCGATTCAAACGTGACAATTGTACAGTGTTTTGCCTTGTCTCCAAGTAATTTGACACATTCAAATTCAAATCCTGCCTGTCCTGGAAGTCCTACGATGACTGTGTTGTCTCAAAGGAAAGGATTTATAGCATCAAGATACCGGGTATGTGCAAAGGCAGGGACGACAATAAAGATGTAATCAGCCCCGGATACAGCCTCTTTTGGATCTTTGGTCACCATTGATGGCTTGATTTTTATAAGACTTTTGCTACCGTCATCGTTTCGGACAGTGATAAGTAAACCCGGGTCCAATTTCGTTGCCCATCTCTCTGTCTCATCAAAATATAACGTCCGTACTCGACTTTCTATGTTGGATTTTAAGGAGGCAAGCCCTGCCAAACAATGGGCACCATTTCCACCGCCACAAATTAAAACCACACTTTTTACGCTCATCAGGGATCAAACAATTTTGTTTTAACTGAAAAAATCTCACCAATTGAGAATGTACTTCACAATAATCACATTGTTGTGCATTCCTTATTTAATGGTTCGTCCAATTATGTTTTATTATGTTAACTTAAGTCAACGTTTAAACTTTTCTTTCATTTTCTGATTGGTTTTAGCCCGACAGCTCGAAGCTGTCACCAATAGTGGTTTTAAATTAAAGCACATTATACCAAACCAATCTGACAAACCTGGTTCTATGCAAAAAAAAAAAACGTAACCGTATGTGAAGGGCGTGTACAGGTAAAAGATACCATGATCATGATAACGCATTTACTTTTCAATATCCAGTGTATTTAGAATGTTTGTTACCTTGATGGTAAATGATTTCTATCCTAAGTGTGAGTGTGAGGTAATACTTTAGATCATTTTTTTTCATTTGAAAATTTCGTCTTCATGTATCTGCATATCATGAATTCAATAAGAAATTAATATGGCAAATCACGCCAATGGCTATACGTAAGGGTGAACTAATTCATTATATATAGTAAACAAATCACATTCAAGCTAACAACACACAATATATCAAAATTATTATAAGTGGGATACTCTTTACTCGCATTATCACCGGTTTTTCTACTGTGAGACAGCAGTGTGAGATTTTTCTGTCTTACACTGTGTATTACTATTACTGAACATATTGTCGTATGCTCTCTTCTTTACTTGCACTATTTGTAGCGCGCGGCGGGATAAACCGAAAGTAAACTTTTGAATGTCAGAAGAGAAAATAGTCGGACATTGTTTTTTATGTAAAATAATGCGAGAAAAATAATCATTCATCACATACTCGTGGGGGATAGTGAAATTCCACCTCGGGGCCAAGATTCGCGGTCTAGGGCTCGGCAGAGCCTCGTCCTAGACCGTGAATCTTGTCCCCTCGGTGGAATTTCACTATCCCACACTTGTAATTATGAATGATTTAATTAGTCTCTTACTCTTTTCTGCTTTATATGGTGGCATATTTCTGCCCCTTGTGTGCAAGTTATTTTTCTATTAATTATGTCGACATGCAAAATAAATATGTTGACTTGCAAGATAGTTATGTCAACATGAAACATAACTATGTTGACATGCAAGAAAACTGCAATCAAATAAGAATTATAGAAAATCTTTCTTGCAATCAAATAAGAATTATAGAAAATCTCAAAAAATCTCAAATATCGCCAACATGTGACATCCAAGATGCTAGATGCTACATATTTATGTCACCATGCAACTTATTTATGTTAACATGCAAAATAAATATGTTGACATGCAACATATTTATGTCGACATGCAATTTATTTTTGTTAACATGCAACTTCTTTATGTCGACATGCAACTTATTTATGTCGACATGCAATTTAGTTATGTTAACATGCAAGATAAATATGTTGACATGCAACATATTTATGTCGACATGCAACTTAGTTATGTTGACATACCACTTAAAAGTTGCATGTTAACATATGTATCTCGCATGTCAACATAAATAAGTTCCATGTCGACATAAAAAAGTTGCATGTTGACATAAATAAGTTGCATGTCAGCATATTTATCTTGCATGTTAACATAAATAAGTTGCATGTCGATCTAAATACGTAGCATCTAGCATCTTGGATGTCACATGTGGGCGATATTTGAGATTTTTAAAAATTCTTATTTGATTTCAATTTTCTTGCATGTCAACATAGTTATGTTGCATGTTGACATAATTATCTTGCATGTCAACATATTAATCTTGCATGTCGACATATTTGATAGAAAAAAAAAACGTGCACACAAGGGGCAGAGTAATGCCACCATAGCTTTAAACTTCACTTTTCTCATAAAATAATTCTTGACCATAACTTTCTATTATTTCAGTCCAGTTGCGTCGAAAGCAAATTGAAAGTTAGGGTGGGGAGGGGGGGGGGCTAGACTTATCAAAAATCCGTGTCAAGCAGCAAAAAAAAGTCTCTGGCTATGGTTATGTTTAACTTTGCAAAAAAGTGGGGATAGCTCCCCCCTTCCCGGTTCAGACGCCTATGAAGTGACATGTACTGTGTAGCCAGTGAAATATTTTGACCAATAGCCGTGGATTGTTGATTTTTAAGGATTTGATGAGATTTAATTTCCTAGATTTCCTTACACAAAATAAGTAAGAATTGTCCAATGCACCATTAAGATGTATGTTCGTTAAACCTTTGAAATCCGCGAAATATTCACCCCCCCAAATTCTAATGATTTCACATTATTTTAAATGTTTTTCAAGTTGTTTGGATAATAGGTAAGTAAATAATAGGTAATAAGTTAATAGATAATTAATAAATTTTTTTACATTTTTATATGGTTTTTGGAACTTTAATTTTATTAAGGTTAGAGATTGGAGCCTTATTTATAACCTCCAACGCGTAAATTGAAAGCTTAATGTATTTACAATATATCAAATGTAGTTTAACTAAAATAATTCACCTTTACTAACAACAACATACTACGCTTGATCTTAGAATAGAAAGATATACTAGTATACTAGAATTCATCACCAACATTAGAAAATTTATCTTCTGTTAGAAAATTTTAATAAATATTACGAATAATTCAACTTATAATAGTTTTACAAAATCAATGAATGATAAAATCATTAACTGAAAAACAATTTCCTCAAGAATATTAAAACAACGACACATTTTAAAACAATTAAAATGCTTCATTAGTTTTTGTGTTTGAATATTATTTGTACTCATTTAATCTTGATGTTAATTTCCTTGATAAATTGTCTGGTCCTCTTCGTGACGTATCAATCGGATGGACATGATTTCCTTTCTTTCCGTTTCCAGTTCACGTTTGGTACTCTGCGTTTTGTATTTTATCTTTATTATTCCCAGGCCTTTCTTGGTCACAGTACATGGCCCATCTACGAAATGGAAAGATATTCTGCTATTTATATATGTTTATGATACACCACTTGACCAAGAAGTATATTTGATAGCCATAAATAACAAATCATACCCGGTATATTGAGATTCTATTGATCAAAATTAATCGGTTTTATCTGATACAAGTAAACGTTACTTGATTATAGACATGCATCCTTTTTTGTTCTCCTTTAAATCCATTCATTACTTTCCAAATGAAAGCTGAATACTATAATACTAGTAAATAACAACACACTGTGTGGAATTAGCAACGACACGCTGCAGCTATTTAATATTTGGCATATTAAATGTACACATACATAATTATGACATAAAGTTGGATCACATGATTTATTTACTTTAATAAAACAATTCTTAAAATTTAAACTTTCCGCTGTACGTGTCGTCCTAAACTGGTATTTAACACCTAAGCAATTCTTTATATAGCCTTGCTAATAAACCGGTTCTTAAGAACCAGGTGACACAAACAGGTATTCGAATGAAAACCTTATATTTCCGGACAATTAATTCATTATTACACCAAGTAGAAATTGATTTCTGTCTAATTCGTCCCTCAAACGAAAGAAATCATATAAGATGTTTTTAAGATCAGGTATAAATTTCTTTTAAAATTAAATCTCAAATCCTGAGGAATTATCAGTCTGTTAATGGAAAATGCAGTCGCTTTTCTTAAGAAGCAAATGATATAATACTCGGTGTGTGTGTAAATATTCCTATCTTCGTACAAATCATGTACATGCACCTCGCAGTTACCATGATTAACTTTGGTCATGACCATGTTAATAATTTTATATTGATACTAATATAAGAATAATCTTGATTGATATTTTTCATTCAGTCTTATAAGGTTTTCAGAATTGTATAATTTATAGCACAAAACTAGAAGCCACCGAGCGTGTTTCATCTCCTTTCTAACGATAAACATATGGCAGTCACAATGATAGTTGCAATTTGGAGACTGGAAAAGGTGTTACGCAGTACAGGTATAACTTTAATTTACAATTACTACGTTAATTTGCCTTGCATTTCATGAATTGAAATCAAGCCGCTGGAACGTCCAAAAATATGACCCGACTCATGCTTTTAAAAAAGTTTCAGATTTTATATCAAAAGTACATGCGAATGCATAGTCATGAAATCAAATTTTAAACAGGGTTCATGCAAAAGTTCATAAACAAGTCGTTCAGTTATCTATATGATAGCGAGCATAGTCATGGATCGTAGTGCATTTAATATTTCAACTACGTTTTTGATACAATTGCTGTGATTTATTCAATCATAACTAGCAGTTTTCTTTTTGGGCGTTCGGCAAAGATGGAAAGAAAATTAGTAGTGTTAACTTGTGGAGGAGGGAATGGGGCCCATTGTTTGGCTGGACTCTCCGCAATGAGACCCAATATCGAAAGTCGTGTGCTGACTCTATATTCTGACGAGGCAAAAAAATGGGCAGCTGAGTTGGACTCGGGTTTACTTATCACTGTGCGAAACGACGATGGAAGCAAAAGCCTTTTAAAAACCAAACCATCCATGGTGACCAAAGACCCCCAAAAAGCCGTACCTGGGGCCGATTACATCTTCATTGTCGTCCCTGCTTTTGCCCATGCACAATATTTGGAAGCAATAGCTCCGTACATAGAAGACAACGCCGTCATTGTTGGACTACCGGGTCATGCAGGGTTTGAATTTGAATGCGCGGATCTACTTGGAGAAAAGGCCAATGCTTGTACAATAGTTTCGTTTGAATCTCTTCCATTCGTTTGTAGACTTATTGAATTTGGAAAAAATGTAGAAATCTTGGGCTTTAAGGATACATTGGGTGCATCAACATTGAAAGGTAAACGATGCAATGTGACACAATCTGTTTTAGAATTACCGCAGTATATTTTTGGAAATAAACCGAAAGTAAGACGAGTTCAAAACTATATTGCTACAATTTTGATGGCCAAATTCATAGTTCATCCTTCTATAATGTATGGAAAATGGTCTCAATGGGATGGAAGTCCCCTCTCCGAAAAACCATTGTTTTACCAAGGAATCGATGAGAGACAGGCAGAGCTCTTGTCCGGAGTAAGCGACGAGTGTTTAGCAACAGCGAAAGCTATAGAGAATAAAGTACCTGGCCTGGATATGTCCGACGTCATCCATGTTTTTGACTGGTATCTGAATTACTACAGCGACCAAATTACCGACAAAAGCAATCTCATGATGGCGATGAGAACGAACAAAGCTTATGACGGCTTAGTTCATCCTATGAAGGAGATAGCACCTGGAAAATTTGTTCCAGATTTCACGTATCGCTACTTAAGTGAGGACGTCCCTATGGGAATAGTCCCAATGAAAGGAATCGCTGAGCTGGCGGGCGTTTCCACGTCATATTTAGACAAGGTGATCACATGGTGTCAGGGCAAACTGAACAAAGAATTTCTGGTAGGTAACAAATTGACGGGTAAGGACATGAAAGACTCAAGGGCTCCACAGAAGTACGGCTACAACAAGCTGGAAGATCTTTTCAATGAGAACTTTAAATCATTCCGGTGTTGAATTTAGGTTAAACAAAAATGTATCAAAGATTAACGTTCTAAGATTGAAATATTTATTACAAACATTTTTATTACTTAAAAATAATATAAGTAATATGAAGTGTCGATAACAATTTGATTATTTGAAATAGAAACAATGACTATTTGTATATACAAACGACAACGTCTTATTACTAGAACAATTTTAACAAGACCTTGGAATTTCGGTAGGACGTAACTTTTTTTTCTTGCGTCAAAACAAGTTAAAAATGACGCTGGTTTCAAGCGAAATATGCATCGATTGCGTAGTCTTAGCTCAAAAGCCATACAAATCTTGTTGATTTCGATCAGCCATTGCTAACGAAAAGTGATCCCCGTAGAATATTGACCGGGGGTCATTTTTCTACGTAGAAAAATGACCTACTCGGTTGTAGAATACTTGGATTACATCGTAGAAATTATGGTCTAAGGGTCATTATTCTCCGTGTGGGTTGTAGAAAAATGACCCTATAGAATATCGACTATGTATAATTATTATTGTCTTTAGGGTGGATACAGGGGTGGTGCTGGTGCTGGAGGGGTTTGGGGGTTACCTGCTTGATACTTAGATTGTTCGAATAACCAGCTTGAGTACTACGCTTTTCCTATAACCTGTTATTGCTTATCATCATTATCTTAGTTAGTCATTTAATTTTTCAAATTAAAAAATGAAAGATATAGTCTTGTTTTTTTAATTAAAGTACACCGAATAAAAATGTTCCCGTCACATTACATCTTGGCAACAGAAGAAAAAGACGTACCTTATATAATAACTTAATTTTAAATAGATAGTTAAAATAGCGCGAATCTAGAAAAAAAAGGTTGGGAGAGTTGGTGAGGAGGGGGGAATGACGTATGTGTTACATTGTCAAACCATGACAGAAAAGGAATGATATCAATCTGAATGAATAAAAACACTCCCTTATTGTATGCAGATAAACCAGGGAAAGAAAAAAATTATCCATCACAGTCTATATCGCCATCACATGCGTGAATCCAGAAAATGTTATCCGGGGTGGGGGAGGGGGATCCGAGGGATAATTATGTTTGCTAAAGGGGGGGGGGGTCTAGGCCTATTATCGGTCAATTTGATAAGCGAATTTAAAAAGTTTGAAATTCCCCCACTCCTTAAATCCGCGATAACTCTCAAATTGACATATACCTGCCCATAGTGAATGATATAGATATACATAAAGCACAGAGAAATTCACCTTATTGGAGCTCCACCTCCGCCCCGGCCAGGGCTTGAACTCACGACCTCTGGAACCCATTCTCCTAGCAGTGAACGGCCACTGCGCTAACCACTCGACCATCTAGGCAAGACAAAAAAAATCTTGCTTTCGATGACGGAGGGAACCTATATATATATATATATATATATATATATATATATATATATATATATATATATATATATAATCTATATATATATAAAATCTTGCTTTCGATGACGAAGGGAACCTCTCTCTCTCTCTCTCTCTCTCTCTCTATATATATATATATATATATAGAGAGAGAGAGAGAGAGAGAGAGAGAGAGAGGTATATATATATATATATATATATATATATATATATATATATATATATATATATATATATATATTGATTACAATAAAACCAACTCTCTTTGAGACAGTATTGTAAATATGCAAACTCAAGCTATTCCGGGTAGTAAGAACAGTGGGACAAGATGTGAAAATGTTTTCAATGGTTTCAACTTCACTCTTGCAGAAAGAACAAGTGTCATTATCAACTAAATTTAGCTTTTTCAAGTAAACTTTAACTGGAAGAAGTCTATGTTATGTTCTATATTGTAATCACTGTATAGAAGAGTCTTTAGTGACCTTGAAACATACTTTAAATTCATCTTGTAAAATTAATTCAGAATATCCTCTTTGTACAATAATGGAATTCCATCTTCTAATTGATGTTGGTACAATACATTCTATATTAGTATTAATTAGTTTGTAAATATGCTTGGTACATTTCTTGTATAAAAGAATTTCAACACAATGATAAGGAATAAAAGGACCAATAATATTGCTGTAAGTTTCTTTACAGAACTTTGAACCTTTTACAAACTTTGCTACAGCACTAATCATACTGTTGAATTGCATAAAACATATTTTAAAATTGAATTTCTTTTCAAAATCAGATTTTGATAGAAATGATCCATTTTCATATAAAAAGTCTTTCACAATTTTAACACCTCTTTTGTACCATTCTTTATAAAACACAAAAAAGACTTTTTATCCACCTTAATTTTAGAATTAAACCAAACAGGAGCAGATGTTATGTTATCTTTGGTTAAAATGTGTATTCAATACAATAAGCCATTAATTCAGAACATCTCTCCAAAAAGTGTTGGTACAGTTGTTCAAAAGATTTTCAATAAAAGCGTCACCAAAATCCAAAAATCCATACACATTATCTCCGAACACTGCTTTAAAAATACTCTACCACGATTGTCCCCCATGCACTAGTCTTTGTATCCAAGAACACTTAAAAAAATTATAAAATTATTCAAGTTCACCATATAGGTTATTTTATTAATATTCTCGAAAAAGTGATCTCTTAACTGAGTGTTAATAAAGTATATCATCTATTGAGATATGTTTGTCGATAAGTAAAAAATGAAGTCATCATCAACGTGTTGCATACTGCATACAGAAAGTCGGGAAGGGAAATGCTTTACAGTATTGCATTGTATTTGACGGTTCGTTACAGATCATATTAATTCTAAAATTTATTTGAGACAAAATGCATCTGTCAGGTAAAAAGCATTCGGTCTAATACATGTACATGTATAATGTTTTATGGTTTAAACAACGGATGGCAATTGCTAACCGGTTAACCGATTAATCCGTCGAAACGATGGCAACCGGTTAAAAATTTTATAATCGGTTAGTCGGATTAAAAAAAAAAACGGGACACAGTTTTATAAAAATTCAACACCAAGAACTATGAACGTTCATAATTTAACATTTTCAAACATCCATAAGAGCTTTAGTTTGGGGATAATTGATTTCCTCCTAGCTTAATTAAAGGAATGTGTACCGGAGTTAAAGGTGCTAATTACTGTTTAAACACATCAAGATTGTCCTTACTGTCCACCGTTTTTAAATCTGTCTTCTAGGTTTTTTCTTCTAAAATATGCAATGCATGCACATACATAGGTCATTATATATACTAGTATTCAGCAGAACGAGTAGACGCGAGCTGTCGCATCATTACCGTCTTTATAGTTATGCAAGAAAGGGAGCGCAAGCGAGCGCATCATCATGCATGTACCTTTAGGGGGAGACACAACCCTAAAATGGCTTAGCGAACGGGCACCATAAGGCAAGCTGACGAGTACTTTAAGTTTAAGTTAAACAAAGACGTCGCTTTGTTCAGACTATTTCCCATACATTAAAGGAGGATGAACTATGGACTTTGCCATAAGAGTTATAGCAATGTAGTTTTAAACGCGTCTTACTCTCGGTTTATCTCCAAGGATATACTGGTTTGTTTCAATTATGGGTTTTGTTAAGTTGCACTCTTTACCTTTCAATATTGAGGCACCCAGAGTATCTTTAAAGCCTAAAATTTCCACTCTTTTTCCGAATTCAATGAGCCGACATGCCCAAGGAAGCGATTCGAACGTGACCATTGTACAGCGCTGAGCTTTGTCTCCAAGTAAGTTGACGCATTCGAATTCAAATCCTGAAGTATCAAAGGAAAACAATGTGATACGTCCCGAAAAAGTAAAAAGTATTGCTCCTCACATGACGACATTTAAACTTGTTTGTAAATGGCTAACGACCATTAACATTATTGCCGCTCGTGTAGTGTTTTACTGGTATGTGAATTGACATGCAAGATAGAGATACAAACTGTAGTCTTTGCTGAGAATATTGCTTCAAACATCAAACATATGTTCTAAGCATGCCTATACACCTCTTCTGTGGTCTCTTGTATATGGCTAAACATTCAACATGTTTAAACCTAGTGAATAAAACCGAGCATGCGGAACTACATCCTCTGCGAGGGTAGATGTCTGCAAGTATCTTTAAAATGATTGTCTGCTGAAAAATAAACCAGATAACGTTAAGTTTTGTCATTCATCACTTGTACAAAAGTATCAATATGACAAAAGTAGAAGGACACAGAGACTCAAAGATTCTATTCCGAAAGGAAGATGTCAAGATAAAAAAACAAGATTCGGTATAGATGCTTTTGACGAAAGGATATTCAAAATAAATGAAGTCCAGTAAATTAATTCTAATAAAACGCAGATAAATAAACAGAAGAAAAAGCTATCAATAGAAAGATTGCATCAACCAGTTAATTTTCTACAAATCTCTATGTAAAAATGCCTTTTCAGCATGCACTTATTTACTCCTCTTGTCGGATATCGATGACCAGTCTTGAATCGTCGGAAACCCACAGGTCGGAAACCCACGGTCATTCTTGCATGCTTACTGATGGTCAGTTAGCGTATGCGAGTCTGGCCGTATGTTCAAAAATTTCTATTTCGGGAAAAATATGGTTACATTTGTAACTTATTTTTAATCAATTACAAAAATATCTTTTAAAACCAAGGTGTTTTTCATTCTTTGTTCATATGTCATAAGTGCAGTCATTTTTACCTTAAAGCACTCGATAGTAACTGACACTCTATACAAAAATTACCAAGAATCCTGCAATCATCCTAGCTTCTTCTTTTTTTTAAACTACATGTACATCTAATTTTTTTATTTATTTTCCATCACTTATTTCAAGCACTGATAGTTCTACTTTGGAATATAAAAAGTCCAATATTTTCAGCCATTGTTTACCACTTTCCTTTATGCTTCTCTTTGTAACTCACTAAGGTATTTTAGAATTGCAGATTTCAGAATTTAATAAAGTTAAGCAATTAGAAGTTGCAAACCAGTTTTATTTACAAATGATAAGCAATTGTTGAAATGATTATTATGATTTCGCGCATAGTAAATGATTTTAATTTATCTAATAATACTTACCCCGCCTGACTCTGAAAATTCAAAAGCATGCAGACATATTTAATGTTCTTCGTATCAGAACTTGTTACTGATAATCTGTCATGATGATGATTGACTAATAATAGTAAATGTCCTCTTTTATTATAAAATAAAATCATAGTTGTTTAAAAATAATAATAAATGTCCAAATGTCCTCTTTTAGTATAAAATAAAATTATAGTTGTTTAAAAATACATGTAATAATACTTTTATTTAAATAGAATTACAAGACTTAGTACATATCTAACTGTACAATAAAATCCACATGGTAATAAATGACTGTAGATAAATAAATAACTATGTAAAAATCAACCTTAGAAGCCACCAGTAGTAAGCATTTTCATAAGCAATGTCGTTATTACTCTAACATACAAACACTGATTTGCATGCTTTATAGTCTACTTAAACATCAAATAGCTGCTGTAAGCTCTTAAATCCGAATCTCTGCGGTGCCCTGGTCTTTGACACGTCCTTTCCCGATAGCTTTGAGCCCACCATGTACTCCTGTTGGAGCTCGCCTTGAGCCCACGTTATGATCTCGTCCATTACAGGAGTGGCTACCTCGGCCAGTTCCCCGATTCCCTTCATAACGACCAAACCGAACGGTACGTCTTCTGCCATGTATCTGTAGTTAAAGTCTGGCACAAACTGGCCGTTGTCCACTTCCTTCATTGGATGAAGTAGGCCGTCGTATGCCTTGTTTGTCTGCATGGCCGTCATCAGATTTGTCTTGTCTGTAATCTGGTCCGCATAGTAGGCGAGGTACCAGTCAAAAATATGAATGACCTCAGACATATCTGTTCCCGGTATCTGCTTCTCTATTGCTTTCCCGATAGCAATACATTCGTCGCTTACCCCAGATAATAATTTTGCCTGTTTTTCGTCGACTCCTTTATAAAACAATGGTTTTTCTTTTAGCGGAGTTCCATCAAATGACGACCACTGCCCGTACATCAGCGGCGGGTGAATGATAGACTTTGCCATGAGATTTACGGCGATGTAGTTCTGAATCTCCCTTAGAACAGGTTTTGGCCCTAAAACTTTCTGAACGGTATCAAAAGGAGATCCTTTAAAATTTGATTGACTTCCTTGTAGTTTTGAAACTCTGAGGGTTTCTTTAAAGCCCAGAATCTGAACCAAACGACCAAATTCCAAGATTCTGCATGCCCAAGGAAGGGATTCAGCAGACATGACGATGCAAGATTTAGCTTTTTCTCCAAGCATGTACAGGCATTGGAACTCAAACCCGGCCTGGCCCGGGAGACCAACTATTAAAGTGTTGTCCCCGACAAAATGCGAGATCTCTCTAAAGTACTGCTCATGTGCAAACGCTGGGACTACTAAGAATATTACGTCAGCACCCGACGCGGCTTCTTTAGGATCCTTTGTTACCAATGTTGGTTTGGATTTAATTTCCCCAGAAGAGCCATCACTGTTGACCATAGTTACGGTCAAATCATTGATCGGGAGTATTTTGGACCATCTTTCTGCTTCGTCAGCAAACAAAGTTAGAACACGTGTTTCAACATCCGGGTTACTGGCCGATAATCCCGCCAAACAATGAGCACCGTTTCCTCCTCCGCAAACCAAAACGTTCAGTTTGTTTTCTGTTCCCATTTCTGCAGTTCACTGAATACTGCACCTGAAGGAAAATTTCAAAAATTAAATGCGAATCAAAAATGATATGATAGATTTATTTGTTACGTTGGGGAAAAGTTTTAGAGTTAAAAATTCAACACCAAGAACTATGAACGTTCATAATTTAATATTTTCAAACATCCGTAAGAGCTTTAGTTTGGAGATAATTGATTTCCTCCTAGCTTAATTAAAGGGATGTGTACCAGAGTTAAAGATGCTAATCACCGTTTATCGCAAATCTCACATGGGTGTACATGCTGCGACTGATAAACTGATGCGTTGAGTGATGACACTATTGGGGTCGCGAGTTGCAGTTTTTGAAGCAAGCATTTTCATTGGCTGTTTAGTACCCGCCCACTTTTACCTTTACCGAGGTATTGATAATTTATGCACCGACTGCTAACTGTCGTTTACTCTGTATCAGGACTGCAAAAATTAAATCACAGCAATAATTGACTAAGAGTTCTCACAACAATCGCTTTTTGTTTTTTATGGTGTAAACAAGTGTCAAAAATAAACTGTTTAAATAGGTTTCCCATTACAATCCATTTTAACGCATCAATTTAAGTTGAGGCAATATTTATTTTGTTGTAGCTTATTCCAAAGAATTCACAACAGATACTGACAATAAATATTACATAAATATTGCATTTTATTAAACTTCAACCTTTCAATGACACACTTCTACAAGTGTGCATGTGTTTTCAAACATGTACACAAACTTGAAATTTACAGCACAATCGTGTTCAATTTTGGACTGATCTGTGATTAACTTTATTTGTAACTCACTTAGTCTTTAGAAACATTAATTTTATTACATGTACCTCAATATTCATCAAAAATATAACTACTGATGTTGACGCTTTATACTTGCCGCTGACTTTCTCTCAAACCTCGGATTGTAAAATTCAAGTGCAGATCGAGTCGCCATTTTACAGTTTTATATTTATAAACAAACAATACTTCTTCATTTTACGGAGCTAGTGACGATGTTTCAAAGATTTTCAGTACAGATTTATTATAAGCAAATAAGTGAAGACATAAATGCTGTAAAACGTCTAATGGATTTCACGGCGTGTCAACCCGAATTTTCCCGTCGATCTACATTGTACATTTTGCAGCAAGCTTTTCGTGAGGAAAAACAGTCTGTTCAACTCATGCGATTTTCCACAAATGGTACAATATGAACGGTAACGTAAAACTTATATTTGTTCACCAAACAGTTTCTGACGAATTTCTACACATTAAGCTGAATAACGTATGTTATTCAATGAGCGAAGTTTTAGAGAACTTTTCCTTTGTTTTCTTTTTTTTCACTTACATTATTTACACATGTATGTAACCATCGGCCCGTGTGTTTTCAAATAACTATGTATGTAATTTTTAACAAGTAAAACTTTCCTTTCTCCGACATTTGTTTCCACGTGTTAGCATCATGTTCTCTACATGCATTTGATAAATGGGCGGGTCTCTATAAATGCGCCAATCAGAATCTTTGTTCCGAATCGCAATTGAAATTCACACCGATTAGAAAGTGTCATCATATGGCATGTCAAACGTTGCAATATTCGATCTTTTCCATTTGTATTATATAAATTTTCATTTGTATTGTATAATTTTCTATTTGTATTGTATAATTTTCCGTTTGTATTCTTTAATTTTCCATTTGTATTCTATCATTTTCATTTGTATTCTATAATTTTCCATTTGCATTGTATAAATTTCATTTGTATTGTATAATTTTCCATTTGTATTCTATAATTCTCCATTCGTATTCTATAAATTTCATTTGTATTGTATAATTTTCTATTTGTATTCTATAATTCTCCATTTGTATTCTATAATTTTCCATTTGCATTGTATTAAATTCATTTGTATTGTATAATTTCTTATTTGTATTCTATAATTTTCCATTTGTATTGTATAACAATAGAATACAAATAGGAAATTTTACAATACAAATAAAAAATTATACAATACAAATAAGAAATTATACAATACAAATGGAAAATTATAGAATACAAATAGAAAATTATACAATACAAATAAGAAATTATTCAATACAAATGAAAAATTATAGAATACAAATAGAAAATTATACAATACAAATGAAATTTATACAATGCAAATGGAAAATTATAGAATGCAAATAGAAAATTATACAATACAAATGGAAAATTATACAATACAAATGGAAGAAAATTATACAATACAAATGGAAAATTATACAATACAAATGGAGAATTATAGAATACAAATGGAGAATTATACAATACAAATGAAATTTATTCCATGCAAATGGAAAATTATAGAATACAAATAAGAAATTATACAATACAAATGGAAAATTATACAATACAAATAGAAAATTATAGAATACAAATAGAAAATTATACAATACAAATGAATATTTATACAATACAAATGGAAAAGATCGAATATTGCAACGTTTGACATGCCATAGTCATCACTCAATGCAATGCAATATCGGCTGTAGCATGTACATCCATGTGAGATTTGCGATAAACACATCGAGATTGTCCTTACTGTCCACCGTTTTTAAATCTGTCTTCTGGGTTTTTTCTTCTAAAAATATGCAATACATGCACATACATAGATCATTATATATATTCAGCAGAATGAGTAGACGCGAGCTGTCGCATCATTACCGTCTTTATAGTTATGTAAAAAGGGAGCGCAAGCGAGCGCATCATCAAGCATGTACCTTTAGGAGGAGACACAACCCTAAAATGGCTTAGCGAACGGGCACCATAAGGCAAGCTGACGAGTACTTTAAATTTAACTTAAACAAAGACGTCGCTTTGTTCAAACTGATATTATATATGTAACAGGGTAAAACGGGAAGCGCATCCATCTTATATATACTTTCGCTGCCCCCCTTCCCCCTCGCCAAACATGAATGCTTCACTTATCACCTCTGATTTCTATGTAGTTAATAAGCGAGGTCAAAATTCTATGGGGTCAGTTTTCAACGTGGGGGGGGGGGGTTGTAGAGGAGAGGAGGAAATCGTAAACCCTTGGCTAGCTAAGATGTATTTCTTCTTTTTATCACATTCCTGGTATCATAACCTCTATTTCATCCTCTAGACTCCTCTACACCTTTCCGTAACATCTGTGTACTTTTAAAAAAGAACGTGGGGGAATAAGCCGAGGAACAAATCCACTTAAGTCCATTTGAAAAGCCCAAAAAAAAAATTTCATACAAATATCAGTTTTGTTACATTTATTAAAAATATGTAATCATTTGCAGTCAGTATTGCCAAAACCTTCAAATTTAATTGATATGAAAACATCAAAATATGTATATGCTAATTGAGCAACAAAATGCTTATGAAATCGAATGTTCAGACTATAGTTTTTTATAGAATGGGTCATCATACCATTTTTTAAAGAACGCATATTGATAAAACATGTAATTGTCTATCTTTTTCAATTTTCAAAAAATGGTACTAAGACCCACTCTATGGTAAAAAGCAAGTTTTCTTCATTCAATTTTCAAGATGATCATCAAATGGCCATGACCGAATTATGTCGGCGCAATACTAAATTGAGTTTGTTATTTAAATGGATTCAAACATGGGATTCCGTGGTGTAGCAGTTAGCATGGAGTTCTTTGAATATAAGTTTATTGAAGTAGGTGTTCGATTCCGTGTTGTAAATATTTTTTATATCTTTGTTTACTTTGTTTAAATTCGAAAAACTCATTTGATGTAAAGATAATAAAAACTGCGCTATTATGAATTAAACACATGCACATAATCATTTTATAGATTTTTAGTTAATGCTAAATCAATTTTTTTAGTATTATTTCTAAAAATAAACATGTTACTTTGTTAAGGGGAAACAAATTATGGACTTATAGACAAAAGATAGGAATTCTTTATTCTATATACACCCACATAATAAACTCACTGGAGATATGTAAGCATAGGAATGAAAATATTTGAAGATAATACACATATTATACTAAATCCGTGATTGTCATTTGAAACATATTAGTGATAGGGTTGTGGCCACTCGTGGGCATATGCCTCGGCTTATTCCCCCAGGTTCTTTGCAATACGTTTTATATTTCCCGATTGGTTCGAATGATATGAGAAAGGTTGAAAAAATGGATGTAAAAAGCAGAAGGAAACATTTTCTCATCGTTTGATATTGTAAACCTTAATTTAAAATAAAAACGTAATAGACGAATTGTAATACATGTATGTTTCAAAAATTATGTTTTTCATATAGAATATTGATGAGTTATCTAGTTCAAATATATGTGTATATAATGAACATAGTAATACATTTTAAAATCTGTACTACGTCCTTTATTACACCTACCAGCTCTCTGGCATAAAGCATTCGGGCTGATATTGAAGTTTTTATATCGATATAGGATGTGATTTAGATTTGACATTCTCTATATATGTTCTGTAGTAGATAGATCCATAGTTGAAAATTTTATTTGATTCAAATTGTATGTACCATTTTATCCGAAATAAATGATTCTATCCATATTTGACATGTAAATTGTTTAATATTATTGACTGCTGTATTCATATGATTATCGTATATGAATAAATAAATGTATGTCCTTACAAATGTCAGCCGGTGATCATAGATTTAATTATGTAACGAAATCACACCGGTACGTAACAAAATAGACACGACGTAACATGGGGAGATTCGCGTGCCTGTTTGCGGTTCTACAGGCATGTTCACGAAACTTTCCTAAATTATGACCTTAGTGTGTTCCTAAGATATGACTTAGGAAAAAAGTTAGGAACATCCTAAGATCAACTTAGGACACGTCTTAAGATGTAGCTCGACGGTAACTTAGTAACATCTTAAGTTAGGATAACCTAACCTTCTACAACCTTTCTTATTTTTCACATTTATTCATACAGATCGAATTTGAGAGATTTGTGTAAGGATAAATCAATAAACATTTTGCCAGTGAAAACTGACGTGTCGGTAGTTAACACGGTAGGCCTAAAACCAATAATTTTAATGTTTACATTTTAAATAAAAATTTACATTAACCTTAATACATATCAGTGACCAATAATAATTTAGTTGAGAAAACCAAAAAAGAAAACAAAAACAAAAGAAAAGTAAAAATAAAATACCCCCCTCCCCGGAAATCCAGATGACTGCTATTTTTTTTAAAGAAAATATGCATCAGGACAGAATTGGCGTACAAGCGAATACCTATTTAAACAACACGTGTGCATTCTTTGAGTGTAAATTAACATTTGATAATCTTGTCATTCAAGCACATGTACTACATTAACACGCGCTTTTCCTAGAATTTAACGTTACATGTAGAAACACACACGTACAAACACAACCAATTTCCCTTTAATCTGCAATATATAAAATACACGAACATGTTAAATAAGAAATAAGTTGTAATATATCTCGAAAATACATTAATACAGTTTATTCAGCATTACGAATTTTTAAAGATTATTTTTTTCAGAATGAAGTTATAAAAATTAAGAATGATCATGGCTTATATAAACCGATGTAAATTTACTTTTAAGCCATCGACAAATTTTCAGAACCTCTCATACATTTCATCTGAACGTTTCACAAAAAGTCGTCACGAAGTTTTAGAATAAAACAATGGCAGTTACCATATCGGGGCAGATTCATTAGTGTAGGCACAGAGGGACGTATCCTCATCCATATAAAAGAATTGGCTAATACCACCACTGCTAATTTGACATTTGAATAATTTCCAAAAGTATTTAAAACAATGAATGTAACTCACTTAGTGTACAATGTAGATATTAAAAATAAGTGAATAATTTTCATTTGCCAAACAGAGACAGTATTTGCGAAAAAAAGAAAGAAAAGAATTTGATTAATTTGTCAGCTCTTAGGCAGGCTTGTAGTAACGGGGAAGGGGGTGAGAGTACGGGGTCCCTCTCCACATAATTTTGTTCAAATGAACATAAATGATAGAATAAATGACTATAACCCCCCTCCCTACCGGATTGGGAATTTAAGGTTTGTCAGAAATGCTGAATCTGTAGAAAATATTGCTTTATTCCACCGGTGTTAAGAAAAAGTTTCATAACAGTCCCAATATCCCCAAAAACGTGATTTTACAGTCTTAGGATGGTCTTAGGACAAGGTATTTGATGTCCTAAAGTTAGGACAAAGTTATGGCGGTTCCTAAGTTTAGGAGAGCTTCGAGAAACAGACTTAAGACTAAAACGTATCCTAAGATGTACTTAGTACACACCATAGTCCTAAGATAGCTACGTGAACATGCCTGCTGATTCTTTCCATTCATCAACATGACCATTATGATGATGAGAGGTTAAGTTGAGGTACAATCGGGTTGTTTGAATAGGTAATTTGACATAAAACGTCTTACGTTTGATTTTGCATATGATATAAAAACAGACTGATGCAAAATTCTCTAATTGTGAAACGTTTATTATTCCGTTATCTGATTGTTCTAATAAACTGAGTTATTTGATAAGATATATTTCTTTTATTTTTAAAGAACATTACATTGCATGGTCCAACAAATTTTACACCGTAAATACCCAAACTTCCGACGAATAATACGTGTTAAAATTGTTTAACGAAAGAAACATCTCATTACTCGTTATCTGATACAAGTTGATCACGACTTCATCTCAGCAATATACATTACAACACAAATGTACTTAATTTTAAGTGTTTTAAGGAGAGTAAGCTGTGACTGTATATGCAATAAGGAACAACTTTTAAGCCAATAGTAATTGGTTAACCAAAGCTCGTATCAAATTTGAACCTTCGACTATGCTTTACTTGTATTGGTCTACGAGATATTCTCAAACATAACAAGAAGAGTTCAGACCGTTTATATTCACCGTGGTTTTCATATATCATATATAATACCTTAATACACTAAAGTCAGAGAGGAGGAATAAGAGGGAAATCATGATCAACGCTATATAGAATGCCTGACAAAAATACTATAGCAAAGATTTAAGGCTTTAAATTGTAACAACGATAAGGAAGCAAGCTAGTTTAGAAGACTCTGGATATCAGAAAGAAACCAAAATAGGATCCACGGCACAAAATAAAAACTTTTTGGTTTTAAAGTATGTGGAATGTACATATTTGGCTCCAAAAAGAACCTGGGGGAATAAGCCGAGGCATATGCCCACGAGTGGCCACAACCCTATCACTAGTATGTTTCAAGTGACAATGACGCATTTAGTTTTATATGTGTATTCAAATTCAAATATTTTTATTCCTATGCTTATATATCTCCAGAGAATTTATTATGTGCGTGTATATAGAATAAAGAATTCCTATCTTTTGTCTTAAAGTCCATAATATGCAACAAGTAACATGTTTATTTTTAGAAATAATAATTTTAAAACAATGATTTTAATTAGCATTAACTAAAAATCTATAAAATAATGAAGTGCATGTGTATAATTCATAATAACGCAATTTTTACTTTCTTTACATCAAATGAGTTTTTCGAATTTGAACAAAGTAAACAAAGATATAAAAAACATTTACAATACGGAATCGAACACCTACTTCAATAAACTTATATTCAAAGAACTCCTCGCTAACCGCTACACCACGGAATCACCTGTTTAAATCCATTTAAAGAACAAACCCAATTTAGTATTGCGCCGACATAATTCGGTCATGGCCATTTGATGATCATCTTGAAAATTGAATGAAGAAAACTTGCTTTTTTTCCATAGAGTGGGTCTTAGTACCATTTTTTTGAAAATTGAAAAAGATAGACAATTACATGTTTTATCAATATGCGTTCTTTAAAAAAAATGGTATGATGACCCACTCTATAAAAAACTATAGTCTGAACATTCGAATTCATTAGAATTTTGTTGCTCAATTAGCATATACATATTTTGATATCTTCATATCAATTAAATTTGAAGCCAGTTTATGAAGGTTTTGGCAATACTGAATGCAAATGATAACATATGTTTAATAAATGTAACAAAACTGATATTTGTATGAAAAAATTTGGGCTTTTCTAATGGACTTAAGTGGTTTTATGCCTCGGCTTATTCCCTCACGTTCTTTATACCTTATGAAACAAAAATAAAAACGTCTTAAATAAATAAAATAACATTTTTTTTTAAGTACAACTCTAACTAAGAACCCGGTAAAAAATATACTTGGAGGTTTTGGATAAAAAAAAAACTAAGTCTAATGTTTGTATCAATTAATTTACATTTAAATATGTCTTGAGTTGTATTCATTTTGATAAATTAAAGCTTTAAGGCAATATTAATGTGTAACAATTATCAATACATCGTTGCTCATGAGCTCGTTGTAGCTTATGTATCTCTTGTTTAGTTATGAATACCCCCCCCCCCTCTAACAAAATATACAAACTCACAATATACATCTAATCAAAGTAATTAGTTTGGATTCCACCGAGTAAGAATGAAAAGTATTAGTTTTTCAATTTTTTGACTCTTCCTCTGCATCTTTCAGATTTATTGATAAAAACCAACTAAGTAAATAATTTATAAACTCTTTAATAGAAACGATAAATACATAGAAAACCACATTTGTAAACTGTATCTAGCAGAACAATTAACATGCTTAAAAAATAAAGCAAGAAAAAACAACTCTCAACATGCATATAAAACATGCAAGTAAAAAAGTCCAGGGGGCACGGGACATTACATAAGTAAATACTACACTCCTCTCAAAACCTGGCAAGCATTATTCGTCACGGAAGGAAGATGGGATATTGTTATAGTAAAAGATACTAGTGTATTAAACTAAAGCTTATTTTTAAATATTAAAAAAGAATAAAATTCTGAAAAATATTTAAAAATGATTTGATTGTCTACTTATTTTGAGGTACTGATCTACAAAAGGTTTTTTTTTCACGGACCATGCATCATTGTGGAGTTGTTTCGAAGTTCCCATGGACAAGATCTTCCAGCTTGTTGTAACCGTACTTCTGTGGAGCCCTTGTGTCTTTCAGGTCCTTACCCGACAACTTGTTACCTACCAGGAATTCTTTGTTCAATTTGCCCTGACACCATGTGATCACTTCGTCCATATAAGGAGTGGAAACGCCCGCCAATTCAGCGATTCCTTTCATTGGGACTATTCCCTCGGGGACGTCTTCTGCCATGTAGCGATATGTGAAGTCTGGGACATATTTTCCGGGTTCTATCTCCTTCATGGGGTGAACTAAGCCGTCATAAGCTTTGTTCGTTCTCATCGCCATCATGAGATTGCTTTTGTCAGTAATTTGGTCTCTGTAGTAATTCAGATACCAGTCAAAGACATGGATGACGTCAGACATATCCAGATCAGGTACTTTCTTCTGTATAGCTTTCGCTGTTGCTAAACACTCGTCGCTTACTCCGGACAAGAGGTCTGCCTGTCTCTCATCGAGTCCTTGGTAAAACAGTGGTTTTTCTGAGAGAGGTTTTCCGTCCCATTGAGACCATTTCCCATACATTAAAGGAGGATGAACTATGGACTTTGCCATAAGAGTTATAGCAATGTAGTTTTGAACGCGTCTTACTTTCGGTTTATCTCCAAGGATATACTGGTTTGTTTCAATAATGGGTTTTGTTAAGTTGCACTCTTTACCTTTCAATATTGAGGCACCCAGAGTATCTTTAAAGCCTAAAATTTCCACTGTTTTTCCGAATTCAATGAGCCTACATGCCCAAGGAAGCGATTCGAATGTGACCATTGTACAGCGCTTAGCTTTGTCTCCAAGTAAGTTGACGCATTCGAATTCAAATCCTGCCTGGCCCGGAAGTCCTACAATGACGGTATTGTCATCTATGTACGGAGCCATTGCTTCAAAATACAGGGCATGTGCAAAAGCAGGGACGACAATAAAGATGTAATCAGCTCCGGGTACGGCCATTTTGGGGTCTTTGGTCACCAAGGATGGTTTGGTTTTAATTGACTTTTTGCTTCCATCATCGGTGTGTACAGTAATAAGAAATCCTGAGTCCAAATTAGCTGCCCATCTCTCCGCCTCGTCGGCATACATTGTCAGCACCCGGCTCTCGATGTCCGGTCTCATGGCGGCCAGTCCAGCCAAACAATGGGCGCCATTTCCTCCACCACAAGTTAATACAACCAGTTTTCCAGACATCGCTATAATTAAAAAAGAAAAATTCACTGAATGAAATCTGAACAACGAATTTCAATTACATTACAAAACATTCTATATAGAAGTTTTGCATACCACCAAGTTTACGTGTTAATCCGACTTAAGTTTCCTGTTTGTTCGGAGATTTTTTTATTATGTACAGTGCATATTTCTCTGCCTGCACAGCGTTGTCATGTATGCACGTAGTCACTGCAGTAGACAGATTGATATTATCTCTCAGGCCCTGAGGTTCATGACCTTCAAATGTCCAGATGATTGAAGGATCAAATAACATGTAGCTATATACATGTACGACAAACTGAACTTTCAGTATAGTATCAGTATAGCATATTAAGCAATTAAAGATTATTAATTAACATTCCAGCCATCAAACCAAAGCTGATATAATAAGTGGTGTATATATGTATGATTCTTTTACATATAATTAATAATTACTTCTAAACAGACAGATATCTGAATTATCGCTTAAACTGAACAATACACTTGTTTTTAAATGCCGGACACAAGGCACGTATATCCCACACACACACGGAAGACCTTGAGCATGTCGAGTATTGATTTATGCATGTATGTGCGTCCGCTCCAAGGTCAGGGTGGACACAAGTAACAGTGTATATGCATATTAAGAAACACGCATGCAAAATATACTACAATAATTTTATTATTTATTTGTTGTTGTTTTTTCCGGAACTATGTCACAGTTATATACTACGTCGTTTAAATACTCGAACATCCTATATTTAGATAACCTGCCGGTTACGCAAGCAGAACTATGTACTGAAATTCGATGCAAATATAATTTACGGTACCTGATTTCCGCAATACACTCTCAGACTCAATCGTAAATGAAATTCTTGTAAGGACAAGTCTAAAGCAGCCGGAGCACAGCACAAACTGAATCGGTCTTGATAATGAATCTTGGCATCAATGGATCATCTGCTTTTCAAGGAGAGTTACCGCTCTTTGTTGTTTTGTATCAAAAGGTGCGACGGCAATCGAAATATTTCCGCCAAGTCGACTCGACGAAAGCGATGTTGGGATTGCTTTGACAGGTTGAATAATATCCATGTTATGATGACAATTCTGCATTAAATGTTGAGACTTTGTTTTTAGGTACTTAAATTTATTAAGTGTATAAATAAAAAAATAGTTTAGTAATAAATATAGTATGCTTAACTTAATTACTAGTAATTAGGTAAAGATAATACACAAAAGGTTTTAAATATAATTCATTTTGGTGATCACATGATTTGATGTTTTTTATTATTAGCATGCAGAAAGATATAATGCAAGAATATTGTCGAATCTGGATCCAAATATTGAAGAAGTAAATAAGACAGAAAGATTTGGAGGAAAAAAAACAGGTACAGTATTGATTTGTATATATAAGTGTACATTTAAGCATTGGATGCTTATTTGTGGATGTCGTCGGTCCTATGACATTTTTATTGCTCTAAACTTGTTTGTAAATGGCTAACGACCATCATTGCCGCTCGTGTCGTGTTTTACTGGTATGTGCGAGGTAACGCTTACATTCAAGATAGAGATACAGACTGTAGTCTTTGCTGAGAATATTCCTTCAAACATCAAACATGTGTTCTAAGCATGCCTATACACCTCTTCTGTGGTCTCTTGTATATGGCTAAACCTTCAACATGTTTAAACCTAGTGAATAAAACCGAGCCTGCGGAACTACGTACTCCGCGAGGGTAGATGTATGCATGATTGTCTGCTGAAAAATAAACCAGATAACGTTAAGTTTTGTCATTCATCACTTGTACAAAAGTATCAATATGACAAAAGTAGAAGGACACAGAGACTCAAAGATTCTATTCCGAAAGGAAGATTACAACATAAAAAAGCAAGATTCGGTATAGAAAGGATATTCAAAATAAATGAAGCCCAGTAAATTAATTCTAATAAAACACAGATAAATAAACTGAAGAAATGGCTCTCAATAGAAGATTGCATCCACCAGATAATTTTCTACAAATCTTTATGTAAAAAATGCCTTTTCTTCTTCTCGGATATCTCGGAAACCCACGGTCATTCGTGCATGCTTACTGATGGTCAGTTAGCGTATGCGAGTCTGGTCGTATGTTCAAGAAATTCTAATTTCGGGAAAAAATATGGTTACATTTGTAGCTTATTTTTAATCAATTACAAAAATATCTTTAAAAACCAAGGTGTTTTTCATTCTTTGTTCATATGTCATAAGTGCAGTCATTTTTATCTTACAGCACTCGATAGTAACTGACACTCTCTACAAAAATTACCAAGAATCCTGCAATCATCCTAGCTTCTTTTTTTTTTTTTTACTACATCCTAGTTTTTATTTTATTTTCCATCCTTTGTTTCAAGCACTGATAGTTCTACTCTGGAATATAAAAAAGTATCAAACATATTTTCAGCCATTGTTTACCACTTTCCTTTATGCTTCTCTTTGTAACTCACTAAGGTATTTTAGAATTGCAGATTTAAATTCAGAATTCAATAAAGTTGAACGATTAGAAGTTGCAAACCAGTTTTATTTACAGATGATAGGCAAATTGGTGAAATGATTATTATGATTTCGCGGATAATAAATGAACAGATTTTAATTTATGTAATAATACTTACCCCGTCTGACTCTGAAAATTCAAAAGCATGGAGACATATTTAATATTCTTCGTATCAGAACTTGTTACTGATAATCTGTCATGATGATGATTGACTAATAATAGTAAATGTCCTCTTTTATTATAAAATAAAATCATAGTTGTTTAAAAATAATAATATATTTATTTTCATAGAATTACAATACCATATCTAACTAGTAAAATTCACGTGGTAATAAATGACTGTAGATAAATAAATATGTTAAACTTAACCTTAGAAGCTACCAGTAGTAAGCATTTTCATAAGCAATGTCGTTATGACTCTAACATACACTGAAGTCTACTTAAACATCAAATAGCTGCTGTAAGCTCTTAAATCCGAATCTCTGCGGTGCCCTGGTCTTTGACACGTCCTTTCCCGATAGCTTTGAGCCCACCATGTACTCCTGTTGGAGCTTGCCTTGAGCCCACGTTATGATCTCGTCCATTACAGGAGTGGCTACCCCGGCCAGTTCCCCGATTCCCTTCATAACGACCAAACCGAACGGTACGTCTTCTGCCATGTATCTGTAGTTAAAGTCTGGCACAAACTGGCCGTTGTCCACTTCCTTCATTGGATGAAGTAGGCCGTCGTATGCTTTGTTTGTCTGCATGGCCGTCATCAGATTTGTCTTGTCTGTAATCTGGTCCGCATAGTAGGCGAGGTACCAGTCAAAAATATGAATGACCTCAGACATGTCTGTTCCCGGTATCTGCTTCTCTATTGCTTTCCCGATGGCAATACATTCGTCGCTTACCCCAGATAATAATTTTGCCTGCTTTTCGTCGACTCCTTGATAAAACAATGGTTTTTCTTTGAGCGGAGTTCTATCAAATGACGACCACTGCCCGTACATCAGCGGCGGGTGAATGATAGACTTTGCCATGAGATTCACGGCGATGTAGTTCTGAATCTCCCTTAGTATAGGTTTTGGCCCTAAAACTTTCTGAACGGTATCAAAAGGAGATCCTTTAAAATTTGATTGACTTCCTTGTAGTTTTGAAACTCCGAGGGTTTCTTTAAAGCCCAGAATCTGAACCAAACGACCAAATTCCAAGATTCTGCATGCCCAAGGAAGGGATTCAGCAGACATGACGATGCAAGATTTAGCTTTTTCTCCAAGCATATACAGGCATTGGAACTCAAACCCGGCCTGGCCCGGGAGACCAACTATTAAAGTGTTGTCCCCGACAAAATGCGAGATCTCTCTTAAGTACTGCTCATGTGCAAACGCTGGGACTACTAAGAATATTACGTCAGCACCCGACGCGGCTTCTTTGGGATCCTTTGTTACCAATGTTGGTTTGGATTTAATTTCTCCAGAGGAGCCATCACTGTTGACCATAGTTACGGTCAAATCATTGGTCTGGAGTATTTTGGACCATCTTTCTGCTTCGTCAGCAAACAAAGTCAGAACACGTGTTTCAACATCCGGGTTACTGGCCGATAATCCCGCCAAACAATGAGCACCGTTTCCTCCTCCGCAAACCAAAACTTTCAGTTTGTTTTCTGTTCCCATTTCTGCAGTTCACTGAATGCTGCACCTAAAGGAAAATTTCAAAAATTGAAAGCAATTTAAAAATGATATGATAGATTTATTTGTTACGTTGGCAAAAAGTTTGAAAATTAATCTGCGTAAACTTTTTACACGAACTACGGTCATATTTTCTATTTTTCAAGTATTAATTTTAAGACAGAAAGATTCATATATATATATATATATATATATATATATATATATATAATTATAAACATGAACCGTCAATTTCAATGTTTGTTTACCCATGTATTACAAAAAAAAAATAGTACAAATTCATTTACAGGGAAGAAGGAGGTAGTTATGACAGATGAGGAAACTCGCTTAATTAAGGCTGACAGCACCGAGGTGGAACCATGCAACAGCACATGTATCATTAATTCTTATGTAATAAATAAAATAAATAACTGCAAAACATAGCAACAGGAAGAAGTAAGAAAAAATGAAGATGAAATCAACATCTGAACTAGAATCCCGAGGAACAAGAATTTCTTTGTCAAAAGACAAATTATGTAATAACAAAGTCAAACATGTACAGTAACATGTGACTGAGTAGTTGTATTTTTGAAAAAAATGTCTGACTGAAGGAAAACCTCCACAAATTGAGAAAAAGGTAACAATATTCAATTCAAATTACTTTTAATTTTACTATTTTAACAAGTTTTACATTCAAAATTCGTCGGAGTCAAATAAAAACGGCCCGCACCACTTTTCTGTCCACGCTAAAAGTAATTAAGTTAACTGTCGCTAGAGAGTCCTACTTGTCAATGTGCGAGTCTGCCGCAAGAACTAATCCTATTATCTACCGATTCAACGCAGAAATCATGATCAATTTCATAATTCAAGCTCATCTTTTGAATGTGTGATTTACTCAAAGCAACAGATTGTATTAATATTGTTCTGAAAGACAACTCCTGGACAAATGATCCCATGTTATACACAAATCATCAAAATCTATATAATTATATTAGTCAGACGAATGCGTGGTGGTCAAAATATCTATTGTTTGTTGTAATTATTTCGTTATTTTGAGAGAGAGAGAGAGAGAGAGAGAGAGAGAGAGAGAGAGAGAGCTAGAGAGAGAGAGAGAGAGAGAGAGAGAGAGAGAGAGAGAGAGAGAGATGATTTTAATGTTAAATTGTTCATCTTAAATTGATGAAGGCAATTAAATGATGACCATAAAAAATAGATTGAGAGAAAGGACAGAGGGGTCATAGATGGTCTACCAGCTGGTAGGAGGAGATGGAGATCTATTTCTACTAATATGTATTAAATGAGAATTCTTTAAAACTTTGTAATATTATAAATTACGGTTGCCAAAGGGTCGGGTATAATCGCACACAGAACTACATGTACATGAGTGACTTTATCAGCGAAGGTCATCACGAGCTACATGTACATTGTATACACCGGGCGGTCAGTACTGTGCGGTACTAACATCGGACACTGGATTCAATAGCTGGCAGTATCTCAGACGCGAAAGATGCAGACTCACATAGATTACATGTACATGTGCCAGCAAAGTGTGGATCAAGTACAAATTGCAGGACAAATACCAGTTCCTCGTCAACGAAAAACAGATTTATGAGTATAAAAAGAAGATAGAGACAAGCTTGTCTTGTCCAACCTTTCAATTTTATTTCCCTTGATTGGAAATTTTGGGAGATCGATGTTTAAGGACTATATAATACTTTGACATTTTGAAAATCTAACAATCAAAAATACCTTTTCTCTTATTTCAATTTTTAAATTACACATAACATTTAAAGATCGAACCCGATTAAATTACGATATGATATGACGGTTTAATTTTCTTGTCGAGATTTTTGATAAGGCTAGCCCCTCCTCCCCAATTTTAATTTGCTTCCAATCCCACTGTTTCGTGAACTATTCTCATACATAAGTCATATTCAGCGTTGTAACTTTTTATGGAATAACAAAACAACAAAACCAATACAGATTAGTATCAGCTGCTGAGATTTTATTAGAAATAAATGAACAAAAAATTAAAAATAAAAATGAAGTTAAGTTTTACAATACTTGTGGCCAACAAACTTCTTTATTCACACACTGCAAGATAATATACGATTTTAATTTTTTTTTACGCCAGATATTTCGTATAAGAATCCAACAAATTTACTTAATAAACAAAACAGTTTGAAAAATATCATATATACACATCTTTCTGTTTAAATTGATTTGTTTTGTATCAACTAATCATTATATTAATTTAGTCATTATATCCAACCAAAGGTCATACAAGTATTTCGATATTTTCACGATTTTTTAAACAATCTATCAAAACCTGGATAGGTAGCACTGGTACATATAGTAACTGTGCTAGTAAGTAAAAGCTTACATTGTATGTAACAAATGAAAAAGTGAAAAAAATGGAGATGGAAAAAAATGTTTCATAGAGATCATGGACGGTTGAAACTTTGTTTCAAACCATTAAAATAAACGAAATTCAATTGCATGAAATGTAACATGTAAAAGTATGGATATTTACATGTACCTACCTTGCAGATAAAAGTTGCAGGACCTCTGAGCAGACACGTCTCTGATTTGCCGTATCACCTGACACAGACGATGGTTTTGGCAGAAGATGGTGGTTGTGGCGCGTCCAATTAATTGTCCCGGCTGTATCAGCAGCATTGTACCTTGGTGAGGGTCAAGGCGTGAACCCCACAGAACGAAGTGATTGACAGTCCTTCAACAACTTACACTTCGTAATATGCCAAGGATTACGAAACCTTCCAGTTCTGCAAAAAACTTCTGGGAATGTAAACTTTATATCTGATGCATTGTTTGGGTCAAGTTCAATGTGTTTTTTGGTGTTTTTTTTTCATTTTTGGACACTCGTTTGTCGTCTACGATCGAGACTCACTGGGTAATATCATATCTTAACTCGCCAAACAAGTATAAAAATTAATATTCTGTTTTAGATATTCAATGAGAATCAATCTCTCAAATAATCATTTATTGATAGATATCGGTTTTAAATCCTTTTGAGAATATTTTACTGAACGAAGAATGAAATATTATCTGGGTAAAGAAAAATTCATTTAACAACCTTTCATATCTTGATTTATATAAAATTCAATCTGTGAAATAATTTTTTTCTTTGATAGAAGGTATGAAAAATGCGTAGTCTATTCGTTCTAAAATTAGAATTGAAAGATCGGATTAATTTAAAACTATTTCAACTACCACATGCAGTTCGAACTTTTTTTTATGTAGTCATTATCATTTTAGTGGCATAACCTTGAATTCTGTATGATTGTTTTCTGTGTATCTTGTGAATAATTATGCATTTATAGCATATCATCTGTATTTCTACGTGTATCCATGGAGAAAGAAAATGATCAATTTACCACAAATGGTAAAATTTTTAGATGCACCAATTTGGATCGATAACCATCTAAAAACTACCATAGCCTCGTGTTTTATCATTACATAATACGTTAGCTTCTTTTTGTGCTGACCATGGCAGATAGTGTTGGTACATGTAGTGGTGTTCAAACATTGAGCATGTGTTTATGATCGTCGGGGAAGTAATAACTGTCCATTTAATTATAAACAATATGAAGAGGTATGGTGGCTCCCATCAGTTTACGAGTTGATGAGAATATTTCCTTGCACTATAACAAGTATTCTTGTTGCAAACGAGAATCGTGTTCCTCAAATACTTTAATCAAAGTATTGAAACTACTTAAGGAGGTGTCCGGAAAACTTGTACATTTGAAGATAAAAATGTTTTTGAACTGACTTGTTTCTGCCCAGAAGTGACAAAAACCTTTGCCAAAAGATAAAAAAAAACCCAATCAATATGAGGTTTTACATGTTGTTTTCTATGCAAGAACAGAACAATGTCGTTTTAATCACTTAGAACTGCGCAGCAATACAAACTTGAATTGAAGATTTAAAATTCAGAACAAATGTGAAAGGGGGTCATTGGTGTCCACTCTATAACCATTTGTTAAGAAGAAGGTCGAAGCTTTGTCTCAAAATAGGGTACTCTATTCTTAAAATGGGTCTTAGAAACTATCAGTCGATACGAGATTTTTTTTGTATGTGTCTATGGAGGTACATTGCAGTTATATTTTCATTGAAAAATATAATAATGTATAATTTTTATTTAAAACAATTAGTTTTTGAACCCCTACCCCAGTTCTAATAAACATTTCTGTTATCTTTACATATAGAACTGAAAAAAAACAATCTTGGGACTGGTATAGAGATGTCTGTCACCTTCAACATCAATTTTTTTGAATTGACATATACTCAGTATTTTTTCTAAAAATATAACGTCATTGTGTCTCAATAGACACAGGAGTTAAGTATAGAATAGATTTTTTCTTGTTCTATAACATAGATCCTATGCCGACTGATAAGAATAGGGTACCCTATTTTGAGACAAAGATACAACATAAATGTGCAAGGTTCAACCTGTTTCTCAATAAATGATTGTAGAGTGAACACCAAAGACCACCTTTTATGTTTTTAAGATTTTTAAATTTGCAGCTGCACAGTTTTACAGCTGTTCTAAGTGATTAAAAAAGGCATTATTATGTATTTGTGTGCGCAATTTACATACAAACCAACATGTAAAACATCATATTTATTGTCTTATCTTTTGACAACAGTTTTTGTCAGTTTTCTTGTATAAATAAGTCAGTTTAAGAGATGTTTACATTTTGGTCCACGTGTGTACAAGACGGTCCTTAAATAAAACCTATTTTTGTTTAATTCATTACTGTATAGCCGCTATACATATACAATCATTGCTGGTTCATTAGTAATTGTTACAAATTTAAATAGATTATTCTCAAGGACAGGGATTTACAAGTAACATCTAGAAGAAGGAATTATTGCACTGTACCGAACTAATAAGGAAGTTAGTACCTCACTGTTTATCGCGTAAACGTTATATAGTAATGACAACTAGTCCTCTGTTCCTCTTTCTAACTCTGAACGCCTACATTTAGCAACTATTCATTGTCAATATTTTCTGTTATCAGTTGACACATAATTTACACTGTTGTGTCGATCCGGAACAAATTTGTTTCCTTCGCTTGTTTATTTAGATCGATAAGACTTGTACTGCAGTACACTTCAAAACTCATCAAATTTACTGTGTAATAAGAATTGAAATTAAAAGAATACATAGTTTTAGTTATTATCGCTATTAATGTAATGTAAAAAAAGGTTAGGGATAAGTGATACAAACAAAAGAAGTTGGAACAATATACCGAGATATAGATATTGACATACTATTTATATGTACTATATGTACATATATATTACATGTCTATACATGTATTTTGTAAGAAATCTCCAAAACGTGTTCTGTTGTGGGTTTGTTTGACAACGCCCCACGCCCTAAAAAGGGGTGGGGTTGTGAGAAGAATACGTACGCGTATTAGTAAAATAAGTAATAAAATTAATAAAAATCCGCTTACTACGAATCCAAAATGTGTGGTTGAAGGCATTTTCTAGACCTTATTTGCATAAAGAATTTCGTAGCATTGTTAACGTCGATTTCCACACATGAGCTCCTTAATCCTATCAGTTATAGCTATTATTAAAACGTCTCTATCTTCTACGTGGTTTGTGGGAGTTTAGAAACTTGTTTATAGCTATTGCTCCACCTGCTAATTAATCAAATAAGAGCAAATGCTTTATCATGACCATTTGATCCTTCTACATGTATAAAGAATCTAATATTTCATACTACATCGATGATGATATTGATTAATACTGAAATTTCACAACAAGTGTCCTTCAGTTTATGAATTTTTCAGTGCAAGAAGATCTTTTAGCAATAGAGCCCGATTTTAAGGTGACAATAGAGTTCTGTTGGGATATTTCCCTGATGTTTCGTTATAAAAGTGTTATGTATTAACGGTGTTATGTCTATGGACAACGTCACAGGTAAACACAGGTAACTCTGTATTGTTAATTCACCTTCATATCCTGTTGATGCATTTTTTTAAATTTAAATCTCAAACATTGTAATGGCATTAAATCATGCGGAAACTTTTAACGAATGTAAAGAAGCCTCCTCCACCTGATTTTCACCTGTCAACACCCACTCAGGTGTGCTTGTAAATGCATTTCTGCACTGCGTAACCGGTCATATATAAAGTTTACGTACATCTCCTATGTTTATGTAATGGGACATTCCAACAAAGTTGTTTGACAAACTTTTGTAATGTCAAATATCATTTACAAACTCCATCAGACTACAAATGGCTGGACTTAACGTAACACTGGATCTGACTACCAACGTTAGTTGTGTCAACGGTACTGAAACCAGGGAGGGCGAGGTCCCCCCGTACGATGCGGAGGGAGCCCTCAAGTTTACGGTGGCCGTGGTTGTGGTCTATGGGGTGGCAGTAATGGGGGTGTTTATCATGGGCTACTTCGGCAGGAAACGACGGTACAACGCCGAGCTTGACCAACAAGCCAACAATTTTCTCAGGAACCTGGAGCAAGCAAGGACTAGAATTGAAAAGGAGAAACAGGTCGGAAAAGTGAGAAGTTTTATTCGGTCCTACGGACGGAGCGTGAGTACGGACGGGTCGTCGGACGTACGGACTAGTGTGGGGACTTCGTTGTTCATAGAAAGTGAACCGACCAGTGAGTCTTCTCTTGTGTCGAACTCTTCTAGATTACACATTCACTCACCGGAAGAATTAACGCCTCTAAAAGAGGGACCGGAAGAGGAAGAGGATGACAATGTGTTCATGACAGAGGAAGAGAGACGGCGGTACGGTGTGGATATGTACATGAACGTCAGGGAATCCGACATATGTTGATAACTAGAGCTTGATGCCTCACCCACCGCTTTGGACATCAAGTCCACGTTTCCGACGTACTGGCTAAAGTCGCTCTATTGCCAGAATCGGACCACGAGGGGTACACGTACCAAAGTTTGTACCACAGATCAAATATAATCGGATTTGTGTTGTTCAGATTGAAAAGTCAGTGTTGCTAAACGCAAAATAAGGCAAAGTGAAAGTAAAAGAGAAGTGAAAGATAAGGTAACTCGCCATAGTGGTCTCTTTCGCTGAGAATTAAAGAGGAGCTGTTCTGTGCATGATATACATGTACCTGCACGTAAAAGTGTACATGAACGTGTAAACGAGCTATTTATTTAGTTTTATTTATTTATCTAATGGTATACCATTACGCTGTTATGAAATCCATCCGACAATTCATAGATAAAAATTTTCATTTTTTATTTGTGTCTCTTTATCTTTTCAATCGTAAAAGATTCTTGGAACGGGCATGGATTGAGTTTCCAGTTCCAAAGTTTCTTGTTTGGTCCCTTCCGAATGAAGTCTGAATTTCAACATACTCAGTTTATTTACTTCAATTCTTGATATTTAATAGGTATGTGTATATAAGAGTCTGACATTTACAAAAAAAAGTTTACATTTTAATGGATTGTAAATTTTAATTTAAATCGAAGCGCAAATAAATTGAAGCTCGATTTAGAACCGTGCTTTAAATTGTTTGCCCTCAATATTTGTACTGAACGATACCGAGAGTAATATGGGATTTTAAGTGGGAATTTCTCTGCTTAATGTCAAAAAAATTAATCAAAAGTGCATAGAATCTGAATTATCAATAATATACCTTACCAATAAATTAATATGCATTTTATGAACCAACGAAAATGTTGAATCAAATTATTTATCAAAAACCTTTTGAATCTACTAGTAGCTATGGCTAGAAAAACATTTTTGGAGCATGTATTTGTACATTTGTAAATATTGTTTGTTTTGTACTTCAGGTACAATCGATAAGGTTTGACAAAATTATAACACAAACAATCCAAGGAGACAGAAGTTAGTATAAATTAATATTTATTGTATACTTTAAATCAGATTGTAGCTCTCATTCAACTCGAGAGAACAAGTGACGTAATTCAACTCTTATTCAATAAAATTATGCAATATGGAGATTCCATGGATGTAAAGATTCCCTCGGACAAATATAGAATCATTTTGTGTGCAGGAGTTCGGTATTTTACTTCACATGATTACTTGTGTTTCTTTGTTTATCCGTCCATCTTTATTCAATGCATTTTTTTTCGATGTTATTTTCCTCCTAAAACACTAACAAACAATTTTGATGATAAGTGTTATTTTATTACAGGTACACGTATATAAGTATATGTGTACAAGTTAATAAGAATGTGATCAAACCACAGAGATTAAACTAATGAATAATTTAAGCATATGCTTTCGTATACTTTTTTGTACATTAAAATGAATCACTCCATTTGACAGTTATTTATGAAGTAAAACACCAAGAGTAACGACGGTTTCTGTTGGGCTTCAATAAACCGGTATCGTGATTTTGTACAACTATTCCAGCTAATCTTTACGTTTAATAAATAGTCAAATGTTGGTCTTTAAACATTTGCACAAGTATGATTAAAAAAGCCCATGCATATTCGATGACTAATAGTCGTAATGAGCAATTGCCATCAAAATAGAATAATAATTTGTAGTCATCCAAACTCAAAATAGATAACTTGTTTTAGAAACGGGAGGACTTTAATCTAACCAGAATTTTTAAAGGTTGATAAAAAACCAAGCACCCTTCAGTTAAAAATTGCTGACTCCCATCATCGTTTTTTAACACTGTGACAGACAATACATGTTGCTGGGTCAGAACACGTCATTTATGTAATTTTGTAATGTAATGTAGTTTCTAGGAAATAAGATTATGTGTATTAATACCGGTATGCATACTAGCAATTGAGATAAACGATATTAAAAATATACTTGTTCAGAAGTATAAAATGATAAATTAGGGCACTACATACCTTAAAATTTATACCCACTTAAGATGCATTAAAAGAAATATTTGGTGTATTTTCAACAATAAAACAAATAAAATACCTTCTTATGTTACGATATAACATTCCTGCAAATAATACATTTTGCGAATTATACACCCCGTTTATTTATTTCCGACGCCTCCCAAAATGTGTCACGTGAGTCTATTTTCAGAACAAGTAACAAAAAAAAATTGCGAGAAAAGTATCAGACACAAGCCCCCCCCCCCCCCCCCCCCCGCTTATGCGCAATGATGTTGAAAAAGTCATGTCTCGAATGAATTTGACAAAAGGCGTTTATCGGAGCCCACACTCGGTGAAAATAAACATAATTCGTGTCTGCACTGAAATTTATATCAATTTGTAGCCCACATAGTGACTAAAGTTGTGTATACATTTAAACGATGGATAAGGATTTGCTACATGTGTACACCTTTAAAATCAAAAATCATCTTTAGATATTATTTTTAGATTTAAAAACAGCAAACCACTGTTCATTTTATGAGCAAAAAATGCCGGTAATTCAAAAGCATTGGTCTAGTGTGTTTGGTAGTCGAAAACTATGCTGTTCACTTTTAAAGTTTCTCATATTTTGTTTTTATGTGGTTATTATCCAAAATAATAATGTATATACATGTAGGATGTTTTTATTTATATATTACCAGTACATAAAATCCAATCGCAGCAATTGCTGAAAAAAAATACAGTGTAGTTATATCGTCTTCTTTAAACGTGTGTAGCATTGAATTGTTTAAAACAGGTATCAAAATCATTGTAGAAAAAGTAAGTAAGTCAAATAATAGTACATGTTATTAAAGATTTTTAAAAAGGTTGAATAAAATGGTTACATCTTACATGAAATTTACTGTGAGGTATTATAATGTTTTCATCTCATTATCCCATTTTATTGTATTGATGTATGGTTGACCGAAACATGCAAATACAGGACTGATGCACATTGAATCTGCAGTCATGATAGCTATCTCCTGATGTTGCAATTGCATGTTTATTTTATTAAATTGATTCTTTTGTGATCAGTTCAACATACCTGTGAGGAATCCATAGTGATGATCGCGTCTAATACTATGAATAGAAGCGGTGTTACAGTGGCCTTCATAGTCTTATCACAGCATCATCAACTCTCGTCTCCATAGCAACCAAACCTAACATCGGTAATATTACCAGTGTCAGTGCTCCGGTATCCTATAGTTTTTCAAAAAGGTTAAGTTTCTTGATAGAGTGTAATTCTGAGACAGAACAATTGGTTGTCAAAAAGGATTATGTCTTATTCTATACTAGTAATTTTGAAAGATACTTTTTGTTGACTTTTCGAATTTTTGTATTTTTAAGTATTCATGTTGTATATTTTATTTGATAAAATAAAATATATCTGAAAGGACACTTTTATTAACATCGATTTAAGAGGGCGCGATGGTCGTGGCCATTTTAAGACTCTATTGATCTGCTCTATATAAAAATAAAGGAAAATACCAAAATTTACAAAGTTAAAATTTACTAAATTTTTCTTTGGTTCATAATAGTTATAGGTAAACACTTCATATCTCAAAATGTTATGTGGATCTGATGGTTAATTTGTTGACCACCGGGCCTCCTTAAAGGAATGACTCAAGGGGTTGTGTAAATTTTTTACCAAGCAATGATAATAAAATAAAATTGCCGATGATAATAAATAGTTGGTCAAAATATTGACCAAAACCAGGGATTCAGTGTTCCTTAAATTTATTCTAAAAATATAGGAGAAGAAATCGGGATTTTTCTGGAGAAAAGAGACTAATGCATTCAAGAACGAATCATACTATCGTATCACAATATTTATTTTTGATTTAGATATGTAATACACATACATGTATTGACTGACTTTGTTTACTGACCCCCGAGACAGCAACTATTTCCCGAAGTTCATCCGAATAATCAGTATTATATATATTTATATGTGTTTTATATGTATAGGTGTTGTTGGTAAACGTTTTCGAGTTATCCTACTTTGAATGTGATGCGGATAAACGGTGTAACTATTTTTCGTGTTGAATTAATTGTATCCGTATGTATCTGGTATAGTGATTGCCTTTCGGTGAGAAATTTCCAAGTGATAATTAAATGGTGAAAGTTTTATTCTGAATAATTTTCTTCTAAACGACAGTAAAATAAACATTCTATTTAAGATATTTACACGTACACAATAGTAGAAAATTATAGTTTTGCATGGTATGGCAAACTTTGTGAAAATCATTTCTTGATATACATGACGGAAAAAAGAAGATAACAGTGTTAACTCGTAAAATTTATGCATTTTTGTACCCATAAGGATAGGTGAAAATGTGAAATGAAAGTCGCATTGATAGAGGACTTAGGTTGTTTGGTAACATGGAGTCGTCTTTCTTTTCATTCATAGAACATGTAAAAACTGAAATTGAATTTATCGAAAGAACGTGGGGGAGTAAGCCAAGGCATAAAATCACTTAAGTCCATTTGAAAAAACCCACAATTTTTTTTCTTACAAATATCTCTTTTGTTACATTTATTAAACATATGTAATCATTTACATTCAGTATTGCCAAAACCTTCAAAAATTGACTTAAAATTTAAGGCATCAAAATATGTATATGCTAAATGAGCAACAAAATGCTAATGAAATCAGATGTTCAACCTATAGTTTTTTATAGAGTTGGTCATCATACCATTTTTTTAAAAGAATGTATACTGATAAAACATGTATACTGATAAAACATGTAAATGTCTATCTTTTTTCAATTTTCCAAAAATTGGTACCAAGACCCACTTTATGGTAAAAAGCAAGTTGTTTTCTTCCTTCAATTTTCAAGATGATCATCAAAAACATATCTTTATAAACATATACCACCTACAAAACATTTATGAGTACACGAATTGAGTAATACGTGTAAACGCCATATTTTTGGTAAAGTACACATAACACCAAGGGGTATGGATGGACATGGAAGTCTATATTTACCCCTTACAGCGTATAACAACTTTATTATGTGAGCCTTAATGCGTTTATTTTCATTTTTCAGGCAATTAGTACTGATGTTAATAACCGTGTCATGCTAATTGCTTGTTAGCGTTTATCTGTTGACTACTTTTTTTTACCGTAGGGAAATCGCTACTTGGAAATCTAAACTCAATAATAGGGACAAAACACTGAATATCATAGGCCTTCTCTGGAACTTGTGATCAAAAAGAAGTTGAAATAGATTTCTTTTTCTTTTTTAACCTGTCATATATCATTTTAACAAAAGTATATATCTACATTTATGTGTGTTTTGTCTCCTTGCAAATATCCCCAACTTTGAGTCAAAATCTCGAAATTTATGAATTGAAGTAAAATGATATAATACAATCAAAATAATTAGTTTCATAAACTTAAATGTCAAAATTCCCAAATTTCTTATTATGGAATTACGAAATGTGATAATATAATATAATGTATAATTACTTTCCATTTGAATGGGTTCATGTCAAGCATTCCTCAAATACGTAAGTGGACGGACATTTTTGTATAACGTTATGTATTGTTTTACAATGACAGGCAAAACTAAATTTTATCCTAATACCTGCAAAAGTCCATTGAAGATATTCATAATTTGAATGCAGGCACTAAAGTAATCAAATTTGTTACAAATTTAAAATTGAATGCAAATGCTCCTAAATTGTCCGATGATGTTGCAGAGAATACGGGCACCTGCAAACCGGCCATATTTGTTCGTCACTGTGTGCAAACCTCCGTCTGGTGCCAAATCGAGCCTGCTTTGACCCGCGTCCTGACGCTAATCTTAAAACCATTTCTATTAATTCTTTCATCGAAATTTCAAACAAAAAATTATTTATATTTAATCAAAAATACCTTGAATGTATTGATGTAATTTAGCGATACATGTATGTGCTGGCGTCCGGTAACGAGCATTCAGGAAAAATGCTTAATTTCATATACATTATTCCTGTCAACATCACGGTCGGTCCACAATTAATTCCACATATTACAAAACACTTGTAAAAAATGATAAGCAATAAAAATAGAAAGAATGCTTCGTTTACAAGTCACCTTAAAACTATTTGGAGGCACAGACGTCCGATTTAGATAGACATAGTCAATTTACTTTTTTTCAGAAGACAATTGTTACATGTCACATGCAAACAATATGACCATTTGGTAAAGTCAAAAATGAAAAATTAAGAGTATCAAAAAGCAAAATAAATCACCCTTTAATCATTATTATTGTAAAATACAATGTTATTTCAGGATGTTTTATATTATTTCAAGAATTTTGGAATAGTGTACGCATTGTGTAAAGAGTTGTGTATTTCTTATCCTCGGTTATCAGCTATCTAAAAAGTAAGTATTTATAAGATACAAGACTAGTACTGAATAGCAACTATTTGTTCTAGCTTTCAGTTTAACTAACGAGTCTAAATTTCTTTGACAGTTTTACCCCTTTTGTTGACTTGACGGATTTCTACATTGTCATTGGGGTTTTTTATTTATTTTATTTCATTTTGTTAATAATTAAAATCTGTCTTATGCTTCAACCTAGTTTATAAATTTGGAATCATTCTTCAAAATCTTTTTTTTCCCTTTTCGTTGGGCACACGACTTTGATAATAATTTCAATACCACCGAGGGAAAGATTATGCAGGTGTATAGATTTAAAAAAAATCCACCACACAATTAAATCATGCAAATTACAACAAAATTCAATTAATTTCCATTGAAATATACATATAGTTAAACATCTGAAGTCACACATACAACTTTGAGTTGTATAATGCACTCAGTACCTCAATTGGAATTATATGAAACATCAAAGCATTCACGGAATAAAAATACTTTTTGCAAAGTTAAAAAATCACGAGCACTTGACTGTAATTAAAATGATTTAAATTGTATTTGCAATTGCTGGCTTTGTCGGGGGAAGAAACTTTTACTATATGCATGCAATCGTCTTCCCCGTGGCTAACACGCAATACTATTTTGAATTTTATTTTTAAAAATGATTGCATTTTAATTTCTCTTGATCTCATAGATTGGAATAATATTACTGGATGGCGTACAATGAATGACCAAATCAAAGAATACAAAGACATGCACGTGTGTGAGAATACCAGTTCTATCTAAATAGATAATACTGGCACCCAGTGTTCTGTGTATTCAAACGTTCGTAGAAGGTTTTAATTCCATTATGAACCATCATGATTCTTACTGTATTGTTTAGCTCGGTCTGAACAGGAACTATATAAGATTGATCTCTGAAGTATCAAACATGAGATATAACTTTTTGACAGTCAAAAATGAGCTACAGATGTATAATTTATTGCCTGTAGAATTATGTCAGGTATTCTTTATCTCACACACAGTTCCTTTCCTTTCGTTTTGACACTTTCTTCCTCTTTTGTTTACTGCGTCTAATTGATCCCCTCTTTTCTATAACTACCAAAAAAATTACCTAAAAACATAAACCCAAACATGATTACTGTCAAAAATCCCCCGCCAACATCTCTATGGAAACTCCATCAATAGATGCCCTGTCTGATGGTGCAAGAATCGAAGAACTAATGAAGCGTGTCCAGGAAGGAACTCCGTGCGGCCACTTTGTCATACATCAGTGTTAATCAGCCGTGCACCTCCCTACAACCCAGCGACAAGTGATCACATTGTACCGTAGTATACAATGTGGTCGAAACAGGCAATATCAATCTGCATCACGGGAACCTAATTTAATAAATATCAATTGTAAAACACCTAAATTAAGATTTTAAAGAAGTTTCCCAATATGTATCCATTTTTAACAAAAAGGTGATTTTATGGAGAATGGTGAGTTTTAATAATACTGTCCTTTACTTATTTTTAATGTAAAGTGCGCATGACAATTAATATTCATTTTTAAAATAGTTTTAAACTTTGGATTGAAAATTAGTAAACAATAATATATAAAAGAAAATTTGAAAGGGGTTTCCGTAAAACTGGTATGTTAAAAATAAGTATAAGTGTCATGCGGAATATTGATGGAATGAACGGTATGGCCGACTTACAAGAGAATTTTAATAGTTGTATTTTAATCAATGTGTTTGGCTAAAAATATTGGAAAATGATAACTTTATTAGTGTATCACTTCATTTCTCCGAATGGTATATTAAAATGACATATCACCTTTCCCATTGTTTCACATAAATCAAATCACCTGATAATTGCAATTTCAATGTATGATTGACACAGTTTGATCGGGGACTTGATCTCGATTGTAGTTTATTGGGTCGAACAATAACAGAACGTGAAGTTATTTAATCTTCCGTATATACATGTACTATTGCGTGCTTCAAATGAAGAGAAAACGTTCCAAAAATGTTCTTTAAAATATATATTGTCAGTCGCTACAGCCAAGCTCTAATTTTACGGCATACTTTCATACTTTACCTGCTAAAATCCACACCTGGCGGACAGGTAGCGTGATTGGCGATATGTAAAAACAGGACATTAATTATCTACGTTGGACATTTAATCAGAAATTGGCCGTCTAGACGATCGTATGTAACCCCCGGACTCTCAGACCGGGGAACAAGCTCATTACTTCAGATTACTACTCGAGTCTCCGAGATCGGACCGAAGGCTGGACGCTGGTATTCAGTCGGGTTCATGTTTATCAAAAGAGGGCACATTATCCAGCTAGGAGGCTTTTGAAATATTTCATCCAAGTGGTCTCAATAACCTGCCTTTTGTAAAATTTATTTCATAACTGTATTGCTTAATGTTCTCAAATTCCATTAGATGAATAGCATTTGGAATAGATATGGTTCTCTTTAGAGGTTGTACCAATAAAACAACAACAATATTATTGATTAAAGTGCAAGACTATCAGATGGTTATCTGCAACAAAGAAACAAGTCTTCAATGGATTCCTGTATTTACTTAATCTCTAAATTTATACTTCGGCATGCATTTTTTCAATTCCTTCTTCATTATGGCGGTAACATTCATTTTTTTAAACTGTGTAAGATGAATAAGAAGTCCCGCCAGTGCTTCCGACAAATTTTACACATCAATGTTAATGATACATTGCTTTCAACCAAAAATTTGCCACGATTAGTTTTCTTTAGAAAAGAATTAGGACTGATGTAACGCAAAAAGATCACACCCTGCTTTCTTTTCATAAAAGTAAACAAAGGTTTGATCATTATCTCTGGGTTTCGGTTTTGTCACAAATCTGGGTCTGCCTGTGGCTTCAGTTGTGGGTACAAATATTAATAACCTTCCTTGCCTGCTTCAGATACGGGCTAGTGACCCTTTGTCTCCTACATTAGTAATACTGGGTGCATTTGAATTTCTTGGCTACCATCGGAAATATCCTTCCCTTATTCCGCCTTACTGTCGCGCTCCAACCCAGTGTGTTCAACAGATTCAAGTGCTCCCGAATTAAATTAGAAATTTAATATTTGACTATTGTTTTAATTTATTGTTAGCTCAGACTCAGAGGCGAAGAGAGACAGGTCTGTTGCAATAGCTAGTATCGTTAAATAAATAGTTTTAATATCTGCGAAGAGTTAAGTTTCATAACTGGAGACAAAGTAGTTACTCTGGTGCCAAATCATTAGTAAACATTCCGGTATCATATTCAAAATCAATTTGTTTACATTGATCCATTTTAATTCTAGATGCAAACATTAATCTATAAAATGATACTATATTAGAATAACCTAATTAGAGAAAGAAAAACTAAATATATCAACAGAAAAAAGGAAAAGTTAATATTATTGTCGAGAAAAATCACTATCACCAAAAATTTGACAAAATATTAATTACTTGACAATAAATAATTGTTTATTTTTACTGTGAATTTAACTATTAATTTAAAAAAAAATGATTCCTAAAATACCTATGTTTATTGATAGAAAGTAGATCACAAAAGTTGGCCAACCAGGAATTAGGATGTGATCACGTGACACCTGTGGGCTTTACAGGTAAGTATATATGAAATGTGTATTTCATGTTTAAAGCATATAAAGCATTAACCTCCTACAGGTATAGCGTGTAGCGGGACAGTAGAGAAGCGACTTACAAGGGATTTTAATTACTCTAGTTCATTACCTGAGATTTCTAAACGCCGTGAACAGCGTACAACAGTGAATAGCAATGGAGAGCAAGAACAGCCTATCTGTGCCAGACGATCATTACTCGGCAGCAATTGACTTTTCCAATGCATGCAGGGAGTTCTATATCAATCGAGTGCGAGCGACAGAGAGTTTCAAGGAACAAATGAAAGAGGAAGAAAAATCTAAAGAACAAAAACCACTGCAAAGAAAGCGATCATCCATTGATATTGCAATGGAAACCTTGAGAAAAGAAATGGTAAGTGCTTGTCGATTTTGTGCATATTTAGCGTTTTTTTTTTAGTCCAAGAAACGTTAATTTTTGGTTAAAAAGCTACAATTAGTGACAAAATGCATTGAAACTGGATCGCTTGCAACAACAACTAAAATGGGTAAAAAGATATGGTTATGTTCCCTGTACGGGTGAAATTTCTCCAGCAGTGGTAATGAGATGGCACTTTTTCAGACCATGTGCTTTGAAACACCATGCTGCTCGCGATGATATAGGTATTTCGTTTAACAAAACATTTCGCCTGGTCTAGTACACACGAATAAAAGGACCATTTGTCAGACATACTCAGGATGGGAGATAGTGTAGAATTTCTAAACATTAGCACAAATAAAAAGATAATAAACAAATTTTACCTTTTAAAAGCTGAGTAATGGACTACATTAAAAAGTACATTTAAAAACTTTCTTCGCCATCTGAGCTTTGTTTGTACTGATAATGAATCGGTGAAATTCAAGTTCTTATATGAGTGCGATGTTAGATTAAAATCTACAAAATTAACATTAAAGATAAATATAGTCTGTGTTAATTGTAATAGTTTAATGTCTCCCAGAAATATGAATTACGATGTTTTAAACTAAAAAATGATGAAAAAGCAGATTATTAAATTTATTTCTTTATCTGTGCAGGCTTCCTTAATGGACCAAGACTTGTGCTTGATGAAGCAGCTGCTGACCCTGAATGAAACAATTGAAGACATCAAAACAAGGCGCTGGTACAGCGACAGCCAAAACTCGCTGAAGGCTAGCTCGGTAAACCTCGGGGGCAGTGAGGATTCGCTCTCAGAAACAGACATGTACGCCCCAGACGAGGGGGTGCTGGACATAAAAGAACCAACCTTCCGTGTACCCCAAATCCGCATCGAATCAGTAGAATCTGTGAAATCTAACTTATCGGACAAAAGTGTGCAAAATTCAAAATTCGTTGACACTCATATGATGGTGAATGGAAAATCTGTGCACGTCGTCCATGGCGTGCAGAGTTCTGTGGATTCTGGATACGGAGATTGTGACTCTATGTACCAGAAAGACATTGAAGTAACCCTCTAATTGTACACTGTGTGATTAGGCCCTAGCTGTCCGACCCAGACACATTATAACCACTGTTATGTCACGAACTCATAATCCATATGACAGTCGTTAATCCCTCGGCTCATAGTATTCCAGTTCACAAGCGCACCGACTCAGCCCTTTTCAGTATTATGTAAGTACTCTAACAGACCATTAATCGTTGTCTAGCTTAAATCTGGATTAGTAAAAGCTCATGGCAAATATGATAAATGTAATATATAAATATACATTACATATAAAAAGTTTAAACATACCGAATGATAATCTTAATATTTTGCCTTGATATTTTTCAGATTCTAAAATGGAAGTATGCGGTCACCTTGTCGGCTATTTGGATTAGGATTTGAGAACAAGTGCAGCAGTGAAATAAAAAAAAAACTTGTCCGTTGTGAACTGAGAATATCTAAGCTATGAGTGATTCATCAATATTCATGATGTCTGAACAGTATTACTTATTCTAGTCAATTTCTCATTCATGCCAAAAATGAATTCTTAATAAACCACGTAACAATATGACGCGCTGTTGTTTACTCTTTTGTTTCATTAACAATTGGACGAGAAATGGCTTACAAGGACATGCATTTGAAAATATAACTAGAGTTCACTAATTAATATATGTGTAATAAGGGAAATGTGGCGAAGTATATACTTCAACAGCTGCACGATCCCTTCCATTTTTATGGCAATTTTGCTCCTCAGAATTTTAAATGAGTGCAAAGGTCCTAAGGAAAGGTGCTCTAATAAAAAACAGTTTAAAGTTTGAAATGTCTTTTAATTTTGAGAAGGACGACGCTTTCTTAAATCCTTAGATGTGTTTTTAACCTGTACTCGAGCTCTGAAAATATTGACAAAATTCTATTTAATGTATTTGATTAGATTCCATTACTCTTCCGAAAACAATGTAAAATAGAGAACTTCAGGTTACCCCATGCTAGGTTTGACACGATTTGAATGAGTGACATGTATCTAAATAATTAAAACAAAATTAAATTTTCACTCCGTATGGGGCCGCTTAAAACCTTCCATGCAATAGTTGAGATAGTCTTCTCTCATTTTACAAAAGGTTGAGTGATGCAAGTTACTTCTTGAGTGTATCTAGCACTATTTTGACAAACCACATGCTTTAACAAGTTTTTTGTGGTTTTTTATTTTTGGTCAAATTCTTGCACTTCATATATCTTCGAGGAGAGCACATGCGCCTAGTCAGAAAGATGTATCTGGCAAAATATATCGAGAAACAAAGGAGCTTTCACTCAAATATCATAAAAATGAGTAATTACATAAAATGATTGCAAAGGAACATGATAATCATAAACAATGGTATACGTGGATTTTGATAAAGTATGTGTTGGGATTTTTATCGAATGTGTGTCTTAATGAGTACATTTGAAAGACCATTCATAGTTGCACCAGATTGCCAAACTTAGAAAATTAAAAACTCATAGTCTTAGGCAGACAGACGGACAAAAATAATATAATTCCCACTATTTTAAGAGGGTTGAATGGCCGTGGCCATGTTTAGGCTGTATTGATCTCCTTTAAAAGAAGAGCTCTATAAAACAAAATATAGGAAAATGACCTAATTATAATTTAAAATGGAAAAATTAATGTATTTTTTCTTTACTAAATAATTATTTATAGCTAAACAAATCATAACTGAAAATTTTAGATAGATCTGATGATTAATTTGTTGACCACCCAGCCTCCTTAAATCTTCAAGGGGCGTTAAAATCATGCTTTGTGAGAGAAAATTATTTAATGGCTTTTAAAAGCATAACTTGGTATATGTTTAAGAAGAAGGATTGTAATTTCTTGCTTTGTTGGAATAACTTGAACAAATGGTTTTCTAGAATAATAGATTGCAAACACTGCTAATATGTACTAGCCGCTCAAAGTAGGCGCAGGCCGGGATATTACTACTATTTAATTATTCTCGCTTTGATTGAGTAACTTGACCAGATATTTTACAGCGGATTACGCATAGTAGGTGCAGGGGGTAAAACTAATGAATTGTAAACTTGGAATGATGTTTTTAAGCGGTTTATTATATTTCCGATTCTATCGTTATTCTCGTTATGTTGCGGTTTTTAGGGATTGTAAAGGTAGCGTGTTAGGAATGTCCCCGAAAAGTGAAATTAAAAGTTTCATAAATGCCATTATTGATCAATAAGGGTAGGTTTTACACCAAGTACATGTAAATACTGTACAGTACCGGGAATACTAATCGGACACAAACATAAAATCATAAATTTACTGTCAACAACCACTTGAAGGGCTGAAGCGGTCATATTCTCTTCATCTTGTCGGGGCGCTTACGTTCGAACATTTGAGGGGCCTCATTAACATTCTGTACCAGTGGTCCAGAGAGCTACATGTATGGATTGAGGGCACTGAGATGAATTACTCAATAATTCTCCTCGACAAGCTCACGGTTAACCGAGCGTGAACTATTCTTACACAAGTTGCACACCTTTTTATGAGGTTCTGGAATATTATGCATAATTTCTAAACCAGGTCACGCATTTCATTATACCTCCAAAGCTTTCTTTCTTCCACAGAAAAGTAAAATGGAATACTTGTTTTACGATTGTTAACAAAACCACGAATTAAAAGCTTTCTTTTAAGAGTCTTGTTTCTTTCCAAACACTTGATAAAAGATATCTGTCTTATGGAAAACAGTAGAAGTAAACTGATTTTTTAATACAGAATATGTATTATATTTTACCTTATAAAATTCTTAATGTTGAAAAATCTTTCACAGATTAATCTCATCTACTTTTATCAATGTTCGACGGAGGAACTATTTACTTGTCTAACGGTAAGTTAAATACGTTTATGCCACTACAGAGCATGCATAAATATATCAATATTTTGATATTTTATACACCTGTTTTATAACATGCAAAATAGTGTCATATTCTTTTAATCTCATCTCTGTAGGTTTTCAAAATATTTTAAGGAGGCTGGATGGTCAACAAATTAACCATCAGATCTGCCTTTCATTTTTTTAAAATGATGTTTTAAGCTATAAACTTTTATTTTGTAAAGAAAAATTCCATATATATATATATATATATATATATATATATATATATATATATATATATATATATATATATATATATATATATATATATATATATATATATATATAAACTTTACAACTTGAATAATTTCCAATATATATCTATATAGAACTCTTCTTCTTAAGGAGATCAATATAGAGTATAAATTGCCACAGCCATCGAGCCCTCTTAATTTGCAAGTGTGTGTTAAGTGTCATTGAATTCGGGTTCAATATTGTCCTCCAAACATTAATAATTCAGCAAGAGGATGTCAAAGCACAACATATCGTATTAGTCAGTATCTTTAAACATTATGATTAATAATTGGCACCATTAACAACTAAATCTGGCCCTGGGGTATGGATTATGTCCCTCGGGGATAGAGAGTTTACCGGATTAACACAAGCCGCCCTGCTCTCACGACAGCTTTGGAATCCGGGGACATATGTCGCTAATTATCGTATATTAATTGCCCTCTTGTTGTGACTAGAGGGGATAATTTTGTGTGTAGTTTATCTTTAATTACTATAATTAAAAATGACAAGCAAAACTAATCGATTGCAAAATGGAATATAAAATAACTTATTTTTTGAAAAGCAAATCTATGTTTCTACAGGTTACTCAAACAAAGCACAACAAATATTTCTTTTCGCTAAGTCATTCCAAAACAAGACAAATGCAGAGATAAAATATGTCATAAATTACATAATGCATTGCAATGCATATACATGCTCACACATTAAAATGTTTGTTGTGCTTGTTTTAAATGTTTGCTTTTCCAGTTTCGTCCAGATCAGAGGGACCTTGAAAGGATATCCTTTTTCTTCTGCACTTTAAAAATTTCGTTTTTTTTTTAAAATAGTTTCAAATGTATTCATTGTGTAGCTCCAAACATATCATTTTTCTGAAATAAAGTAAATCAAAACATCGCATGCATAAACAAATAGGACCGCTCTTTGTATCACTGGAACCCTAGCGCTGACTCAAATTCGTCCTCCCCCGGATGGAGAGCACACCTGGGCCGGAAGTAGCAAATTTTATATTTCATATTGTCATGCAATTTATGCATTATCACCCTAACGTAGGGTGTATTCAGGAAATGATCACCAATTGACAGAACCAAATTGAAACTTCTCCAGTGACTAACTTTAAGATAAAATACACTAACATGCTAATTTGTTGGTGGCACTTGGTGAACAGTTTCGTAAAAGGTCAAGGCACTTTAGTGATGAATCTGGTGCATCGAAGAACCAGCAGGCGTAAAAAGAAACTGCACAAAACTAGTTATCTGACGTCATTCAGTGTCGTTATTATATGCAGTCTTCTTAAAACAACAGTTGTTGAAGCTATGATTTAATTTTGTTTTTTCTTTCGATTGCCAAATGAATTAATTTGCCTTCAACATTTAAACGACATCCATAAATGGAAATCGAGGTACATGAAGTTCAATTTGCATAAACAGATGTGAACAAATAAGGGAATAAAATAATCCATCAAAAACCGACTGACAGGTCACAAATGATAATGATCAAAAAGACGTCAAGATTTCAAAGGACCGAGACTTATTTACATACAACTTTACTTACAATTACATTAATTCGTAGTTATTAAATAAGCAATACATTGATTCGATGTTATTACTGATGACCCTATTGCCCAATGAAGCAGTCCTGTCTTTATTCTGCTGAGGCCGCCGATGGAACCTGTGTCAAATCATTTGACGTTCGACCTTTATTTAATGACAACGCCTTACAAAAAATCAAGATTATGCAAACATTATTCATCTTAAAGTCATTAAGGTTTCTCTTGCGTTTCAGTAAACAGCGATATGGAATAACAGGACTTGCAGTAAACATGTACATGTATATTTTTTAACAAGATAAATTCCAGCTGAGACCGATGCTTAGGCTTACGTTGCAAACTGTATACTTGAACATACTATATTTAAAATTTCCTGACCTTTTGTAAATAATTCATTGAAGATTTGCAAAATAGGTATGTTACTGAAATAACGAATGGCTCTGGACATGATATGACAGTGTCGTTTTCGTTTAGAAATGGTCCCAGCTGGAGCAGTGAACATGCGTGACAGGTGCCCGGATAATGGTGCTAGCGGTCTCTATGTACTATTGCATGATACCTAGATATCAGAGAGCACTACCACCATCAAACCCAGGTGTTTGTGAAGACACGGAATGTTTTTGTGATGACAACGACAGGTTATCTCAAGGTGTAAGCCTGATCACTTTCTCCGAGAAAGTTTGAATACTTAAAAAACTATAAAGGTTAACAAAAAGTTGCACATGCCTATCATTAAGGTGCGCAGACTATGGGCGGCCATTGAAATGGTTATCGTGCAGCCTCATGATGACACCTGGCGCGGAGGGAATCCCCGATACTCTGTTTCACACCGTTCAAAACGGCTAATACTTTTCGGCACGAGATGTCAATTTTTTTTAAAGCAAATAAAACATAAACTTTAACACCATTAAATTGTTTGATAGGATAAAAATTCATTGTTCGCAACAACCGTTCGATTTCAAGATCTCACTGATGCACTTAAGTTTTTGCATAAGCAAGCTATGTTGGTCGAGAAAATTCTATTCATATCATTACATGGTCATATATACCTGACAAATTGATAAATATTAATTTGTTTAAGCTTCTCGTGTCCATATATTAAGTTTAAATTTGTACCGAAGCAATGAATAAGATCAGAAGTTAAACTTGTTTGTGTTGCTTACCTAATCAATTTGTGCTAAAAAAAAATTGCAAGAAAAAAAATAATTATTTCACACCGACATTTGTTGTGAGTTCAAATATCAAACACTTTCTTTGAACACTTGATTACATTTATTGCATGTCTTAAACAAATTAATCATATTAAAGCATTGAATAGAAAATTATAATAACGTAAAATATGAATGGTGAATACAAATGAAAATTGGGCCATTAAAGAAAAAGATCTTCGCATAATAGATTTTTTTTTACAATATACTCAGTATTTCACGAAAACAGAATAACATAAACTTAAAGTTCGTGTTTTTTAAAAGCGTTCTACACAAACGATTTATTATTTATTAAATCACTTTGGTAAAATTAAAAATGCAAATTTGAATTTAGTGTAAAATGACCTCAGACGCTCGGCATTTATTGTCTTCATAAATATACAATGTCGTATACAATGTACCACTGACAAAGGAGTGCTTACACACGAAGAAATTGGTTCTCTGGGTCAGGAGTGCACCAGCGAGAAGTCTTTGCCCCCCCCCCCCTCTTATAAGAAGTGAAAATATTTGAAGTACCCACAAGGAAGTTTATTTTGCCCCGGATCACATGGAATCCCTTTTCTCGTATCAAAATCTGCTGATCATTTGAGCATTCTTCATCATTTTCATGTGCTTAAGCAAATATCGTCAAATTGCTGATATCAGTTGCGCAAATATTTGTGGCTTTGTTTTTAAAGGGATAGACAAACAACATGGCAGATTTCAATGAAGCTTTCGCCCTCAGATATACTGTACCAAACGATGTCAGAAATGGGCGCATTTAAAGTCTTTATGTTAATTCATTAAGTGTTATTTTGACCGTAAGGAATAGATTTTTACTAAAATGATAAACATAGGTCGAATATTCAACTTGTCACCTAATAAGTATTCCAACTGTACAGTGTTATTGCGTATACGTACATTTAAGCTTGTGGGAGTATGTAGGATCAAGAGCTTCGTTAAAATCAGTTACGTATGTTTACTGGGCTTGACATAATAAATTGAAAAATGCAGTAATTTACCTTATACGACAAACGTCACGCGAGAAAAATAAATGTTTTCGTGATCAGTGCGAGATCTGATCATGATGAAGGTACCAGCTACCAAAACTGTTAAAACTTTCATTCATAAAAAAACAAGTATGTCTATGGCAAAAGTGGGATCGGTACTAAGGATTTCAACAATTGTAATAAATGTTATATTTATTAAAAGTAACGTGAGCTGTTATATTTGGAATTTTATTTTGCCCCAAAAAGTTCGCTAAATATATCTGCATACAAGTTATCAGCCTTTATGATAAATAAGACTGATGTAAACAAGTTTACTTTTTTTATTAGAAGAAATATTTTTCTAAACATGTATATTATTTGATTTCAACATATTTTATTATGCAAATACATGTATATATTTACATAAATGGATTAAGCAGCAGGCAATGCCTATGTAAGCCTTTTACATAAACATGTATATACAGCAAAGCAATTTATACAGGACAACAATAATGTAGTTTTCCTTCAATCAGTGCCTCTCAAGATTTTCCAACAAATCTTTGACTAACAAATGTTTATAAACCATACTCATTTTCCTCTAAGTAGTAAATAACGATTTCACAACAAAAATATATCTTTTTTCAAGCAACATAAAAAAATGCAGCTCATATGTTGCTTGAAAATCAACACATCTTTGACATTGTTTTTAAGATGTAAATTACACCAAAATGTGATCATTAGGTTGTCAATGTTGTCGGAATAACTCTATATTTTTTTGCTGACGTTAGAAAATTTATCTGGTTGAAGCCCTGCTCGGGGAGTGTACGTGTTCAAAAACGGACGCTTTGGAATGTCTTCATACTTAAAGGATGAGTTGGAAGAAAAATGATTTCAACAACCTATTAAAACAAGGCTTTGAGAGAATTTACTAGCCTTCCTTGTAACACTTTACACCGACAATGTATCTGGTCATCAAGCACGCACCTGGCTTCAAAGGACTATTATATAAGTATACAGGAATGATTCAAAATTATAACACCTGAAATGATAATTGGTGTTATTTATCTAAATTCCTCGGCATTCCCATATTTCTTAAACAACCAGTCTTTTTTACACTACTAGACTATTAACCTCCATAAAGAAAAATTTTGCCGGCGCAACCTGACATTTCTTAACCATTTTGGTGTTATCTGATACATTGATCTAAGGTCTCGTTAATCTTGATGATAATCTTAAGCTTTTAAAAACGCTCTTGTGACACCGATTTGTACATCAGACACCAAAACAATGAATGCAAAGACAGGCGATAACGGATTGCCGATTGGCGACAAAGGTCCCCCGAACCCCCACAGGATAGATTTAATTTTGTTACTCACTAATCCAAAGAACCTCCATTGTTTAGAATGTGTATTTGGCAGACATTTGAAATATTTACTACAGGTTTAATGCATTTTTAATGAGTATCTCGCCAAACGAAAATGCATGCGCCCTTTGCAAAAAGATCTTGTCAATTTAATTGCGTTCTCTGAGGAGAGAAGTTGCACTTTTTCTGTTCGAGAACAACGGGTTTTTTTCTTTGTGAATACTGCTTGTATTAAAGGAAATATGCCTTTAAGTTGACAACGAAACATGCATTATAGGAATGTAATCTGAGCAGTAATCAAAACTTAATCCGAGAAGGACTCGTTCTGATCTGGACAGATAGGACCAGTTACCTACACACACCTTGTGTTTGATAGCAGTCCGACTCACCTGTCAGACTCACAGGTACATATACAGGTATATATACCCGCCATAAATCAGCCAAATTCTCCATGTGTGTTTCTCTGATAAAATTCCTTGCATGGCACATAAGGACAAAGGTGCATGTACTTTTCCTGAGAGGTATTGCAAATCAATAAACTATTCAAAATTTGTAATTAGAAATAATAGTTTAAATTACAAGTTAAATACTGGCTGCAAATCTTTATAAATTGTCGTATAAAAAGAACTAGAATGAAAAAAAGTTAAAGATTAAAGTCTTAAAAATTCCCAGTGTTATAAAAAAACAGAAATAGAAAACAAGTCTTGTCATCAATAATACAAAACATATTAAACATATTTTAGATGGGGAAAAGGAATTAATGACACGAAAAAATGTAGAGTGGCGGGTCATAGAAAGAAAGAAGCGTGTTGCTTTCAAGAGGATTAGATGTGAAATATGGCACAGGGAACGACACTCGGTATTCTGTGCAGACCCCCACGTAAAGACATCACACGCCGACAGGATTGTCTACATTTCAATTACTGAAATTTATTTCTATTGAAGTGGATAAAATCACAAAAATTTGAAAATGACGAAGCAGAATTTAAGCCGGCATGTTATAAAGGCTACATTGGAAAGGGGGTCAACGAAATGTTTAATGAAATAGACTACAGCAGGACTAAATTTATATTATAGTTGTTTAACAGTAATGCACCTGACTATCATTAAATTATACTTATGATATGTTAATTTTCATATCAAAATAAACTTTATACACCCTTTTTAGTCTAAAAGAAGAAACTGCCAAATATGTTTGGACTATAGAAATAATGTGCAATTACTGGTCGTTAAAAGGTAAAAGAAGTCGCCACACTCTGTCTTCAAATGATAGCTAACTGATGCGTCTATTATAATATAGTAGACGAATGATGACGGTAAACTCTTTAAATGCGGAATCTGTTCTGCTTGAATGATATATATTCTTATGAGAGCCGTAATGATTAGAATTAATGTGAATTAAAAATGATTTTTTATCTAAACTTTGGAGACAATTTCATTTAAAGTGGCACGGTGAATCAAAATAGATGTTTTACTTTTTGATTATGACGGAAATAAGGAGAGCTACTCGAAATTTCATCATACGGAAGGTTTCACGCATCATTAGTCATCACCTATCAATTTACAAGTCAATCAAACTCATCCGGAAATTGCACATGTAAACAAACCGAGTTGTTTTGGACATTGGTTTAGTGTCACGTGATTGCGAGTTCTGTCTAAAAAAAGTTACAGTGAGATTGCATATTGACACACTGAAAAAAGAAATTGAATTTGAAGCTATTCGATGTCTGTGGTAAGAAATATACATTAATAGAGAATGCCTCTTAATAAATACATGTATATAGTTCTTGAAGACATCATGTTTCAATGAGAGGCTTCTGGCTCATGATGTATCCAACGCTGCAGTATTTACATTCCCCTGCGCTTGCGTGGCTATGAAGCGGAAGGAAAACTCAAAAGTTTGGTGTTGGCCCAACGCTTAAGTCTTTTTTCTCTCTTTTTAATTTGATTTATTTACTTTTAAACATCGTAATTTTTTCAAAAGTTCATCTTTTCATATAATTTATAAAATAGGTGGAAATCGTGTAAAAATTCGATATTTGCTAAATTATGGGTTTGTGCGTCACCATGTCCCTTTAAAGAGAATCCAGTATATCCTCATCAGCGTTTAATAAATAAGTTGAATTCTTCTCTAAATAATACTGGCAAAAGTAGTACTTATTTTGAGAAAATAACGCTCATTACATTGCACGTTTTTCGATATATCAGCTTCATGCGCGGATCTAGAGGGGGGGGGGGTCGGGGGGGGGGGTCCCGACCCCCCCTGGAAAATGAAAATTTATTAAATTTACATAGTAAAATTATCGAAAATATGCCTCGGACCCCCCCCCCCCGGCAAACACAATTATCCTTCGGACCCCCCCCCCCCCCCCTGGAAAAATGTTCTGGATCCGCGCATGAGCTTCAAAGAAGACAAGTAGGCCAACAATGTTTAGTAAGTCAAAACTGTGAACAGTTTCTATAGTATTCTTCACGTGATTCTCGCGGCATATTAAATTTCGTGAAGTTCACATTTCATTTGACGTCATACCTCACTCAATAGCACCGATGCAGAACGGACACTCAGTGACTGTCCTAAGAATTAATATCAGGGTCAGTGATGCCGAGGTCACGGTCTATTTAAAAATATAATTCATTTTAACACTTTCAAAATTTGAAATGAATTCTAATTAATGGTAAATATCTTGAGTTTGTGAAACAATGAATTTCAGTGTAACAACTGCCCTTAGTCGAACAATGCGATGCTTTCTGTGTTGGTTCATTGCGGTATAAAGCTTAAGGTTGTTGGCATTGCAAAAAATGTATCATTAGGTATTTACATGTACAATAGTCCAGGTAGGGTAAAACACTAAGATATAATAATAAGTTATTCTTTTTATAGCAATTGTGTAAAACATACTTATTAGTACATGTAGTATTGTATGATCAATGAAGAAAACATGTTCTTATTAAAATTGTAATGTAGTTTCAACAGGTAGTCTAAGGAATGTACATATTTATATTATGTTAAATTAAATATATAATCTAATAAGTTTTATACCATTATGAAAATAAAATCGGACTTTTAGAGATTAAAGAAAAATATGCAGTATGCAGAAATAGTAACAATTTTATAACATTATAACAAAATAAACTTTTTCCAAGCTTAGCTTTGTAAACGAAATTTTTCGCATCCGACAGTGAATTTTATCATAGTGTTTTGGGTATGTTTAGTCATGACCAACACGCTCACCGTGATTTCACGATCCCACCAGAAGACCTCCTTGGCGGGGCCAAACAAACAGTAGTAAACATGTATGATGTAAACAAATAAATAATACGACAAGTTCAGTAAATCATGTCGAGTAAGGTCGCTGTTAGGTCACCCAAGGTCAGTGCTGTAGGGAGGACCCCAAGCGTGTGATGAATCGTCCATAGACGGCCCTGGTACTAAGCCACGGCAGAACAGCTAGTACAGGCACCCAGCAGGCAGTTAAGCCTTCGTCGGCAGAAAGTTGTGCAATTTATTTCACTGAAAATTGGACACGTGTAGTTGGACGCAGCAATGGCCTTTCATTTGCCTAAAAATTAGCAGTACAATAATATAATTATAAAACTGACAAATTCACTCTTTATTTCTTCAATAGTGTACAATAAAGAAGAATGCATGGTTAAACAGCTGACACGTCTGGTCAAGGCCAAGGACCTACACACTAATCAAAGTCTGCAAACTGCTAGCCATGACGATTGTAATTACACTATACAATCTTCAGTGTTTGTGAAGATCCCCCTGTTTATCTTCATAATAAAGCCCGATTGCCCCGTTCCCTTTGAAGTGGAGGTCTCTTTTATACTTATACCACGACTAAGACATCTCGTTGATCTTGTCGCTGCTTCCACTTAGTGCTTGCTCTCGAGAGTTTAATGCATGGTCCCCCGCGGTGACACATTCACTCTCCAGGTAGAAACGATAATAACCCGTTAAAACAAAAATCAAAGAGACACCAAACTTTTTGATGACTAGTGAGTCGATTTATTGGATCCTACGACAAGGGGCAACGCTTTAGTGTCAAAACTCTGCAAGTTATCGTGATGTGTGTGGAATGAGATTGCTTTTGTTGATTGGTTCAGATAAGGGTAGAAGTGGTTGACCCCTGCATTGTTTTTATTTGGTCTCGAACAATGCGTTGGATCTCCTTCATTTAATTGAAGATAGCATTATTTCAATAAAATTAAATTTTAGGCAATACCGGATAATTGAATAAGTCTAAAGACCATTTACATGTGATGCGTAATGTAATTAGTTACGTTTAGATTCTGCAAATTTCAATTCGTTGAAAATACGTGTAATAATTGTAGATGTAACTTTTCAAGTCTATGGAAAAAATAGCCTACCACAAATAAAAGCTTTGGTTTTTTTCTTTTTCCCTACCACATATCACCTGGTATTTGAGTATCTGTTTGCAGTATATGGAACATGTATAAGCTTTTACGTTGTTTCAGAATTGTCATCCATAAGATGTCTTCATCGTATAGAAATTCAGTTCCCAAAATACATATTATCGTAAAAAGCAAGCCATAAATTGACTGTGTTCCACTGTTCCATCGTTATGTGAAAAATACGGCATCGTGGGAGGAAAGCGATTTGTGACGTTCTAGGCTGTAACTGGTTGCAGACGATAAATGAAAGATTCACCATAAAACGAGACAGGACCTAGAACCATTTCCTTATTGGTTTTCTAACGTTTTCATGACATATCATGACAGCATTTTACATGGAGTTCTCTTTCATATAACCCCCACTCATAAAATTTGAGTGGATTCCGATGTTTATTAGGTTTTTTTATTTCCCTCTCTATTTTTATCAGATATAATAATAATGTTTTATTAAGAATTCAAAGTTACTTATTGATATAGTTTTGTAGTGATGAATGAGCATATCAAAATAATTTAAACATATTTTGTTGCCAAAAAAAAAAAATTCAAACGGATTTAATGAAATTAAAGTTACACTTAATTAAACATAAAGAGAATTTGAATTAAGTTTACCATTTGCATACATCTGTTTACATATGACAAAAAACCTGGAAAACAAAAGTGAATGATTTTTATGCATAACATAATTTCAGTAACTAAAGTATACTCATACATATATATTTTTAAATGGTAAAGTTAACTATTCCTAAAAAACAGATGATGTCGTTATCTCGTGATTTCGGGTACATATTACACAAATTCCTGAGGGATGGTTGTTATTTTGTTTTCAAGGTTGTATTCACAGCAGTACATATATTTTTACCAGAAGATAAACTGGTCCAGCTGGGAGGATATTGACCCCGATGAATGGAGGACCGGACAACGACTCCTCTCTATGTTTGTCTTCAGTGTCAAAACCCCTTACATCAGGAAACCCTGCTGCTTCATTAAAAGATGTTTATATCGTTTTGTTGATTTTTAGAGAGTGTTATTGGTCCGAGTATACCTAACATACTTACCTGTCCTATCTGACCTGATTAATCCCATTTATGGTGAAAAGACCCCTTTGTAATTTTTGTTCTGTTTATACCCCCACACACTGTATTTAGGTATGTCTGAATTTCTGTTATTTTAGAATTTAAAAATATCAATAACACTTGGACTGTTTTCTTCTTCTTAATTTTATGTAAGTGTTTTTAAACAAGTTTGTTTTAAAAGTGTCCGAAACAACAAGCCCTACTTTCTCCTCCAAAAAGTTTGATGTCATGTCCTTATTGACCGAACCGCAAAATTCAAAATGTTTTCGAACAAGTAGTCAGAAATCAATGCAAATCATGAAGTCATAGTATTTAAATGACAAGACATGTGTAAAACCTTTCTTAGGATTTATTTAAATTGACCTCCCCGAGAAAACTGTAAAAGACTCCTTATCTGAAATCTTAAAAGACAACATATAGGACAAGTACATGTGCGATTAAAAAATCAAAAAAACAAACTGAAGCATTTTGCAGAATGGCGAGACACAAACTTGCTTTGTCTTCAATAAATATTTTGATATTGGCTTGGAATATATACTATTAAAGCAAAAGCGATTGAATGTGTTATGATGATGGTTGGTGTCTCTTGTACCAGGGGAACTTTTCGCCCCCGATGTAATCCTGTGTCCCCTACCACGCGTGGGTGGACACTAACAAGGTCCGATCTGTCTCGAGTCAAAAACCTGGAAACATTGGGAAACAACAGTATGTGCCAAGCTCTAATTGTCTGAGCAAACCTTGTATCTTGTTTTTCATGGCATTGTTTATTACAAAGAGAATAAAGTGTTTTGCCATTTACTCTCTTATAGATTAAAACTAATTTCGTAAAAGCAACCAAAAATCAAGTAGAAAACCCCAAAAGATACATTTATATACCGGCATGGATCGAAAGAAGGAAGAAGAAATATACATTTGTAGTGATGTCATGTAGGACTTACCGAGTGACAGTAAAATTAATACAAATGTTACAAATAAATAACAGTTGTTGAATTGTATATACTACCAATCGGTAACCTGTAGATTTCATTAAAACTAAAAGATATCTGCTTATATTCACGGAGATGCATACCAATGAAAAAATTCCACGGGTTTTATATACGAATTACACTTGTAAAGCTGCTGCAAACTTGACATTCTGAATTAATATTACAAAATGGAAAAAAGAGAAGAGACTGGTAATACCGATATTATAATTAAGCCTGTTTCAAATATTTGCCTTTAGTAGTCAGGAGATGATAAATATAGATATTTTTTTCACTATGTGTACCTTTTCGGACTACCGTTGCTGACGTAACTTTTATACAAACAAAAACATTTATCATAAAATAATAAACCGACAACAATACAGAAGCAGAAAATCAAACCAAAGACTGATTTTAGCGCAGGAACAATATTTTGATTTTGAATCTCCTTCCGATCTTACTTCACTGGATTTTACTTTAATTGGTTCAATGTGTAAATATTTTGTAAATCAATGTAAGCTTAATATTTTATATTTAGACCATGGCAATAGAAGATTTTGCCATTTGTATTTTTGATTTTATCAATGGAAATCTTATTTTGCCTGCATTCAATATAAATTGAACAGTGCATTAGAATAACAAACGGTTTATTAGATATCTTGAACATAGTATGTTTCAAAAGGCGTTAAGGGAACTGAAACAAAAAAGCTTCAAGACACTGCAAATTGATTTAATAATAAAGATATGTTATCATGGGCGTTTTTGTGAAACTATCAAGTATCGAAACTTAAAATAACTTTACTAAACCACATTGTTAAAAAAATAACTTAAACATCGTAAAGTTATTTAATAACGCCCCAATTTATCAATATAGCATTAACAAAAGACTTTGTGATATAAACTTTTATTGATATCGATTATAAAAATAAAATCTGATCCACTTAATTAAATTGGTTCTAATTTAGACACTCTATATACACCTTTCATCGACACTTCTCTCTTTAACAAGATATCCATTATAGACTGTCAATGGAAGCTATCATCAGACAAGATTTGATCATCTATCAATGGAGAGAGGGGCGGGGCCAATAACACATGGCGCCGATATCAGTGTTCATTGTGAGAAGTACCACGCTATGTTAGTGAATGTAGGGGGTACTATTGAACACGGAAGTACCAGAATCAACCACAATCGTGAACCACGCCGAATTATATGATGTGAATTTTATACGCTTTAAACTATTTTTTTTTCTTGGTAAAAATATGAGACACTAACGATATTGAATGTGGTTTGTTTTCGAAGAACAGCTACACCTATAAAAAAAAAAGTCGTGATTTTGTAAGAGAAAAAATCCAAGAAAGTCGTGGATGTTTTTTTAATATAAGAAATTGGGTTAGAACATCGTAATTTGTTAATTTATTTTTTTTGATTTGTTGGTATAAATAATCATTTGTATATGTGAATATTGTTTCATGTTTAGATAAATCAACAATTTACAAACACTTTGTTACACAATTATTTCACAGATGCTTTATGTTAAAGAAAATAGTTACACGTAGATACATTTATTATAATATGCAATGTACATTCTGTAAAAAGTTCAAGTACTTTCAAGTAAAATAAAAAAAGAAAAACAGAGACTTTATTTAAGCATTGAAAAGGGAAATATACACTGAATGTAAATATTATAATACTGAGTAAATCAAGATACAAGATTCAAATGTGAAGATACTAGTACAACATTAACACACATGTTATATAATAGATCTATGACATTGATAACTTAAATGTTGTTGAATTTGTGTTAAAAAATTAACCGTGTTTGCTAATCATAAAACACCTCGGTATTAATTATATGAATCTAAACGACAAGATAAAGCGATAAGGAGGCAGCAAAGCTGGAAAAACAAAATGCATCAAAGAAGTGATGGGTGACAAAATGTCGGATTGTGAGAATTGAACATCTAGGCGTAACATTTAATTCACTTAATTTATTTGTCCAGGTAAGTAGAAGGTAACAAGCATAATCTTTAATAAAACCTGAAATAGAATGTGTATATCATATAGAGGACAACAGTCTTAAAAGTGTAAGCTTGACTAAATTTTTTTCTTTTTTTAAAGTCAAATAATTTATGAAAACATCATTGCATCAATCACGAAGACTAAATTGAATCAAGTTGAGCAACTGTTTGGCCTAAAACTAGAAATTTTTACTCCCAGTTATCCCAAATTAGAAACTTACAATGAAAAGTAATTTATTTCCACTAACGATGTTTAGTAACTGCCAATAGTGGTGATCAGAATTTGACTGTCAATCAATCTTTAGTTCGGGGGAAAAGCCACAGAAATCGACAGCACAGTCGTCAGAGAGGGCGTCAACGTCTGGTTCTAGAAGGTAATCACCTTGTCCATCTAAAGACTTCTGAGAAACTACATTTTGTATTTAATATAATATCTAATTTCTTGAAATTTCTATTTTTGACAAGAAAGGGTGTCAACGTCTGTTCATATACATGTAGATGATTATCAATGTGTCCATTTAAAGACGCGTGAAAAACTAGAATATTTTGTATTTAATGTAATATATTTTTAAGTTTTAATAAGAAACATTTCTTGTAGATTATTATATACACACGCGCGCGCTCGCGCGATAGAAGTACAAGAAATACATGTATATCAACTTTAAATACGAATTCATGCAAATCCAAAAAACCTACTGTACCAGATACAAATAATTGTCTGGGGAAATCACGCTCATCTATCAATTCTAGGGCAATACATTGTCATCTGTCATGATATTTACTTAATGTATCTAATGTACCAAAAAAGGTACATTGAAAAAAAGTCTGCGCCCAACTATACGTTCGGTTGATTTATCATTTTGATTATAAAAAGAAGTACAACTCTGTATCAATTCGTTTTACATTATAAGTTTTTAAAGTTGCGTTTACTATCCTTTACCATTTGAGTACAAAGTTTTTAATGATGGTAAATGGGTAAACATATTATTTGTTGAATTCTTCATCAAAATACTGCATTCTCTCTATTAGATATAATTTTTACAAACATAATCTGCCCTTTCAAGCTTCTGGTAAAGAAAACTTCAAATTTTTCACATTACGTCAAAGTAAACTGTAAGATTGTCCTTCTTATCATTTTTTTTTTGGGGGGGGGGTAAAATAACTCACAATATAACATTAATACATAACAATGACGACCAACCCCTCGAATACACTGTACTATGGTATATGGATAAAAGTAACATAAGTTTAAAGTTGTTGTTAGAAGACAAATTTATTCCAGTAACGAACAATTTAAAAACACAATTATTCATTGGAGAAGAAAATTTTTATTATAATCTAAAATTCTCTCAATTTTATATTCTTTGATATATTATTTTCTATAATCAGCCAAGGTATGATCATGTGTAATTTGAGTAAAGGGCGTGGCCGAAGACACGACATCAAAACTGTCACCACGGTCAATTGTGAGTATATATAGGAGGTACTAGTACTCTGATATACATGTACAACAGTACCAGGGACAAAAACTATTGTGAACCCCAGTAACATATGATTATAATTTCCTATTGCTTTCAATCACATCTGTGTCGACATTGCAAGTATTATGAAGTGGAATTTTGATAAACTTTGATTAAAGACATTTTGGTGAAATTTGATTTAATGTTATATATTTCAAAAAAGTATGATGTACCTTTCCCTTACTACAAGACAATCATTCAGAGGACCACATATAATTTCAAAAGATATATATAACTAGAATATATTATGGACTTCGTAAACAACAACATTTTAGAAACATACAAGCAAGGAATGTTTTTTAACCTCTCTAACAATGTGAAAGATTTAAGATGCATTTAAGCTATCAGAAACCAAAGAGATAATCCATATATTTCAAACGTAATGAAAGACTACTAGTCAAGGATCATGTATATGACGACCAAGTCAGGCAAATATTTTACTTAAAGAAATATCCATCTTTGTTAAATATAATGCTGAGAAGAAAAAGAATAAAGTCAGCAATACTGGCGAAATAGATTGAATCTATCAATACATGACGGATTGCGAGAGAATTAGAATGTCTGGATGAGAACATATACGATACTTTTTTTTTATAATTTGAAATAAAATCAAGTGTATGAATTCTTAAAAGAATGTTAATTTATTTTATATCAATTTATTTTAAAAATTTAAGGAATCGCCTTTGTAATTTAAATAACAAAAGCCAAAAAATTTTGTTATACAGGTATTTTGAGTAATATATGAGATTTTAATAATCGAAATCCAAATTTATATTCATGTTCTATAAATATCCAAATCTGTCTATTTTCATTAACAATGCGCTGGAACTGTCAATAGTCAATAGTGTTTATCAGAATTATTGTTGATTGCCATGTACTTTAAGATCGAGGCGCGCCGCTAGGGTGCCATCTCCCGTCTATAGAGGGGAATATTACTGTGTGTCCATTTACTTATATTCGATATAATACTGTTTTTAACGGTCGTCTAATCTTTCACAATAAACATTCTTTACTTTTGGTTTAACTTTTACAGAAGTTTACGAGACTCTTTGTTGTCAACCTGCATGGCTACGTAACATCAACAAGAAGTTTAGAGCTCGTCTCTATCCCACTTATTAATGCAATACTTGTAATCAGTAATGCTGCAATACGTTGTCATATGTCATGTAAAATTCTGCCATAAAAGATACATCAGATCTAGCCTATGCTTTAAAACCACATGGTGAATTATAAAAGAAAAGATTGTCTGCAAAGTCAATAGATCATTTTGGTGATCTATGATAGCATTTTTTTCTGGGACATTTTTGCTGTATGTTATCAAGATGTGGTTATATAAAAAAGTGATGTAAAATCGCTGGTTTCAAAAGCTGTTTACATGACTTTTTGTGTAGATGGAAACGAAGTGCACAGACAAAATCTTTTATTATATTTTATTAAAAGTATCAAGAATAACTGGTATAGTTCAGGAAATGTTGATTGATTTTTTAGGTCACCTGAGTAAACTCAGGTGACCTATTGCTATCAGTTTTTGTCCGTCGTCGTGCGTCGTGCGTCGTGCGTCGTGCATTAACAATTTACGTTTTTAACTTCTTTTACTACAAGGCCAATTGTTCCCATTTTTGGTGTGAAGCATCTTTATGGTAAGAGGAATGTAAATTGTGAAATTGGTGGCTCTATCACCCCCAGGGTGCCACAGGTGGGGCCAAATATGTAAAAAAAACAGACAAATTTTCAAAAATCTTCTTCTCTACTCCCACACATGTGAGGAAAAAACTGATTGCATGGATATGATGTCCATGAAGCCCTCTACCAAAATTGTGAAATGCATGGCCCCTGGGTCAGGGGTTCAGGCTCTAGGGTGGGGCCAATAATGTCATATAGTAAAAATGTATTAAATCTTAGAAAATCTTCTTCTCTACTCCCATAGATATTTGTTAAAAACTAAATGCATGGATATGATGTCCATTAAGCCCTCTACCAAAATTGTGAAATTTATGGCCCCTGGGTCAGGGGTTCAGGCTCTAGGGTGGGGCCAATATGGCCATATAGTAAAAATGTATTAAATCTTAGAAAATCTTCTTCTCTACTCCCATAGATATTTGTTAAAAACTAAATGCATGGATATGACGCCCATGAAGCCCTCTACCAAAATTGTGAAATTCATGGCCCCTGGGTCAGGGGTTCAGGCTCTAGGTTGGGGCCAATATGGTCATATAGTAAAATGAATTAAATCTTAGAAAATCTTCTTCTCTACTCCCATAGATATTTGTTAAAAACTAAATACATGGTTATGATGTCCATGAAGCCCGCTACCAAAATTGTGAAATTTACGGTCTCTGGGTCAGGGGTTCAGGCTCTAGGGTGGGGCCAATATGGACATATAGTAAAAATGTATTAAATCTTAAGAAAATCTTCTTCTCTACTCCCATAGATATTTGTTAAAAAACTAAATGCATGGATATGATGTCCATGAAGCCCTCTACCAAAATTGTGAAATTTATGGTCCCTGGGTCAGGGGTTCAGGCTCTAGGGTGGGGCCAAAATGGCCATATAGTATTAAATTTTAGAAAATCTTCTTCTCTACTTCCATATATATTTGTGAAAAACTAAAGGCCTGGATATGATGTACATGAAGTCTTCTACCTAAATTGTGAAATTTATGACCCCTGGGACAGGTGTTTAGGCCCTAGGGTGGGGCCAATATGGCCATATAGTAAAAATGTATTAAATCTTAGAAAATCTTCTTCTCTACTCCTGTATATATTTGTGAAAAACTAAAGGCATGGATATGATATCCTTGTGTTAAGTGGCATCAAATAGTATGTAGGTCATGGGCCCCGGGGGTGGTCCTATCCCACCTCAAACAGGAAGTGCCAGAATATCTTGAAAACCCTACCCCTAAACCATATATATTCTTGTTCCCTGTGTTAAGGGCCATCAAATGGTATGAAGGTCATGGGCCCTGGGGCTGGTCCTGACCCCCTCTCAAACAGGAAGTGCACAAATATCTTGAAAACGGTTAATATCCCCACCCCTAAACCATATATATTCTTGTTCCTTGTTTTAAGGGCCATCAAATGCTATTTAGGTCATGGATCTCAAGGGTGGTCCTGACCCCCCCCCCCCCTCAAACAGGAAGGGCCCAAATATTTTGAAAACGGTTAAGAACCCCACCCCTAAACCATATATATTCTTGTTCCTTGTGTCAAGGGGCATTAAATGGTATGTAGATCATGGGCCCCAGGGATGGTCCTGACCCCCCTCAAACAGGAAGTGCACAAATAACTTGAAAACGGTTGAGATCCCCACCCCTAAACCATATATATTCTTGTTCCTTGTGTCAAGGGGCAACATATGATATGTAGGTCATGGGCCCTGGGGTGGTCCTGACCCCCCTCAAACAGGTAGTGCCCGAATATCTTGAAAACGGTTAATATCCCCACCCCTAAACCATATATATTCTTGTTCCTTGGGTCATGTTAGTTCACCTGATATATAGTAAAGGACCCCTGGAAACATCATGAAACTTTGTGGGTCATCCCTACTCTATATGATAGCCTCGTTCGTTTGGGAGACTTTATAATCGCCCCGATTATAATTACATCTTGTTTTCCCTTGCTTCTTCCTAATGGAGTTATCTTCCTTTGCTTGTTCATATTTAGTAATTAATCATTGAATATAATGTAATTATAAAAGAAGTTGTATGATCAAAAGAGTTATGCAAGGCTTTTTATCATTTGAAACAAAAACAGTTTTTGAACTTTCAAAATAAACAAATAGACTTGTTAATAGTAAAGTAATAATTGGCTAACTAAAATCACTGATATAAAGGTAAAATGATTTTGGTATATATGCCAGATGGTGATTCTCAACGAAGGTTGAATATTCAAAAACTGGAACAGGAGACGTGAGTAATTCATGATGGCTTTTATCGATAAAGCTGGGTTTTTTTTCCGTTTGTTTAAATGCCCACAGGGAGAGTTTCTGTCTGCCCCGGGGGGATGGGGGATGGGAGGTTGTTTTAGATAAAACATGAATAATAGCCACCTTGTTATTATTATTAAATTATTTTCTATCAGAGTATTGCACCTTTTCAATATCAGGTCATGCACTCTTTTATGATCTTTTAAGTTTTTCACTATAATTATAGGTTTAATAGTCCTTTTTGAAAGATTTCAGGCAGGGAGGTGGTCGTCATTACAAATTAAAAAAATTTCTATTCCAGAATAAAACTTAATTTAATGCATATATGAGACTCCTTGACAAGTTTGTGTATGTGTTATGCTACTCAGGTGACCGTTAAGGCCTATTGGCCTCTTGTTTTTCTTATCCAATTGTTTTTTTTTAGAGATATCAATAAAATTTCTTTCCTACTTTTAATTAGTACTGTACCAACATATGGGTATTCTATATTTTGAAATAACGATAACTAGTTATAAGTTTTAAAAGTTTAATAGAAAACGTCGAAAGAATATCAGAAATATTTTAATATAATCAATATTAGCAAAAATATTTTAAGTTGTCTTTGATATTGATCTATTTCGATGCCTAAATACAAAACTCAGCAAGAACAGCTGTGACTGCTGACAAATTTTACTAATTTCGTTCTTTTATAATATATATGTACTGTTGTTTTGCGTTTGTCTCTTTTAAACTGTAAGGAAAACCAAGTAACTTCTATTTGATAAAATGTGCTATGGTATGAAACCGTTCTCACAAACGACATTAAACCACAGATGGATTACACTTATCTATTTTTCAATGTTTCCTGGTTGCATTTTCTAATACATCTTTAATGGTTTATCATCTAATAAACTTTTGATATTGCTGTTTCGTAATGTTTTGTTCCTGAAATATACTCTTTTATGATTTATTCAACAATTTATTAGCAGTGTGTGTGTGTGTGTATATATATATATATATATATATATATATATATATATATATATATATATATATAAAAGAAGTATAATTTTCTAAAAGAAAGTGACCCAAAATTGCCACAATGATAATTTTCATCATAATCAACAATCAATCATTTCATCACAATTTGATTAAATGCGTATTAGCTTAAATGGTGAACGTCGTCTATTAACAGTTATATTAATTTTCTGAAGCTATATAATTGTTGCGTCAATCGTGACCAGGTGCCCATGAAGTTTGGTAAAAAAAAAAATTGAAAGCATTCGTAATCTTAACTTTCTTATGCAGATAACCTGAGAACATGGATATGGTGTTCAAACGTGCCTCTACCAAACTTGTTAAATTTATGACCCAATGGTCAGAATTTCTTGTGAATGGACCGGCTTATTAAAGATATAATTAAAAATCCACTGATACATGTAATCCTTTAATTTCCTTATAGACACGGAGCAGGTAAAATAAGTGCATGGTTAAGACGAGTTCAGTTCAGTTCAGTTCAGTTTATTTTTCACTCAACACCATATAATGGTACATGAGGTACATGATGAAAACATAACATATTTACATATATACAATATAGTTGTAAAGGTCAAGAAAGTAAATGGGGTGAACAAACAGTTTGATTAATTTTTGAAATAAAGAAACACAATTTTCTTAATGTAATATAGTTACTTGAAGACATGATTTCATAGAACTTTTTAGTGTTAGGAGAAGAGCAGTAATATGTATCTAAAAACTGACTTCGTAATTTACTTAAGGTAACTCCAGTGTTTTAGAAATCCGTGTCAAACCAAACATTTTTTAATCTTAATAGTTAAAACAACTTATAAACTTACTATAGAGACCGAAATATTTATACCTTTGCAGGTTTGTTTTCCTACAGTGAGCTTCAGCTCACAAGGTCCAAAAATTTAACAGCAAAAATTTAACACCATGATGCATGACCTCATAATTTATTAAATTATGCACCAAAATACATCATGTTAGGTTATAGTTTAAGCAAATCAATTGATTATCATTAAATCATAAAAATTTTATTGATTTTCTACAGAAAATATAAAAAATATTACATTTTTTCTTGCCACGACCTTCCCCCAAAAATAACAGAATTGCATATTTTTGAAAAATTCTAAAAAATTATTCAGTTTACATACATTTTTTAAAGAATATTTATTAAGAGTTACATATTGTGTTAACAAAAAAACATAGTTTATTAAAATTGACCATCTAGTTTTTGCTTGATAGTCTCTTGAACATGTGTACCCCCATATTGAAAATGTAAATTTTACAAGTTGTTTTTTGCCAACTTTGGAAAAAAATGAAATGTATCAAAATGACACAATCTAACAGTCACTTAAATTGATATACTCTATGAAACTGTATTATACATATAAAATTAAGGTCGAGACTGCCAAAAAAAACTCGTATAGTTGAGTGCAGTAGTACCCCCTCCCCCTTTCTGTCAAATACTTTCTATCCCAGTTTTTTAACATATTTATCTGTATAGATTAAACACCAATCAGTGTTACGTAGTTTTAATTACACAAGTACTTACTTATCCTCTCTTTGTCCCGGAGGACACATGAGGTCGTCAAGCTACATAAACGCAGTGAAATTGTTGGAGGAGAATGCATACAATAAGTACAATTATATTACACACTCATTTACCTTTTTACATTTTGCTGCTTTCCTTGCTTTCTCCAATCCCTCAAAATGACGGAGATGCTATATTTTAACAAATTTTCACTTTTTTTTTTACCAAACCATAATTATTTTAAAAAACACTTGTTGTGTGCCAAAATTATAAACGGAAATTTAGCACGCCGTGTAAAAAAAGAACCGGATCCGAAAGACACTGGAGTTACCTTAATGCCTTGCATTCTAAAATCACATGAAATTCATCACCAATTTTGTTACAATTACACAAATTACAATAACGTTTACTTCTTTCAACAGTACCCCACCTTCCTATTTCAACAGGAAGATGATGATTTGTAGTTCTAAACTTAACTAATATTTTTCTTAATTTACAGGGTAACAAGAGTAAGTAGCGTTCACATTCAAAATTTGTTTTAAAAATTCTATATATAACACCCTTAGTCGATTCCTGAATATCGTTATGCCATTTTTGGTTAATAGTTGTCTTAATCCAACTGGAGTTATAATGGTATGATTCATGATCACACCATACATTTGAGAGTCCGCATTTATCTAAAATATTTTTTAAAGAGCATAGCCACGGATTTAATATTTGTCCCTTATCAAAAAGTATACGTACATACATATATGTAATTTTGCTTAACTTGTTTTCACTACTATTGATAATGCAAGTAAGTATTTACCAAATTGTGCACATCATGATCCTCTGGTCAGGCAATCTTGGCGTTAGGGTGGTGTCCACAAATACATTATGATAAATTAATCTTTCATAAATACGTTGATTCTTGTATGTTTTTTTTAATCGACGTTGAACATAAAAACCGAATATTTGGTTAGAATGATCAAGGACCCCCAACCAGAATCCTGAAAGTCGTGAGTTCACTTTTGAATTGCAAATTGCGAACTGCGTTCCAAATACCGATCGATTGCCCAAAATAAGGGTAAGCAATGAAATCTCTACAAAAGTTGTGAATTTCGGAGCTTCTTGGCAGGAGGTTCTGATGCCAATTTGACTGGTGGTCCCAATAGATCATGAAGTAAGAAACGATTATAAATTTACCTTTGAAATATATCCCTTTCCTGTGTTTGAAAACCTTAATTGGTAACCAGAATAAGACATCGTTGTTTACCTGTTATATGTGCAAAGGGAAAGAAAATTGAAATTAACTACACTTGAGATAAACTTTTAAGAGTGCAGTTTCTTATTCTCTTTCTTAATCGCCATAAAAGTTTAAAGATTCCCTTTCTCAATCGACAAAGTTTAAAGTCTATAGAAGTTTAAAGAGTTGTGTTTCTTCTTCCCTTTCTCAATCGCATAGAAGTTTAAAGTCTATAGAAGTTTAAAGAATTAAGTTTCTTCTTCTCTTTCTCAATCGGCATAGAAGTTTAAAGTTTCTTCTTTTCTTTTTCAAATTGACATAGAAGTTTAAAGAGTTAAGTTTCTTCTTGTCTCTCTTTCCCAAATTTAGATATTCTAACTAAGCGCACCACACCGGACCGATATCAAAGTTTGATTGAAACGTATTTGGATCCTTTGGCAAACAATAGTTGGCGGACAGAGACATATTGTAGTTGTCGAGCAAACTGTCAATCTTTTACCTCTTGTTGTAACATTTGTCTAAAATGTTTTTCATTGTGCATACTTAAGGTAACTCCAGTGTTTTAGAAATCCGTGTCAAACCAAACATTTTTAAATTTTAATAGTTAAAACAACTTATAAACTTACTATAGAGACCAAAATATTTATACCTTTGCACGTTTGTTTTCCTACAGTGAGCTTCAGCTCACAGGGTCCAAAAATTTAACACCCAAAATTTAACACCATGATGCATGATCTCATAATTTATTAAATTATGCACCAAAATACATCATATTAGATTATAATTTAAGCAAATCAATTGATTATCAGTAAATCATAAAAATTTTATTGATTTTCTACAGAAAATATAAAAAATATTACATTTTTTCTTGCCACGACTATCCCCAAAAAATCACAAAATTGCATATATTTGAGAAATTCTAAAAAATTATTCAGTTTACATACATTTTTTAAAGAATATTTATTAAGAGTTAAATATTGTGTTACCAAAAAAACATAGTTTATCAAAATTGACCACCTAGTTTTTGCTTGATAGTCTCTTGAACATGAGTACCCCCATATTGAAAATGTAAATTTTACAAGTTGTTTTTTGCAAACTTTGGAAAAAAAATGAAATGTACCAAAAAGACACAATCTAACAGTCACTTAAATTGATACACTCAATGAAACTGTATTAAACATATAAAATTAAGGTCGAGACTGCCAAAAAACTCATAAAGTTGAGTGCAGTAGTACCCCCTCCTTCGTTCTGTCAAATACTTTCTATCCCAGTTTTTTAACATATTTATCTGTAGATTAAAAATAATCAGTGTTGTGTAGTTTTAATTACACAAGTACTTACTTATCCTCTCCTTGTCCCGGAGGACACATGAGGTCGTCAAGCTACATAAACGCAGTGTAATTGTTGGAGGAGAATGCATACAATACGTACAATTATAATTTATTACACACTCATTTACTGTTTTACATTTCGCTGCTTTCCTTACTTTCTCCAATCCCTCTAAACGACGGAGATGCTATATTTTAACAAATTTTCCACTTTTTGACCAAACCATAATTATTTTAAAACACTTGTTGTGTGCCAAAATTATAACCGGAAATTTAGCACGCCGTGTAAAAAAAGAACCGGATCCGAAAGACACTGGAGTTACCTTAAAACCGAATAAACACTAAGATAGAGAAGAAACAATGCTACTGCCACATACATCTTATCTTAAACTAAAGAGCATAAAAAACTTATAATAACCTATACTTAAATTGTATTGTAAAGTATTTTATCTAAATATCCATTAGAAAATATCATGGCTTTTCCTTTTTTTATTCTGACGCTTACATATAATTGAGCTCCGGATCATCTCAAGCAAATCAAATGTGACCTGTTCTACGGTAATTCATTGTCCGTGCCTAATCAACAATCAAAGATTAATGATTATAAAAACAAACACCTTGAGATAATTATTGATATGATTAATTAAATGTTTTATTATATAAACACGAATTATTCTCTTTCATTCTTTATTCACTTTAGGCTTTACAGCCCATCAGTATTCATGTTTATACAATACATATTTCATATAAATATGCAGGAGAATAGACAATATACTATGTTATATATATTATTATTTATACTTTCCTAGATTATTCATAATTCTGACATTTTTTGAGCTTAAAAGTTGCACAATTTTGAACATTGAAGTTCTCCTCCAAAAATAAGGTTTAATATATTTTTTACGAAAAATATCATACAAAGGACACACCAATAAAAAATGAAATTCATCTTCCACACAATTAATATTACAATATATACATTTTCTCTGATTTCTGATGGTTGTATTAAATCGACCAGTTTCAACAACAAGATTATGAGAAGACAATCTAATTTTAGAAATGCATTTTTGAAACTTAGCAGGTATGGGTTTTGTAAGGTAATATTGTAAGCAATGTTGTGAAATAAGGTATCGCTAAAATGAACATTTACTGGAATTTTCAATACAAACAAAAATTTAAAAAAAAATCTTGATTTGCTTGGTCAAATATTCTTTGTTTGATAACACATAATGTATCTCATTGCATCCCTGTGCATTCCAAATTTCGTAAAAACCCTAAATCACTCAAACAATTTTTAACATCAGACACCCAATTGATTTTCTTATGATTCTCAACATCATCAAACAATTTGTCATAACAATTTAACAAAATACAGTTGTTGGAATATATTAATTTACGCCAGTATTTGATTAATGCGAATTTTCTGTGACATATACAGCTGCTGTACATGTAGATTTCTTAACACCCAATATGTGTTTACAAAAATCGAAGTGTATTCTTTCTACATTTAAACCCTTCTGTGTACCCCATATCTCGGAGCCATAATTAACAATTGGACCTATATATAACAATCAAACAAAAAAAATTATAGCTTTAGATACATGTTTTTGACATTTTTCTTCAATAAGAACGTAGCTTTTCTGGCTTGCACGCTAGTTGCTTTTCAGCTTTCGAAAATGTATTATTAAAATTGAAAACTATACCTATATATGTAAAATAATTAACAATTTCTAGATGTTCGTTTCTGAAAACCCACTTTTCATCATTTTTGACTTTACAACCCTTCCGAAAAATCACGATTTTTGATTAAGCAACATTCACCGAAAGTTTCCATGCGATACAATATTCATTCAATTCATCTTAAAGACGAGTACATGTCTGCCTAAGTAAATCAAAATAGATCAATTGTTAGCCACTTCAAAAATACACCAGGGACATCGATGGAAAAAAATGTAACTTACGGATCAAACATGTCGAGCCAAGAAAATGAAAAAAAAAATGACAATAACAAACCGTCAAAAAACTGATATCTACATTCGTAGAACAGAAACTGCTGCGTTCAGGAAAAAAAAAATTTTTAAATTCTATTTTCTTTTTTTACGAGTAATCGACTTAAAATATTTTAGTCGATGACCGAGCGATAGTCTAGTACTCGAGTACTCGTTGCAATCCCTAATATATTATTTTACCCGGTATATCATATTTTTCTGTCGCAAAAATCAAGTGTTGCACGCAAGATGCGAAAAATTATCGGCTTTTTGGTAAAATAGAGGTATAATTTGTATCATGTGAATTGCTAAATTGCAAGGTACTGAAAGCTGACGGATAGAAATAATGCAGACTACTATTGATTTCCTTAAGACTGGTATGTCCTTCGTTTGTATAATTAACGTGTCTAATATACGCTTTTCTTCTTTCAATTATATCCTCGTATTTTAGTCACTCTGGTGTGTAATAAAAGAAAGCACAAAAAGCATAGTATATTGAGGAAGAGCAGATACCGACTATTATTTCTAAGATGAATATTTGTTGCAGATTAAGAAAATGATGACAACATTATATTCATTTATGCTAAAGGGATATTCCTTTGACCATCAGTTATCCGATTATTTATCGATAGCATGTCGATTTTCACTTCAAAGACAATGACATCTTTAATTATGTTTTATGTTATGATATTATGTAAAAGACAAAAAAATTATCTTTTAGTTATTTAATGGTGCTGAATGTGCATATCTTTCACAGCTAACGAGTAAGATTATGATTCCAATACAAGAACACAGAAAAAATCTCTCATCTTGTTGCTCAACTAATTCTTTCTCCCTCAAGAAAATCTTTGGAAGCAAGTCAGCTCCAATAACGGTTAATGTTCAATAAGGAGTGTCAAAGTCTCCATCATAAATCTTTGAAATATTGATACTTTCATTTCGGGAAAAAATCCCTAGTTTTTTATTGAACATGTTATTAGAATCACGGATATATAACAAGAAGCCATTTAAGGGCGTATGTTCACGAAGGTGTAATATCTGTGGAGATGAGAAAGCTCCTAACAAGAAGGCTATTTTCGTTGTGTACAGAAGCGTTAAGCTTATAGCATTCGCTTCAGAGAGATGAGACAGGGGTTTCTATGTCTCTTAACTGTACCCGCCTATCCTCAACAAGTCAAGCTTGGTACGGGGCCTAAATGCATCTGAAATGTACCTCATTGACAAGAGATACTTTCTCAAGATTATGAAGTTAATTTTTATGCTAGTGAACGATACATATAATTTGATCATAGATTTTATTTTCACCCCGCGTTAAGGCAAATGCTTCTGTGTACAGAGTAGGGTTATTGTGTGCCAATTATCGTCATTGTTTGCCAAGATGTCTTTCTCGGTTCCTATAGACCCACTGACCTTCAGCTTATTACTATTCAACAAATATTCATTGTTTTAGACAGCTAATGGAAGAGTAACCGTATATCACGTGATTCAACTTAAGACATATAGTCCAAAAGTTTTGCGGGTAGTTCATTCTTCTCTTTATTTGATCGAGTTTGTCACTAGTAATTTCATTTTTTAAATTAAAAAATGCAGGCTGCAGAAAGTGAACAAAGCATCGGGGTTGACTCCATTTCGGAGGAAAATTTACATTTCGAGGAAAATAATGACGACGACGAAAATTCATCCTATGATGAAGACACTGGAGACGACTCCGATGAAATGTCGGAGTACGAAGAGAGCATCAGTTTTCACAACGCTTGTAGGGAGTTCTACATGAACAGGAAGGATGCGACGGAGTCCTTTAAGCACAGCATGGAAAGAGATCACGAGAAACGAACAGAGGTTGATAAGAGGAAGAAGACGACGTCCATTGATGACGCCATGGAACGATTACGACGTGAAATGGTGAGAATGAACGGCCCCATAGAGATCTGTATCAACCATTTGCTTCTTGTTTTGCAAACTTTTGCTTTGACAGTTAAACCCTGTTTATTGCTAATTGTTAGTGCATTGATTGCGATAATTTCTTTTATCATAATAGACAGAGGGAAAATATTTCTAAGATTCAATCAAAATTAATATTAGATATCTCGGTTAAATTTGGTTAATATGTTCAGCAGCCATTAAAAGCGAGGGAAATAATTTTTGATTGAAATAAAAATGGTAGAAATGGCGTTATAATGAAGGAAAGAGCATTGTCAGATATCCAAGTTCAAGGAATACCGTTTCTATTTGAGAAACACGCTTGTTAATATCAATTGTTTCTGGTGATTTCTCTGGTTGCGTGTGTAAAAGTCATGCAATATATGAACTGGAGTCGCAAACATCTCTGCAAATAAAATGTCAAATTGCAAACAAGTATAACCTGCGTTTAGTGAGGACAAATATACTAAGTCCTATATAGGACTTGTAGAACAAAAAAAAAACTTTGAGAAAAACGTTAATGGAGCTAAAAGATTTGAACGGATTATGTTGCTCCTCAGATTGTATCTATAGACCGTAGATTAATGACATTGTCGTCAAGTTACACTCTTTGTTGTCATAAACTATCTATGTGTGGCATAGAACGTAACATTGTTTCCTTATATCTGATTACTTCATTCAGAGTGTCAAAAAGTGAAGGTATTCAAATTAGGTAAAAACAGAAGAACTTTTTGTATTACACCTTTTGTTTTTAGACCATATAGATAAAAACTATATGTAGAACATTTTATAAACGATGTACAGCTGTTTTTACATACCTCATAAATTTCATACATTGAATTACTAATGTTTTATGATATTTCAGGCTTCATTGATGGACCAAGACCTGACACTCATGGAACAGCTGATGACACTCAATGAAACCATAGAAGATATCAAAGTTAAAAGACTCTACGGATCAAGTCGTGAGTCGTTCCACAGCTCATGTGACTTAAACATTGGATCTGATTGGTCACTTCCAGGAAGTAAAACTTACTTTCGCGACTCCAAGATTTATTCGGGTAAAGCCACCGTTGATATGACGTCAACAGAAAATATGACTCATTGAGATAAAACTCAAAGACAGGTTGGCCCTGAGTACAATGCGTTTTGAAACTATACGTCATGTGATTCAAAATGGTGGTGTTGTGCAATCTGACGAAAACAAACCGAGTGACATCCAGCATAGAATGGCTCTTTTATGCATATACATGTACCTAGTCATATGTATGGTTGACGTATATATTGTGTCAATATATTATCACCATTTTTTTAAACTATCGGTTGTCTTTCTCATACAAAATACACTTAACCGATCAAAATCAAAGTTACCAGTTGTTGAACTTGTATGTATACATTCGCTATTTTCGTGGCTCGGCTCTGAACAGAACTGCATCCCAATCCGCTACAAAATAGAAAAAGAACCATCAAGATATGGTCTATTCTTTGTAATGGAGGGATAATTACTAGCGATACTTATCTTTCTAGAACTTATCTTGATGAACCGATTATCCCGTCAGTCGCTTCCATTAACCATTGTTCGGGCTCCATTTCCAACATCTATTGATCTCATTGTCTCGGGGACTTGGGAGACCTTATCCTTTTTGTTACACCAGCCATCACCCAGTGCTGTATCGTCAGTTCTGACGGATAAAGTTGCAAGATACGGGATTCTTTTGATAGGTTTGGCATTGTTCTCTCAAGTTATCTTGTTGTATCTGTGACGATTTGGCAAATGTGATGACAAATAGCTCTCTGCTGGCTGTCAACTGATACGGCATTATTTACGGACAAGTATCTGTCTATGATGTAAACAATGTACCGTTTTCCATAACTCTGCTGAACCATGAACAACTGATTAAAGAAATGTTTTATGGAAGAGGATTAATACAGAATTGTTCTGAGGTTCATATAGTTCTGTTTCATTCTATAAACATCTATACTTCACTTGGACAGATCAATACGTATATATAATATGGATAAAAAAAATCTTCTCTTATGGTGAAATAATTCCTAGGAAATATTAAGACTTGTTTTATTAAGTCTAGCGATGAGTTACCGTATCATAGATATTTCCTTCTTTTATAGCAATATGAGCTGCAATTTTCATGATGAAAATTTTTTTACGAAAATTTTTTTCTACTACAATACATGGTTTTTGAATTTCTATTAGCCATATTTTTGTGGGAAAAGCTGTTAAGAAGCCTTAATTGAAGCAAAATTGAATTATTGTCGTCTTGTACAAAAATTGATCAGCTATATATTCCTTAGAAGAGAAATCTTTCTTCTGACAAAAATTTATGATTTTTTCAAATCTTATTTATCATAAACGTTTAAGTTATATGCAGACCTATCATACTAGCAGGTTTTTGCAGCAAAATAAAATTCTTAAAAATACAGCTCATATTGCTTTAACCTAATGCAAACTGAAAGAAATATATCGATATTATTTTCTGTTAATAAAATTTCAGGAGAAAAACTTTTAAAAGATACAACCAAATACATTTTTATATTTAAATTAGGTATTCATTATAACACTAAGTAAATTAATTAGAATTTTTTCCTTATGATTTTAAACAAATAAATTGGCACTAATGTCTAAATGTCTAGTGTTAGGGGAATCAATTATATGCATAAGCTTTTTGTTTGATTAGGGTAAGCTATATTTTTTCTATTTGATGCTATTCTGGAATATACCGGTGTTGGGTTTACGGTCCAAACCAAGAAGATCATTAATTCAAATATGTTTGGATCTAAAGGAAACAAATCAAATTGGATTCTTTATCATTTACAGATAACTTATGTTGTATCTATTCCTGATGAAAATTTGATTTGATGATGTACATTACTCCGGTATATATTGAATTGATTTTGATAAATATGTACGTACACGGGAAAATTGACAGCAATTTAGAGAACAGTTGTCATTTTCCCACATTTGAAAAAATCATTTATTCTCAACCTTTATAAAAATCATATTTATATAATGAAATGATACTTTGGTTGAAGGTTGTAACATCGTGAATATAATGACACGATTGTCAATAATATGTAATATGATATATATATATATATATATATATATATATATATATATATATATATATATATATATATATATATTGATATGTAATATGTAAAAATAAAAAAAGATATGCATATGAAATGTAAATTAGCATTGTTATAATTGATTTTGTTATGAAAAGCTGAAATAATTTTTTTTTTCTAAAAAACAACGTTCATGGCATGCTATTGATTTTAAAAGAAGAAGAAAATAAAAAGTTTAAACCATTACGTTGGTCGTTTGCGCATCCAATTACCAGGTTCTTTAAAAATATTATGCAAGAAGTCACCAAGTGCACAACCTTCCATTATCATTATATTGATACTAGTAATTTCACGAAATGGTGGAATCATCTCTCTCTCTCTCTCTCTCTCTCTCTCTCTCTCTCTCTCTCTCTCTCTCATAGTCATAAATGCAAACAAGCAGGAGCTTAAATTTTTATATGAAGTTTAAAAAGGAATGTGATACTTTTACCGTGAGTTCTGTTATTAGTTTCTTTTTATTTATGTTTTAAACAGGCACGTAGCATCGGAAGGGGCGGGGCGAGCCCCCCCCCCCCCCTACTTCTTCTCGCAGCAAACATTTAACTTAAATTAACATATAGAAAATTGAATATCCATGGAGTTGCCCCCCCCCCCACTTTTTTTTAGGGAGATGCAAGAAATCGAAGAGAAATAACAGTGAAATTGAAAGTATATGCATACGTTCTCCCGCCCCTCCCCCTCCCCACCTCACGGATTAGGATTGATTTACGAATTTCCCCCTTTTTTTGGCTTTACAAGATATTTTGGATGAGTCTGCCCCCCTCCACTTTCAAAAAACGATGCTACGTGCCTGTTTAATCAACGAAATTATCTTTGCGTCATTCAGAGTCTGTTTTTTATTGGGTTTGTCTTGCTTTGTACATGATACAAAATTGTTTTTTGAGATTGAGAATGAGAGGGAAGGCCGTAAACTTAACATTAATTTTAATCAGGAATCTCAGCAGGGTATTCCTTGATTAACAACAATAATCCTGGAGATGCATCTACAATTTGAAATCTGTGACGTCACATATTTGAACTGATCTTTAACAGTGTTGCTGTTTAATGGATCAGAATTGACTTTTCTGGTAGAGCAAAATCAAACTTTCGCAGCATTGTCATTGATATATGTGTCAGAGTAATTACTATCAGTAAGAGCTATTACAATAATGGACCATACGCTCTCTCAAACATCGTGGACCACCACTGTACCACGACACCAGAACCAAAATGATCAATGCCTACAAACTGTACAGATTGATCGCTATCACAGATTAACACAGAACTTGTACACCTAGTTAGAAAGCTTATCGAGATTTTGTTAGTGTATCAGTTATTTTCCTCTTTGGTTTTTAATCTCATTGTTAACTTTCATCAATCTCGTTTGCTGGCTTGTCGCTTGCTCCTGGTCTGACGCACGCTTCGCGCCCCTACTCTCGTTGTTGCACGAGACATCCGATTTTTATCTCGGCTTCTGCTCGAGATCAGGCAATCAGCCACTCAGTGACAAAGGTAAGCATGCATTTCTAGCACTGTCTCTCGATCAGATTGACTTTTGTTAACACTACAACTGAATGTTTCTCAAACCACTGCAAAGATTTTTGACGTTGCATCTTGGAATCTACCCCACGGTAGCTCTTGCATATCGGATTATAATCACTTATTGCATGGTGATATTATAGTGGTCATTTTATTTGCGAGGTATGATTTTTTCTTTATCTATCATAACTGAGCAAAACAAATATTGTGCTTTTTTGTAAAATTTCGACAACTGATGTCTTTTAAGTAGTATTTCTCAAATTCTTTTGTTAAAGTTGAGATGCAAACTTGTAGAAATAAAGAGAACAGATTGATATAACAATAGAAATACCGGGGAATATTGCTTTTGCAATTCATCAATTGTCTCCAATCTTTTTAAAATGCATTGTACATAAATATGGAAATTTTCTAAACCAATTTGATTTAAAGTTACTTTGGTTTCTAGTAGAATTTGGTTGTTATTGTAAAAATGTGGATGTATAAGTGATCTTTATTGTATCTTAGTGAAATCAGGAAATTTTAAGATCAATTGACATAAGATTTAGAAGTTCCGCATTAATGATACTTGTATTGATTTTATTTAAAAGTGTCGGATATATATTTAATTATATCCCCCAATTAAGATTATTTGCTCGCATTTTCGGAAGCTTAATCGATTTTATATGTAAATATATGAACATTTGATCGAAAGCATTACTCTTGTTTATCTTATTTATTTAGTTACATGTATTTATTATTTATTTATTTAACAATCGAATTTTGAAATAGCTAAGAATTAGGTCGCTTTGTTCCAGTTTATAAACACATCTCATTAGCCTTCACAAAAAAATCCAAGTGCGTTATGAAAAGTTCAATCGAATATATATGATCTGAACCAGATTTTTTGAACGGCTCAATAAAAATCATCCCATAATCTTTTAACAATTCGCCATCCATTAAAAAAAATTGTTTGATAGAATTTAATAGTCGGTCACAGCCTCGCATAATTGGTGCATCAATAACTTTAATGGGGTTTTGTGATCTGTCAAAGTGAAACATCGGAGATAAAGGTTTTACAAACTCATCATTAACTATCAACAATTTGTTTCATCTGCAGTCCTGTGTTTTCCTCAAGGTATTAGTATTTTATTCAACATTCGGCATATGGACGAAGGAATAATCAAATCAGCCTTCCTCGACGTCATGCAAAATATGAAATGTAAAGACATATAATCAAAATGCGCGTCGAAATTAAAAAAAAAACCCTGAATTAAATCATTAATAATTAATTGTGTCAGCTTTGTTTGACATTTTTGAATGCTAACATCGGCACGGCCGTTTCAAATGTAAATAAAATATATGCATCATGTTCTCGTTAGCGGCGTATAGTTGGAAAAATCAATGGAAATAAAACTCCAATTAATGTACAGCTATTTGAGAGTAAACTAATGATTATCTTCCCATCTCCTGATATTTCTGGCATAAATGACTCGTTAAAAAAAATGTGAGCACATTTAACCAAATGACACACATAGCCGTTATAATTGTCTTTGTGCTAACGTTCTTATGGGTGAAATAAGAGATTTGACCATTAAAATGCAGTGTATGGATGTCGTCAACGTAGAATCATGTGCTTGTAGAGTCGTCATGGTTGTAACTTGCTTGCAAAACACCCCTGTCCCCTAGGAATCGCCGATTATGTGAGGATGAAGTAACGATATTTCCCGATCCTATACAACTATACGTGTACAAGCACACTTTATTGAATATATATGTATGAATTCGTTTTCCGTTTACTCTGTCGAAAACCCCTGAATTATGCATGTCTTCAAATGGCATTAACAACTACTTTTTGCATTTCACAATTCCCTTTTTCAACACGAGCAGTATCATTTTATTGTACTCTGCACGCGGTTTTTTTCTTACGTCTTTTTTAGCGTTATGTAAGCGTTCTTTCACAAGATTAAATGTAGAATACATAATTATAATTATATATATCTTCCTCGAGTAGAAACAAGAAAATAAGAAAACTAAAGCGTGTTTGGGTCCAATTAACGAGTACAAGGGTACCTGGGCCTAACAACTCATCACATCGCAAGTTATCATTACAGAAAACAACATAATGAGCTGCATATAACCATACAGACCAATTTAGATATTCCAGCTCACAAGAGTACATGCTTTTGTCGCCAATAGACATAAACGTGATATTGAAGCACCTTTCCACCACTGGACCCGGTTTTTTTTAAATCTAATATCTGAATTAATACCATATTCTTACTGCAATTCTTGCCTTCTATGAATTAATTTCTGAGATCTCAGATGTAAGGCTTTTTGCAGATGTCGGTTATCAGCCATATAATCTAGGTTAATAACATAAAATCTTGACGCGATGCTTTTCTTTTGATGTAGCGAGTACACGTTTCTAGCTTTTAAAATGGCGAGTGTTGATACTTAGTGCAGCGATGATCGGTTAACCACGAGTTAAGTAGCTCAGATATTAAAAAAAATTGCAATCATCATCGTTTAGCAGAAGCCGCCAGCTCGAGACGCCATCTGTGGTGAGGAAACAAAAAGCTACATCTGTTCTGGTTTTTACAGGTATACTTCTGGTGACATTTGCCACCGGGGAGACCCCAGCGTCGCTAAAGCGTTGGTAACATACAAAGGACGAGGATTTTCGCGGGCAGGACGCGACCGGTGCGAGGACGCGATGGATGTCCCAAGGTTATGACTGACAATTCGGTATTGATTTCTGTTCTTACATGTATATATCAGTGATGTTAGATCAAAGAGAAATTACTTTCAGGAAGATTAATTATGTAAAAGTGTTAATCCTCTCATATGGAAACAAACGCTTTGCTGAGTAAGTGTTTCGATGCTTCCATAGTTAATTGTTTGCAGATGTGAAATCCAACCAAATATAGTGTTGACACAGCGAAAATTCTAATCAAATCAAAGATCAGGGGAATTTAAACAAACAGAATGTTATAGTTGTGTAGATCTCGAGGGAAATGCTAGTTTTCATGAAAATGGCAGGTGGAGAATGTGTAGGATCAACACTTGTAGTTTGATTAAAATAAAACAGTTGTGCAATATGTCCGTTAATGAAAGCTCAACAAAACCAATTGAAAGCTTGATTCAACTTTTATACAACGCGTGTGGCATTATCAATGGGAGTAACAACATTCAAATCACCATAGAGAACGGCAGTGTCATACATAACTGTACCAGGACTGCTGAGGACGGGCCGGCGGGAGCGGATCACGGGGCTGTCATGTACATAGTGGCGGTCCTGGTCTTCTACTCGGCTGGAATCGTCATCATGCTGATCAAATATTCAAGATCAGAACGAAAGAGAATGGAGGAGGAAGTAGCCTTAGATTTCTATTTCAAAGGGATGCCATTCGGTAAAAGTACGAAAGAACATAACGTGAATAGTGTTGCAATCAGAGCTTTTCACACGATGACTATGTCTGCATATGAACCAAGCAAAAATCACATCATTCCAAAGGCTCTTCTGGAGACGGACGTCTGACACGTGCTCTTTGCTGCCAAAAGTGTCGACTAATCACCGACAGAGGGCGATGTTGACAAAGTAAGGTTTCCATGTTTACAGGAGGCAGCTGTGTTTAACCGTTGCAGAGCCAAACAGGAGGGTTGTTGACTATCAATTAATAAATGCCATCGATACGGATTACAGAAAAGTTTTGAAAAGGAAATTAAAAATCTGTCACTGAATATACGGAATATTTCAATTGTTGTAGAAAAAGAAAGGAAATCGAATTCAATCAAACTTTATGCAATGAAAAAACTCTAACAGAGAATTATTTGCAAAAGTTATCACTGCACTTCACATACAAGAAGTATTCATTGTGGTTATTGATTTCTGTGATTTCAGTGTTTTCTGTTTATTTAAAGACAACGTTTTTCGTGTTTTATACTCATTAGTATGTGCTATTTCAAATTTTGATAATGGTGGCGAAGAAGATTACGGCGACAAAAGCTTAAATGTGATAATTGAAATGAAATATAGAGTTTATTAAATCGCTTAAACATTCCGATCGTTTGCAAAATTTTAATGGAAAAAATTTTATTCTTATATGCGTTTTGATAAAATTCATCTTCATATTAATAGTCTCATTAATTTGTTGTTTATATTTAAAATCGAATGTTTAAATTTTATTATGTGCGCACATGTATATTATTTGCAATGATCAACAGTATTTAAATTAAAACTTTGTTTTTATTCCTTTTAAGGAGGCTGTCTGGTGAACAAATTATCCGTCAGAACTTCCTTAAAATTTTACTTATAATACTTTAAGTCATAAACTGTCATTTAGTAAAAAAAAGAAAAACAAATGCCAGATATTTTAGCACAAAATTTGATTTCTTTTTTTCCATCGTTATATAGAGCTCTTCTTTTCAAGGAGATTGATACAGTCTAAAAATGGCCACGACCACCAAGCACTCTTACAACTAAATATGGAGCGCCTTCCGTTACGTTTTCATTCAGTACAACACGTTTCAGAAGTTCTACCGCTCTGCTATCACAATGTGAGATAATCTGTCGACAAGTGATGCATTGGGTCTGCTCCTGATTGAGTTATATCGTCTCTTACATCGGTTTATGATTCCATGGTCTGAATTCTGACGTCAGTGTTGCAGAGTCCTTCACTACATAATCAAGTTGTATTTTGGTAATTCTGTTGATATCAGAGAGCAGCAATGCTATCTAATTTAAAACAGAAGCTTCTATTTCATTATTTTCAATATTTATTTATTTATTTATATATTTATACTGTTCCTATCATTATTTCTACAAATGCGTACCTAGTAGTTGATAAAATGATGCATTATAAAAACAAAATGTTTTACGTCACAGCCAGACTCTTTTACTTCTGATAACGCAGTGCGTGTATTACCTTGTCAATGCTACATGATAAAAAATTTTTTTTTTCTTTTTTTTCATAAAATCAATCAATTAAAAAAAATATTATTTACTTATTCTTGTCCAGTTCTGTCTGTGATTTATCCCAGGATATAGAATTTCATATATAAATCTGATGTAATCGTAAGGGGAAAATCAAGGTAGCAAATTCAGAAATTTTTTTTTATATAACCGATTTGTTATTTTATCTTTTTTGCTACAATCAAATAAAGATATTTTTATATTAATCATCCAAAATGAGTGGGATTCACTAAAAACTTATCATAATAACTACAACACGTGTTGTATTATAACGCCTCTCCCGTAACAAAAACATTTGAATAAATTATAATTGCTATGAATTTTTCCCGCATCCCTCCCACACACCGTATGTTGACTTGACATCGCACAGTTCTATTATGGATGATCAAAAATGCAACGAACATGTTGAAATAGTTCAATGTCTGTTCAAGAAACAGTGAATTAAATTTTTATACATATATTGTTTTGAGAATACATGTACATGTATATATATGATTTATATGTGACCGCCCCATGACTTCTTTATCGTCAGAGGTTCTATAATAAAATCGTCCCCTTGTGTGGATTGCAACTCTCCAAGCAATCTTAATAACAGATAAAAATATAACTTGCAGATTAAAGAATTAAAACCTGCATCTTTTATGTAGGTTGTTGAGTGTATCTTGTACGGGTAAGCCCTTTATCTCGGTGTATATAGAGGATGGACGCTGTGGGCTGCTCCTTTGCTCTTTGAAGAGCTCTGGTCTTGTCATGTTCCTTGCTTTACATTGATTTATCCCTTTGGTACACCTCTTATTTCTCTCTATCCATGCTGACGTTAAGCATCATTCTCTGTCTTTACAAGCATACGGAAGGTCAATATAAGGTTACGAGAGAGTTTTTTGTATTTGGTTCTGAAAATTTCATTGTGGATAAAGTTTATTACTTGAAAAAATTTAACTTTCTTTTAATCAAAATCATTGCGTTTTGAGTAAGAAATTATTACTTTTTTAAAGCGGTAATATTTAACACCAATGTATGATGACATGAACAAAAAGGAAAAACACGTTGGCAAACGGTGAATGCGTTTAGGGATTAATTTCTATCGATAACAAGTTAATACATGTATATGTGCGCTGCAGCACTATGATATAATTTGTAGCTGCGAACAAAAAGGTTGTACATGCATAACATTTCAACAAATGACATCATATTGTTATTTGATATACGCAAAAGGTCAGAAAAACCAAAGTCCATGCACGTCACATGAACTTTCTTTATATTTTGACACACGTTGACAACTTGCTAAGAAACTGTTCCCTACGTATATAACACATCTAAACTAAAACCAACATAACTATTTCCAACTTACATGAAATATGTATGGACATATGACATATATAACGTTTGCATAACGACATTAGAACTTATTCAATGTATTTCCATAACGTGTAAACCATGTGGAAAACTCTGTGCTTACAATTTACAGGTAGCGTATTCGCCAGATCTCTGAAGTTCAATTTCAAATACTTCGTACTGATAAAAAAAATAAAACTTATAATACAGTTGATTAGATCGTCTTTAACAAGTTGCTGTATTCAAATATTCATTTGGGATTGAAAGGGACTATCACAATTTCATATCTGGCAAAAAACGTTCAAGAAGATCTTTCATACTTTAATTTATTCTGTGCGAGTTAAACATGTTACATGTGTATGTATGCGTTCCACGTCAGTCAAACCGTTCGGAATACGTCGTTTTCAAGTTATAATGAGTAAATAACCATGTTTTAACAATACCTTATTGCCTTACTTACGTTTGCGCAACCCTATCTAAACGTCTTTCAAACGGATTTAGATTTTTTTAATGTTCACTTTTACGTATTTGGATGTGTTTAATAGTAAATATCGCACATTATTTCATCGTTTAAGTTGCCTAAATCTTCTTGTATCTATGTACAAATATATCCTATTCAAGGATCAAATTAGATGGATCATGTCTCAGGATGCCTTGTGTTCATGGACTACCTTGGAGTCTAGACATACTTATTTTCACTACTTCTTAATGACATATTCTCACATCATCACCAAGTATATTATCCAGTGTTCCAGGGCTGGTCCACTGTCACTAGCCCTTGATTTAATAGTGCCTTACTGAACGCTGTAACTAAACATCATACACACTACATCACTGTAATTCCTGGCCTCTAATGTAGAACTCATCAATATTCCATCCTATTCACATAAAATGCACAGAAGAAATTTATTGCCACCAGATTAGAATTTATGCTCAGTTAATTTCATTTCCTTTATAGGTAATCATAATTTATTTTACAGGGAATCAATACATTGATGGGACTCAGAGACAATGCAGTGCTATTAAGTACAAATGTTTATTAGGACTGAAACAAAATGTTTAATAAAATCAAGATGGAATGTAAACCTTTGACCTGAAATTGATATGCATTACACCCCATAAAAAGCTTGTCTATGGGACAAAATTTATTTTGACCTGAAATTGATATGCATTACACCCCATAAAAAGCTTGTCTATGGGACAAAATTTATTTGCTGAGAAAAAATTAAACCCAATTCTATAAATCATAGCCAAATTTTATTAATACAATGTAGTGTTTTATATTAAAATGCATCTTTTAAAACAATTTTTTTTACACTTTAAATGTCATACAGCATAATTGGAAATTGGAAAAAGAAATCAATACTAGTATGCGTAGTTAATAATTGAGAAACTTAGATCAATACATGATTTTTCACTTTTCTTTACACATATTTTAAAGTTAAACAAAAAAATATCTAGTGTTCTTTGCAATTTCAGTATCTGTCTTTCTGTTGTGCATAGTAATATCAACTTCATGTGGACCTTTCTATTATATATTCTCTACAACTCATCGTGTGGTTCTTTATCTTGTGGTTGAGGAGGCTGATTACAAGCGCAAGGCGTAATAAAGTCAAATGCATATTCACAGCGACTTGGCTCATACGCATTGGTCAGCTGGTGCTCAGGGCCACAGGTTAAATGGACCTGAAATATAGAGCACAAGCCATTGACATAAATCTTTATTCATCTTTACAGAAGTTCAACTGAATGTCATAATCTTTTCCAGAATGTTACACATGTTAAGAAGTTTTCACATAAAGTAAATGTGACTTCTGTGTTAACAAGATGCAACACAGAGCTGGGTACCTTGACTGATCGGTCTGGACCGTTCCAGCAGTTCAGTCCGTGGTCGTAAACTTGAACCTTGTAATCATTCTCCCATCTGCCCCAACGTCTGTCAATAAATACACAAAGTTAGTAAGACTCGGTATCCTGGTGATAAATCACACATGCATAGAATCAATGCATTCAAAACAAACACTCTATAAATACCCTAGGTTGGTTTCATGACCTCCAGCCTTTGGTCTCTGGGAGGTAGAAGAGAAAGGACACAATTTGTACGTATATTCCCTGTCAGTATATTCATAACAGTTGTCTCGTAAAATTGCGTATTCTTTGTCTTTTCCATAATCTGTGTTTAAATATGAGGTCAGGGTTCTGAAGAAAAAAAATTATGAATTCATAGAACTTTGAAAGTTTAAACAAGAAGGAATAACATGGCTTCAATATGTACCGTATTCAAAAGCATCTAAGCTATCTAAATTCTGTTTCATTAATGGAACAAATACATGTAGAAAGCCTCATTTTTTTAACATTAACCAACATTACAGTTACATTACAGAGTTTCACAAGTCCCAAACAATATCCATCAAATAGTACTTGATTCTTGAGGCAACTGCATTTGTGTTCCCCAACTCTCCTGATGGTGAGAGTTAATCACACAAATGCAAGTTGACTGACACCAGTTATACTGTTAATCAAACACGAGGGAATAAATACAGATCTTCACTCTGAAATTAAAGTTTAGCTTCATGCAGTTGACAGATACCCCCCCCCCCCTACACTACCTCTGTTCTATCCCAGTAAAAAGCAGACTTAGTGACAATGTAATACCTAGAGATCACACAACTCCCCAAACATCACTTGTGTTGTCGGTCTAGCCATACAACTTAAGTAATTATAAACCACGATGTGCAGACTTTGTACTACTCTTACTTTAAAAAACAAAACCACAATCCTTTCTTTCTGCTTTTAATCAATACCCAAACGATGAAATGCAGAGAAAAGATCAGCTTATTTGATTTGGTTTGATCTGACATTACACAAGACTTACGTAATCTCCCCGTCAATATCTCGTGAGCGTTTATCTGCTTCCTCGTAATTTTTTCGCGCTTCATCAGCAGCTAATAACCAAAAGAAATATCTTCATTAAACGTTACAACACAATTAAGCCGGTGCATTAGTGTCGGCAGTAATCCGCTCATCTATTTAATGGTTCTTTGAAAACTGCACTTATGAACAATTAGCAAAGTTCTTTTACAGAATTATTGCCACCAAAACATTAAGCAATTGAACGCTGATGGTATCTAACAGTCAATAAAGTAATGCAACTATAAATCAAATGTTTCATACATTAATTTGCATTAGATACAATGTCCCATTTATTTTAATGACTGGTGCATGTATGTTATAAAATGATTGGAATTGAAATTAATTTGATGAATAAAAGGCATTGATTGACACACTGTACCTGCTACAAGAGCCTTGGTCTCCTCATCATATTCAGGCATTTTATCTTCATCCACAGCATCTTCCTATAAAGATAAATATCCTCGTTAACATTGTTTATTCATTAAAGATTGCATTACCAATATAGAGTCATCATTAAATGTCATTAACATGTACCTTGGAGTCGTCCGATTTGAACAGTACAGATTGTGTTAATGTTTTTAGTTTATCTTTTACATTTACTAAATTTGATGCTTAGTCTTTATAGGCTTATGTTTTTACATGTAGCAAATTATGTTACATGTAATAATCCATTATGCCCTTTAAATCATAAATATGAGATATTTGTGAAATTCCATCTTTGCTAGGAAAATTTTATTCCTTATAGATTGATAAAAATTGAATATATAACTGTTGACTTTTATGTAAATGAAAAGCAATTCTTTATATTCCTAAGCATTAACCCATACATAATGCTACATGTATGTTCCATCACCTATTGAAATATTAAATAACAAGGATTTAATGGTGTCCACTCCTCAGCAATGATTGATAACTCTAATTATTGTGTATATCAAATACATAGTTACTCTACAGAGTTTCTATTACATGTACCTATTGATAACAAACAATGACCTTAGCTCAGTGATATATTACATAGATCAATGATTCGACTCTCCAATTTGCTGACAAAATTTTAACAAAACTTTTATTTCATACATTTACAACTTTGGTAGGCAAACATGCCACAACTTTGTAAAATACCCGAATTCCATGTAGTAAAATATAAAGTTAAAAATAGCTAGACAACATCTTTAGCATATTAACAACACTTTGAATTTTATTAGAATAAAGATAAAAAAAACTTTAAAAATTTTACTTTTGATATGTTATTTTGTGACAACACTTATATTTATTTGCATTAATATTGTAAAATTTCTAAATGAGATATTTTCCTTAGTCTTTCAATTTCACTCAGACCTACTTTTCATGTTTTAGATCTTTTGTGCATGTTAACATACTCTATTTTTATCATAAATGCATTTATCTACTATATAAATAGTGCCTGTTTGGGAGGGTACCAGTTGAAATTGACACCCCGAGAAAACCATTGTCAACCGACGCGAAGCGTCGGTTGACAATGGTTTTCTCGGGGTGTCAATTTCAACTGGTACCCTCCCAAACAGGCACTATTTATTTTATTATACTGAATGTCTTAATTTTTATAGCAAATTTTACTGCTTTTATATAGAAAAGACTTGAATTCTACGGCGAACCGTACGCGCATAATTAACGCGCATGTAACAATTCGTTCTATCGGCCCGTTGCTAAGCGTGCGAGGGAGAGAGAACGGATTGTCAACTGCGTCTAAACCAATCAGATTGCAGTATTTAACATGAAAGTATAATAATGTAGTTTATTAACTACACTTGGAAATTTATTAGATCTAAGAACTTTAAAAATATTACTTTTGAAATGTAATTTTGTGGCAACAGTCACAACGCTGATATGTATTTGTAATGATATTGTAAAATTTCTAAATGAAATATTTTCCTTAGTCTTTCAATTTCACTCGGACCTACTTTTCATGTTTTACATCTTTTCTGCATGTTAACATACATAATGTTTTAACATCAATGCATTTTTCTACTTTTGTCCCCATGATTGATTCAAGTTCTTGGACCAAAACATGTTACTTGCATGCAATCAAGTCATAGACATGCATCATGTCAGAAAAAACACACTAAAGCACTTTCAATAATGCATAGCTAAAGCATTACTTTCATTTCAATATTGAGCATCAAGTTTATCAACAGACATGCACTTTTATTTAATAAAGCCACAATATTAATCCTTCATGCACCCATCGAAACGTGTCTGTCGAAATGATGACAGTGAGGCTGAAACAAGCATGATGAGAGTAACAAGTTACACCAGTACACTCAGTACACAGACAGAAAGGCATGCAGTCAGCTCCACCGTGGGAATTCTCTAACACTGATCTACCTGGACCTCAGGAGGAAACAGGTCCTCGCTTGTGGGTAATAGTTCCATAGTTTCAGGACTGGCGGCAGATTCCAGTTTAGACTTCTTGAGAGTGAGAGAAGTGAAGAGGTATTAAAGAGAAGAAAAGGATGATAAAGACAAGAAAAAGGTACAAACCTGGGATGTGGCAAAAAAGTTTTTTTTATAAAAACCCAGCCTTTTCTCTGAGATTATAAATTTTCTACTTGTTTACAGTACATTTGGTTTTGCCTTGTTACTACAGAAACAAATTTGGATGAACACAGCAACAAAAGACACAAACTGTAGCAAGACGGCAAAATAAAAAAACACCCATGTATTAGTGCTTCAAATGTGCTTTTATCTGTCCAATTTTCTACCTACTGGTAATACCGGTAGTTCATTGATATTTTATTTCAAAACAACATTTTGTAATTTTTGTGCAGCCATGAAACCAAGAGAAATCTTTGGATCAAGATATAAAGTCAGCTTCATCTAATTGTGTTTGTAGTACATGCTTTATCAAGTTCATTTTTGCTTATTAGTTTGTATTTTTTTTAAATCATAAATTATCTTAAGCTTCAATAATCACACAAGAATCTGCAAATTAGGTGCTAAAACATGAATATGTTAAATCAAATACTTTTAAAGGCACTAAAGTACAGAACTGCTAGGGAAAATAAAGTGCAAAATATCCAGCTACAACTGTATACTGTCCTTAACAAAGCCTGCAACTTCTTCATTTATCACTATTTCAAAATATTTTGTAACTAATATGCTTTATTATATTTTTTATCATGAAAAGGTGAATTGTTTGCTATCAAATTTTAGTAACAAAACCAATTTCAAGTTTATGTAAGACATTTAGTTTCAAAATCTGGTTGATGAATATTCTATGTCCCCAGAAACCAACATCTTTAAAGATATTTAGGCCATTGCAAGTTTTTTCTTTGTTTAGCGTCCACCCAAAACTCAAAAACCTATCTTTCTATCAGGAAAAAACCCACAAACTTTAGGAAAAACACACAACTTTAAAGGTTCAACAAAATAAAATTTATATATATAATATATTTTTAAGCAATATCTTCATTTTGTAACAAAAATACAAGAATAACAAATAACCACTATGGTTTCCATTTCGAATGTTATTATGAATATTTGATTTCCGATTCAAATTAAAAATGCGATCACAAACACGACATATGAAAAAGCAATCTAATTTTATGAAAAATGATTGTGTTTTTTTTTTATTTATACATCTCAAAACCAATCCGTCCGCGGATGCTAAACATAGAAAAAACTTGGAATGGCCTTACTGTGGTAATATGTTTCAACTCATGTATCAATACTACAACAGGTCAGCACCCTAGCATGTAAGGACATAAAACACTGAGTCTGACTTTGACCTTGGCCTTCAACATACTGGTAATTTCCTGCATACTGTTGGAGTATACTTCACCCACCAATAAATCCACGAAGAAAAGGGAATAAACCTGTGTTTATGTCAGGATTTAAATTTTTGCACCCTTGTCCATGTTAGAAGTACATGTATTAAAACATGTATCTGTCTTCTGTTTATTTTATATTTTTGTTTTGTATTGTAAGTTAATGCTTTGAACAAAACAAAACATTACACAAGACAAGCAATCTTTGATACAAAATAACATAGGTTTAAAAACAAAAAATAACAATAGACAAGCAGTCTTTGATACAGAATCACATAGGTTCAAGCAATGCAGAATATATGTATGGATGGATTTAAATACAGATCATACAGACATTTCTTAAACTTCTTTATCTAAAACCCAGAAAGTTTCTTCACTCACCTGAACTGAATGTTTTAGTGAGCTTTTATTGAATAACCGAAAAGTTTATAGCTTTATATAAGTACGATTCAATTGTTGCCCAGGTGAGCAAAGTGGTTCATTAGTCTCTTGTCTAACAAATATTCTCTTTAGAAAAAATTAATGAGTATGATTACTGAGCAACTAGTGTTGCCTTTAAAAGGTGAACAGAATTTCCATGTGTACTTTGAAATCTGGTCGTGTAGTCCACACCCTAGTAAAAGCAAGCACCAAAATCATAGCCTCAGAAAAGTGATGACAACATCTAATACTTACCTCATCATCCTCATCTTCATCATCCTCATCATCATAATCATCACCCTCATCAGGATGGGGTGTGATATGGGGTGTGGCCTACAAGAGGCGGAGACATATCACTACCAGGCCTAGCCTACCACATTGCATACAACATGGACACTGGCAACTGGGGCCAGCAGGGGGTACACTACATTCACACAATGAACCCCACATACAAACCAATGATCTTTCAGAAAGATGAAACTGGGGGGTTTTTGTGTTTCTTTAGGAATGTGAAGGTTTTATTTTTTTAAGTTTCTCAGGGGGACAAAAAAAGGAGAAAGAATTTTCACGACAAAATGTCATGTGACATTTTCATGAAAAAGAGGCTTGAATACAGAAGTCAATCCAAGTCAGTTAGTGGGGATCATGCGTCACATGATTTAAGCCAGGGATTGCAGGCAATCTTACCTGTGGTTCTTCAGTGGGGACAGGTACACCTGTTTCACCCTGGGGTTCCACAGGGGGTGGAGGGACTTCCTTTTGATCATCTGGTACAAGTTTCTTGTAGATACTGTGAATGTTTCCCCAGATTTTAGAACTAAACTCATCAAAATCAACTTTCTCATTGTCTTCTAAATGTTCCTACAAAAAAAAAAATCATATAACTGACAATTGTCTCCAAATGTGCCCTTAAGTGCTAAATGTTAAAAATCAATGAAATGTATAGGTACTACTTTCAATTAATGGAAACTATTCATCAAACTTCTTAGACTTGCACATAAAAATTGATTTCTTATAATTAAGTTTTTGAAATAATTTTATTGGCAATAAAGAATCAAGTATTTGAAAGTACTTAATGTAAAATATTCCTATTGTCAAAACTGTATTCCAGTTCACAGATTTAATAAGACAGGTACTACCAATGTTTCTTGATCTGTCATGCAAATTAAAAATTATGCCCACTATACAGAACTTGAGGTTTCAGATCTTACTTTGTATATTTATATAAAAATCAATGTGGTTGATACATTGTACATGTAAGGAAAAGTACCTTAAATTAATGGTTACAGACAAATAGGAAATAGTGTAAAGGGATAAAACCGTATTCTGAAAATTTAGATATATGATTGATTGAGCTGTATTCTACCTTGGCCTCCTCTTCACTCACAACTCCATTAGTATCAATGTCGAATTCCATGTGGGGAATGATCTCAAGGACATCGACACTGAAACAAAGACAGAAGTCAAGGTTAACCTTTACCCAGAAACTTCCATATCTAAGTATGTCACATACTTAGTTCTGAACTTACAATCCATCCTTGTTTAGATCTAGTTCATCAAAAGCTTCCCTGGCTTTGATTGCACTTCTCTCCTTGTCTCTAGCATCCTTTTGTTCTGACAATAAAAGAGGCACAGAAATTGCTAACTTGCGAATATACATGAATAATTATAAGAATCAAAATGTTATAGAATCTGTATGTACATGTATGAATTTGTTCACATTCTTTGTGCAAGATTAATTCCTTTACTAAGCAGACTGGCCTTACCTTTCCAGGCCTGTTCATGTTTGTCTTTGGCCTCCTTTTCTGGACCCTCAGCTTCCGCCTTTTTGGCTGTAATGAATAAGAAGTATATTTATGTTATTAAAAAGGTCAGAAACATTCAATAAACAAAACAGACAAAGAATTGTCAGTACTCTTACAACACACATACCTTCAAGCTCTTTCAGTTTATCTTGGAGTTCTGTTTTTTCTTTTTCAAGTTCTTGTATTTTTAACTGCAATAAAAAATCACCAGATTGATTGGCTAAATATTATCAAACTGCACTTAGAAGTTTTATAATAGTAAGAGTGATCTTCAAGCATTGGCTAACTAAGGTACCTTTTTCCCCTCCATTATGTTATTAGCTTCAGCAATGAATCCTTCCCTCTTTTTGAATCCCTCTTCTTGTAATCTTCTTTTCTCATCTTGTTCTTCCCTCATTTTCTTTCCAAGCTCCCTGTCAAACAAAAGGAAAATAAAATGTAACAAATTCAATTTTAGGTTCTATCTTTCTGTTTTATAAATGCTTGTCATTCTTAAAAAAAAACTTGATAAACAGCACCAAAATAAACTAATATTGAACAGTAAAGTTAATTACTTGCAATTGTTGACACATTCAATTTTGCCTTCATACTCATCTGACCCATCACAGCAGTCTGAAAATGAAAAAAGACAAATATGAAAAGTATCTAGCCATTTCTGTGTATCAAAGGCTTCATTAGACAGACTGATTATTGGTGTGCAGTCAATTCTTACCACACACTCCATCATTCACTCTTGAGGACTGAATATTTTTGGGAGTGTAGCCTGCATTTGTGCAGTGGAATTTTCCATTTGTACAAGCTGAGGTTCCTGTAAATTATAAAAAGATTTGAAATATAAATGAATAGTACAAATGCAATCATTATTTTTTTTCTGAGCTGAATTGTAGGCTTATTCATAGGTTTTTGAATAGTTTAAAATAATAAAACATAGGTAATCACAGATTACAAAGCTCACCGAGACGAGGCATCACCTTTATGTGGAATCATCTTTATGAGACCACCTTTATCATATTATTTGAAAATCATAGTTAATTATGATCTTGGATATACATGGATACTGTTTTGACACAATATCGTATAACAATATCATATTTTAAAAAATTGTATAATAATCATATGTTCATTTCATACAGTATTATATGATACAATGTTTATCAATACAATAATATAAAATACGATATTGCACCTTATGATACCTACAATATATATCATATAATACAATAAAATACTGTCAGTAATAAATAATGATGAAATATGATATTGTAACATATGATATGACATTGTATCTTGTTATACATTATTGTATTTGATCACATAATACAATATCATAATATATTATGATATTGATATTATATGATACAATATAATAATATATGATACAATATCATATCACATAATACATCACAATATTGTAACATATGATATAATATTGTATAATATTATAGTATGATATTGTATTGTATGATATTGTATCATATTTGATACACAATAGGATATTGTATCATATGATACAATAAAATTAGATACAACATTGTATCATATCAATTGATACAATATCATGTGATATAGTACTATATTATATCATACAATATCATATTATACTATATTGTATTATATGATACAATAACACATTATACAATATCATATTAAACATATTCATGTGATATAATAATATATTATATAAACCAATATCATATTATACAATATCGTATTATATGATACAATATATATTAAACAATATTATATCATACGATACAATATTATATGTTGCAATATCATATGAATCAATAACATGTTATGAAATAGTATATAATACAATATCATATTATAAAATATTGTATCATAATAAACAATACTATACATAACAATATCATGATACAATATCATATCATAATGTACAAAAAATTGATACAATATCATATCATATAACTTTTTACAATATAATATATGATATAATATTGTATCATATTAATAAATGGTGTATCATATCATAAAATACTATATAATAGGAATCATATTATATCATTTAACAATGAACACATCTATCAAGCAGGTTTGAGAAAGGAGAATTTTTTTAGCATCCTTGATAATGGAGATCTGCATCTGAAGCTACCTCTGGGGTTCATTAATATTATAGTTAAATCAACTATGCAAGCTATTATCTATAAAATATGTGACTTGTTCCAAAAAAACAAATCTCATCCAGCATCCGAAACCTACGGCTCAGATTCAGCATTCAAGCCTGCCAGGTGCATCAGGATCATAAGATGAATCATCCATGCAAGTTTGGTGAAGTTAGGATCAGTAATAACTAAGATATAATCATAAGAGAGCACCTGCTCCGAAAACACCAGCTCTTAAAACCTTAACCTCCCTCCAGCATCCGAAACCTATGGGTCAAATTCAGCATTCATGCCTGTCAGGTGCATCAGTATCATAAGACGCACCATCCATGCAAGTTTAGTAAAGTTAGGACCAGTAATTACTTTATATATTTTATATCTTAATATATTTTTTAGCATCCTTGATAATGGAGATCAGGCTCTGCATCAGAAGCTACCTCTGTGATTCGTTTATAGTATAGTTCAATCAACTATGCAAGTTTGAAATAGTACTAATATTTATTAAACATGTGACCTGTTCCAAAAACCTTAACCTCATCCAGCATCCGAAACCTTTGGCTCAGATTCAGCATTCATGCCTGTCAGGTGCATCAGTATCATAAGACGCATCATCCATGCAAGTTTTATGAAGTTAGGACCAGTAATAAACAAGATATAATCATCAGAGGGCACCTGCTCCAAAAACTTTAACAAGCTCTTAAAACCTTAACCTCCTTCAGCATCCGAAACCTATGGCTCCTGCCTGTCAGGTGCATCAGTATTATAAGACGCACCATCCATGTAAGTTTGGTGAAGTTAGGACCAGTAATAACTAAGATATAATCATCAAAGGGCACCTGCTCCAAAAACTTTAACCAGCTCTAAAAACCTTAACCTCATCCAGCATCCAAAACCTATGGCTCAGATTCAGCATTCAAGCCTGCCAGGTGCATCAGTATCATTAGACGCACCATCTATGCAAGTTTAGTGAACTTAGGACCAGTAATAACTAAGATATAATCATCAAAGGGCACCTGCTCCAAAAACTTTAACCAGCTCTAAAAACCTTAACCTCATCCAGCATCTGAAACCTATGGCTCAGATTCAGCATTAAAGCATGTCTGGTGCATCAATATCATAAGATGCACCATCCATGCAAGTTTGGTAAAGTTAGGACCAGTAGTAACTTAGAAATTGCTATCAAAGGGCACCTGCACCAAAAACTTTAACCTGATCCAAACACCTTAACCTCCTCCAGCATCTGAAGCTCATGGCCCTGATTCAGCATTCAAGTCTGTTAAGTCCATAAGTAGGTCAAGATGCATCATCCATGCAAGTTTGGTGAAGATAGGACAAGTAATAACTTAGATACAGGACCTGCAACAAAAACTTTAACCAGGTCCGGACGCCGACGCCGACGCCGACGCCGAGGGTATAGCATAAGCTCCCCCCTACTTCGTCTCGGTGAGCTAAAAATTCAAAATTATCAAATGAAAACCAAATTTTATAAGAAGTAATGATCCTGCCTCAAATTTTCAAGTCATAAATGTTAATATGAATCTAATAAGTGAAACAGCAATGGCAAACTTGTATATTCCATTCATCTATACTGTAAGCTACATGTATGATATAACATGTGTAAAGTACATAGCAAGGTCTAATTACTAAGCACATCAGAGTTATCTTCTCATATGTAAAGCTATAATGTAATGCTGCATTTTTAATTCTCCTGTCTGCCATGTTTTTCTTTGCAATCCCCTATCTGCATCTATGACTTCTTCATATTTCGATGCATTTTGCTGCATTTTACAACTTCATTGATTTTAAAGTTAAGCTTGTGCATTTAGTATAACTAGGTTTTTATTGTAGCGAACACTCAGATGACAATGAAAATGGACACAATGTTATCTTACAATGCTACAGATGTAGTCAGCAATAGGAATATATCTTTCAATCATTTTCATACCTAGATTTCGTCAGAGCTTGTTTAAAAGCTAGTGTAAATCGAGGGCCCCCTATAAAGGCGAGTGTCGTCTCTTTACGTTTTTTTTAAAATTTACATTCAATACACTTTTTAACACGATTGAAACAGGGTTTTCAGTGAATGTTTTTATTGCAATACACAGAAATACCAAGGATACCAATTTTAATCATTTATGTCTTCGTGAACAAATAATATGAACTCCACTATACGACAACCGAGCCCCTGTGGCATGAGGTGTGCAAAAGGCGAAAAAAGAGAATAAAAAGGAAAGTTGATAATGAGAGAGAGAAGGAAATTGAAATAATAAATGAAGTGATAAATAGGAATGTGAATGTGAGGAGCCAGAATGTGAAAGTTAGGAGGAATCAGATCAAGATAAAAATGAGAGAAATTAGAAGCCTTTTTGGAAATATAAGTTGAGAATGAAATAAACTGAAGATAAAGTTCAAATAAAGTTTTTTTTTCCATCTTTTTATTGAAAATTTTTTAACTGATGGAAATCTGTCCAGACTGATAAACTTCAGATGGTAGTTAGTCCAAATGACTGACAGAGGAAAAAAGATTTCAAGAACTCTGCCATAGGAAAGGAAGTACCGGTACACTGTTCTGATTTTGAACTTGACTACCAGTCTACATATAAATGGTATTCAACTGGTCTCAAGACAAAATTTTCTGGCCTTGGGCTACCTGACCAATGTTAGAGTCCAATGTCAAAACCTCCTATGCTATGTATTTAAAATAATCTTAAATATTTATGGAGACTTAATCTTTAAATTGTACAATTACTGTGAATTAGTGGATTTAATTTCTTGTCATGATCGACATACCTGGTTCATCTGATCCATCAGCACAGTCACAATAATCGTCATTTAAGTGTTCATATGGAATTGTTCCTGACCCATCAAGACACTGAAACATCTTCTGGTCATTTGGCTCATATTTAGAAGCCACTGAAAAAATAATTGTAAGAAACATAAATGGTAAAACATGGTTTTTTTTCCAATAAAAAGAAAATTTCTAGTTTCAATTTAACATTTTTTAATTTTTGTAATGATAAAATATTTTAAGTAATATTGGTATAACCCACAGTAAAAACTTATTATGCATGACTAATCATATGCATTACACAGGTTGGGACCAATCACCCAAATGGGATGTAATATCCCATTAGGGATATAATAATACCCAAAATAGGGTATAAATTTACAGTGTAAAAATTGCACTTTTTTAATTCAGTAATCTTGTAATAAATCTGCATTAATATACATCAAATGCAACAACTTTTAGTAAGTAAGTTTTTCTTTAAACCAATGGTTTATTAGATTTACCCCTATTGGCCCAAGAAGTTTTGGATCAACCAAGGCACCAATGTCTTACCAGAGACATAAATAACAGATATTGGCAACTGATCGAAATATTGCTGTCCCTATTGTAAAGTATTCCCACTTTAAATCAGTATATCTTTTAATTAACAAATATATCAAAATAAAAACAGCTAAATCATATTACCAAAACATTCAAAATATTACATTTCATGAGTTTGTGGCTAATAAACAATAATAAAAGAAGAGTTTCAGGTGGCAGTTGGCTACCCATTGTCCGAGAGTTCACATAAGTTTTATAGCTGGCCTATATATTTTCTATATATTAATCTTATTTTTTAATTTATTGTTTCTAAAACTTCTAAATCCTATGCACAGTTTTCATAAAAGCAATATACTTTTGGTTTAAGATCAATATATCAATTTACTAATATGTAGTTCTCAAAGTAAGGTTGGTCCCGTAACATTTTTAAACAACAAAACATGCTAATGGCGGAGTTGCTAATCTCTGTTATTTATGTCTCTGGTCTTACACAGTAGGGTTACAAAAAATATTGTTTACCAAAAGTTGTTACATTTTCTGCATTTAATGTGGATTTACACAATTTTTGTCAAAATTTAAAAAAATATTTGTTTGTATTGTATTGGGATATTATATCCCGTTTGGGCTATTATAACCCACTTGGAAAATTGGTCCCAACCTGTTACATGTGTTTATTGGTGACATCACATAAAAAGGAAGGATAAAGGATGGTAAAAGTCAGGACTGATTTCTTGCCATACTGGCACTGTACCAGTTATCGGCTAAAATTTAACGTTTTCTTTTCGTATTTCCTTATTTCTTGGTATTTTTGAATAAAACTTGACATGCTTTAAATGGTATACTCCTTGTTTATGCACCTGTTAAGTTAAATCATTATTTAGAACCCAAAACATCTTTTTGTGTGCTTTTTTAGCACGCCCAGAATTTGCCGAGTTTTTTACGATTTACTGTACCAGTTATCGGCTTCGCGATAATAACATAGTAAAATCCCTGTATATGTTGATTTGATACTCTGCAAAATGTAATATGAATTATGCCCCTTTTTGGGTCAGACTAAAGTTCGTAGGGGTTATGATGCATAAACAAATCTCATAAATTTATTCGTTTGTTATCATACGGTAATACACAAAATCGTAGACTATTCAATGCATAATATTGTGCAATCAGGCGTTCAACTGCGCTATGAATCACTCAGAATTTAGTGAATTCCTTTGGTTCTACATGTTATATGTAGTAATATTATATGTCAAATCAAAGAAGGGAGATGAAAAGGTATCACAAAGGGGTTATATTCTATTTTTAACATATTACGTCACTTCCCCCACTGCTGAAAGTGCAAAGATGTAAATCAGCGGTAAACAATGATCGTTTAAGCTCATGTTTAAAACATATTCAAGAAAGTTTTCAAGCAAACTTACTTTTCTTTATTCAAAACAGAGGACTAAATTAAAAAATCTCAGATAGTCGCGTGCTATAAACCCGAACTCTCAGTTTAGCCGATAACTGGTCTTAGCCGATAACTGGTACAGTACCAGTATATGATTTATGAATTTTATCGGTACGGTACTTGTCACAGGCAGCTGGATTACCCCCTCCCCCTTCGAATTCTTATCTTCTATCAGCTGTCTACATTTCAGTACTAAAGTTTCAATTGTGTGTCGTGTTATGACCTTTACATTAAATAAAATTTGATAAATGTTTTGAGGAAATTCGAACAAACACCGGTTTCCCCATGACGAATATTTTCATTGACTTTACTCACTTGATATTGAAACACCTCTTGGTCTTTCAATTTTACCATTGACTTTTACTTCTACTATCAGTAAAAAGTAAATAAAATACATATAACCGCCCATCTTTGTAGAAAAAGAATTTTCCTGGCCAAAAAGTCTGGACAGAGGTGGAGACTTCCGATTGGTTGACACAAGCTTGATAGCTCGTTCTTTGTGTGATTCGATATCGTTAATAAAATGTCAGTCATGTAATTTGTTTTGTAGTTCACAGTTCAAACAGCTTTACTCTTGTTAAACATGTTTATATATTGTTAACAAGTAAATTATCTTAATTCGTAACTCAGCTGAGCAAGTATAAAAACTTCCTTCCCAAACAGTGTATGGAACCCCTATAAATGTAAAGACACTGAATCTATTGAGAATGTACAAAGAAGAGCCACAAAAATGCTACCTCACCTGTCAGAGAAAAGTTATCAGGAAAGACTGGAAATACTGAAATTACCAACACTGAAATTTAGACGTTTACGTGGAGATATGATAGAAGCATATAAAATAATAGCTGGAATATATGATAAAAGAACAACAAAAGGAATGTTTATCTTGAATACAAGTAACACCAGGGGACATAATATGAAAGTGGCAAAGCAGAGATGTAAACTAGACGTTCGGAAATACTTCTTCACAAACCGGGTAGCTGACACATGGAACAGCCTTCCTGAGCATGTTGTATCTGCCACCAAAGTCAAGACATTCGAAAACAGACTAGACAGATATTGGAAAAACCATCCAATGAGATATGACTACACTGTTGATTATGGAACATTTAAAGGAAATGACCAGGCTATCACACAGTCTGATGATCAGGAGACTACCGAGATGAACATAGAGGAGCAGCAGCTCCTGCGTTCATAATGAACGTAGGTAAACGTAGGTAAACAATACCATGCAATACTTCCAAAGGAGAAGTGCGTACAGTGTACATGTATGACAAATCCTCGAATTCATAGGATATTTAAACGACTTATGTACATCTCTTATATAACAAAATTCGTACATTTGAATGTGTGCATCAGTACATGTAATACTATAATATAGAACTTCATTACCTGATCAATAACAAACATACATTTACAGTATACTAGTTTCTCCTGAGTTTCATGTCTATGGGGTTTTTTTTTATTATTAATTACAACATGGTCTCAAACAATCTTTGATTTTGCTAGCGCTGTTGTTTATCTGACAACATTATTATGTTTTTGGGTTTTTTTTTTTATTAATTACAACATGGTCTCAAACAATCGCGCTGTTGTTTATCTGACAAAATCATTATGTTTTGGGGGTTTTTTTTTTCGTTATCTGACAGGCTTAAAATATTTTCCAAAATAAATCTAATTGTATAAAATTTTTTTAAAAAAGGTTCACCTAAAAAGGAAGCAAAGGCAAATCCTCCACTTATCACACTGAGCTACGTTGACAAATGTCATAATATGTGAATAAATTTTATAGTTTGACAATTCGTCGTAATCAAAGTTTTAAGTTTTTGTGAAAACCACAAATTTTTACCCATAATGGGTCTAGACTCCACTTTAATAAATCAATAATAAAAAGAATGAAAACTTACCCTTTTATCAAATGTACTTTTAGAATGGAATTTAGACCCATTCATCAGTACCAAAAATGTACAGCACAGTAAATGGTCAAGATTTATGCATAAAACGTCGACTGGTCTAATTTGGAAACATATACCTCTTGTGTTTACAGAATGAAAGCACGTTATTGATATGCATCGTTAAATTTATAAAAAATGTATACAAGCCAAAAATTAATATTTCAGCAACATTTGATCAAGTTACTTTTAATTACTCCAAGATTGGGAATATATTTAAGGAATAAGGAATCATTCTTTGAAGAGGTAATTTTGGTCGGGGCGTGATCAAATCCAATAAAGCCCGAAGATGATAGATTTTATCACGCTCCGACCGAAATTATCACCTCATAAAATTCAAAGAATGATTCCTTATTACTTATATTTATATATAGTTTTCAGCCATTGTACGATTAAATATTTAAAGAGTATGGAATTCCATATACGACAGCCATGCCACTGAACTGCTGACTGTTTACTATCATTACTGTTAACTGTTTACTGCTTTAATTACTGCCATGTAGTCCGAACTATCTGACTTTTTCCTGCCTTTTTAAAACAGTTTTGATATTTTAAAACAGGGTTTTTCTGGCAAGTGAAATATCCTAATCGTTAAAAATGGCCAGGAAATTAAAACGTCAGATATTTCGGACTAACTGCCATGCTGCTGCATGCTTACTGCCGAAATGCTTTTGTGCATGTGTTAAAAATGTTTTAAAAGCACTGGCATCTAATATTAATAGTCATTTGACGCACAACATGGTTTAACAATCTCTGATCCTCAGCCATGTACAATAACTCTAAGTTACCCCGATTTTTTTTTTATTCGCACCATAAATCTGCCTTTTACATAGATAAATGTGATTACTCTTCTAATGTCTATATTATATCAGAATTTAACGAAGTGTTTGGCTTAGTGGGTCCACGGAGGTCTAGCTACTTTTAGGTAACGGGGTTCGAACCACCGATGTAACCGTACAACCCTTTTTTTTAAAATTTGATCTCAACTTCTATGTTTATTCCTTTACATCCATCGTGGGCAAATTTGCAATAACTTTGTTAAACGCATGGATACCACATGCATCAAGATAATTTTTTTAAAAATTTCATTTCATTTATAAAGTTTAAATGGACGAAATCTGTTTTTATTATGAAAAAATATTTTGAGGCTGACAGTCGGACATCGTCGCAAGCCACGGGTTTTGTGTCCATACTATTTCCACTATACAGCGATATAAAGGATCGGAGAACCTTAAGATCTAGACAGCTGATAAAATTACATGAAGCACCGTGGCTGGAAACAACTAAGAAGAAATAAATTCACAAAGTATATACAGAGATGTATCAACTGGTTCATATATCACATAAAATCACATTTGTCTGTGTTTGATATTTAAGAGCAAAAGTACCACATAACTTTTCAACAGACACTTTACAGAAGAATTAAATTTTTGAAGGTTTGGTGGTCCACAAATAATCTGTTTCCTTTTCATGACCCACAATCCCCAGTTTTGTAATATCTGATTTCGTGCTGTTTATACATGTAGCTCTTATCTGTTACTAAATTTTAACTTAAATAGAATTGTAAATCCTTTGCAACCTTGGACTTATAAAGACACTGCATGTTGTCTAATCCCTTTAATTTGAAAAGTTTTTTACATTTTGATATACTGCCATCTTTTTCTCAGGAGGTTTAGCTAACTACCCTAAATCTGTAAATTTCTACGTCGATTAATTTTTGCGAATCCGAGTATTTACCTGTGATCAATCAAAGCTTGGCTTTGAGTGTGAAATATAGCGAACACAAAAATAAATGCATTGCTCATGTCTAGTTGAAAGCACACTTCTCTTTGTATGCATATCCAAATCTATTGACAGTCTCTATCTGGTCACCGTGGAATTGATGGAACAGTAACTATTTACATACATGTAGAATATTGTGGTTTTTTTTAAAGTTTTGAACGTTTAGACTTCATGTTAATAATATTAAGTTTTTTCGGATTTGTATTTTTATCCGATTCGGAAATAAATAAATTGGGACACGATATCGAAGTAACGAGATTAAGGTCAAACGTATGGTTTGCAGGAAAGTTTTGTCTACATTACGTGATTTGTTATAAAGTATTTTAAAAATTTAATTGTGTAAAAATGCGCCATATTTAAGGAATAAGGAATCATTCTTTGAGTATTATGAGGTGATAATTTTGGTCGGGGCGTGATCAAATCCAATAAAGCCCGAAGGGCTTTATGATAGATTTGATCACGCCCCGACCGAAATTATCACCTCATAATATTCAAAGAATGATTCCTTATTACTTATATTTATATATAATTTTAAGCCATCGTGCGATTAAATATTTAAATATAAATAAGCAAATCCCGCTGGCGCCTCAATTTGGCGTCATTTGAAGTTATGTGTTATATAGTACAAAATCGATACGTAGTGTATCACAGGCAAAGACACTGGAAAATGTAAATATATATCTTTAATCATATTGTGTACATGTATCTATAAAACTGCATGAACAAAATAGCAATTTAAAAGTACATGTTGTAAACTGTCTTACAATTATAGCCTTTTTCATTTAATACAGATACTTTATTTACATATTCATTATGTTTAGGTAGCAATACAGTACTGCGAGTCCAGTGACTTAGAAGAGATTGAATATTGAGAAAACATATTGGTTGATGACGCGCATTTGATGTTGTACAGGTCTTTCAAAGTACGTCTCAAAAACATATCCAATGGCTTTATATGAGTCAGAGGCCTGTCCCAGTTAGCGGAGAAGTCCTCCAAAATGTGGTGTATCTTGTCAGCGGGGGGCAGGGGATGACTTTGTTTTTGTCTCTTTATATTTTGTTCTGCAAAAAAAAAAAAAAATGGAATATACTAGTAGTTTATACGGGACACTTATGTAATTGGAATTTTTTTTACCTGCATTAACTCAAATATTTAATCATATATACCCTTTGGGATTTCCTGAAAATAATGGACGACGGGGTGAAGGAAATTCGAGTAGTCGGCGAACTCGGGGTCGGTGGCGGCCCTATCTACTCGGAACACATCCTCTTCCGGTCCGTGGAAACCCTCGCCATATTGTAACAGAACAACAAGCACCTGTTTGTTTCTTGTATCAATACCCGTCACTTCACTAAACTTATGTGTGAGCTTTACGGGGTACTCTTCGATGTATTCACACAATCCATCTCTGCAAATTAGAACATGTGGCAATGCATAGAGAGCAAATTTCGTACTGGCAATGAGGCATTATTGAAATGCCACAAAAACACACAACGGAGGAAAGGTGATCTACACGTTTCATGAAAAGGGAAACATAAAAAGGAATAAGTAAAATTAAGTTTTTTAAAAACGATACCAACTTGCCCAAGAGAATGACATCTCCTAGGTACGCAAACATCTGATAAAGACCGGAAGCTTCGTTCACTCGTCTGATGATGGCGGTCGTTAAGTTTGACAGTGGGAGAATCTCCGATGGCCATCTCTCTTGATGGTATCGCCAATTTAATATCTTAGAAAGAACGCGTGCTGTAACGAAATATTGAAAAAAATACTAACAATAGGTTGAAGTTTCCCAGAGGCTACAAAACACCGACCGTACGTGTTTAATATTTTATTACCCGAGTATCGGAAACCGTGAATGAATCCCCCTGCTGATTGTCTGAAGTCCAGAGAGTGCGCTATAGTCCCTGTGAAGTAGAGACCGTCAACCACTGGGGATCGGTAATCATAATCTATGAATGGGTACTTTTGTGAGGGCCTCGACGCAACATCAGACACTCTGCAACAATAGTTAACGCAAAAAGACTATTTATTGAATTCTATATTAATTAACTCATCAAGTTAGCGTGCATGCGGACTATCAAAGAAATGACAAGCGTTATACGATGTGAATTTGTTGATAAGCTGAAATAAGGAAATAATTTTTCAGTAATCTATACGCAATGAAGAGCCGTCATACTTTCTAAATATTGAAGAATCGAACTGGAAGCCAAGGCATCTGATGATTTTGTCGTAGGGGGTCAAAAGGGGGTCATTGTCATACTCCTCCCACTGACGGCCCGGGGGTAGGTTCTCTCTCAGGTACAGCTGTCCGCCCTGCTTGACCACCTTGTAATCGTTGATGTCGTACTCCAGTAGACCGTCCAGGGACTTGAGCTGGTAAGTGTCCAACAACTCGTTATTCACGGCTCTGTTAATGAAAAGAAACCCCTCCAATGAGTTGATAACCGACAAAATGTGAAGCCAATGATGAACAAAAATTCTTTAATTTCTGAGAATTCGGTCAATACAATAACTTTTCAAGACCAACGTTGATAGGTTTGATTCTCAATAAGCTGTCTCGTTATTCGTACTTATACATGTGTGTGTATATATATATATATATATATATATATATATATATATATATATATATATATATATATATATATATATATATATATATATATATATATATATAATAGTATACCTTAGATCACCGACATAATGGGTTTCCCATGCAAAGCGGAGACGATGTCTACCCACCATGTGGACGAAATTCGTCTTGTCGTAGATCGCATTGGCAGTCTCAAAAGCAGAGTTTCCACGACCTGAAGACAGACAGAAAAATGCTTATTTTGTTAGTACACTTTTGACCTAAGTCACCTGACCATTTTTATTTATTTATTTATTTATTGTTTTTGTTTTTTTGTTGTTTGAGAATCATAGGAGGGATGTAGATACACAACTGTAACGTCAATAACTAAATAAGGTATCTTTACTGGACAGATTCGTTTAAATTGTTCATCGCAAGGTATGTCCAAATATGGTTTGTTAATGATCTTACATGTATGGACATATTTACTCTTCCATCTATGTGACATAGTAATATACATAACACGATATTTCTTTCGGACACATTTTATTACTGATTCAATGAAAACTATAAACAATAATTTTTTTTTTCATAAGGGTGATATGGATTGGAACAATTCAATGAAACCTTTCACATCACACTCTGACGCGAGTTCAGCATTTTATTTGGACAATGTCCGCGATAATTATTCCAGTATGGAAAAATTTAAAAAAAGATTTCATTTTTAATTATTACCCAGGATCATGACTGATTTGCCCTCGTAGTCCGAAGCGTTAAGCGAAAGGTCCTCGTATCCATCCAGCAGTTCGTGTCCAGGAATATCCGGAATACGGGGTTTCCAGATACCGGTTGCCACAATGGCTACCCTTAAAAAATAATTAAATTTAACGCAACAATAATGACGAAAAACAAACTTTAAAAAACCCCAATAACAACGGATAAATGTGTACATACACAGTTACATATCTTGTTTACATGTGTTGAACTTCGGTATCTCGAACACCGATATCTTGAAAACAATGGATATGTCGAAGTGATCTGTAAGTCACAACCACTTAAACTTTTAATTTTTACCCTTGATATCTCGAATACTTGGATAGCTCGAAGTTTTTAATAAGTCCCATCTAGTTCGAGATAACGAGGTTTAAATATATATAATCTTCCTCCTTACCGACACAAAAAAATGTTTCCATTTTGATCCTTCATGCTAATTTTCGTGGATGCATTTCCATGAAGGGAATGGATATCAGATATTTCTGTGTTGTAACGAATTGTAAGGTTAAAATGGCGAGCATAAGAATCCAGGTACCTGAAAATTAGGCAATTGGAACTACTTCTTCTTTCATTTGTTTTCTAATATGTAGTTTGCGTTTAAAATTTAAGAGCGTTTGTAAAAATGTAAGCGTTTGTAAAAATAGACGTTTGTAAAAATGGATTTTATCTCAATTTCAATTGAGCCAAAGGTACATAAATCGTAATTTAAAATGTCTTTTCCTTCATTAAAGGTTAAAATGAATGGGATATAAACAATTTATAGATACGAACGTGACCATGACATCTGCTGGCGGAAACATTTGGCGGGAGAACTGTTTGAACAACATCCGGTCGTCGTCACTAAGGAGCGAATTCCAGTCGTGACGTAGATTGTACTCCTTGTTTTCTCGCCCCGTATAAATCTTGTTGATGCTAATTAATTTCCTGTGAATTGGGTATTTAGTGAAGAATGTCCCTGAAAGTATCCCAAAATTTTTGATTACATGTAGTTGTTTGACAATCGACTGTGGGAAAACGAAATTTCAATCGTTTTATTAAAATGATATTTGACGTATTTCTCCACAAGATTTTAGAGCCGTTTTAACAAGAGCTTGGACTTTGGATAGTTCATGACAAACTCAGATTTGATGAAGGCGGGGTCTATTTATAGTTAACTGTCCACTCATTGGCTAATTATAAAAGAATTGTGAATACATTAAACACGCAATGACACTATATAATTTTTGTCTGACTTCATTACTTTAGTTGAAACAGCGTCAATTTCACACTACAGAGCAGGTCTTGGCAAGAAAAAAGTTCCGATTTTACAGTCTATAAATATTAATGAACTTCTCTTAGCGAATTAGAAGAAATCATGTCAATATTTGACAGCTTGTTTTGATGAGAAATCTCACCGAAAGTACAAGCTCTTGATAAAACGGTTCTAAGCATGAAGTTGCGGCCGATCTATAGGAAATGTGTTTTTCTTCTGTTTCACGAAAGTCTATAAAAGCCTTTATACTGTATAGATTGTTTTAATTAATTCAGGTCAAGATATAGTAAATGATTTTAGCGTGTCTTTAATTTGGTGTTAGAACCATTATGACGTCATAAATCATTTAATAACCACCCCCACACACCCCCCACCCCGTATTTTACGGCTTTAAATGAATTTCGTAGAAAATGAAACAATTTCTTGACATTTTTATAAAATTATTGGAAAATGAAACCAGATACCTATATTCAATTTTACATAATTTTAAAGAGGGGATCAAGAGCTTGTTTAATGCCATATTTTGAGAGGCTGTTCGAAGTTTCCTTCGTATTTCATACAAGATGACAGTGATTTTTTCATTGTGTTTACAAAATAAAAAAATAAGCCCATGTACTCCCTATTGTTATGAAGCATCATTGAAAGAATTTATATCTTGAAATTCATAAACCTGTAGACATTTACTAGATCTTTGATCTTATCAAGTATATCGTATAGATTATCTTTACAATAGATCTAAATTGTATGAGTGGTAAACGTTTTTAAAATCAGTTAGGCCTACACATCGCTCAAGTACAAACGAAAACTCTCATGATTGACGAAATAAAGTTCATCAAGATGGTCAGCAAAGGGGCACATAGTATTCCAATGTTAACCGATTCTCGGGTTCCAAGATGGCAACTTGCATGTAGTAGTGTGCGGAGGTTTCAGCACGGACAGTCCGTATAACATTTTGTAGACAAGCGATTATTTTCCCAACTCAGCTAGACATTTTTACAGACTGTCCTTTTCATCGTCCGGTGTTACGATACAGGGAAAAACCTTACACTTTCGGGTCTTAAACTACTATTTTGTGACAAGCATTGCTTTTCTATCTTAGAACAATTTTAACAAGAGCTTGGACTTTGGGTAGTTGGTGTCAAACAGCAATGACATGTTAGATATTTTAAGTGATAATTTTTCACTTCTATTGTTCAGCAATTATTTGATTTGCCAGAAGATCTGTAAGTACGTCATGTATAGATTTTAAGCGAGTAATCTCTTTTTATGAAAGCATCTTGATTTTTATAAATTATCACGTTTGTCGAACTAAGAAAAAGTCCAAACTAATTTACTTATACGAGCTAGTATTTGAAAAAAAAAAACACCTATAAAATGTTTCATACAAATTTAGAATTACGGAATTCTAAACTTGCCTATAGCAAAAAGAAATCTGAAAAAAAATTCAAATCCAATTTTAAAAAAATTATGTAACGGTTAGAATGTTAAAGAAATTGTTGATTGTGAAAATAGCTTCACAAATTTGTAGGCAGGGGATAATAAAACCCAACTTTTGATAATTAATCTGAAAAGCTAATTACATGTACATATAACGTATTTTTACCATAAGTAGTGTTAGAAAATAATTGAATCAATTCATTATTACTAAAAACTAGATTAGTATAATTCTACCTGCTGATAAAGATTTTTCCAATATGACATAATTTCTGTGTGCCTTGTGTAGGAAGTACCCAATCTGCAGTCCCGCGGGCCCGGCGCCTATTACACAGTAATCATGTTCTATGGGGGACGCGCTCCCTGTCACCAACAAAAATCCCACAAATATGAATCCAAAACTATACTCCATTCTAGTTGTATCAGAATGTTGTATTATAGGGCTGTGGCCTCTACCTTTTCGTAATTTCCCTTTGATTTTGCAGGTTCCTTCTCCAGACAACACCTTTCCTTTTTTAACCTTTTCATAAAATAAATTTCCGGCACTTCATCGGAATAGAATCAAGTTAAAATGATTGCATAATCGAGAATTCGGTATCACTTCAGATAGCATTGTGTAAGTTTAATGATTTTGTATATCATTATCCAGCGATCCTCATGTAATTTGTACCAAACCATTCAAAGATCCCCGCAACTAATTATCCTAATGGTTTGCCGAGGCGTCCTGGAGAAGTGGATCTAGCTTTGCCGATAGTTTTTGTTGGGTAACCTTCAGAGTCTCCAGCAGAAAGAGACAGCTGCCGTGGCATTAAATATTACAGTCGGCAATTTCCGATACCAGCCAAATTATTTTCAAATGATAGTTTGTCTTACGTTGAATAGATTGATCAGGTCGCAATTGCTTTGACATGTTGAAGGATTCAGTTATAATTACCACAAAATTGAGGCATACATCTTAGCGAATTTTTCTCTCCTTTTTGGAAAGTATCAAACATGCACACACACTTACAAAAAATACAAATGAAAGCAGTTGTAATTGGTTGGGTCTTTTTCTCGCCTTTTTGCTAATATTTTTTCTGATGTAGTCGTATAATTTAAATGTAAATATTTTATATCTTCCCTTTGTCATATCTTCTTATTACGTGTAAAATATAAAGTTATTAAAACACGAGTTTCATAATTTGATAGAGAATTCTTTACTTCATTTTTTAATCAGTAAGATAAATTAAATTGATTCTTATGATGATATATATAAATTATGCCTCTAATTCCAAAATAATGTATTTACATAAGCTCTGTGGTAGATATGCACCTAGATGCGTCCTGCCAATTGCCAATTCATTAAATCTAAAGTTCTTCAGAAGCTGTTAATTTGGTTCGAAACATTTTACCCGATCACCATCAACTTGAATTGTAATCATAATTTCAGAAGACAGAAAGGTTTACATAGTTCACCAATGACATTTAAAACGAGTCCACTTGTTCCGCATTATAATTGATGCAGGAGGAGGAAAATGAATCTGTATTAATGATGCCCCGTAAAATCTTAATTAATTATCGATTAACTGTCTACAAAACAAAATTTTTTGTTTATCGATTATCAAATTTCACAGGGAAACAGTACACACTCGTTTAAGCAAAATGTTAATTTGTATTAAGATTTCAATCACAATCTCAAACAATAATTCGCTTTGATCATGGTATTTTGAGGGGAAAAAAATTAGAGCACATGATTAATGATCCTTTAGCAATGTAAAAACTATTTCATAGGTTAAATAAAATTCAAAATGCATCTTTCACAATCTAAAAGGCCATCGTCAACTTGTTTCGATTGCACAAGTAATTATTCAATAATAAATAAATATGTTACAGTTCAATATCATTTCATACTGCAATCGGTGGGGAAGGGTAGATGGGTCAAATTAACCATTCCCACTTCCTAGTAGACGATATTTTCTCCTAATAAGAACTTTTAATGAAGATTTATGTGTATGAATGACAATCATGAGTATATATATTTGTCAGAGATGGACATCGTATCACCACTACCCCCCAAACCACCACCGTACACAGTCCATCAACAATAATATTCACAGGAACAGAAGCATGAACAATCGATCCTCAGTGGAATAATTTACTGCAGAACATCAACACTCTTCGTGGCTAAATTGAGTCCTCTGTTTACAAAGATCAAATACGGTGTATTTTGTAACACAGTTCAATACTAGCAAGAACTACCTGTATATTCTAAATGACAAGAAACAGCACACTGTAGTATATGTAGCCAAAATATTTTAATGGAAATAAATCGGTGTGTCCAATGAAATATTTACATGTATAGATAAAAAGAAAAAATCAACAGCATGATGATCAACATCTTAATGTTGACTCCCACACATTCATCACCAGTTCATTTAAACATATACAATGTACAGTATTAGACAAGCATATCACTTAATATGCTCCACGAACAGCCTCTAGTGCTTTCTTGCATAATGGATCAAGGTCTCCATCACCCCCTGTGAATGAAAAATAAAATGAAAAAAATTACTAGTATATACAAAAAATATATATATACAAAATCAAACAGTTTTACAAGTACAGAGACACATGTCTTGGCCCATAATCCATTTCATTGTTCATAATCTAACTTTTAATTTCCAATTTTTTTTTACAAAAATTTAAATGGTCTCATCCAAAAAGAAACTGTCCATTTAGAACACAATTAAGCACTATTATGTTCATGCAGTTTTAAAGGCAATTTTCACTAGATGTATGAAAAATGTAAATTTTATTAGAAAGTTACCTACCATAATCTAATTCTCTGATGTCACACTTGAACACACATTGTCCATTGACCCAGATCTCTGCCACATTCCAGTCATCAATTTCCTCAAACTCCACAGAGTGACCATCTTTAAACAGGACTGCTGCAAATTCAAGGAAACTTAAGGTATGACTACAATGCAATCCACATTAATTGTTAAATTTAAGGTACCAGTTGATTACTGGTATCAATTATATAATTTAAAAAGTTTATGATAATAAACTTGCAAACAATTCACAAGTAACATATGATGTAAACTTTTAAAAAGATTGCATATTTTAGTAAGTTCTTTTTTTTCAATATTAAAAAAAATAGATTGTGAGTAGGAATATTGGCTTTGAAAAAGGAATAAATAAGTTTAATGACATCAATAAATGTCAACCCCTGACATAATATAAATAAAGATATTAATAAATATGTAATGCTTCATGAAACTTAATCTATATAATATCAATATTTATCAATCATGAAACAAATATGAACTCTATCTAATGCCTTTTGAGTTAACCAGTCTTTGTAAATAAAATTGAACTTAAAAATGTAATAAATTTCCATACATTTTAAAGGTAGATATTTTTCTCGTGTCCAAATTTTGCACAAACTGGTATACATGTATCATTATGATATATTTACTAGAAAATGAATTAAGTGTGTTAATTAATGGAAATATTTTTGATGGATATTCAACCTGACTTTCTGAAGTGCAAGCAGACTGTTTACAATCAGCGGAAACACATGCAGGCCGGCTCTGCATGAGGGTAGCCAGAATACTCAAGAAATGCCATATCAGGTAACCTGTCTTTATTTATACATGTACTTCATTTTTAGTTAATTGTTTTCTTCATTAATATTTTCTCAACAAAGAAGCATTTGGTAAAAAAAAATTAATGTTATGATTATACCAGTTTATAATGTAAAACAACCATTTGACGAAATGCAAGTAAAGACTTGTTCTCTTATGTTGAATATATAGCCTAATGCTTGATTTTTTTACTAATATTTACAAATTGTGAAAAACTATAACGAATACTTAACGACTTCTTTCACTTATAGCGAGCACATAGTGCCGGTAAGCACTGCGAGCTCTAACGGCAACATCTGGGTGAAGAAAAATGTGATCTATATTGCTCCCTTTGATGTTCTGAATTTTCTTTTGTTAGAATTGTATTGACAATTCAATGTAAATTACATATGGCTACCAATGTCATGTTCTCATGAGAACAGGTTAAAATGTATTTTAAGAATGTCCTGCATTTAAATGATGAATAAAACATTCTGCTGATTCAAAAAACTAGTTTGCAGCTAGTTGTTTTAAGGTATTTTCATGGCAAATTGTTCAGAGCATTGTTACTTTGACAAAAATTGCTCAGTGATGTCTGCTCTACTAATGTGACGTCACAATGTCCAGACTGAGCACAGGATTTTAGCACAAAGAATAAATAGATAGGCGGATCCAATGGTGCACATTTCTAATGAATCTTGTGATCGTGTTATATTATTGGCTTTGCCCTCCAGACGGCCACACAGTAAAACATAAATGTTTATACATGTATACCGGAGGGTAAAATATTTTATTTTTATTCATTTTTTTTTTATCATGTTGCATGAATTTGGTAACCCACGATTTAATATATATTTATATTTATTATTATGAAACATAGGTACCCGTGTGTATTTAATTCAATTTATGCTGCACTCCTCCGACCGGTTGCACCGTAAAACATATTATTTAGTTTTGATACAAATTTAAATTTATTGTTTTGAATATAAAGCCCATCCACCTACTTTCTAGACCCTGTAGCCGAGTCTTTCTATGTTCCACCAAGTAGCAAGCCTCGTAGGGTCCGAAGGCTATCAAGGCTTTGGCATTCTGTGGCATTTTCACGCTTGTAAAAATTAATAATAATGTTCATTAAAATACATGAATAATTACTTACACATAGGTGAAAAATATAAGAGTCCACTTACCCTCTCTTTAAAGCGTTATGTATCCAGGAACTAATTAATGAACGGTAAATAAAAAAACCTCTTTGACACTTTTCCGGAAATTGATTCTGAATAGTTATTTTCTCGGTGAAAACGCTGTAATTGTATTATATATTATTTATTTAAAATTATTCGAGGTAATAAACCAAGCTGTGTGAATTTTAATGAGCCATTTAATGAAAAATTAAATTTTCACAATAATGAAGATATTGAGTTATATTAGTGTACAAACTGACAAGCACCTGCGCGCCTTTCAAAATGGCGTCTAGACAAATTTTACGCAATCTCTCTGTGTCTCTCTTTCGGAAAGAAGGATTAAAGAGGTCGATTTTTTGTTCCAGTTATCTAATATGAATGGCAAGCATATAATAATGATTTAGTAAAGTATTATGTCTCTTTCTTTTACAGAGTATTATCTTATTCTCGAAGTATTGCAACTTTACAAAGACAGAAGAAAGATTTGTTAAAATGGAAGACACAGTCAACATTTGGTAAGTATCTATTTGTCGTAATGTAAAACCACGGTGTTTTATAACGTAAAAAATATAACATGCTGAAAACCAAGCTGAAAGAAGAGGAAATTACATGAAAAAAATGGCCCAAGAGTGGGTTACAGTTCATCATCTTACATAAATGATAATCATGATAACATACATTCATACGTTTTCCCATGCACTTTAGTGGCTACAGATCTTTAGTTATTAGGAAAAATTTGACGTTATATGCTTTAGAGCTACAAAGCCTCATAATAATATAAATTGCACAAAATATGTGCAATTTATGGAGCACAAAGACTTGCATTAGTTATGGGATTTTTTACCTATCGTTACTACCTAACACATAGCAAAGATACTTAATGCCAATAAAATCTTCAGACTACACTTTAATGATGCTGTTGCTTTACTTGCCTCAGACTTTCTCATAAACATGCTAGTGGTTCTTTTGAGCTCACCAAGACGAAGTCGGGGGAGCTTATGCTATACCCCCAGCGTTGGCATCAGCATCTGGATCTTGTTAAAGTTTTTGGAGCAGGTCTTGTATCTAAGTTATTACTTGTCTTATCTTCACCAAACTAACATTGTTGGTGCATCTGGACCTTTTTATGGACTTAAACTTTGATGCTAAATCTGGGCCATGAATTTCATATGCTGGAGGAGGTTAAGGTTTTTGGAGAATGGGTGATGCATGTTATGATACTGATGCACTTCACAGGCATGGATGCTGAATCTGAGCCATAGGTTTTAGATGCTTTAGGAGATTAAGGTTTTTGAGCAGGTCAAATGTTTATGTAAATAATAGTACTTACTTATTTAAACGTGCATGGTTGATTTAACTATGTAAATGAATCACAGTGCTAGCTTCAGACACAGGAGAGTGATCTTCATTATCTAGGTGCTTAAGCAGGTTTAAGGTTTTAGAACCAATCTGACCGCCACATTCCTTCCCCTTAAATGATCTTAACCCTCTTAGATCACCCCAGGCTCTTCCCCTGACAGGAGTTAACCTGTCAGTTCCAGGGGTTGGCATGACAACCAAATGTTACAGGATAGGAGAAATAATGACAGACCAGGCCAGAATTTGAACCAGGGCCCCCTGAATTCTCTAGTCAGGTGTTCTAACAACTGAGCTATCTGGTGCCGGTATTTGAATAGGTTTATTTGCAAGGGGTCCAAGGGGACCATATATGGTTTGTGATGATGCACATAGACAGGTGAGCAAGATTTTTAAGCTGTTAAGCTGTGGTGGCAATCAATCATCAACATATTAATTAATTAACTGATACTTAGATTGGAGCTTGGATATGATATTTTATTACCTTGAATCTGGGTATGCCACTTGAATTATTCCACTTAATGAAGCTCTGTTGGTGGACTTGGGATGCCCCTAAAAGGGCTATTAAGTTATGCCCCTTGGGGGTCTCAGAAGTTATGCTGCTCGGAGGCCTATAAATTTATGCTGTTTTGATGCCTTTGAAATTATGCTGCTTGAAGCCGAAGTTTGCAATTCTAAAGAGGACAAATCATCCTGTATAATGAAGATATTTCAAGAAAGTTTGTGCAATACCTGTGAATATTTCTTAGCCAGTGACTTCATTCATTGTATAAAATTAGAAAATGTAAAAATGTAGGTCTTTACACATTAGAGTTGTCTTTCTTGGGAAAGTAAGAACAGTTATTAAAAGCACCAGTATTGGCCGATTTGTTATTTGGTGTTTTAACTAGTTTTTGAAATAGAAAACTTGTTGACAGTATCATTTTAAAAAAAAAAATGATTTAAGTCATGACTCCACAAATTGAATATGTTCATGTAATTGCTTACAGTGTGTCATTTTCTCTGTGTAAATATTGTTTTCCAGCCCTGTATATAATTCGATAGTAAGCTGAATCACCATTCTTAAAGAATGGTGATGCAACTTACTATCGAATTATATACAGGGCTGAATATATAATATGGTTGCAAACATATTTAAGAAAACATTATTTTGCTTACCTAAGGAAAAGGCATAATTGCTATCAATTTTCCGAATTGTATACAACCAAAGCTTACATCATAGTACCAGACAATTTCTGATTAATAGCTGTTTTATACATTTATATAAAAGTTGTTCATGTGTTTTAACTAAATAAAGCAAATAGTTGTTTCTGCATCACTTTGATTACTCAAGTATCGCCCTCATAAATAGGAGTTTTGAAAGCATAGAAGTATTGGCTATGTGGTTCAGTACCGGTATATAAGTAGAATTGTAAGTGCAAAATCAAGTACATGTCTGTCATTAATGTATGTTTTATCCTCAGTGAGGACCATGTTCATCCAGACCCAGGAAACTCCCAATCCCAACAGTCTGAAGTTTGTTCCGGGAGTTCAGGTCCTGGAGTCCGGAACGATCGACTTTCCGAATCCCCAGTCATCAGCATGCTCTCCCTTAGCAAAGTAGGTGTCAGTAAGTTAATGGTGTATCTTATACTGTACAAGGAGATGAGAACTTATACTTTACTTTGGTTGGGTTTTTCATGGTCAAAGATGATTGTACTTCTGTATTTTAAAGTATACGTGTAATGTCTTACCCCGTGAAACGGTCCTAGATAATCAACCAAACTCGACCACAGTTTTTAGATTAAAAAAAATAACAAACAAAAAAATATTTTATGAAATTTTTAACAAATTTGATGGTTAAAATATAGTGATAACGTAATCACACGATCGAAAGCATCGCGTCAGTTTTCCAAGGCTATCTTAGACTGCTAATGGGACTCGGTTATTTTTTATCTACAATGAAAAATAAAACCCGAAGAAAGGGAAAATATCGATAAAGGAGAAAGTAAGAGTTATTTATTCAGAACTTCCGGGTGTGTTCTGGTATGATACATGACAATAATTAGATGCCACGGAACGGACAGTAATCATTTTTTGTCAGGCCTAGTTTTTGTCTAATTCTGGCATTTTGTTTAAAATGTATCAAAACGAAGATCAGAATGAAAATGATACGAACAATTGAAAGTACTTTACAAAAACACAGGCGGAATAAGGCATTGTCAAATAATTGTGCCTTTCTACTGTCGTTTTTGTGCGCTTTACACATTTAAAGTTTACGCGAGCTACCTAACTTTTCCCCTCCTATGCCTAACTGATTTATTAAGAGATACGAACGATACTTTTAAACAAATCCAAATTATATCCAAGGACAGATTTTTACAAAATATTTTGACTTTGTTAGAAGTTGAAAAGGTTTAAAAATATATAATTGTGAGAGATATTAAGTACAGGTATTAGTATATATATGAAAGTTCAAAAAGTATGTACATTTGATTCTTGATAAAATAAAATAGATTGCGATTCACTAAACGATTTCACTAGATGTGTATATAATTTATATAGTTGTTATGCCTTGAATAAAAATTGAATTTAAATTGTTGAATTTGTGATTTATTTGTTTTTGTAGGCTTTTATTTAGAATTGATGGAGTAAAAGGAGTATTCTTTGGGCCTGATTTTATCACAGTTACAAAAGTAAGTGCTGCTTTACACAACCTATCGCTACAAACCGCGGTTAGCCTTCAGTTCGACTATCGGTAGGAAGTTGGAACCATGGCTTCGGAAAATAGGAAAATAAAGTTTTTAAAACGATATAGATGAACAACTAACGGGATTCAATCGCTGGCTAATTGGTTGTATTTTGTGCAGGCTGACGATGATTTGGACTGGCAAGTGATGAAGCCAGACATATACGGCACCATCATGGATTTCTTCGCCAGTAACTTACCCATTCTGACGGACGAACAACCGTCCGCAGACACAGGTTATTAATTGCTTGTAAAATTTCTAATCTTCTCACGTGTCTTGCTGGGAGGAAAGTTGGAGAGATGGAAAAAAATTGTATTATCCAACAGATGCAAATAATAATGGGAAAATCTAATAAGATGCTTTGTCATAGATAAATGATATAAATTTAATTTAAATCCTTTTGTGCAGAGTAATCCAGTTTAATCCCTTAATTGCCGTACAGGATGTAAACACGCTGTCTTATTGTCATGTTCTATTAGTATTGTAATGTGATTACGCCTGTTTAGGATGATGTGTAATTCTTTCAAGTTAATGAGCTCAAATTCTGTGAAATAATTTACAGGCAATGGTAGTCTCCTTCTCCTTCTGTATCATTTAATTATTAGATAACACCTTAGTGTAATAATGTTCGCCAACGCCGACATGTATCGAAATGAAGTTACAAAATGTGTGGATTATTTGGCTATAGAGAGTAACGATTGGATAACATCGTAGCACAGAGAAAATCTTCATAAAATCAATGTAAACAAAATTCGTTGTATTTTTAATCCCTCATGGTTTCCATGCTGTAAATGTTTAGCTATAGACCCGGATGATGACGAGACTGTGTTGATGATCAAGGAACTGTTGGACACACGTATCCGGCCCACGGTACAGGAGGACGGCGGGGACATTGTCTATATGGTACACGTCTGATTCGTACTCACTGTTTATCACCCACAACTACAGTATTTACATACATACATGCTTCATTCTGAAGAAACTCCCGCTCTCTAATGGACACGATATTTTCCTAAATTCTTCCACAAACAAATTTACATGTATATTCGTAGCTTTTATGTTTTAAAAGAAACTACCATTCTCTCTTCATATATACATGTACACGGTGCATGTACGCATGCTAGTATTTCTCCTATAAATACTTCCATGCATACTATTCTGGTATTTACATATTGTATTTATGACTTGTTAGTCTACAATGACTTATTCTTTATTCGTGGGTCAGGGTTTCGAGGACGGGATCGTGAAGCTGAAGATGCAGGGCTCCTGCACGAGCTGTCCCAGTTCTGTGGTCACCTTGAAGAACGGCGTGCAAAACATGCTGCAGTTCTACATACCGGAAGTGATGGGCGTGGAGCAGGTACTAGTACTAGTCGGTGGACTCTAAAATAGTACAAATGTAGTACATTGATACATATAACAACTCCGTGGTGTTCTATGTTAAGTAACTTTAATTTCAATCTGATGCTATTATTTTAATAAATTTATTTTTACAGATTGAAGATGAGGTAGATGACATCAACAAACAAGAATTCGAAAAGTTGGAGAAATCGCTGGAGAAGAAGTCGCCGGAGACATGATGCTCTTGTAAGACAATTGATGATATTGTGAGAAAGTTGTCTGTGTTTATGAACTTCCATTTGGATGCTTTCGCCTCACAATGAATGGCGAATTTAGCATTACTTGTGAGTGTAGTTTTTGGTAATACTGTGTTGATTAACTACCATACCTTTTGTTTTGGGGACAAATACGTACATGTAGTATTTATTCTTTTTCTGTATAAATGTACTTAAGGTGGTATGGAACACTTCCATGTTGTGACGTATTGTTTATCAAAATAAACAATAAAATAAAGTGTAATTATATAAGTAGTTTCTTTCCCAATATTGTCATCTAACAGCATAGCGCAGTGGGTTAGAGGGTTTACTACCAATCTGTGTGTCATGGTTTTACAATTTTTACCTTTCCAAATATTTAAAAAAAAATAATTTTTGGTTAAATATTGTAAAATTTGAAAATTCTAAACCGGTGAAAGTATTTCAATTACAATGTACTTAAATCCACATTAATATCGAAAGATGTCCCACACCACCTTAAAAATATTGTATTAACTGAGTAAATGTTATAAGACGAGAATGCAACACAAATACATTGCAAGTACCAGTATGAACGTTTAATTACAGTTATCATGATTTGATAATTAAGTTAACAAGCATGAATAAGTTTAAAGTAATGGATTTATTTTTCTTGATTTAAAAAAAACTGGGCTGGTTTACAACCGATGTAAACCTTACGCTTTGCAAAGCTATTGCTATCTACGGCGCTTTCCTCTGGTAGAAGCTTCACTCTGTTTGTAAATGCCCCAAGAGTTGATATTACTTCGTGGCGCACAGCCGAATGCTTGTTTATAATGTGTGCCCACTTTTTGTTATGTTGATTTTATTGTAGAAATGATCGTAATAGTAATAAACTATTGTTTCTATTACGCATTTGTAGTTGTGTTGTTTACAATGAGTTCAAAGGAAACTTAGTGTTTGGGTGATCTATATCCATAAATAAAATCAACTCCAATATAAGATTTTTAACATCATTTTACTAAATGAATCTAAAGTAGAGCTAGGTGATGTCTCATGTACTATGTTTTGAACGGAATGGGCAAAGAACTTTCGGGGTCAATACTTGTGGATGTTTAGAATGGAGATACTATAAAACATCGTTTGTTTTCTCCGCAGAAAACGTAGTGATTATTATAAGACATACTGTATTATGAAACAAAATAATTTAGATTTTATATTATTGAATTTTCAAGGAAAGATACAGTTAGTCTTTACATTTCGTATTCGTTTCCATCATGTTCATTAAATTGTATCGTTTAAAGAATCACCGGTTTCAATGGCTAAATGAAGAATAATTATATACTAATCTACAAACCATCGAGATATTTACATTGGAAAGAACAAAAATTAAAAGAAAAATAATAATTACAGTTTTGATCAGGTGAAGATTGAACTGTAAAATACATTACGGAAACCTTGTAATAATGGGCATTGTTAAATGCTATAAACCTGTGTGATAACTTTGATATCCAACTATAAGTGAGCAGTATAGCTGTCAAATTTTACATTTTTACATTTGAAATAAATATATATTTAATTTTCTGTTAAATCAGAATTTTAGAATTCGGCAGTGTGACATATTGTCTCAATTCAAGTTTGATACTCATTCCAACCCCCCATCTCCCCCCCCCCCCAAAAAAAAGAATGAGGAAAGGGGATTAAAATGCTACATCATTCCTGTCTCTGAATCGAACGGAATGTCACAATGTACACAATTGAATTTTTCGTAATGAAGCTCATTGACTCAATCTCGGTCCCAGCTGCACTTGCAATTTTGATCTCCTTGTACGTCATACATACTAGAACCTTTAATCAAAACAAACAATTGAAAGTCCTACGAATTCATAAAGGAATTGCCGATAGTTCTTATTTTGGATTTCGTCATGTGCAGGTATATTTCTGTTATGATGTGACGGAAGCAGTGTTGAATAGTTTTGTTTGAATTATCTAGTGAAGCACATAGGTTTCTTACAATCAATTATTTATGTTTGGTAAAAGCGATAATATTAGATGGTATTGACGGTTTCTATTTGAGATATAATTGCACCATTGTAATAAGATTTGAGAGAGAGAGAGAGAGAGAGAGAGAGAGAGAGAGAGAATTCTTATTTACGGGGAATAGTCCAATTATTTTTAAACAACTAGGGTAACTGATGATTTTCAAGGCAATTTGCTTAAAAAACATTAATTACAATGTTAATTTAAAGTTTCTTTCCCAAATCGACTGAAGAAGTGCAGTGCAAGGGATTAGCTTATCCGTAGATTACTCGTATTTCTGCATTACAAGATCGTTGGGGTTTTTTTTTTTTGCATACACTAAAACTTATATAGTTAGAGGGGGTTGCTCTATTATCATATTTCTTCTGCCACAAGATTTCAAGTCTTAATTCAAACTGGTTTTAATCTTCACTTTTAGTCAAATTTGATTGAAATAAGAACCCTATCTTGCATGATGACGCAAATACGATATTTGGGTCAACCATTGATCTTAAATCAATCGATGAAGGTGAATAGGACAGTACTCCGTAGCTGTGCGTTATACGACCCAGTGTCCATGCCAAAAGATCCAATCTAAGATGTCTGGTCGTTTCCTTGGCGGAATTGGTCATTTATCGAGGTTTTTTTTTTGCCGTATTAACAACAACACAACAATCGAAATACACCAGTCTTAATGTATAAAATATTACATAATAAGGATTGGGCAGCAGGCAATCTGCCTATTTGAGCAACTCCCCTTAAACAGTCAATTTGACAAACAGCGAATCGGATGGTAACAACAAAATATAAGTTAGAACAAACAAACAAAAAATAATTGGAATCAAAAGTTTGGTACCGGATATTAATTATGTACTGACTTCTTTTACACAACATGTACGCATACGGTGATTTATAATTTTTAATTAATATACATATGTATATCGACGACATTACTTAATGATAGGTTATTATATAAAAAAATAATAATTGAATGTTTTGTAGGACAGTAACGATGGCGAGGAAGACAATATTGTTTTGAATTTTAAAATGACCTTATTTTGAATTCGATCATGATCAAAGTCTCTCTCTCTCTCTCTCTCTCTCTCTCTCTCTCTCGTCACCTGATTGGATTGATTACCTTTCGACAAAAGATTATAATTAGAAGTTCTGTATTGACTAATTTATATATACATCTGTTGTACAAATACTTTAAAGTACAGGTACTGTAAAACCGATATAAATGAGGTTGTTCGATTGGTACCTGGTATATCGGGACTTTGGACACAGCGGGCTTTTTGTGAAGCCACATGGTCCCAGCAGGACCTGTACTACAGGCTGATATAGACCCGGGGCCCCGCTTTCTGCTTTTGGGATAAAACTTGGTCCTACTACGTAATGTAAAGCCCCGTGTTGTGGTTACCGACCGCATCAATATTTGAATGAAACACAGTTTTTAGGATGCTTTTATATTTTGTCCGACCTGTTTTTCACCGGAATCTGAAAATGTAAATAAGTGTACTATTTTTGCTAACTCATAATGATAAAACAGTAATAAGCGAAGGCATTTACATTCAACATTATTGTAACTTCTTTCATTGCGTTTTACAGCAAGACAATGCAAAATGCACTTGGTTGGTCATTTGTAAACCACTTCCACTAGATCGACACTGTATTTAGTATGAAATCAAAAGGCGCGTTTAACAATGGTTTGTGACTGACCCATTGAAAGCATTAGTGGACTTTTTGTGAGATAGGTCTCCCGCGGCAAATGAGAAATCCCCCCAGTTTAAAGTGATTTGAGCGCCCCTGTGGTGTTTGTCTATCCTTGATGATATTGACTTTGAGTTCAGTGGGAGGTAGGGATAATTAAGATCGAGTTCGATGGACTTATTAACTTGACTTTTTATTTGACTACCCTGGTCTATCTCTCTAGACATTCCATAGTTTACCCCTTCTGGCTCGGGTGCTAGATAACCCTTTTCCGGGTTTGTGATATCTGAAGGTTTTTGTGTTTCAGTAAATATTTTGGTCCTTTTAACTGTTACAGTATTATGTAAGAAGTCTGCATTCAGAACTTAAGTCGTTGTTATTTATCAACAATTTTTGTCCCAAAAGCTAACCAACTTCTCCTGATCTTTGTTAAAAATAAATAGCACAATTACTGAAGGCAGTTTGCTGTTGTAATCAAAATAAACGTTACATTTTAAATACTTTTTTCGTGTGAGTAAAGAATGCGGTGGCATAAGCATGCGATAACTGTTTTGAAATATTTGAATAAATTGAAATGAAAATCTTTCCATTTTCTCTATATTGTCTGGCATCGTGTGTGATCAAGCCGTATGAAACGAAGGACTTTTTTGTCAAATCATCCTCGCATTCAGATAGAAAGAAAACTTGTCATTCAAGCGCTGCAAAAAACTTTCTATCTCGTAATGGAGGTCATTGTTACTGGCAAATAAGAGGCTGTCAAAGGCCGTTGACAATAAAAGTTGTATTTCTTCCCTCTGAAATGCCACTGCTGACAAATTGTCTTGCTGTTCGCCTCCTCCGAAGATAAAACGATCGAATAATGGGAGACATTCCTCACTCCGAGAGACAACGTTTACCGCCATGAAAGAGAAACCTAAATGGAATTTTAAACGCTTATATAGACTTCATTTCCGTATATTGTAATTACAAACGCGCCTTGAATGTTTATCTAGATAGTGTACATCTGAAATCTTTTTATTCGTTTAATTCTAATTATTTAGTTATTGAAAAATCAAGACTATAAATAACTTGGATATGGTTTACATCATTTTATATCCCTTTGGCATTTTTTTTAATCGTATAAACACTAGTAGGCCATAATAGTGATTTAGCTTTGAAAACAAATCGTTAAACAGCAAAAATTACAACACAATTTAAAAATGTTTGAAAGTTAAAGTAATAAGCTATTAAATATATATACATAAAGGTCCATTATTCTTGCAAACTTGGCTGTATACCAGTAATTGTGGCAAGCTGAATTTTGTCGTCAAAATTCCAACTCGGGTATGCATCATAAACGCATCGAAATCTGGTCAATTTATCATATAACATACCATTCAGCAAAAACTGTTACAATGGAGTGAATCAGAGGTAATTAGCTTAATATCTGAAACAAGATATTACAGGGAAAAGCTCATAAATTAACACCATAGAATCCGTTCCGTAGTCTGTATTTACAGGGCTACCAGACGATAAGATAAGATTTTTCTCTCTTTTTTATGATTTAATCTTCACATCGGGTGATAGATTTAGCAAAAATCTTATCATTACGTTAAATCGACCGAAGATTTTTAAAAAATATTGGATATCCCAAAAGATGAAATTTATTCTGTCATTTTGACCCCGCCTAATCAGTTTTTCTTGTCACAGGATATATAGAGCCTTTCTTTAGTTAATCGGACTAGGGATTTTTTGTAAATTCATCACGATTCCAGTTGAAATTCTAGTGGCCACTTTGTTGATTGAGTATGTCATCTTCTGTGATGAAAAATGAAGTGTTTGTTTGCAAAGAAAAGAGGGAGAAATACAAAACTTTGCATGGGAACTCTGCTTGCTATAACATCAAAGTAAAACCTTAATGAACACATTTGTAAAATGATCTAAACTTCGAAAATGAGATTTTAATCTCCTTTCATTCACTAAATGGTGAAAATGATGATATATTGTAAAAAATAGAAGCGCAACTGTGGGAATTAACTGCACAAATTCTTGAAATGGCTCTCAATATTTGTTTTATTCCTTGCACAGTGTGTCGTATTTGTCGTCTGCAAGTTCAATCCGTTCCCCGCGTGTCTGATTCAAAAGAAAACGTTATAACATCAATTTGCAGTTTTTTCCATTAGAAAAGCTCAATATTAAGTAAAAATTTACAACCAAATACCTACATTTTTGCCATACTCAGCTATCCGAAGTTTCACCGTTCGACGAATTTTGAAATCAACATCCCCGAATCTATTTGCTTCCGACGTGACTCCTAAAAATTATGGATGTTATCCGATGAATTGTACATGTTTCTAGCGTTATCAGAGGCTTAGAGAATAATATGAGGTTATTCTGTGGGTTTTATAGGACTGGGAGAAGAGCTGTACCATAGAAGACGGGCACGAGATCCCGACGTGGAGTGGCCGTGCAAGGCACGGGTCTTCATTATCGAACCGTTTGGTTTTCTCCATTATTTATTCTGATAGTTGAGTCTTTATACCAAATCATATCAAATTATTCTCTCCCATTTTTCAATGTGCCAATTTATTTTTCTCTCTTTCTTTCCTTTTTCGTTGGAATCGCATCTCGGGTTTAATTGATTGTTACTTCTTTTTCAAAAGTAACCAAATACAAGAAAAGTTCATTTTTATTTATCAAATTAGCTCTTTAAAGTAAATTGAAAATGGCAAGAAACTTCATTTTGCAAAGAAATCGTGTGGAACTCAACATTGACAATGGTGCGCTGGTGTATATGTTTATGAATTGAGATTTTTTTTATTTGCATGTATCTCAACTTTTGCAGATTGGTCAATATAGTTCTAAGTAATAGAAATTGCTGTAAGAGTATTAATATTACTTCAAACTGGTAGTTTTCATGTAGTTTTTACATATAAATCAACATTTGTTACGAACACCGAACTATAATTTTTTGATAAATCCAGGAGACCTTGTAATCTTAATTTTATATAACAAGAAAAGGGTGTTTAAAAATACGTTTGCTTCAAGAATTTTATATTCTTTCTAGTCTTTAGAATTTTTAATAGAATACAGTTAGTATCATAATAAAAAACAATTATGCTATACATATGAAAGTTACGTTTTTATATCTGGAACACATCACATCAAGAGATAATAAAGAAATAAATTGACTGTCGAATTCGTCTTTCACTATGTCTGAATATAAATGGTTGGAAACTTGATCAGGTAATCATGTAAAAATTCGTGTATTTTTTACTTAACATTATCACGCATAAAAATCTTAATACGAATTTGATTTATAAATAATGAACAACAATATGAAGAAAGTGTTAAACTCCTCCTTCTTTTAAATTATATGTGTTTAAAATCGAAACTTGATCTAACCTAATTCAAAGCCTCTAAATAAGGGGTAGTTATACGATACCTGTTCACGGTAGGCAACAAGAATGGCCTCTGTTATGTACATTTTCATCGCGCTGTTTTCTGGGAGCAGTGTTATAGATTATTTAGGACATGATCTCATTTCGTACCTGCACTTCATTATACTTTTTTGATTTATATGTGTGTTTTGAGATGCAAGTGATTAAAAAAAATATATAAAATTGCGAATTATCTTTTTGGACCCTCTTTTGGACATCTTAGCTATCGGTGCCTAAAAATACACGACAGAGTCTCAATAAAGTATTCTTGAAACATGTGAAAAACCAATACTTTTTCAAAATACATGTATCTAAAAAGTTGGCTACTAGGCCCTGGACACCTTTGAATAAATTCTGTTAGTAACCAAACCGTATCATGGTTTTCTATATGCAGGTACTCGTACATTGAATTCTACCACCATATATCTTGTTACCAAATCTTAAAAATCTAATTCAAATTACAAAATATATATCATTTACGAAATCTCTATTTTATAAAAGAGAATCACACGTTTGCAAAGATAAAAGACGACTCTCTGGCTAAAAGATTGAAGTCGAGCGTCTGAATATCTAGAATCCACTGACAGCAAGGGGTTAGTGAACACGGATTGATTTTCATTTTAATGACAATTTTTTTCACGTAATGAGGCAGAAGAACCTTTCATCAGTAACTAAGTTGTTCTATTCCATTTAACAAATGTATCAAATTTACCAAGACTGCAGAAATGTTCATCATAGTAATTTGTTAAATTCCATGACCAATTAACTTCAAGTAGCCCCCGAAAGGTTAACTCAATGTCTTTGCAAAGTTCATGAGCTAATAACCGCATGTGAACAGTGACAAACGACGTGTCACCTTAATTCCGTCTTTCTGGTGGGCTCTTTTCCGTTCAAACACCCCTTCAATCCACCTGAAAATTTTCTACGTGCATGCCTTAAGGTAATTTGATGTAAAACAATTTATGATACACAAATCGAAAATGTACGTATGAAAAATCGCATTGCTCCCTTAATCCCATTCCTGTGTTTCTTTTTAAAGCAAAAATACTGATGAATGCCATGAAGAAACAACTACAGGGAGCAACCAGGCGCAAACCAGATATAATTAATTGTCTTGTGTTCCAGACGATGTTTGAATGTATATATCTGATTAGATTTTAATTAATTCCATATGTATTATCTGTATTTCAATTCAATGCAATTGTTTTATGCCAGAAAAAAATCCTATAGCAAAACTCATGAAAAATAGTCAGTTTGCAAAAAATATATTTTGTAAGTCGGTTCTTTTATAAAATATTTCAGAATTCGGTATGCAAATAAGAAGTATGCATAACATGAATATTATTAAAAGATTAATTTTACATTCATATACAAATGAAATCATCAGCTTTAAAACAACTTCCATGTTTTCCCGAATTTCGTAGACACTCTAAGGGATTCCTCGCTGAATAAAATGGCCATTTAACATCAGTAAGAGAAATATTATCAAACAGCAGAATAATACAACTGGGCAAAAAATAATCGCCATAAAACCTCAAGTTCAAATAATGTATCAGATGTATAACGAACAAAAAACAAAAGCGAGACCTTATGTGCATAAATTATGCATGTGCACATATTATGTGAATATGTGACAGAAAATCAAATTTTTGAAAGTCTTATCTTTAAAACTAGTTATAAACTTTTATTTTGCAAAATATGTATAATGATGATAAATATATGAAGTACTATTGTATAAATATACACGAAATGTCCACAACAAATTATCAATGTTGATAAAATATATTTGATACAAAATTAATGACAATTTGCTAATAATATAACAATGTTAAAATTTCTCCTTCTTTCTCTCCCTCTCCCGAGTCATTCAGTGTATGTTTCAGGTGTTATGACGGGAGTATGAGAACCGAACACGCCTTTGGAATCCCATCCAACTGAACACACCCAGCATTGAGGCAGCATGCTGGGACTGAGGGGGCTCCTGCGTTCGTTCAGATACAGTTTCAGACCTTTGCACACTTCACCGCTAACTGTCCTAAATTCTAATCAAACGTAATGTACCCTGCTTTACAACGTAATTCAATGCTTAAAGCCTCTCTCCTTGGACCTCAGCATGATAAAAAAAATGTAAGTATTGTTATTTGTCCAAAGTGCGATAATTGTGTGTCTGTCTTCTCGTTCATAAAGCACGTGAGAAAACTCCTCTCAATATGGTTGGCTGCAAAAACCCGACCCTGTGGGTATAAAAATTTACCATTGGATAGATCCAAGATTTATTTGTTTATATTTTAAGCGCATGACTCAATAACGGGTAATTCACTTTCATTGGTTTTAAGACTGCTTTCCACGCCCATTTTTGCTGCAACTTTTGTTTACTTTTGTATATTCTTTAATTGTTTTTCTTTCGAAAACCTTATAAATTACACGTGCTCTCAGAACACACAATTTCCTATTTTGCTGCCTTCTTAAAGGTAAGTCTTTTAGACAGAGAATTGGCGGTATCCTATGGGTTTAATTGCATGTGAAATTAATGTCAAATTTAATTAACCAAATGCTATCTAACTAAATGAGGCGATTTTTAAAAAAAATTGGAATTTATATGCATGCAGAAATAAAATTCGTCGGGAATTGTTTTATGTTATTTATTTTGGCAAAGGGGAAAATACTTTAGTTTCCAATGTGGTAGGAAAACGATACTGAATTAATTACACTGTCTGAAAAAAGGGACTGAACAGTTAGCTGAACAGTTAGGAGATACAAAAAGCGAACCTACTTCATTCATAACTTTAAATCGATTGTGTTCTTTGGAATGCAAAGTATACGGCAGGACTTTTGGATACAGTTATCTAAGTAGTCCGAAGTTCTTTGTAATATCATCCATAAGATCAATACATGGAACTTCTCTTTCTTAGGAACATTCCAACGTTCCTCTTATCTTACTGTAAAAGACCAAGAACTGCAGAAAGGGTTTGGAAAATTAAATAGCATAGAAGTTGAAATCCGGAAAGGGAAACAATTTTATCAGTAAAAACACCTTGATCTTTAAAGAAGATTTCTTTAAGGCAAACTTTTGAGGACATTACTTAATTTTTCAAACAGTCATCATTATAAATAACACCTCAACAGGTGTTGTTGTATAGTATATGCACACAGAATCGCTGTAAGTAATGTGTCGTTGGAGGTCGTTACCGAGGGGGTTAGGTGACACAGATACTTTATAAACTAGTCCTTTCTGAAGACACTGGCCACGAATCTCTTATCACTTATCATGTTTTCTATCGCTAGTTCCTCTATCAGAGGTTACTCGGTCAGTTAACGTATCATGGAGGAACTCTTACAGGAAATTTTATGTTGATAAACAAATATAAAGGTTTGACAGCAGATGGTGATATTGTTTTGACATTTGCTTAAAACATCAGGACTATTTTAGTAGATCTTCAGACCCTTGTGATTTGGTACCATGTGTCCCAGAGTTATCGTCCTTGTACTGGTCATCAGGTCCTGCTCTCTGTTACCCATAGACTACGATGTAACGATTCCGGAACAAAACCTCGGCGCAGGTTGGTAAATCCATACAACTCAACAGAAAACAGTTTTAAAGCATTTTAATTTTTTGGTAGCACGTAATACTCTAACTTTTGATTCTTAACTTTCACTACAGAACAAATTCAGTCGAATGGTCACATCGAACATCTTATGGACGGAGAGACTTTGGTGGAGGGAGACATTATAAAGAAACACCAGGTAAGGAATAGATAGAAGTTACACCTTCTATGCTAAGAGTTGAAATGTACTTTGAGTTCATTAAATGTTGCAGATTTGTTTGCATCCTACAGTAGTTTTCAAAGAGGATTTTTGTTAAAAGTAAACAAACTAACTGACATTTCCTTTAGTTTAGATACTAGTATCCTTATGCGTGGCCGTTTGGAAATGTTTATTCTCGTTTTTATGGAATTCATAGAAATGTTGAACATTTTGATACAACGGAAGTGAAATGGAGAACATTTTTTGTGAAGTCTGCTTTTTAATAGTGCCTCGTGTTGCACTTTCTCAAGATACAACCTTAATTATGTTTAAAATGTTCGCTTGCTAATTTTCTTGACACTTTGACACGTTTTTAAGGAAGTTTTCACTGTGAAGTGTAGAAAACAAATTTGTTATGTCTCATGTGTAGCCTTTCTTTACTACTACATGAAAAATCAGCCCTTGGCATACTTTATCGTGTTAGGTCGCACGGTATACTCTGAAAATTTCAATGCTTTAACTTTTGCAGACATCATCTCACCAGTTTCAAACGAGAATGGCTGTTAAAGACATCAATCTTGCTTGGACAGGACGGGTAGTTCCTTATATCATCAACACGACCGGATATAGTATGTGTAAATTATTACCATGTCCGTTACGCATTTTGAGTGTTTAGCATCATGGAAATTCCGATATACCTGAATTATGATAATATAATGGATAAAATAGATTTCCTGGCTTTAAAATTATTCATTTAGATAAAGCAATCATATTTAATTGATTTATATATTTTTTTAGCGGTAACAGAGCTTACAGCTATACAAAATGCCTTGAGTACTATGGCGTCACTTCTTCAAGACTGTGTCACCTTTAAAAGTAGAACCAACGAAAAAGACTACATAACGATACAGAAAGGGCATGGGTACGGCTATAGAAATACATCATAGCTAGAAAAGAATAATATATTGCAAAATGTATAAATTTTATTAGATCAAAACAAAAAATTATTAATAAAATGATTATTACTTATTGGTTGTGATTACTACGATCTCATGCAACCTTTTGACAACAGGTGCTATAGTTCTGTCGGGCGACAGGGTGGAGAACAGAAAGTGTCCCTGGGACCTGGTTGTACTGTGAGGCCTGGGACAATCTACCACGAACTGATGCACGCCCTGGGATTCTGGCATGAACACACAAGACCGGACAGGGACACCTACATCGTTGTTAACTATCCGAACATCATTCCTGGTGAGTGCCTAATACAGATTGAGTGATTAAGTAATCATTTACTACAAGTGTTAACTTCACGTAGATAATTAGTGTTCATTGTATGCTGTTCTAAGCTCAAATGCTGTTATTCGCTAGTGCGATCTTAATTAATATTAATAAGTAAAATGAAAAAAACCAGTCACCGTCTATTACAAAAGTCATTGGTTACAAAACTCGATCTCAAGACGTTACAGTTCCAGGTAAACACACCTCATCATACTCATAATTGCCTTTATTTAGCCCATGTCTCCGACTTCACGAAAATGACACCGGATGAGGTGAACATCCTAGGGGACTACGACTATACGTCTGTCATGCATTACTCCCCGACAACCTTTGCCAAGGACAAGGCCAATCCCGAGGGACGGTCGTTTACGGTGAACAGAACGTGGAACAACCAATTTCCTGAGATCAAAGAGAACATGATAGGCCAAAGAAACGATCTTTCATCTTTGGACATTCAGAAAATCAGGAAACTATATAGATGTGGTGAGCGCTTTTTCTAAAGTTGCTCACTGAAAAAAGCATTGCGATGTAGAAGTACTCAATATAAGGCCTAGCATTTAATGGATTTCAACTCCTTTATTTGTTGTAGAAATAAAACAGTGCCAGAACCCAGAACCTCTCCGAAACGGCAAAATTGTGGGACTCTCTGAGAATGGAAAGACTGACGTAGGCGTTGCCATTGACTACTCCTGTAATGATGGTAACAGCATGATGGTTGGTCCTCAGCGGAGATTTTGTAAACTGGATGGCAGTTGGTCAGGATTTCAACCACAGTGTTTGAATCCTAAAGCAGGTATCTTAAACAATTCTGATATGTGTAATTCAATTTTTAATTGATGAAACGCAATAGTTTGTATATAGACTCGTATATTATGAATAATGTTGCATGTTGCAGGTTTTGTTCACTATTGTTCCTTTGATTCGAAAACATTTTGTGGCTGGACTCAGGACCCACAGAACTCGCCCGTCGGACAGTGGACACTGAATAACAAAGATACAGAGACAGAGAACACTGGGCCCACCCTGGACCACACCACAGAGGACCACAATGGTAAACCTTAACCTCATCTACTGTAATAACAACAGGCAATTACACATTTAAAAGCTAGGTTCAAAAGTATAAACTGCTATTTGAATTTTAGTCTTTAATTTTTCTACTCATTCATTTTTAGGATACTACATTTACATGGAGAGCTCTTACAGACAGAAAGGAGAGAGAACCAGACTACTGTCACCAGTTTTTTACTCAAAAAATAACACGGGTCTTATGTGTCTCCAGTAAGTTTGGTTATAACAAAATCCTTATTGGCGTACACAGAAATTGCATCTTCAAGTGTATTTAATTAACAATTAATATTCGTATGCAGGTTATATTATCACATGCATGGTAAAACCATGGGATCCCTCAACGTGTACGTTCAGAACGACAGACTTACTCAGACCTTCCAGTCCTGGACAATCACGGGGGACCAGGGGTCACAGTGGAGCCTCTTACAAAAGAATTTTACAAATCCGAACGTTCCCTTCAAGGTACCAAATACCTTTGTTCTTAATACATATTAAAACCAGTTTTCATTCTATGCTATGATTTATCATAAGGCACCGCAATTCAAATTGTAATTGCAGATATCGAGGTTGAGTTTTGTTCGATACTAAGATGTTGTGTGACAATATATTTTTACGAGTAAGTTTTCTTTTTCTTTTAAGGTTGTTTTAGAGGGTGTTGTTGGACCAAATTTCCTCAGCGACATTGGAGTTGATGATGTCATCGTTAAGGACTGTAGTCTAGGACCCGGGGACCGGAGCGAAAAGACAGGAGGTCAAATTCAAGTTTTTCCTAATAAAAATCCCTTTAACAGAATTCAGGGTATTCAGTATCCGATAAACCCGAATCCTCTATATAGATATCCCTATCACCCAGGACTACAAATTAAAACCTTGCATCCGCTTTTACAGAAACTTAATATTTATCCAAAAAGCTATTAAATGATATCGTTGTTGAGATTATTGTTTTTACATGGTGCCATATTTCTAAACATTTTTTACAAAGTTTTTGGAGCTGTGCTTTCGTGCTATATATGCCGCTTGTTTACATTGTACATATGTTCTTTCTTTGTTACCAGTGTGTGTTGCTGTTATTGTTTATGCTGCAAAGTTTTATGAAAATAAAATAAGTTTTGTATGTACATATCTTGTCTATAAATTGCTCTAGCTTGTTCTGCGAAATTTAATCTTGGTTTTTGATTGTTGGGCTATAATTTGCTTTTTTCAGTAATTTAATTCATTTGGTCTTTAACTTCGAAAAAATCTCAATTTTATCAATAGTTTACTTCTTACCTACACATCAAACCTTATTGTTTGTTAATTTTTTATATATATAAATGCTCACATAAGGATCACTTTTTTCAAATTTAAAAGATCCATTGAATACCAAAGAGAAAATAATTTAGAAATGTGTTTTCCAAATTCTTTCGCTACTGTACATAAAATATGTAAAATCTCTACATGACTACCTGATATCGGTAACTTTTTTTTTTATACAAAATCATTGAAGGCAAAATACCATGTGTCCAAAGTTGATAAACTTCAAAAAATATGAAAAAGTGTCCCTGGATATTAAAGGCTCATGGTCACGATTTTGGTCAATTTTTTTCCCCGATTTAATGTTTACAAAGCTTTTGTAAGGCATTTTTAATAAGCAACCAAAATTTGAGTGTCATTCGGTGAGTTATAAGGGAATTATAAAGAGCTTATAATTCTTTGCTCTGTAAACAATGCTTTTGTTTACATTTAGAATTAAAAATTTCAGTTTTAGACCTAAAAGGAGTTATTTATGCTTAAAATGAATAAAAAGATAGACAAATAAGGTTGAAAAGATTTTTACTGGTATATTGAACCTATGTAAACAAAAACAGGACACGAGCCTTGTTTACATGACAAAGAATTGTGAGCCCTGTATCTTGCCCACTACGAAATACATTTAAATTTCATTTGATCATTAGAAATGCATTCCTAAAGCATTGTAAATAATAAGAACAGAAAAATAGAATTTGACCAAAATCGTGCCCATGCCCCTTTAATATACTTCCTAAAACGCGAGGGGTTGGGGGGGGGGATACTATTATAAGATAAATAAGACAGTAACAAATATAAACCAAACATATTCAACTTTTTTTTTACTTTTTACCAAATTATCATTTTTAAGCATCATAGAAAGTTAATCTTGAACTAACTGATTCAACTTGCATAGCAATATTTCAAAGTCATTTTAGTGAGCGGGTCTTGGGTGCCATCTTTTCGTCAGTGTAAATTCGGAGTGCGAATTTTAAATGAACAAAGCTTAATAAACGAAAACTTGGAGCGATGATCCACTGTACATTAGAAATATTATTTCATAACATATATATTAGTACTTTTCATGAGAATCTAGGAAATTCTTTTTGCTCAATAAATTCCTTTCTAAATATCACCGATAAAAATGTAATGATTTCAGTTATACTTTACATTTAAGGAGGCCGATGTTTTTAAATAATACAATACAATTCTGCTAAAGCTTAATATCTAACTATGGCGTATTAAATATCTTAACAAACACGGAGAAAATAAAATAGTACTAGCCCTTAGTTTTGGTGGTATCGAACCTCTAAACCTAAAAGCACAGTTGATAAGGAGATCTGAATTCCTGTGCTTTAATTAAATCATTGAGTCATTTCAGTCACAACAAAGTGGTTTGTTTAAATGATAAGTACTACAAAATGATATTTGTAATGTTTAGTGGGGCATCACTCCATGTTTGCGTTGAATGAAATTGGTTTGTTTACCAATAAACCTTAAATAGACTGCGACAAAAATATGGAGCACAGACCCACTCTATAAAATAAAAGGCATTGAAGTTCTAAAAAATGGCACTATTTGAATACTCCAGTTTATATCAATTATTTCAAGTATTGAACCTATCTAAAGGTTACAAATCGATATTATGTTAAATATACATTGTTTAGAACGAAGTTTTGAAAAAAAAAATCAGATATGTTGATACAATGGATTTGTATTTTTTAGTATCTTATCCATCCTCATTTAAAGCATTGTACCCGCATTACCCCCCCCCCCCCCTTTTAAGTCTTTTAGACCATATATATTTAGCTATAAACATTTAATCATTTAAATGTACATTTAATGAAAAAAAAAAAACATTTCTAAGATTTTAGCTTAAAATTGTGATTATTTTCTACATATTAATTTAACGCTCTCCTTCTAAAGGAGATTTATATAGTCCAAAAATGGCCACGACCATCAAGTCCTCTTAAGGGCAAGTACCTTTAAAAGCAAAATAGAGACTTGAATTGGAACTGTTTATGTATACATTGTCGTATAAAATTTAGTTGTTTTTCTATCCATTTTTAAGACAGGATGTTTCTTTACAGAATTAAAAGAATGAAAACAATATTTCGCATTTTTAACCCAAATAAAAAATTATATAACATTTGGTGAAATGTTATTATCTTCCAAATTTTTAGGGACATGTAAAAACAATTTCCCTCCATCTATTACCATAGAATACAATGTAGTTTCTAACTTAATACTTGTTTTCAGTCTACGTGAGTAGCATTCATGCAGTATTCTATCTATACTTAAATAAAAAATACAGAATACAGCTTTCTCCGAGAGTAGCATGTTCTCTCTTCTATTCACAAGTACAGGTATTATTAGACTTGGTCATGACTATTTTTAGACTATACTGATCTCATTAAGATGAAGATTAATTAATATTCATATAAATATTTTTTTTCTTCAAATTTTCAAGCTAAAATATATGAATTTTTTTTAAATTGATAACAGTTTAAAACTATAAAAGGCATATCAAAATATTTATGGTATATTTGATGGGCAATTATTTGTTGACCCAGCCTCCATAGAGGTCGCCGACTTCGACACAATCATATAAGTGCTGAGCAAGCGTAATCAATAATTCGTTAAACAGGTTGAGTCTTAATTAACATGACTAAAGAAAAATCGTTTTCAAAATCTCCTTAAACTTCGGGTGTTTTCGGTGCCGCTGGAATGTTAAAATAATTTCTTTTTTTGAAGGATGTTATTATAGGTACTGGTTTGACGTTCAGACACATGTGTATAGATTGTGATTATATTTTGTTACCTGCAAATAAGTGCTCAACATTTTACTTCCAACTTTCACTCCAACGTTTTCGATCTTAGTGAATTACAAATAAAAATTATTCATGTATCAAATAAAAGTCAAAAGTCTTCATTCTTATTCATGGTCTATGCAGTCATTTCATAGACAGTTTACATTTCATACACATGGATTTATGTAAACCTCGTCAGTCTACATATAACATCTTCTTTCATTGATTTACAGTCCACGAATGTAACTTTAACACTGGTCTTTGTGGTTGGTCAGTGGAGGTACTGGAGGAGCTGGGCTGGCAGAATAACTCCGGGGACACTCCCACCCTCCAAACCGGACCAGAGTGTGACCGCACCGACTGCCTCAATGGTAGCTCTTTACAATTACAATAAACTTACAATTAGTTTTATTTTCTGTTTAAAAGAAGTATAGCATCTTTTCCCATTATTTTGCCTACAATGTAGCACTTCTGCAAACATCAGACATTTTGAATATTACACAATATTTAGTTAAAATGTATTCAAAGAAATGCAAATCACACAATTGCCATGTTATAAGAGTCTAATTATCTTACACGACATTATTAAAATCTTCAGGTTTTGTTAGGGATATATAGCAATATAGTTGATATGCAATAAGAAGTTGGATATTTGACTATTTGAACTAATTTAAACCAAAGAAATCCACTTGATGGAATCGATCCAGAGACCGCAAAAAGACCTACGCTTTCCCACTAGACCACGCATATAACAATTTTAAAATAGGATGTCTTTTCAAAATATGTGGCTATATATATGGCTGTGTTAAAAAAAATCACTTATTTAAATATTTGTTGAATTTTCATTACGAAGACCAAAATTAAGTCAATGTAAACGTGTATTACAATACCTATAGAACATACTTTTAATAGGTAATTTTTTTTTTCATTTAAGCTACAAGTAAATTACAAGTATCTAATCTGCTCGATTTTTTTTCAAATTCTTTTATTTCATTTCCGAGTATGAGCACATCAAATATAAACAGATGTTTTCAAGAATTCATACTAATATTCATTTTATTTTGCTGGAAGTTATCCCGGTTCAGAATATCACCTGTCTTTATACCCGCAGTTCTATATTTATTTCTCGATGCAGGTTTTCTAAATTTATGATAAATCAGAAGTTACAGACACCATTATAAAATCAGTACCTAAGTATTGCGACAGGTACCTTTATCTATTATAGTAACATTTACTTTCCGTAGTGTAGGCAAAATAGATCTAATGGGCAAAGGCGCTATACCTTTTACTGCGTATCTACTATCTACCATCCTTTAAAGGAGCATACATGTACATGGAGACTTCCGGACTGAGTGCGCCAGGGAGTGAGACAGTGCTAAGGTCCCCAATTTTACAGGTAGGTTTCTCACCTGTATACTCTAAAAGTGGTTATGTCCGCGTGGGGGAAATTTACACTATCTACGCGGTAAGCTTAAAACCGCGTAAAATACCCCCGCGCGTGTGGTAAATAAATAAAAACTTGCATGTGGTAAATCACACATTCGCGTATTTAATATTAATATTCACGCGTATTGTTAGACTTTAAATAACGCGTACTTTACCACCAGCGTAAATAACACTTTTACAGTATTTTAGAACATTGGTCAGTGTGAGCTTTAGTTTACTCTTTCCTCCAAAAGAAGGTAGGAGGGCCGATCATACGGACATGGCAAATTAAAACCAAGCACATCAAAGTGCAATATACTTTTACAGAGCACGGGGACCCTCTGCTTGACGTTTTTCTACAACATGTACGGAGCTGATGTTGGGGAACTTAGGGTAGAGATAAAGGAAGGCGACAACACCTCCACACTGTGGAGAAAGCAGGGCGACCAAGGAGTCGGCTGGCACAGTGCCAGTGTTCCGATATCCAGCAACGAGGCATTCTGGGTATAATCGCATGTATACATAAAACATAATTATATATTTACTTTATCCTAATATATGATATACATTATATTTATGAATTAAAAAAATCATTAATGTAACTATTGACGTTTAAGTTATTTTGTATTTATGTACAGTAGTATGCATGAAGTTAAATACAATTTTAACATCCTCTTTCAATATTGTGAATATAAACTTTACTTTTCTGATATACCTGTAGGACTAGTCATTCTCTAAATGTAGATAATTATTAGTAGTTTAATTTTTTTTTTCTTTTGCATACATTTCTAAAACATAAATATTGCGTTGTTTAATCTCTAATTTGCACAATGTGCTTAAATTAAAAATAATTAGAAAACAAACTGAAATCATTGATAAAAAAATGATTTTAAAATGCAAAAAGATGAAAAAAGCAAACTTATTATTGTAAAACAAATAGAAAAATCAACAAAGTTTAGAGATAGAAAATTTCAATCATTGTAACATTTAACATGACCAAAGTCAATCTTATATATCCGATAATTCATCGAGTTGGAGTTACATGAATGTTTAACTGTTTCCTAGATTTTGTTTGTCGGACAGAAGGGTATGGGGTATCGAGGCGATATTGGTATAGACGACGTCACAGTTGCCCAAAATGAATGCAAGGTTGGTGAGTATTCGTCCTCGTTCAAATTTTTACCATCACAGCATATTAATCGGAAGCTATTTTAAGTAAGATATTATTGAAATATTATTTTTTATTCGAAATTTTCTCATGAATATTAAAAAATTGACGGTCACTACGCTGTAATATTGATAGCCCCGGGTCTGAAAAAAATCGGATGAACGACCTGGCTGTAGACATGCATCTACAATATTGAATGCCGGTTACATGGTGGATGTTCTTGTTGCTACTCCACTTTTGTGTGATACCCTAATTTATGTCAGTGGTATTTTTCATGCAGACGCTTCATGCGACTTTGACCAAGATTTATGTGGGTGGCAGAATGATAATTTTGACGACTTTGATTGGTCGAGGATGAAGGGATCTACAGCTACACCTAACACTGGGCCAAGGGCGGACCATACGTCTTCCACTGGTGGGTCACTATCGAACATTTATCAATGACATAAACACGTACAACTTTTATCAGAAGTGTTATTACCTTTTTTACTAAATCAAAATATTTACAATCTAAAGTTTATGATAGAAATATGATATTTTAGTGGTGATATGTTTTAATCACAATGTTTTCCAAAAGGTTGCATACCAGTATCTAATACTGCTCGCCTTTAGAGTTTCAATAAAGTCATTATAATCGATTTGTACAATGTTTTTGTTTTTTTTTTTCATTTCCATTTCAAGTTTGATACATTTCTCATAATTGCTTTTTTTCTCTCGCATGAATGCCCTTCTGACAGGTTACTACCTCTACATTGAGACCTCGGCCCCTAGACTGAGCGGGGACGTAGCCCGGATCTACTCCCCTTTCATCAGCAGCTCGTACCCAGCGGATTGTCTGGTGTTCCATTATCACATGTTCGGTGAACATGTCGCTCATTTAAAAGCACTCATTAAAACCATCGAAGGACACGAACAATATGTGTGGAAGTCTTTCGGTAACCATGGTGATACATGGCACAAAGCCACAATTCATATTCCTCCAATGCAAACAGATTATCAGGTAGGATTACATAACGATATTCCATCTTTCTTTAAGCTTTTTTTGGGTGACTACACTACATGTACATTCATTTTGTTGGAGACCTCGAAAATTACTTCCTGGCGGGCTTCCATTTATCGGGCCTTTTTGACAAGCGGAAAAACATCCTTGCATGTAAAGGTCCATGATAGCCCAATTTTTATAAACATTGAAATTAATATAGAGTTATCGATAATCTATTGAGATATGAAATAAACTGCATAAGATATTACAAAAAATATACTATAGAACAGAAATTTATTTTTTAACTCCGACCTTGATGGTTTATTTCTTATGAAGTCCAAAAACAATTTGAAAGGTTCACAAGGTCAAGAACCATGCAATATTTTAACCGTTACTTTCCAACCTTATACAATTGTCTTCTATTTTTGTCTTTATTTTAAAGAAAAAATAAATCTAAACAAAGAAAGAAAACGTGCATGGTTCTTTGCGACAATATCAACCCCGATTACTAAAAGCGCACTTGTAACCAAATATATGTATCGTCCTTGAAATTGAGGTCATTCCAAGTTTTTTAAAAATATGTTTAGCGTCTGCGGAGGGATTGGTTTTAAAGCATGAAAATAAAAAAAAAAACCCACATACATGTACCCCCCCCCCCAACAAAAAATTGTCAATGTACCCTTCATGTTTTTTTAAATTATATGAAATGAGATTTAAAACTTGCTTTGTTTTTCAATTTACGACAAAGATTGAAATTTTAATTTGTTTGTTTTTGTTACAGTATCAAGGAAATACTAAGTATTCGAATCATGATAAGAAATCTTGTTAATATGTACTTAATATAATGTGTGGTTTTGTGTTGATTTGTGTATCGTATTTTAATTGATAGGTTTTTACTTTTCAGTTAACGCTAAACAAAGAAAAAAGTTGGAATGGCCTGATTTAAGAAATCAATACAAAAATCATAGTCTATTGGATTGTTTATTCCAAAAGTATTATTACATTAAAGAAGTTGTATCAAAATTGGTCCTTACTGTTACCATTTCTCTTCTTTGGCTGCTAAATAAACAGAGAGAGAGAGAGAGAGAGAGAGAGAGAGAGAGAGAGAGAGAGAGAGAGAGAGAGAGAGAGAGATATTAATATTATTAACGGTTTTTAGAATAAGATTCAACTTTTTGTAAAAAGAGATAAACGTACGTTCGAGAATAATTATATATCACCTTTACAGAACATAAATTAAGGTCAGATGCGACCTATCTTTCATTTTTTCTATCTCCACAATGTGAAGATTTCCACTGTGTAATTTCATAATTATATTTTCATGTTATATGATACTTTTTTATTTAGATATAAAGTGTTCAATTCAAAATGTATACTATGACTTTATTTACAAGCATTCAAATACTTTTTGCATGCTATTTTAAGGAAAATTCAAAATATTCTAGCACCAAAAATAGCCAGGTAATGTACCCTGCATTTTTGGGAATGAACAGGTTTAAATGTTAATAAATAAGGAATAACAAATCAAAGAAAACTATATAAAATTGAGGAACGTCTCATGTGTCCTTAAAAATCCATCCATACACACTAGCTGTTCACTATAATGTAAAACTATTCTTTTGACTTACTAGCAATTATATTTTATACCGCTTAAAATTTATTTTGATCTTCCTCTCTTTCAGATTGTGATAGAGGGCGTCGTTGGAGATTCCTATACCGGTGATATAGCAGTAGACGATATTACGATGTACCAATCGTGTTTTGAATAAAATATTTGATATCTACACAATAAAATTAGGCGGATCGATGATGTAACACCACAATAAACTCAGTATTAAAAATATAAGAAGCCCAGGGACCATATCGCTCACCTGAGCAACAATAACCATAACTGATCAGAAAAGCTTTTTAATTTTAAAGTCTTTATAGTATCAAATATAAAGTATCAAGACAACTCCTTACAGTATAACTTGTTTAAAAAGATTTTATTTTTTATTTTTTCCACATATTCTTAAGTTAAACATTGAGCTCCTTTTGATGTTTCAGCTTTTGAAAACAAGATTTTTCAAAGTTTTCTCTATTTGGTCCAATGTGAACACTCCCCCCCCCCTCATTGTGGCCCACCCTTTCCCCAAAGATCATTTTAATCTACTTTTCCTTAGGATGCTTTCGCACAAGTAATGGATTTTCTGGTTAATTGGTTTTTGATATTTTTTTCTATATATTCCTATGTATAAATTCAACACAACACCCCCCCCCCCATAATGCAACCCACACTACCCAGGGGGATCATGATTTTAACAAACTACACTACCTGAGGATGCTTCCACACAAGTTTCAGCTTTTCTGGCCGAAAGGATTTTGAGAAGAAGAATTTTGAAAAATATCAATTAATAAAATCTAAATTATCTCTCCTTAAAATGGAATCTAACCCTTCGTTTGAACAAACTTAAAAGCCCTTCTCCCAAGGATGCTTTGTGCCAGGTTTGGTTGAAATTGGCACAGGTGAGCCAAAAAAGGGTAAGACTCAGACGCCCATGGGCCATATTACTAACCTTATCAACACTAACCAAGCATAACAAGGTGGTATGGACATCCTGAGAAGTAAACTTGGGCAAAAGCACATCACATTTAACATACACAGTTTTATCATTTTTAGTTAATTTAATGTGTCCATAAAATGCGGTTAATTTTTCCTCCCGGAAGGCAAATATTGTAAAAGCCTAACCGGGTTTTGAACTCGCGACGTACAGATCAGAATATGACAATTTATTCAATAACACTGTTAAAGAAAAATGTATAATATAATTGTTTTTTATCGTCAACTTCGTTAGAAAATGCGCCCCAATATGAAATTAATTACAAACTTGCTTCATTGATAATTTCACAAATACCTGTCTGTCTGTAAAAAAAAATATGAATACGCCAGAAAACTGTAGATGGCACATCTGATTTTACAAATTACATGTGCTCAGATCATTTTTTATTAATACCAGAGGCTAGATATCGTATAAAGAAACTTACTTACTTTTAAACTAGCTTGCTTCTACATTAAAATCACAAATCATACAGCATTTGATGTGTGTCTAACAAAGAGTTCTTGGGCATTGACTGGACAGTACTTGGTCTACCATAAAACAATGTGCAACCTATTTCAAAGGGGATGTTGATTAAACATCTGATCCACTGGGTTTTAAAGGTATAAGAACATGACATTTTCTCATGCAAGCATGGTTTCCTGATAATTAAAAAATAGATTGTCTATTCTTTGCCTGTTTTCGTTAAATAAGTATTTTATAAAACGACCTCTTTGGCCAACTAAGGGTGACGTTTAAACGAACTGTAGAAAAAATAAAATTGTATTCCTTAACAATTTCACACACTACAAGTCCCCTTATTCTTTAAAGATTTTGTCTTAAACAGGGGACCCGTTTTGGCCCCTCTCTTTTACCGAAGGGTCAAGGATCTTGAATCTACCAGATAAAAATACTTGCTTTTTTCAGGAGAACAGGTTTCTGAACACATTTCCCTATTCTAAACACTTATTCCCCTCCCCTACCTTAGACCTTTACTAACAAACTAAACAATCCTTCATCCGAGGTTGATTTGTGCAAAGTGTGCTTGAAATTGGTCAAATGATTCTTGAGATGTAAACTTGAAAAGCAAAGACGACGCAGAGATACAATTAGGAAATCAAACGAGGGTAGCTAAAATAAACACCATAACATAAAACGAGTACATACTCTACCAAGACTGCCTTCTATCAATGTAACTATTGGATTCAATTGATAAGAGATGACCTATGATGCAAGTCAAAATACCCTCTATTCTAATAAAATGGATCTGCCAGCAGAGACATGATTATGCAATATTATGTAAGAATGATATAGAGACACCATAGAAATTACCATTTACACACCACCTGTAAAAGATGACCTTGATCTCTACAAAAATGACATTGCTACTTAAATGTAAACATCTATCAGTTCAAATTGCTCTAGAGAATTTACTTTTAAAATAAGATTTTTTGAAACCCATGAACATCCATAACTGAATCAAAGAAACATGTCCTAGATTCTAGATTTAGACATAAAATGAATGTGACAAACGCTAGGAACTGCTTATTTACGCAAAACGAACTAGAGATACTGTGAGTAAGCTCACAAATGATACTCCCCGCTAAGAAATTATAATAACATATATTTCATAATTGAAAAGTAATGGATGCACCATTATTCATATAGTTACCTTGAACTTGCACAATAACCAAAGCTCAAGGTCAAGAAATATTTACACATCACAAGCAATCTTTGTGTCAAGTTTTAGCTTCTAATCCTTTATCCATTACAAGATAGTGTCTGGTAAAGAAATGAATTATGCATTTTTTTAAAAACAATTAATGATCTTGAACTTGCACAACTGACCCCGAGTCAAATTCATTACACACACTCAGGTCAGAAGCAATCTTTATTTAAACTAAAAACTCCATGTTCTCCATAAGAAAGGGGACCAGACATATATTATGAGCATTTCTTCCAATAACCTTGAACTTGCCTTAATGACCTTGGGTCAAAATCATGACACAGGTTATAAGCAATCCTTGTGTGAATAAAACTTCTAATGTTTCTTCATAAGAAAGCCATGGACCGGACACGAATTTTGCACTTTCCTTCCAGTGACCTTGCCCAAATAACCTTGGGTCAAAATCATGACACACCCTAATGTGATAAGCAACCTTTGTGTAAAGTAAAAACTTCCAATGTAACTCCACATAAAAGATATGGACCAGACACGAATATTGAACAGACGTACAGGACGATTCCTATATACCCCCACAACTTTGTTTTAGGGGGTATAATTAGCAGATATCAAAATCAGCTTGAAGAACATTTACTGGTATATTGAACCAATGTAAACAAAAGCATGTCACGAGCCTTGTTAACACAACAAAGAATTGGCAGCTCTGTATACAACTGCCCGACACTCAAAATTTGGTTGATTTTTAAAAATGCATTACTAAAGCTTTGTAAACTTTTAAATTTGACCAGCCCCTTCAAACATTTTATTCCAGTTTTTATATGATAAGGAAGCTTTGTTAATATAGGTATAAAGGTAATCATTTTTAACAAAAAAAAAAAACAAAAAAAAAAACTCTAAAATTAATTTTAAGACAGACACAAATTCGAGACTTCTGCTCTTAAACATTTTCCTGTATAAAAATGAGGCAAGATCGTTTTCTCAAAAATAATGTACTCTAACATTTTTACGAAAGTTAACTTATTACCAAGATTAACTTGAAGACGAAAACATATTTTTCAGATAGACTTCAACGGTAAATCATTATTTGATCATATTTTCATATTCTAAGATTTTGACGATCATATATATAATGTACTATAGTACTAGTATTCTATAAAGATTTGGTCGATATACATTGACCGTTTTTAAATAACTTAAAATAATTCTTCTTGCAGTGGCAGATTTAGTAATTTAAGACCCACAAGTAAATGTCATTGCGCAGGTGTGCTGTAACAAATCGCTGCAATAGTTTAGTACTATTTGGAATGTTATTGGTTAAAAATGATGTCGATGACAGAGAGCATAAAATGAAATGCCTTTTAAAGTTTTTTACCAATAAACAGCCATTTTTACTAGTAAATTAATTGCAATCAAAAATGAAGAATCTGAAATTTAAAAATTCATCCAAGTCATTCCATTGCGATTGGAAATGTACGATGTTCTTATTATCTTTAGAATGACTTTTTAAATGTAACGAAATCAGTATCCTGAAAATCGATAGAATAACAAAGACGTATATTTTACAAGATTTACTTCAAACTGCTGAAAGAGAACGCTGAAATCAAAGCTTACCATTGTAGCACTGGTATTGGAGACCTAGCGGTCAAGAGTTTATGCAAAAGACAGCACAAAACATAGACCAGTAAATACAACATTTGCAGAGGTTATACATAAAAGATTTGATGATACAGTTAAAAGCATGCTATTGCTAGTGTGAACGGGTTACGCCTGAAAATGGCTGCACCTAGAATATCCTGGTTACACCTTCAAAAACATTTCATATTGAATATCCTGGTTACATCTAACTCTTTAAAACAATTCAAATTAAATATACTGAATACAGCTATAAAACATTTCAAATTGACAATAGTTGCTGACTTTCAATGTGAAGTAATTTTACCATTTCTAACATAAAAGGAACCCCTTCAAAATAGTTTAATCATAATTAACGATAAAACTGATTAAATATTATTTTATACTTTTGAATCATAATCTAATAAATACATATTTTAATATATAAATATCTCATTTCATTACTTTAATTTCTAAAAAAATTCTAAGAAAACAAAATAGCTGAAGGAAAATGTATATTCACTCCACAACCTGTACATGCAAAATAAAGCACCTGCAAAGGATGCCTAACGTATTAACGCAATGACGTCATGGTGTAAGCAATATTATTGTAATATACTCGTCACCGTAAATCTGTTCACAATATGATTCGTCATGAAATATGCTAATTATCTAAATACACACATCACATTTTAAATTATAACAATACAAAATCCGTGTTCCTGAAAGAAAAAGCATGGCTACAAAGAATAGCTAAAAAGAAGGCTTAACATGTCGCCATTTCACACTAGTTTCACTAATAAGAGAACTGCTTAATCCAGAACGTAGTAAAATCAAGTCAGGTATTCTATTATTAAGTATTTCAAATCATTAAATTGGCAGTAGAAATCTTCAGAAAAAATTATCTTGAAATAGTTTGGACTAAATTATCTTTAAATAATTCGGACTTGACTTAAAAAAAAGTACACTAATTACAAATGATAAAAACGCAAATTGCTATAGCCATTAACTTATTTACGTTTTAATGAATCGACTGGCTGAAATGAGTTACCGCTACAATAAATATGTTCAGGGATTATGAAAGGAATTAGTATTAAAAATTATGTGGCTATCTGAGATAGTTTGAATTCTTTTTCCTAGATGAAAAGGGATTGTTAAGAAAAGATAAGACCTAAAATTGGTGTATCGTTTAGTAGTAAAAAAGCTTTAAAAGTTTCACTCAAAATAAAACAGCTTTGCTGAAAACAATTTAATATTCCCACTACATGATTTGTCATATGAATAACAACAACATTAAAATCATAACAATTTAAGGCCTTGGCCATCTTCCTCCAGGGGGGCCTCCTCTAGGAGGTCTCATTGGCATTCCTCCACCTCTGCCACCAAATGGAGGTGGGCCTCTTCCTCCAAATGGTGGTCTGCCTCCTCTCATACCTCCCTGGTCAGGAGGACCACGAGGTCTAAAAGGTGGGCCAGGTGGGGGTCCACCGGGAGGAGGAGGTCCAGGAGGTCCCCCAGGGGGAGGACCAGGTGGACCACCTCTTCCAGGTCCTCCAAATCTCTGATCAGGAGGAGGTCCTCTTCCTCCAAATCGAGGACCTCCAAAGCCATCGGGCCTGGGTGGAAATCCGTCAGGACGTGGGAACCGGTCCCCCATTAGACCAGGTGGTCTAAATGGTGGTGGGGGTCTTTGCCCTGGGGGTCCACCTCTGCCCATCATAGGTCTAGGTGGTCGTCCACCAAAACCACCACGTTGAGGTAAAAATCCACTACCATCCATTCTGGGACCCATAGGTCCTCCAAAATTTCCTTGAAACTGGTTGTTTTCTTGATTCTCATGCCACTTGTCTTGCTTGTTGCCCTCATCAGCTGGGCCACCTGAATGTCCTCCTTCAGAAGCCTGAGACTCTTGCTGCTCATGTTGTCTCTGAATACTTTGCTGAATTGCCTGTACTTTGGCCATCACTTCCTGGCTTACACCACTTTCTGCAGCTGCTGTTGCATTTGTATCTTCAGGATTGTCCCATTTGCTTGGCCTTTTCCTTTCACGTCTTGGTTTATCATTATTTTGGGAGGAGTCAGAGTTTTTATCATAATCTGAATTGCCATATTGATTTTGATTTGAATCTTGTCCATAATTCGATCTATTTCCAGAATTGTCATTTTTGCCTCTACCATAGCCATCTCTCTGATCAGCACTGCCTGGTCTCCCATGTTCCCTCGCTGATTGGTTTTGATTAAAAGAAAACTGATCATTTGATCGTCCAAAACCAGAACCATGAGAAGGGTTTGAATGAGGTCGCCCTCTGCCCTGCTGATCATTGTAGCCCCCTCTGCTACTTGGACGGCTATTGCTCTGTTGTTGATTTTGGTTTTGCCAGTTTTTCAGTGTTTCAGCAAGATGAGCATGACTTGCTGCAGTTTGCTGAGCTAAGAGAGCATTAGCAGCTTCTGCTCTGAGAGCAGCTTCTGCTAGATTTCTCTTTTCTTGTAAACCTTTCACAAGTTCTGGTTGAGATGCAGCAGCATGAGCAAAAGCCTGCCCATAACCTGGGATGACTGCTGCTCTTTCTGCTGCACCTGCTAGTCCTGCAGGACCAATCAGCTGCAGGTTTGACCCCCCAAAGGCTACTGGTTGTCCAGCAAGAAGATGGCCTGGAGGAAGTCCCAATAGACTCTGTGCATTTAACTGCTGGGGATCAATGGCAAATGGGGCAGCAGCTCTGGGCCACTGAGGTTCCTGCTTGATCTCTTTTCCTTGAACAAAAGCTGCCATTGGTGGCTGTGAGGGTTCATCATCCTCATACTCTTGTTTAAGCAAATCCAGAGCACTAGAACTTCCTGTGTTTTCATATCTACCCCTTTTCTCTTGGGGTTCACTTTCCCTTCCACCTGATGATGCATGTTTACCTTGGCGCTCATACTCTCTGGTTCTACCTTGTTGGCCATAATCCTGTCCTTGGTTGTACGCACTTTGGAATCGATCTCCATACTGATTTTGGGGTAATGGAGGTGCATTACTTGCTTGGTTTGTATATGAGCCACCCTGAATAAAACAAATTTTTAATTACATAGTGCAAAGGGTTAGCAAAAAGATAACAACTGCAGTCTCTTATTAAATTTATGTCTATTTCATCATCTAAATCATTAGCTTTCTATTTTATTAAATAATTCAACATCAAATTCAAGAAGTCTACTAAGTATTTTAAAAAACCCATGAATTTGATTAATCTAAAGATGTTGAATTTTTATAAATCATATTCAATTTTTTTTTTATTCTTATCATTCAAATTCAAATAAAACTGTTAAGAACTGCAGTTGCTATATACATTATATTAGTCCAATGACTCCAATCTCTACACACACCTTGTCTATCCATGTCTCATGAAGATAATAAGCATTTATATATCTAAATGCTTTTCAGTTGTGACAAAAAAACTAGTTACAAAAAATCTTGCACAATTTACAACTGAGCTCTAGCTTTAAAGTCCTTTGACAAGTCCACAATGCTGAAATAATTTTTTAACCAACTTATTCATGACAAAACCCTTAAAATTTCCAATCAATTTACCGTATCACTCACAACATCTATATGTAGCCTTCAGGAAGCAAGTTAATGTATCTTATTCAGAACAATACAGAAGTTTCCAGATGTTTTCAGCCAAATAAACAGAATTTGAAATGAAAAGAAAAGAAAGGGAAACTGTTCCAGATGGTAAAATAAAGGATTAGTTTAAATTATTCTATCTAAATATACATAGAACTGGCATGCAAATTCCTCCACCATTACCGCTGGTACAACACCTTCCAAAGCCTCTGACCTCATAATCCTTTCTGAGTGAACTGACAACAACCAATTACCAACATCTAACTTCTCAAAATCCAATACATTCTGAATGAATATTACTGTATTTAATATATTTCCCAACTTTAATTTTACAACAACTTCATGTTAATTTACATTGTACTTAAAATTAAATGTTATTACAGCATTATTGAATTGCATCACCTTTTATAAAACTTTATATTTACTCAAATTCATAAATTTGATAATAGTGTACCATTATGTACATATACATGTACTTATTATTTATATCAATTGAAAATTTATTTTTTCCGCTGAAATGTTTAGAATCAGAGTGGACAACTGAACAGTTTGCTTTAGTATTGGTATTATAGTATAGTGTAGATTTTTTTATTGATAAAACTTATGAGTATTGAACAATGCAAGAATTAAAATAAAAACACAAGTGCAAAATAAATCATACCTATAGAGAACAACCATTTCATACTTTCAAATAGTGTTTTAGAGAAAGCTATCAAAATTTCAAAGTAAATGAAATATTTCACACATGGGAAGTGATTAACATTATGGAATAAATAAAATAGATACAATTTCTATGTTGAATATTTCTGCAAGATTAATCTCAGTTATTTTTAATTCCATTGATTTCATCATGCACAGCTAACATTATCATACCTGCCATTAAATCTTTTGAAAACTATTATTTAAAATGAAAATCTATAAACACAAAAAAAGGTTAGAGGCTAGATTTCTGAAGACATGCTCATTATACTGGTAATCACGTTGATCATACTGGATTTGATTTTCTACAGAATGTTAATCAGCATTATATTTCAACTTGCAGAAGGTGCAATGACTACATTTTCAATAACAACTGTGCATTTGTTATTTCACTTCTGTAAAATAATCAGACCCAAGTAAAATAACTATCAATGATTATAAGTAAATAAATTGGCATACAATCTATTTGAATTGACTTCCGTTCTAGCTTTTGAAAAACTGTTCTTTTATTGATCATGATAGTAATCATTCACCAAATGAAAATAGAATTATTGAAATTGATAATATTACATAAATGGATAATTTACTATAGCTTAATATCCTAATAAGGTTTTATCAAAATTAAAAGCAATAAGCTAGCTTTAAAATGTTGTTATTGTGAAGAAATTTCCTTAATGAGTGGAATGCTAAACTTAACTTTTAAAAATTGAATAAAAATTCAAAAACAGCACTTTAATGAGTATCTTGGATGTTTTCCTCCAATATTAATTTATGCACAAATGGCTTTCATTCTGATTTTATTTGATATTTATTAATATTTTTACATGTTAATGTTAAAGTTTTCCCCGACAAATATGGCATCAAGTCTACAACTTATATCTGCTAACACTTGATTGTTTCTTGTAAATATTAAAAATATCAATGTTATCTCTTTAAATATAAGTATAATATATATGTACTGTACATGTCCATGTATCAAATGATTCACATTGTGCTACAGGGCATATTGTTTTCATAATACAAGGGAGTGATGCATACAAATAAACAAGCTTTTATATGGATGAGGATAACTCAATACAAGTTAAGGTAACTAAAGGGGGTAATTTTCTAAATTAAAAAAAAAAATCCTGAAAACAAGTGAAAGGAACAAGATGATGGAAGTCATCAAAGAAATCCCTTGTTCTGCTGTGGAATAAAACAACTGTAACCTAGCTACAAATGTCAAAGCACAAGAAACAAAGCAAAGTTTGTTTAAGAATAGTTATAACAAAATCCCATTCAATACAATAATGAGGGAAACAGGAAAAAAAAAAACAAGTTGTGTGACTGACCACCTTTGTTTGGAGAGGTTTGACGTTAGTAAATTACTGTAAAAATCCTGAAAAGTGTGTTTTTTTTTACATGAATGTTCTACATATAACACAGTCACGCACTGAAACAATATACATGGGTTACGTTGTCAGGACAACCTGACAGTGTAGAGAAAGAGACAATACTGTATGGACTAAATTGAAATTCTATGGTTCATTATCATACATTCAAGCTGTACTCGTTAGGCTTTAATAAAACCGAAGAAAGGTTAGGACAATACCACCAAAGAAGAAGGAACTGGATCAGTTTGTCAATATGATGAAGCATATTCATGAAAGCATTTGGGTGTGTACATAAATTATCATTACATGTAAATTACTCTTTAATGTAAGCACATAGTATTGAGTATCTTATAATTACACACATGTATATCATTACTTTATTCTTCATAAATTACTTTTCAATATATTACTTTAAAAACAAAGTCGATACATATGAAATTTTCTTTAAGAATTAAATATTAATTTAGTTTTACATGAAACAGATTTCTTACTAATTTAAAAATTCAAAAGAACAAAAGCTAATGGGGTGGTATTGTCCTTGTAATGCTAGAAGTACATACCTGGCGCATGTCTGCAGGTGGTTGGAAAGGTTTCTGACCAAATCTGCCTGGCTGACCGCGGGAGGCCCCGTCATTGTTATACCTGAATCATTAATACATAGTCTATACTCTTACTAATTTACCTGTGAATATCAATGCTTCATTATTTATATGATTATTAATCATATACTTTTTATGATTTGCTCATTGGGTATAGAAAAAAATCTACAAAATTAGAAAAGCTAAAATGTAGTAGAAGCTTTCAGGTAAAAATTAAATCCAAGATTAAAGTCTAATAATTTTGGCAAATTATTAGATTTCACCATAACACAGTTTTATTCACATCCCATCATAATATTACCTTTTGTTAAGTGTTTTATAAAAAGATATTAGTCAATTTACAAAAGTACTTGTCAAATATTTCAAACCTTTCAACAAGTGCTTGAACATCCCTCTTTTGTAGTTCCACATACTCAATGCTGTCAAACAAGGGATCGTTATCATCAGGTAGTTTGAAGTTGGACTTCATCTCTAATACTGCAGACTCTGGTACAAACTTTCCTGAAAATTTTCATCAGTTACAAAATTTTAACCAAAATCTAACCAACAATGGAAATGAAAAGTGAAGCATCATGATTTCCTCACAAGAAATTAACTACAAGACCAGAAAGAAAGAAGTAAATTGGACCCGATTTGACACAACTCAGTATTCACACAAAACATGCCATCTTCATGCCCATGTAAAGTATTACTTCCAACATGTCCACTCCCACTTTCCGATTCATTAACACACAAGTGTATTAATTTATCCCCTCAAACTTCAGAATCAGGTGATAACAAACTGTCCCTCAAAATGAATTCTACTTAACCCTCACATAAGTAATAATGTAAATCATTAAAAAAAGTTTGCATGTGTGAAGGTTTAGTTGGAGGTAATTTAAAATCTTTTCATTGTATATAGTACAAACCATCTTCAGCTGTACGCTTCTCAGCTCTCCTTGTCAATTCTGAATCTTCTGGCTGTAGAATCATGGCACGCCGAAAAAATCCAGCAAAATTTTTCATTTTCCTTTTTCTTGCAGATGGGTACACATTGGTTTGATCAAGTATGTAGTTTCTATTTTTGTTTTTTGCTGTTTAAAAGTTAATTGTAATGATTACACTACACATCATATTATTCAATACTCTTGTCTCTTACATCAGAAAACTTCTGAAATTTTCAAGTTTACTACTGCACTGAACATTACCTATTTCAAACAATTTATTGAGGGCTTTTGTGGCTTTGTCTATAAGGACTTCCCATCGGCCATTGTAATTATTTTTGCGGGGCAGTCCCATCACCTTCATTTTGTCTATCAGTGTGTCTGTTCCTATAATGTTGTATCTCTTTTCGGCGTAACTCCTCTTCATGTTCTCTGCCAGAGTTGTCTTCCCAGCACCAGGTAATCCAATGATCATAATCATCTACAATCAAAAGTTATTCAGAACATACTTAAATGGGATATATAAAAAATAAAAAGCTTTGATTTTTAATATTATGCACTGTATTGATTTAATAACAATGAAATTTAATGTGCAATCTTAAAGTAAATGTATGTGTTAGAGACTTACTTCACATTCATTCTTTTTCTCTGGAGCATCCATGCTTTTAATCTTTTCAGGAACCTGTTGTACATAGTTGTAGCCTTGTGGAGGGGGATACCATGTTCCTTCTTGACCAAGGTTCATGCGGAATCTAGGTTACAGAATAAAGCAGGGATATATTAGTACATGTATTGCAAACATTACCAACCAACAAATATTACTATAACCAGAACTTACATAGTGAGAAAAAAGGTTACAAATACCTTGAATTTTTTGTCAGTATGTGTGGAAACAGGGCCTTTTCCTTAATGCCAGGTGTAAATCCATGCAGAGTGTGGGCTATTCCCAGCCACTGACCATTTTTCATGTATGATATTGTAGGAGGCTGTGTGTCCATGTCTAGTAAAGCCCCAATCACATCACCTTGTCCAAACTTCTCCCCGTAAGTTGCAAACTTGCTGTTTTGAGAGAATTTTCCTGTACCTCCATATCCATACGAGTATGGCTCCTCTCCTAGAGAATTGTGATTGACAAATTTTTCAAAACAATGAAAAATCATTCATAATTACAAATTGAACTTCAATTATGTTTAGTTGAAGTACAGGGTTCAAAATTCCTCAAGCCCAACGTCCCGGACTAACAAATTCCGGATCCGGACTCGGCATTTAGAATCGCCAAAGTCCAGGGACTTGGCATTGTGTCTTGCTTATCTTTTTTTAAATTAAAAAAAAAGTTCGTAAAATTAAAAATAAATCAAATTCCATCATGGATTTAATGAAAATGTGTTATTTTTTGGCATTAATGTACACATAAGCATTACAAACATTTCGAAAATGCAATCCGTCTTTTTATTTTCCGTTGCGGTATGACCTGCTTTTACACAATTTCTCATGTTTCTCCCCTATGACAAACGGCAGTAAGTTTGTTGAATTTTGGATTCACGAGCAGTAATATACGCAAAGGAACAGCAAATGAAAGACCCTGTGAGGAACATGAAGCCGGGGGTGACTCGAGGTGTGATAAAAATAATAATTCCTCTGACAAAACTTATGAAAAGAAGAGAATTCGCGAATTCCAAAAGCCACTGGCGTGACGAATGGCCGTAGCTTTAATACAATGATATAAAATAAAACATAATTTCAAACATAAAGTTTTTATTCATTGCAACAAATTAAAATAAATTATAACATTAGTTTTAGTGATGTTTAGGTTGATATAATTTTATCTATCAATCATGACAATGTGGACTTGGGAATTTCTTCCTCGGACTTGCCTAAAATTTACTCTTTAAGTCCTGGACTTGACCATAATTAAATAAAAAAAATTTTGAACCCCTGGATAGTGATTCAGCGATAGTCGCCAACGATCGAAAAATCGTTGTTAGACTGCTACCGATGCCGACAATCGATAGCTGAAAACTGACATCGATAGTCGGTGAATGTTTGACAAAAATTTGAACTTGCGGTAAACAAATCTGTTTTGTGCCGGTTCTAAGCATTTTTTCATTTCCGCAAAGAGCGATAACTCTAAATAAAGTTAAAAGTAAAAATGGCTGAAGAGTGCTGGATAAAACGTACCCAGGAGAAAACGTTCCAATAAGAAAACGTATTCAATACTTAGGGTACGTTTTCTCTTGGAGAAAACGTACCTTACAGAAATTATAAACAGAATGTAAAATTTGTTTTAAAAAACTATTTTAAGATACAATAAAATAAATTATACAAGATACATTTGTATCATTTTTTTTGCAAATGTTTTGTATACATAATGAGGTACATTAATTAATTAGACAACAATTGTGTTTAAACACGCACTTGGAAGCATCGCCTGAGCAGTTAAACCAGTGGGTAATTATTCAATATATCTAGATAAAACCGTTAAAAAAAATAGATATATAGTTTTCATTGCATTATAAATGCCATTAATTGGAGAACTTAATGATGAGTAATGGAATTATTATTTCTTAAAGAAGACTACTTATAACAAACATTGTAAATTATTTCTTTTGATTTATAATTATCATTGTACACAAAAAATATATGAATTTTTACCAATTTAAGAACATTGTAAGCAAATATAAAATATAAAACTCAAAATTCTTGTACCTTGTTTGTATCTCATTTTAAACATTATATTAGGAAAAATAAAGTTTTAGAATTTTGAGCTCAAATCTTGTCCAAGTCCCTATAAATATTTAACCGATACAAATATAAGAATTACTTTACAGGATCTATACAGGATATTTTTTGTAAACTTCATATATTCCTTTATCTTTATGCATTAAACATTTTTTTTATAACTTTATACATTTATGATTAAATTTTTTTAAGGTTTTATTTTGCAAATGGCTATGTTAGTTTTATTTGCTTGAATATAATAATCTCCGATTAATTTCGATTATGAATCGAAATGGTGTTTCCGATTCGATTCGATAATCGATAGTGTTTTCCGTCCGATTCTGAAACACTACCCCTGGAAGTATCCCTATACATGTGTGCACTAGATATCTTGTTCATGTGTATACCTAGTTGGAGAGAACACTCTTCTAGTGACCATCCCACTCGGATGATGTGAGGATCTTTCTCCTGATGGTCAGTGCCAAAGTCTGTCTGCTGATGCTCTGTCACTTGTATTTCGTAGTACGCCTAAAATTCACATGTTATATCATGATAAAATTTAGGTTAAGTAATGGTTTTAAAACTTGAAGTCGATTTTATGAAAGTTATTTTATTGAAAATACAATTGCAATTACTAAATTTTCAAATACTACAGAACATGTATTTCATGTAGACCATTTGTCTACACACATAAAAAGCAACCAACTAACCTTTCCCCTATAAATTCCATGGGTTGCTTTTACTCCTGCCCAACAAAAACAGAATGCAGATGGCTCAGATAAAGGACGGGCACCATATCTATAATGGGTTGAAAAAGAACATCAAATAAAAAATATTAAACTTTTCAATACCTGAATACTCTTAATTTTGACCAAAACTAGTCTGAATATCAAATCTGTGTCAGATTGAAAATCCGTTGAAAGTGTTGCTCCAAAACAATTTTATACATTTTATAATGTTTACTTTATACATGTACTAAATAAGATTATAAAATCCCCCCAATTTTCCAAAAATTCATCACTATTTTTGACACACTCAATACACACTTCTGGTAATATTCCCCCCCTTGATATTTTTCTGACATATTTACAACACAACTTTGTTAAACTTCATGTTGTTTTCAAAGGTTAATCATTTCTGTTGCTTCTATTCAGGCTATTTTAGAGTTAGGAATAGCACAATTAAAAAACATATCTACATTGTGGGTAAACAGGGTGGATTTCATTGTTAAACTTGATCTGTAATATATTATCATTTGAACGGTAGATCAAAATATCTTCTAAATTACATACCCGTCATCATCCAACACTAGATGGAGATCACTGTTGTAGTCATCCATCATTACAATGGACTTCTCAGAAGCCTCTTCTACATGTTGTACCATTTCACTCATACCATACATACTTGCAAAACTGTAAAGGTTTCAAGAGTAGGTTACTACATATAAATTCTCACAAGACTTAATTCAACAACCAGATTCACAAATAATCAGAGACATGAAATTCAAATTCAAAATTAATTTTACCTTGCTGCCCGACCTCCATCAGCATAAGCTAGTTTCAGTGCAGCATTAGGGTCTAGTTGTAACATTTGTGGTTGAGGAGTAAGACTTTGACCAGCTGATGTCAAGGACAAAGCTTGTAAGCCACTGTGAGTTGGTTGAGCAGCAAACCTCTGAGCTGCTGCTGCCGCCAAAGGTAAACCGGGTAAGAATGCTGAATGACCCAGGGCTGTCCCTCCCCCTAAAGCTGCCTGACCATACATACTCTGACTTAAGGCTGCCTGTCCTAGAGCGGCCTGGCTGAATGCCCCATGTCCAAGAGCACCTTGGCCTAAGGCTGTCTGCCCTAAAGCAGTCTGTCCTAATGCAGTCTGCCCTAGGGTTTGTCCCATAGCTGCCTGTGCTACCAGTGCTGGACTGACTGTCTGACCCATGGCACTCTGACTGATGAGTCCTGCCTGGCTTAAAGCAGTCTGTCCTAGAGCTGCTTGGCTTACCATTGCCTGGCCCAATGCCGCCTGACTCAGTCCTGCTTGTCCTAAGGCAGTTTGACCCCTCTGGGGCTGCACACCTTGCGGTAACCGCACAGCCATCATGTATGGTTGGGGAACCATCATAGGAACTAACCCAGCTGGATACTGATTCATATTTATTCCCAGCTACAAAATAAATAGAAATAAAATGTATATATGATTTATTTCAAGTAACAGAAAATGCCCTTGCAGTCGATCATGGAAATTGATAAAGGTGAAGTGTGCTTTATGAAATAAAATTTAACAACTTCTATTTTGAAATAGAATTACTGTGCAATTCATGAATATTATAACTATGGTATCACAAGTCTATTGGTGGTTGCTTAACACATGCACCAATCCATAAAAACCATCAATCGTTTATAAATGTTTAAACAATTTCTATTTACATGCACTGGCTTCTAGTTAGTAGACTAGAGAGGTTAAGCATTTGAACATGTATGTGTACAAATAACTTGACTAAAGGAATCCCCCAATTTTAAATGCATTTACATATGGAGGGCCAAGCACTCTCACTGGCCAGAAGGGTCAGTGAGAGCAATGCTCTCTCTATAGATAATATGTATATGTGAAAATAATGAAAATTTTAGAGATAAAAAACGATATCCTATGACCTAAAAAATCATTGTTCAAGATGGTGGTCCATACTCTTTTCAATTTCAAGTCTCGCATCGAAATCTTGTTAGTTTGTATCATCCAGATGTTTGTGGTGTGTATTTTGGAGATACACAACACAAATGTGGCTGATACAGACTAAAATATCCTCTAAAGAGTTTAAACAAATTGCTTTGAAACCACGCATTTGAATCTATTTTTTTTGCAAATTGTTCGGACCATTGTTATGTTGATGGAAATTGTCGAGTTATATTTGCTTCTGCTAATGTCACAAGGTAGATTGAGCATGCGACCTTTAGCATAATGATGAATTAAAATGTAGGCATGCAGATCCAACTGTGCACATTTCCAGTGAATTTGATAGTGAGAAATGTAAATGCGCTAAAGGTGTCACCCTCAAAAATAGTCACACCATAGAAAATATTACTGGTAGTTTCTGCATATCGTGTAATTCTAAGTTGCTCCAAATGGGTAGAATCAAAAGTACACCGAGGTAAAATTTGTAGCTTTTTAAACTCAAATTATAGAATTAGAGTATATCAGACTGAGTTTTGAGTGAAGGAGAGGATATTATAAGAACTTCTGTGCATCTGGTTTCATATTATTATATATTAACATTGATACATTACATGTATATGCTAAACAAATTGTTATACAGTACACTTGCATGTACAAGTGCAGTTTACCAAATGTTGGTATGTGTATCTGTAAACATATTGATAGCTCCACACATACCTCAGTCCTGTAAACGTACATGTTTAAATGCTTAACCTCTCTATCATATTGATTTTCCATAACAATTTCTCAATAGGCATTATGACCACATCAACAGATTGAACAGGAAGTGAAACCAACTCAAGTCAACTGAAGTCAAGTTATCTTAAAAAAGAAATATGGAATATAAACCTGATTGATACCAAGTGCATCAAGAAGTTGGCAAGGCAATACCAAGTGCAGCAAGAAGTTGGCAAAGCCAGCCTCACGAAATGAAGTTTTATGGTAACTAGTACATGTATAAGAAAATCAGTAAAAAATGAAAGTTTAATCAGGGTACTTACAGCTACAAAAACAATTTTTTCCAGCTTATGGGTGCTGCCATATTGACCATTTTGTTCAACAAAGTTAACTTGATCATTAAATGATGTATATTGCCTCTAAACTCTAGCTAAAACTTTTAGTAATTTAAAAAAAAAAATGCTAACCATACTGGCGTGCGACCAGTTCTCGCCGTGTACCATTTCTCGCCAGGGCATTGTTATGTCATTTTTCATATATAATTTTATGTGTTGATAAAATGACGTAACAATGCACTGGCGAGAAATGGTACTCAGCGAGAACTGGTTGCATGCCAGTATACATTACAAAAGTGCTTAAATCAGGACATACATGTATTACTTGTTCATGCATGTCTTATCAAAACCTTAGCGGTCTGGGCGGACTCCGAAAGCGGAGTAAACGGAAGTGATTTCTCAAAAGTAAAAATACTCAGAAAAAGGAGTTCGGCGCATGCGCACTTCATCAAAATACCACATTTTTACGTGAAAACAAGGCACTCAGGAAAATTGGTCGTGCAATGCGGATTATTCATATGCAGGTCTGAAAATACGTTTAAATGCTTTATAAGACATATTTCAACAGAATGTATTTGGCAAAAATATACGTTCGTTTGGCAAATCAAATTTTATTTGCTGTCAAAGTTGGTCAATTCTGTTTCCGATGACGATGTCAATAAAAGTGAATAAATTAATGTTTTTTTCATGATTTCACTATGATTAAAGATTATTTATGGGCTAGGGTGTGAAAGAAGCTATTACCGTGAGTTTTATATCCTGTTTGTAGTCATTACACAGTTCTGTTGAACTTGCGATGACTCGGCACTTCTTAAAACCTTGTATACATCATAATTAGTCGAATATCTGAATTAAGGTAACTCCAGTTTCTTTCGGATCCGGTTCTTTTTTTACACAGCGTGCTAAATTTCCGGTTATAATTTTGGCACACAACAAGTGTTTTAAAATAATTATGGTTTGGTCAAAAAGTGGAAAATTTGTTAAAATATAGCATCTCCATCATTTAGAGGGATTGGAGAAATTGGAGAAAGCAAGGAAAGCAGCGAAATGTAAAAAGGTAAATGAGTGACACTGTGTTATATAATTGTACGTATTGTATGCATTCTCCTCCAACAATTACACTGCGTTTATGTAGCTTGACGACCTCATGTGTCCTCCGGGACAAGGAGAGGATAAGTAAGTACTTGTGTAATTAAAACTACATAACACTGATTGGTGTTTAATATACAGATAAATATGTTAAAAAAACTGGGATAGAAAGTATTTGACAGAAAGGGGGAGGGGGTGTACTACTGCACTCAACTATATGAGTTTTTTGGCAGTCTCGACCTTAATTTTATATGTATAATACAGTTTCATTGAGTATATCAATTTAAGTGACTGTTAGATTGTGTCATTTTGGTACATTTCATTTTTTTTCCAAAGTTTGCAAAAAACAACTTGTAAAATTTACATTTTCAATATGGGGGTACACATGTTCAAGAGACTATCAAGCAAAAACTAGATGGTCAATTTTGATAAACTATGTTTTTTTGTTAACACAATATGTAACTCTTAATAAATATTCTTTAAAAAATGTATGTAAACTGAATAATTTTTTAGAATTTTTCAAAAATATGCAATTTTGTGATTTTTTTGGGAAGGTCGTGGCAAGAAAAAATGTAATATTTTTTATATTTTCTGTAGAAAATCAATAAAAATTTTATGATTTAATGATAATCAATTAATTTGCTTAAAATATAACCTAACATGATGTATTTTGGTACATAATTTAATAAATTATGAGATCATGCATCATGGTGTTAAATTTTGGATGTTAAATTTTTGGACCTTGTGAGCTGAAGCTCACTGTAGGAAAACAAACGTGCAAAGGTATAAATATTTTGGTCTCTATAGTAAGTGTATAAGTTGTTTTAACTATTAAAGTTAAAAAATGTTTGGTTTGATACGGATTTCTAAAACACTGGAGTTACCTTAAATTTTTTGTATTTATTTTTCCTGCTGTTTACCGAAACATTTTCGCATTTCTTTTGAAGTATAATTTTAATCGTAACCATTTCTGTATCGTTTTTAATTTTTGTTTATGCTTCTGAAGCAGTCTTCACAACAAATTTTTTTCAGCACATGCCCTTCGAGCATGTAGACCCATCATTTTAACCTGCCCATTCAAATTTTTACATGCCCAACTCAAAATTCCGCCCAATCATGACTACACGTGGCATCGATGTACGTCTTGTAATTTAGCAAACATATATATAATATGTTTAACTAAACACTTCAATGATTACGATTGACACTTATTTGACAAGTCGTACCGAGAATGTAGACTGCACAAAGCAAGTTACGCGAATAACTCGGGTATGATGGAAGAAATGGCAAGTTAACATATTGTACGTTGACAGAAAATTTACACATGCCCTCCGGGCATGTAATTTGGCAATTTTTACATGCCTGCCTGCAAATTTACCAGGCCCCGGGCATCGGACTCCCGGGTTATTTCGAAGACTGCTGAAGGATTTTAATCTATTTTTCAATCACGTTTTCACGGTGAAGGGAGGTAACTCTCCATTATTTACATTAGCTACAAAATGGAAGTTGAGAAAATCACAATGCATGACAGCGTCAAATACTCCTTTTTCGGAGTTTACTCCGTTTTTTTTAGTCCACCTAGACTGCTTAGCTTGGATATTTTTAAAGACAAACTTGACGTATGAAATATCATGAGATCATAATTGTAGCCTAAGCATGTGATGTTAAGTTTAACTTTGGCTCAACGTTATGATTTGGGTAGGCAGGCGGTTATTCTCTTTTGAGAAGTGGACAGGCATAGCCTACATCCACTTCTCTTCGCAAGCCCTCATATTTTGATTCTGGAAAACGTGTAAATGTCGGAACCGAAGACGGTTTACGCTTCGACCCATGTTTCGACTCCAGTTTCTCTGAATTTTCGTAACAGACATATAATTTCCTCATTTTAAACATAAATGCACACATTTATCACAAAAAATTCAACACTAACCCGCTGTCTAATCATTTTCTCAACTTCTACATCCCGGGTTTAAATTTTGTGTATCGCATCGTTTATCTAGGTCAGTGCAGCTTAAATATTTGTGTTTCGGATAAAATTGGAAATATATTAAAGAAAATAATACCGAAAATTAATTAAATCTTACAATGTATAAAAAACAGTGAGTCACAAAATTACACAGTGGTATTTCTTTCCTTTTTAACCATCTCGTTTGGTGACATACCCAAAATTTGCCCTGGATCTATTCTTAAACATTAAAACAAATTGATTAATATAGCAGGAAAGATTAAAATCAAGTTTTTTGTGTTCGTGACACAATTATTTTAGCTATTTTTTCTTTAAATAGTTAAACAATTCTTTATATCTCTTTAAATTATAAAAAGAATATGTTTTATCTAAAGTCTACAATCATACACGCAAAACAATATATTTTCCAATTTTTCCGACTTTAAATATTTTACTTTTTAAACCACTAATAGCGAGCGATCACATAATTCAAACCCGGGATGTAGAAGTTGAGAAAATGATTAGACAGCGGGTTAGTGTTGAATTTTTTGTGATTAATGTGTGCATTTATGTTTAAAATGAGGAAAATTTAGGTCTGTTACGAAAATTCAGAGAAACTGGAGTCGAAACATGGGTCGAAGCGTAAACCGTCTTCGGTTCCGGCATTTACACGTTTTCCAGAATCAAAATATGAGGGCTTGCGAAGAGAAGTGGATGTAGGCTATGCCTGTCCACTTCTCAAAAGAGAATAGGCAGGCGGTATGTTTCAAATAAATTTTGCCCCCCTCCCAGATCAACTAGATAGAATGTTCTATCGTTAAAATGACAGATGTCCTACAGACCCGGTTTAACGATAGAATTCGTCCCATATACTCGCTTCGTAGCAAATAAAAAAAATATATCGCACTATATCTTGCCTAAATTTTCATATGATTGGTCTCAAATACCTACAATGTTGCTCTTTTATAATCCCATTTTACCTCGTAAACTGTTTTTGTAACGAAATCACTGCCACTTGTAACATCACATTTGAAAATTCGCTGTTTACGGTCGCCATGTTTATGATAAAATCAGAGACATTCCGAGTACGATTTCCTACAAAATGGCAGGCAATTCAAACGTTTTTATTAACAAAATGCCTCAGAACGACTAATTAAATGGATATTTTGTGGATTTGTTCAAAAAGGTTTGTAATGTATAAAAATGTGTTTTTCCCATGCAGATTATTTTTAACAGACTTAAAATCGACGCGAAGCAGATCCGCTTCGCGGCTGCTACATTGCAAGTATATGGGACGAATTCTTACTGTGACCTGAGCGTAGCCTGGTCACGGTAAGATTATTCTTTCTACAGATCAACAAGTACGGTCTCGATTTAAACAATAAATCTGCGCTCTGCCCAACGATCATATCATTTAAAAAATTATCAAATAAGATGCAAAATAAATAATTCACCCTATGTAAAGCTCAAAATTGGGTGAATATGTATTACATTACAAGAACATGTTTGAGCTTTAGCTTTAGAACATGACAATAAGGTCTTTCATATTAATGCCCATTTGCATTAAACCTTAACGCATTTCAGATAGCAAATACAGAAGGAATATAAGAAATTACAATATTTACCCGTTACCACTTCAATAGGACAGTATTTTCTCTTCTTTTTTTTTCTTTTATCGCGGCGTCATTTTTTTTTCTATCAAAATGGCGACGGAAAGGGTTACAAACAAATCGTACGTAAAATTATTCGACCTCGACGGAACATATAGTTTTTTTACTTACCATATTTTTATGCATATTTTACGAGTTTGTTATTTAAATGCTTTACCATACGTCACTTTAATCAAAATTATATACATAAAAAGAGGTTCTTACAAGCTCCACGGATATACTTTTCTTTTTTTATTCGGGGGGGGGGGGGGGGTTATGGAGGAATGCGGGACGGTTCGCCCCGAAAGACCTTTCGCACCGAGACGTTTCGCCCCGAGATGTTTCGCGCCTATTAATCATGTGGTCATTATGCAGTAAACTAATTACACCCATAACTCTTTTCAATTCAGTTTATTCACTCAAACCATGAAATGGTACATGAGATCAATCAGTATAATTATACAGTTCAAAAGTCAGAGGTACATTTTATAAGTGAATAGATAGTAGTAAATAAATAGTAAACAAGAATAGAATTCCAGGGTCCCCCGCCGTTCAAGCAGTATACTAGTATACTGTACTGTGGAATCATTAAATTTCGTGGGGGCCAATTTTCGTGGATTGCTTAAATTTTACAGGTTCGTGGGGACGTAATTTCGTGTATTCTCTAAAACCTACAAAGGAAATATGATTTTATTACCCTTATTTATTAATTCGTGTAGGATGTTAAATCGTGGATGAGAGGTACCCACGAATGCCACGAAAATTGAACCACCACGAAATCTAATGATTTCACAGTATATGAAATTGCAATATTTTCAAACATTCAGGGTTGTTCCAGAATTAAATGTGTGGGGAGGTTGGGAGGAACATTTTTTTACCCCGACCACCCATTTTTTCCAAAATTTGTAGGCATGAGAGCGCTTACAAGGTCAATTTTTGGATAAAACGGAGTCATTATTGTGGTCAGAGTCCCATAACTCCAGCAAAAAGTATCGACCAATGCTGATTTTCGAACTTGACCAAGGTAATAGGTGTATAAACATTTGGTATAAATTTAATGAAAATCCGTCAAAATTTGTAGGCATGAGAGCGCTTACAAGGTCAATTTTTGGATAAAACGGAGTCATTATTGTGGTCAGAGTCCCATAACTCCAGCAAAAAGTATCGACCAATGCTGATTTTCGAACTTGACCAAGGTAATAGGTGTATAAACATTTGGTATAAATTTAATGAAATCCGTCAAAATTTGTAGGCATGAGAGCGCTTACAAGGTCAATTTTTGGATAAAACGGAGTCATTATTGTGGTCAGAGTCCCATAACTCCAGCAAAAAGTATCGACCAATGCTGATTTTCGAACTTGACCAAGGTAATAGGTGTATAAACATTTGGTATAAATTTAATGAAATCCGTCAAAATTTGTAGGCATGAGAGCGCTTACAAGGTCAATTTTTGGATAAAACGGAGTCATTATTGTGGTCAGAGTCCCATAACTCCAACAAAAAGTATCGACCAATGCTGATTTTCGAACTTGACCAAGGTAATAGGTGTATAAACATTTGGTATAAATTTAATGAAAATCCGTCAAAATTTGTAGGCATGAAAGCGCTTACAAGGTCAATTTTTGGATAAAACGGAGTCATTATTGTGGTCAGAGTCCCATAACTCCAACAAAAAGTATCGACCAATGCTGATTTTCGAACTTGACCAAGGTAATAGGTGTATAAACATTTGGTATAAATGTAATGAAAATCTGTCAAAATTTGTAGGCATGAGAGCGCTTACAAAAAAGTGTGACGGACGGACGCACGGACACACGGACCCACAGACCCACGGACACACGGACCCACGGACACACGGACACACGGACCCACGGACACACGGACGGACGCCCGGCATTTCTATGTCCCCGCTCCGCGTTGCGGCGGGGGACAATAAGCATAAATATATAATATATACAATGAAAACTTCTAGCTGGACATTGAGGGCCTCCAAATTAGTTATGAAAAAAGGGAAATCTGTTAATTATGATTGCTTAATAAACATAATTATATATGCACGCGGATAATGATTTGGTACATTATATAAATTAAGAATTTTTCAAAGACAATTTAAAAAAGAGGGTTTTTGAATATAGTCAATTTTAATATTTTGTATTAATATTTATCTTAAAACATCGCATTACATATATCGTTCTAAAATTTTTATATGATGAATTGCGATGTATTTCATATTAATATTTACTCATTATATTTACTTAAATTAAAACATTGTGTATAAATGAAAAAAAATTTGTTTTCCAATGATTTATATATAAAACCTGGATAAAACGACACTAAAAGTAAGCAATATTAACAATATATGTTTTAATTTTCATTGTTTTCAAGTTGCATATTATATATACCGTTATAAATTTTTATATGATGAATTACGATGTATTTCATCATGTCGCATATGTATATGTAACCGCTAGTTAATAATAATTAATAATAATTAACACCCGTCTCCTCTTTAGCTTGACATGGGGCGCCTCCAAATTAATTTTCACACCTTTATGAGGATACCGATTCAGAACTAAATAATGATTGCGTAATAAACATAATTATACATCTTCACGTGGATAATCGTTTTATACAATATTAAAGTTATCAGTGAATGTGCCACAATAAACATGATCATATGTTATCAATAAAGTCAATATTTATTACACGCATATATATTTATTTATAAATATTTATCTAAATATTATCTCTAAAACATCGCAATATATATAATAATTATATATAATAAATAATATAGGTGCGAAACGTCTCAGCGCGAAAAGTCTTTAGGAGCGAAACGTCTCAGCGCGAAACGTCTATAGGAGCGAAACGTCCCGTTACCGTTATGGAGGGTATCAGGAGAAAACGTACCCAGGAGAAAATGTACCCAGGAGAAAACGTACCCAATTTCTAGGGTACGTTTTCTCCAGGAGAAAACGTACCCGGGTACGTTTTCTCTTGGAGAAAACGTACCCTATGAAAATCATAGAGATACTACTTTAGTCTACTTATTGGTTTTTAATACTTTTAAATACTATTTTACACTATAAGTATTTATGAAAGTATGAATTTTATAGATATATGAATTTAATAATTTATATAGTATTTAAAGGGTTTAGACATATCAAATAATTTTTAAATGCTACTTTAATGCTTAGTTCAATCCATAAATATATCGAAATATATTCATTTTATAAATAATATGACTGTAAATTAACGCATTGTAGGCTGTCATAAAGCGTAGTCTATACTTCTTCTAAGTTTTCCATTTACCGTTAGCCTGAGCAGTTATTATTATGTAATATTCTGTATTGCCTCCGATCCCCACGCTAAGGAGGTAGAAATATTCATTCCACACACATTAATTATACATGTCAGTGGCGTCGGAAGCAAATTGAAAGTGGGAGGGGGGGGGGGGCTAAACTTATTGCAATAAAAACTAATTATTTAACGGTTTCGTTTATGGTTGATTAATTGCCGACTTATCAAACTGCTCAGGCGATGTTCGTGTATGTGTATGTAACAAATTATTGTCTAAATAAACAAAATTATTGTCTTAATAATTTATGTACGTAATTATGTATTTAAATCAACAGCACCAAATGATAAAAATGTTTGTTGTATTTTTTTTATTTTGTTTCATCCAAGAATATTTATTAAAACTATAATTTATTATTTTCATAGGGTACGTTTTCTCCAGGAGAAAACGTACCCGGGTACGTTTTCTCCTGGAGAAAACGTACCCTAGAAATTGGGTACGTTTTCTCCTGGGTACGTTTTCTCCTGGGTACGTTTTCTCCAGCATTCTTATGGAGTGCCCATTTTTTAAAATTAAGTTAGTGATATCAACTATTTGATATCACCAATTCAAGAAAAGATATAACATATTCTGTGATATCACTTATTTAAATAGATGATCACCTTTTCAAAATGAATAGTGTATATAACCGTGTGCACCAGACGTTACATACAATTAATGAAATTTTTGCTAACTACATTTAAGGTCGTTTTTCAACTGAGAAAAGCCTTATGTGTAACAGAGACTGTAATAAACTCATCTTTTATGTAAATATAAACTATCATTTAGAAACCTTCTCTCTTTTTTGTTAGTGTGTAGGTGTTGTTGTATTTATTTTTTTTTACTTTTTGTTTTTGTTTTTTTTTTGTTATTACATGTACCTTTGTATGCCCAAAAGGGCCCATAATTTGGAAATAAAAATTATCTTAATTTATCTTATCTTACAGTCATACTTCGTTATCTCGAACTAGATGGGACTGTTTAAAAACTTGGAGAAATCTGAGATATTGAGGGTAAAATACGTAAAACATAAGTGTTTGGGATGACATATCCATTGTATTTGAGATATCGGTGTTCGAGATATCGAAGTTCAACTGTATAAGTATCACATTATATAAAATAATAAATACCCTCTACCTAATTATATAAACCCTGTGTATGATTAGGTAGAGGGTATATATTTTTTTACAATAAAAATTATCTAATGTCTGGTGCTTGTAGATATTACCTATTAAAATTACCACATATAACCAAGTGCAGGCACCTGACATTATATATTTTTCTTACAATAAAGTGACAAATATGTGGTGCTCTTTTGGTATTTGTCATATTGTGATTATCTTCTAATATTAACATTTTTCAGTGCCTTTGCCCGTGATAACACTACATTTTGATTTTGTACTACCGTATACAGTCCAATAAATTCAAAGGACATAAAATTGGGGCGCAAGTGGGGTTTGCTTATTTATATTCAAATATTTAATCGTACAATCGTACAAAATCAATATAAGTACCATAATAAGGTAACATTTTTTGAATACTATGAGGTGATAATTTCGGTCGGGGTGTGATCAGATCTATCAAAAGGCCTTCGGGCTTTATTGGATTTGATGACGCCTCGACCAAAATTATCACCTCAAAATACTAAAAAAATGATTCCTTATTCCTTAATTCAAACAAGTGATATCACTAATTCAAATTAAAATATCTCCTATTTAAAAGGAATATGTAATATCAACTATTCAAATACGTGATACATGTATCAAATACTTATTTCAAACAGCTGGTAATATCACTTTTTTAAATGGATGATATCATCTATTTGAATAAGTGATATCACATATTCATTTTGAATTAAAGGTTTCACAGGATTTGATCACATGACTTACAAAGTTCTTAAGTGAACTATTTCTTCTTTTTTTCAATCGAGGGGTGAGGTGGGTGGGTTATATCAAGCAAACATACTGTCAATCATTTATGTATTCTAATTTAATACATGTACATGTTACATTTTTATATAAGAGAATAATCTGAAAATTAACATGTTTAGTGGTATATAAATTCACTTAAATATGTAATAACTCAAAAGTTTATGGCTTTTCCAGTTTATTGATGGACAGTACTATAAGCCAAACTTTCCATAGATAACACAATACCCAAAGCATGAAGAAAAAATATCATCAAAATGTACAGTCATATTCAAACATATTTTCCAAATGTAATATGTAAAATACATTTATATGTAATAATAGTAAATTTCACTTGTTTTAAGTCAATTTTAATACTTGGTCTAATCTTCATTTCTACTGTATGTCAAGCTCCATTTCATTTCTTTCCATCTAAAAAATTAAAAGAAGAAAAACCCTTTTAATTTTTTTCATACAAACAAGTCTTAAAGGGGCATGGTCACGATTTTGGTCAAAAATCATTTTTCCGATTTTAAGGTTTACAATGCTTCAGTAAAACATTTTTAATATGCAACCAAAATTTGAGTGTCATTTGTTACTGGTATATTGAACCTATGTAAACAAAAACAGGGCACGAGCCTTGTTTACATGACAAAGAATTGTGAGCCATGTATCTTGCTTATAACTCTACGACTGACTTTCAAATTTCATTTGATCACTTGAAATGCATTTCTAAAGCATTGTAAATAATAAAAACAAAAAAAAAATAGAATTTTAACAAAATCATGACCATGCCCCTTAAAAATAAACATAAAATTTCGTTGATAGCCTATCAGAATGAAAAACAGATATCTGTATAGCAGAGAGATTTGTATAAATTACATGTATCAGTTTTGATGAAACAACTTTTGACTTAAAATTAAAAGTAAAGACTTTAGGCACATTCATATCATAGGTTTAGAAGAACTGAATCAGCAGAAGTACATACCATCATCATCACTGCTCTCCTCATCATCTTCATCATCATCTTCATCATCCTCATCATCATCGTCTTCATCAGATTCAAATGTATCATCCGGTATATCATAAATTCTCATAACAGGCTGCAAAAAATAATCAGATGTACATATATAGTTATTCTGCTCCTATACAACACTACATTTCTACGTTTGACTGCTTTTTAAAACAATGAAATTTTAAAATTTATACATATGCTAAAACTTCTGTAAGAAACAAAACTCAATGAGCCCACCTTGTTGGGGTCTTTCATGATAAGATATTTTCCTTCTTTGAGTTTCATACAGGTGTCAACAATACACCTGAGAACCCCCCATGCATTTTCCATGTTGAGATTAATCTGATTTGCAAATTCGGTTGGTTTAAACTGCTGTGTTCCAAGGATCACATGTTTACTTGTGTCTCGGTAATGCAAACGTGAAACATATCTGGAAACAGAGAGACAAGCTCTACTTGCATTTTCAAATTTAGACATATAAGATAATAATTTTTTAAAATTCTTATATTAACAGGGATGTGAATGGCAGAAGAAGAAAAATGAGGAAATCATTTAATTGTGGGTCTGTACTGATCTCAAAAGTGAACATTTTGATTTCCAAATCCTCTTAAATCAGCAGATCTGCTGATAAATCGCATCCCCTGTTATAATAAGTAAGGATATTATGTCATTCTGCATAAATAGGAGAGAATCTCACCCAAACTTGATCTGGTCTGATCCCGCCAGTAGTGAGCAGACAGTCCACTTGGCAAGCTTACAGCTGTTGTTTTTTAGCTCCGTAGCCAACACAGCTCCTCTCTGGTTGTCAAGGCGGCTTCTCCAGTCTACTCCACCACTATACTACAAACACATGTCAAAATAGTGTAAATTTATAAAATAAATGTACATGTAGTACCTATTTTCTCATATATAGATACCTTAGGGCCTTTTTTTACTCTTAGTTTTATATAAAAAAGATTCAAATCAATCTTGGTAGATACGGTAGTTTCTTTCAATAAACATTTCAGCATTAGAGAGTACCTACCCTGGAGTCCCATTCATTGAGGGTTTTGATGTTGATAAATTGAAGTTCACCATTGGGTCCCATCAGTACAGCATCATGTTCACATCGACATATCAACTCAATGTCATTTCCTAGTTCGAATTTACGATACCTGTTTAAAGAAAAACAACATTTTAAATATTGGTGTTACAAAAACAAAAAGCAAATACATAAACTTTGGATTATCTTATGATTAAGATATAAATTAATATTTACCTATATCCAACAGATGCTATATTAGAAACATCATCATTTTGAACGAATGGGTTGGATTTTTCAAAGCTATACTTTTCATCCCCCTGAAAATGTAAAGAAAAATTATAAAGTAAATTCTACAAATAACAAAGTGGTTTATACAGGATTTGGTCAACATCAAGCCATATATATAGAGCATAAACAGGGTTTTTTTCCTACCCTTTAATGAAAAGGAGAAACTGACCATTCTTAGCACTTGCTGAGAGAAGTTGTGGTTGATAAAGGTGGCCTCCAGAGCCAGGTTTCGGGGCGAGTTGATGCTGTTTCCTTCATCTTGAGGTGGCTCAGTGGCCGTCTCGCTCACAGACAGCAGGTCAAACTCTGAGTCGTCTCGTTTGTCGAAGAAGAGCTTGTTTCCTACCCGCTGTACAATGATGTCCCATGAGTACACAGATCTTGTGCAGCACATAAGTGTAGCCAAAATAGCATCAGTGGCAAACACATTTCCACTGGACTTGGCAAGCTAGAAATTCACAAATCATTAACACCAGCATAAGAATATGCATAATTTTTGTAACAATGTGCAAAAGCATTCAATGTTAAACATATCTAGAAGCAAGATAAATTCCTCATCAAAATTCATAATTAAGTAATAATAACGATGGATGCATTTAATATTCCCAGGATTTATTTAATATTCCCAGGATTTAAGGTGAAAAAGTTTTTAAATACAACTCTATGAATAATCCGAATCTTATACCTGTCTGATGATTGGGTCGTCAGTAGTGGTGACCTTGTGGAACACTCTGTCTATCCTCTTCATTCGTTTCTCATTCTTGGTTGTCACTCTATCATACTGCTTATCGTAGTACTCCATGCTGCCACATTTTAGCCTGCAACCAACATAGGCTTGAATATGATTATCACAAATTCATTGTATGCACCTTGGTGTAAACACTTGTCTGCTGCCCTACACATATCATAAGAAAACACAGCTTATATTCCATAGATGGAACTAAAAGTTGTACAGTTTTCAACAGCTCCATGCAACTTAATCTTTAATTTAAAATAAGGAAAACAAAATTAGGAAAATGCCCATTAGAGGCAACTAATGGAAAATACATCAAAATACATTCTGGTTTCCAGCTTCAACTTACAGGTCTTCTCCATCATCCACTGATGGCATACTGAGCTTGGACAGTCGGGGGAAATCCATCTCTTCCACAACCTCCCAGCTGTCCTTGACCTGAACAGAGGCATCCCTGTTCTTCAGAGGCGCCTATAAAGGAAACAAGATAACCATTAACGTTAATTTTGTAAATATGAGGAAATGAAAAATGTGTTGTAGAGGTATATATACATGTATCTTATTATATCTGAACTGTAATTTGGTATGATTCTATTATTTTTTTCACTGTCAAGTTTTTTGGTGGATTAAGATGCAAATCTTAATTTCAATAATTCTATATTTGTAGAATTTCTTAATATATTAGTTGAAAAAGACATCTTGTAAATGTTTAGTTTCTTTCCTCAAGCTGAGTCATATTAGTTTCTACTGTGTGTATTAAATTTTTTAATTGTCAGAAGTTTAATTTGAATATAAATACAAATATAATTGATCATTGGAACTTTATTTATTTTTATTGCCGATTCCTGTCACCTATTTTGTATTTCCTATTGTTATTTCAACAAACAACTTTTACTGTCAGAAGCACATTGTTTTGTACCTTGTTTCTATTTTCCTGCATTTGCTTTCCAAATTGCTTCTGCCACTTTCTCAACTGCCTCTGTCTATCTCTGCATCAATGTAAAATTTATTTTAATGTCAGTAATTTATCAAAGCAAACGTCAATATCATTCTAGCAATTTTCAAATGCCTTTCTACATTCATTCCTTACCTCTCCCTACTCTTCTGGGTCTTGGAGAGCACCTGCATGTTGGCCTGGTTCTGCTGCTGTCTTCTCTCTCTTTCCCTTCTCTGCTTGTTCTGAAATTCATCCAAATCATTCAAATCACCATGTATTTCATTTTGTATAAATGTTTAGTTTTGCTTACTTTTGAATATTCATAATAAGTTTCTAAACTCTTTAACAGCCAATCACATTTGAATAACTTTCAAATGGTAATACAGTAATGTAATTCCTAACCTGCTGGAACACTCTGCGGCCTCTCTGGTATTGAGGTTTCTGGATCTTAGAAGTATCCACAAGTTGGAAGCTGTTTTCATCCTCTTCATGAAAATAAGCATACTGGCTCGCACCCCCACCAAATGCAGAGGAATATTTTCCTACCAAACAAAATAACTTAATATAGAATATGCTACTACCTACAATATCACAAAATGTTTAAAATTAAGCAGATATGATCACCGAGTAATTACCCAGATGTCTTTTGTCTTGGTAAGTGGCACCAGTCCAATCAGATACCTGAAAGTTAAAGTATCTTATTTTTTTAACTTCAAATTTAAATCCCATTTGGAATATTATATCCCAAACGGGCTATCATATCCCATTTGGGCGATTGGTCCCAACCTGTTCATCGCAGGAAACTTCATTAGTATTTTGTTTCATAGATAAATTATCATTAATATAATAGATAATAAGATATACAAACATCATGATTTATTTAATGTTACAAATAATTTTAATTCATCAATATCTTTAACTTGCAAATTATTTTCAGAGAATTTTCGGAATACCGGTATACCGGCTACCATACGGGTATACGAAATTACCTTTCCAAGGCGATCTCCCTTGGAAAATGGCTGGTATGGTAAATCTTTAAATTGATCCGGAATCGCACAAGGACCCCATCCACTTGGGTTGTCCTGTATTTGAGGAGGATTGAAATGTGCCATGCCGAAAGGAACTCAACGTGACCAATCAATATGGCGGAACCTGTGCAGTCAACTGTCTTGTATTCCGATCCCGACCGTTTAGTGGAATTATGTATTGAACTGTCATTTTTACAATGTAGCTACTAGTGAGCCAATATGTGATGCTGTAATGTGTAAGCATATGAAACGTTTTTATACATGGCAGATCACAGATTCATGACTTTCCCATTTTGAGAGGCACACGAGCCACATAACTCACCTGAGAAACAAAAAAGTATATCCCCATTCATCCAATGAGGCAAAATTTTTGTTTTTTATGCTACCATTATTAAGTGCCGACAAGCAAGTCCTCATTTTATTTCATAATAATATCGAGGACTGCTACTGATTTGGAATTTGGCAACTCACCCATTTGAGATTGTAATATAATTATGGCAATACACATATAACTATTTCCATCTGAATAAGTCTGACATTACCTTGAATTAATTTCATATCTCCTATCAATTCTATAAAAATAGGCGTTATACTGATAAGTTATACAACTATTTGATGTTATCTCCTCTTCAATGAGTGACATAGGTTGCAAGGATAGACATAATCATAATGAATCAATGATTTAAAGTTCAGCACCAAGATGTTTATTCTAGAGCAGCTAGTAGCATTCTAAGTCTAAAACTTCTTTTTAAATTTACAATGCATTGCAGGTAACCCCCCAACCCACGGATTTGGTTTTTGAAGATTGGCACAATTTAAAGGGTGTTTTTCTAATTTTTTGTTTTTCAAGAATTCAGATAAGTCTGGACCCCCATCCCCTTTCAATTTGCTTCAGACGCCTGTAAGTGATATTACCTTCTAAAATTGGTGATTATATTTGATCTTACAGTTAGGAACTTACCAAACTGTTTTGTATACTGAATCTTTCTGGGTGTCAATATTCATCAAAAAATGATATATACTTCCTAAATCACCTGTGAATGTCAGTAAACTTTTACTTGCTCTTTTTAGTTCAAAAAAACCTTCTTACAGAAACAATCAATGCACACAAGATATATGATTTTATTTTTTTATTTGACTTAACATCTCCATTCTCTTGTTTTCGTTTGGATGAGCCCTCCATTGCTTCAGTCAGAAGAGGCAGATCATTTAGCTTCAGGAACTGGAAAGTCCACAGTGTCAGTTCTACTTGATGAGCAGTCCAGGTTTTATCCTCTAAAAATGCAAATATATGTACAAACATTTATTCTTTGTGCAGCTTATAAAAATTCATACTGGTATAGATTTTTTGAGTTGTCATTTGCCTATCCATATAATTAGACACTTACATCGGTTTTGTTAAATATATTATTTGAAAATAAGAAAAAAAAAATTTAACAGTAACTTTAACTACCGGTATTTATCTCCCAAATACTGTAGTTGTGTAGTTAAGGGTACTCGTGACACTCGTGACTTTTACTTTTTATGATTGTCACAACATGGCGATTTTAATCCATGGTGAAACTGCACCAAATATGGGTGTCTTTCAATGTTGCACAATGTGTTAAGCTTAGGTTTACTGACCAGTAGGTTTCCAGATCATATTAAAGTAGGAACTTTTGTTTTTATGTATAGCATTTTTTTTTTTAATTATTATTTGTCAGTTAATAAAAGCCATAGCCTTTGACACTGCACATCTTGATGTGCATGGGCTTTTACTTTTTACATTTAAAACAATTTTATAAATGCATATTATGCATACAGGTAATATTGTGAATGTTGAAGAATAACAAATAGTAGTTCTAAATATGATATATTTTCTTTAATATTAAACCAATTTCTCTGATTCTTGTAATGCAATTCTATCTTTAGTTATATTTCTGCCAAATCACATGCAATTGTACAGAAAAATTTCCCTATTTTTTTTTAAAGTCTACACAGAGAAACAAATATGGCCCATGAGCCATATTGCTCATCAGAGTACCCATTTGTGAGATGATTAAGACTTGAATGTACCTTCTTGTAATTATTGATATTCATTGTGCAGTGATTCCAATCTGATTAAAATCAGATCTTTGATCCGCTCCTACAAATTTCGATGTCGCTACACTAACATTGAATTTGTTGGAGCGGATCAAAGATCTGATTTTAATCAGATTGGCAGTGATTCATTTCCCCTTTCAAGTACGCATGAAAAGAAACATAAGTCTCATAGTCTCCTTACTAAAAGATACATTGCACATAGTTTGATTGAAATATGTCCTATGGTTCTAGAGAAGAGAACAAAAAATTATGCTTTAGACAAAAACAAACATTGGACAACATTTCATCAGGAAAGCTCACTTGAGCATGCATACGTTAAAAGTGAACAGACATTACCACACCAAATAACAAATTTAAAGAACTTACAAACTTTTGAATTATTGCATATTTTATTTATTGCATTGAGGTATTATAGTTTACCTTTTTGAAGTGTTTTCAAAATTTGTTTGATTTGGTCCATATATTGTAAGTAAAATCCCAGGGTATACTGTAAGGGCATCAAACCTGGCAATGCCTGCATACTCTCATCTGCCATGAAGGCTGCTAGGTCAGGGGCACCTGCAGTTAGGATAGCTACATTGGTGGGGAAAATATGAAAGGATGTTTAGTAAAGTTTACAAAATGTACATTTTGGGCACAGGCACCTGACGTTACTATATACATGTATTTTTCTCATAACAAGAGGCTAATAGGCCTTAACGGTCACCTGAGTACCATAGCCCATACACAAAATTGTCGAGGAGTATCATAAATGCTTAATATCCACCTCCCATGCCTGAAATCTTTTGGAAAGGACTCTTAACCCTATAGTTTAGCACAAGACTTGAAGCTCTTAACAGAGTGTATGACATACTATAGAAGAGGTGCCCAGATTCCATTCAATTTATTTATCCCACGTATGTTAACTTACGTAGTAGGTTTTATGTTTATATGTTTTCATAGATAAACTAAAACAAGGTGGCTGTATACTACTTATTACTTTACTATTAACAAGTCTATTTGTTTATCTTAAAAAATATAAAAACTGTTTTTGTTTCAAATGATAAAAAATTTGCATAATTATTTTGATCATACAACTTTATAATTACATTCTATTTAATGATTTATTACTAAATATGAACAAGCCAAGGAAGATAACTCCATTATGAAGAAGCAAGGGAAGATAACTCCATTAACTGTTATAATCCTCTTCCGTGAACTCTTTTCAAATGCTTTCACAATATCTTATCAATAACTTTGTTGGACAGCTTCATTATTTTTCTATATTCAATGATTAATTACGGTAGTAAATATGAACAAGCTAAGGAAGATAACTCAATTAGGAAGAAGCAAGGGAAAATAACTCCATTAACTGTTTACCCCCCACCCTCCCTTCAACTCTTTCCAAATGCTCTCAAAATGCTAGGTCCTGAACCCTGACTTAGGGGTCATGAATTTCACAATTTAGGTAGAGGAGTTCATAACCATGCATTCAGTTTTTTGCCCACATGTGTGGGAGTAAAGATTTTTAAGATTTAATACATTTTTACTATATGGCTATATTGGCCCTACCCTAGGGCCTAAACCCCTGTCCCAAATTATTGAAGTGTTGAACTATTTCACCATGGATCGGACAATATTTACCAAGCATCGGACAGCTATACAATAGAGATTAAAAATAACAAAATTTTCCAGTTTTAATGCAAAAATACAGAGGTTCTGAAAAATAAATTTATTCAATTGCTATTCAGATTTCTTTTAATGTAAATCCTCAAATCTACTGGCAGGAATTTAGACTAGCGCTTCTGTTTAAAGGAATATTTATCATGATGGCTCTTTATCGTGCCAGCACCTACAGGAACTTTGGATTAAAAAGGCAGTATCCATAAAACTCGAATTTTAAGTGGTCTGAGGAAAACGTTTGTATGAATTATTCTTTAAATTTTCATTTTACTATGCATTTAAAGTATATCAAAAGGAATGGGCACCTAACATGTTGATTATTAGAAAAAATCATGCATTGTAAACTGTCTGATGCATGGTTTATTTGTGTCCGATCAATATATGGAGCAAAAATGACCTTGACATTAATTGTTCAAATTTCTAAGACTTAATTTAATCAAATTTTGTTTCAAAACTTACTTCTTCCTAATTGTTTTAGGTAGAGGGTGCATTTTAACTAATTCACAAATAAATGCACAACATTCAAATAATGCTTTTGTGTAAAATCTTCGTAACTAAATTTTCAATGATGGTGTATTTGACGTCATTTTACAATGCCTATAGTGCTATTTATTTGACAATGCGACTGTCAAATTCTTAATAATAATGAAGTTCATTAGTTCTAATACAAAGATATACGAAACAACACATGAGAGCATGCACATTTATTTGTATATTTTTAACCAAAGTTGTCCAATCCAAGGTATGTGTCCGATGCATGGTTAACTCACCCTAAATCCAAGATGGTGGCGACGGGTACCTTGCATATTATAAGGTATAGGGTATATATATTTAATTAATATATAATGTCAGATGCCTGTGATTTTGGGTACTAGTTAATATATGGTGTTTTTGCAAATACATAATAATAACTACTAGTAACAACTAAACATACATATACCTGTTATAAGTAAGGGATTTTCAACAAAATCAAAGAGAATGGAACATTATTTAATATTTTAAATAAAAGTTTTGAAAGTTAATTAAGTTAAATTACTCATGCAATGAATTCTCACAATAATATTTCCATTACCCGAGGCTGTTGCAGGACCAACTGCTTTTAAAACTGTAAGTTCTTCTATAGCCTTCTTCAAGTTTGGCAAATGTTTGAAAGCTTTCTTACTAGCTGATACAATTAGGTCTTCAGAGTTGGATTCCACCATCTGTTGAAGTCGAGGGCGAAACTTTCCTCTCTATAATTTGGTTATTTGAAACATTATTCATAGTGACAAAAAACATCTACCGGGATAAGTTCAAACTCAATAAAATCCACACAACATAACAAATCATTTTGAAAAGGCTTATAAAATTGTTTCATTTGATTCAAATATACACATATATTTATTAGACCATATATACAAACTTACAGAGAGCTTCCACTTCATTAGTTTACATAACTCCGTTTTTGTTACATACTTTTCATTCCTTTCTTGGATAGCTGCTGGTAATTCATTTTGAAACCTATTGAAAAAACAATGTCAAATTCAACTTCATTGAACAGTTTCTATGTTAATAATTCAAAAGTATTTCCAATGACACATATATACAATACTAATTTCAGCGAGATTCGTCGAGACTGAAAATTTTGAGACGTCAGTCAAAAAATTTTGACTGCATGACGTCTCTTCGGGAGAGACGTCAATCAAAATTTTTCAGTCTCGACGAATCTCGCTGAGATTAATACAATCAGAGACATAAATAACACTGTTATTTCTGCTCTGATCAGGTTGGGACCAATCACCCAAATGGGATATAATAGCCCGTTCGGGATATAATAGCCCAAATGGGGTATAAATTTAAAGTGCAAAAAATAAATTTTTTTGATTTTGCAATTTTTTATATAAATCCGCATTAATGTGTATCAAATGCAACAACTTTTGGTTAAGAAATTTTTCTATATGTCTATAGTTTGTAAGATTGATCCCCATGCAAGAAGTTTTGGATATACTGAGGGATCAATCTCCATAATAGTACTGTAACAGAAAAAGTTGTTTACCAAAACTTGTTACATTTTATCTAGATAGAATGTTCTATCGTTAAAATGACAGATGTCCTACGGACCCGGTTTAACGATTACTGTGACCTGAGCGTAGCCTGGTCACGGTAAGATTATTCTTTCTACATTTTATCTAATCTAATGCGGATTTATATTAAAAATTTCAAAATCAATTTTTTATATTTTTTGCACTTTAAATTTATATCCCATTTGGGCTATTATATCCCGTTTGGGCGATTGGTCCCAACCTGCTGATACAATACATAAATCTTTGCACATTAAAAAATTAATTACCACGAATCTAATATTTGAAGCTCCTTCCCTTTCTCTGGCTTCATTTTCGCCATTTTCATTTTCAATCCAATCCCATACAATCTATAAACATTAAGCCATTTCCGACAATCTACGTTTTCAATAAACTTTTCCATTTCCCGCAATTTTTGTTTTCATGCATTGTCTGACGTCATTACATTTTTACCTTCGTCGAGGAAGAGCGATATAAACCGGAAGTATATCGTTCAGCTTCCTTCTGCCACGTTGGTATGCAGACTGACGTGTAAATACACAAGTTTGGGTATTATACGTGTTCATATATACGTTGTAATCATATAATGCCAGGGATAAATAATTAAGCTCACATAAAATTTTGGCAAAGTGACTAAAACACAACAGCAACAGGTAAATATTCTTCGCTGAAGTGACCGGTATTTGGTAAAATGGCCGACTGTCAAGTGTCAACATTGGTCAGATATTCAGATATATTGATAGATTTTTCTGCTTTGATATATCTTTATTGTTATTTATTATATGATATTTTGTTTATGCATATTTTTACATGAATGATCATGTGAACGTAAAATTATTATTGCTACAATATGCGACAGATCTTTAAATGCTGAATTTTTATTTGTTTTCTTGAATTATAGTCTCTACACGTATTATATTACTTGACCTTTATATTGAAAGTATCATTGTTTTATCTAGTCCATGCTCTGTTGGTTATCAAAGGATTCTATTGGACTTTGCAAAAAGCAGTGAGGATAATACTCCAAATTGGGTATAAATTTACAGTGCAAAAATTAGATTTTTATTGAGTAATTTTCGAAATAAATCTGCATAAATATACATAAAATATGATAACTTTTGGTAAGTAAGTTTTTCTGTTAACGTAATGTTATGAGATTGATTCCCAAATTGGATCTACCAAAGGATCAATCTCCAAATTAATAGCAGCTCTATGGAGAAAATTCAGGTTGACAGACCACAGAGCTACAGTTCCTCCCATACAAAAAAAAGCAAAAATATGGCGCCCAAAAATAGCACTAGTTTATGACCTAATAATCTAATTTCACATAATATTTTATACAAGTATTTAATGCCAAAAACTTCCTCGCACATTTTACTACTGATTATAACAATTTACTTGCTTCTAATATTCGTTTAAACACAACCACTAGCTCTGTAAAGTGATGTAGTGCAGTTTTTTATGTAAAAATGTAGACTCTTGATCTGCATTTGAATTCAACATTTTCAAGGTCTGTTGGTGTGTTTAAGAGAAAGTCTGAGGCAAGTAAAGTGATGACATCAGTAGTAAATTGTCTGAAGAATTTACCGATAATGGTAAATAATAATCATTTTCACAGAATGTATGTGGAAATAAGGTTATTCAGTCCAAATTTTGGACTGATTGAGCTAGTTTTGGAATCCAAAACTAGCTTAAGTTTTTGTGCAACTTAAATTGCAGCTTTTTTAAATACACGTAAGGAACTGTAGCTCCCAGGTTGTAAATCAGAATTTTTCAGACCAGGAGCTACAGATCTGCAGCTATCTACAAATCAATAGGGTTATACTTGTTGACCAAAAGTTGTTACATTTTATGTAATTTATTGCAAATTTACACAAATTTTGTCAAAATAAAAATATATTTTTTACACTGTATTTTTATTGTTGGCCAGTTGGAAAATTGGTCCCAACCTGTTTTACAGTCAACACCAACACATAATGAAAATCATGTATACCCTATAGATTTGAAATATAAAGAATGTGATTTTCTTAGGAATCAAATAAGGTAGTAAAAATTTTATAGAAAGAAAACATGGCAGGAGTTGATGTGGGGGTTAAGATAGGGTTGTTGCAGTTCGAATTACAGTTCTCTTAATAAACATCTGTAATGACCCATTACTATTATCTTTAAATCAAACATTAATTAATCTAAATACTTATATCTAAATAGAACTTCCCTATATGCCCTTGTGAAAAAGTAAGCCGTCTGCTGTAGAAGTCAGTGCTTCTCGCAAAAAGTCCACATGCAATTACATGTATCACACACAAGTTATTATTGACAATTACACTACATGTATATTAATAGGAATATCGGTGTAAAGTTCATATAGGATTTAGTGATGTTACATAACCTTATTATGTCTTTTACATTTTGTACAAGACAAACCATCTCATGGTCTGGCATGGGTATAATGATATCAATGGTGTGAAAGTTTTCACATTAACACTATGGTTTAAATTTTGTAGAAATGAAAGTAAAGGAAATTGAGAGAACAGCCAATGTGGCTTGGTCCCCTGCAAAACAACATCCAATTTATATGGTAGCAGGGACAGCAGCTCAACAACTAGATGCTACTTTCAGGTAAGTGTCTTAAAAAACGTAAAAATTTATAATCAATATTGTATGAAATGATAAATTGATATGCATTATGAAAAACTTCCTGTTGTTGTTGAGTTAAACTTCATTTGTATAATGTTCTTACTAAATTGTTTGTTTTATACGTAGTAACTATTTATTAGAATAATGTATGTTTATTTTATTTTTCACCGTAGCACATCAGCTGCTCTGGAAGTATATCATCTAAATCTTACTGACCCTTCTCTAGATATGCCTTTGGTATCATCAATACCATCTGACTGCAGGTGAGTTCACTTATCAAATTAGCATTCTGTTAACATGAATTGTTATACCAAGATGACATCTAATCACTCCTGTAATTGTTTTAGGTTCCACAAAGTTGTATGGGGTCCCCATGGAATGTCAGATTCTAGCCACTCGGCTGGGGTGGTGGTCGCAGGGGCAGACAATGGAAGTGTTTACTATTATGATGCTGCTGGATTGATCGAGGGAGATGAAGATTGTCTTATGTTTAAAAATAATAAGCATGTTGGTGCTGTCAAGGCACTAGATTTCAACCCATTTCAGGTAAGGATAAGATTTCAGTTAGTTGATTAGTTGCATCAAGTGTATGTACATGTATGTTTATGCCATGTTTGTATGGTGTCATGGAACAAAATTTCAAAATGATATTTGTTTGGAGTAATGGAACAGATATATTGAAAAATGACCATCATATACATGTTGTCAAATTTTGGTTAATCATAAATATTTACTTTTTATTTACAGACAAATTTACTTGCATCAGGGGCCTCAGACTCAGAAATCTATATCTGGGATTTAAATAAACCAGACAATCCAATGACACCTGGGGCAAAATCACAGGTATTGAGATGAATATTGAGATATTTTCACAATTTATAGAACTTATACACAGAAAAATCAAGGAATTTGAATAAAAGCATATAAAGTTTGTATAACTCCTCTTGTTCAGCCACCTGAAGAAGTAGCCTGTGTGTCCTGGAACAAACAAGTTCAACACATCCTGGGCTCAACATTTGCTGCTAGATGTGTTGTATGGGATCTCAGAAAGAATGAGCCAATCATTAAGATCAGTGATAGTATGTCTAGGGTAAGTCAGTGGATCTCTAGTATGTCATTTCTAGTAAAGCATTGAAGCTAATAAACTATATTTGTTTGCCTTTTCATTACTTGATTTCAAATCGTGAGAAATTTCCTCAGATCAAGTCCAAGATTGTGAGTTGGCACCCTGATGTTGCAACACAGCTGTGTCTGTCCTCTGAGGACGACCACACCCCTGTCATCCAACTGTGGGATTTACGCTATGCCACTTCTCCTGTCAAACAATTAGAAAACCATACCAGGTATTTATCTTTCTTAAAAATATTAAATCTCTACAATTTGAGCATCAGAATAATGGAATGTTTGTGTTTGTATTTAAGATGTAAGTGTATAATGAATTGATTGTTGTAACTGCAACTCCTTTCAATTTCACTTGAAGAGGTGTATTGGATATTGCCTGGTGTCCACAAGACTCTGATTTGCTGTTAAGTTGTGGAAAAGACAACAGAATTCTATGCTGGAACCCCAACAGCAATGTTCAAGGAGGAGAGGTAATTTAGTTTTAAACACATTATATTAGTGTATGCCTTACGGTCAGACAATAATTTATGTAATAAAATTTTTAAGCTAGCTCTTGCTTTTAAATCAGATTTTTTTTGTTCAGGTTGTGTATGAACTACCTACAAGTAATCAGTGGTGTTTTGATGTAAAATGGTGTCCTCGAAATCCAGCTGTGATTTCTAGTTCTTCTTTTGATGGGCATGTTACTGTGTATTCCCTAATGGGTGGTGGACATCCAATTCAACAGAGTAATAAGGTATTTATTGAACTCACACACTTAAAAAAAAAATTTTTATGAAGCTCTGGTTCATAATTTGATTACTATTCATCTTTATAAAATATCAACAGCTGCTTAAAATGTGTTACTGTTTGGATAGGTTGCAGACGCTTTCCATTCTAATGACCCATTTGCACAGGCCACTCCTGTTACTGAAAATACGCAAAATGTGATGCCACTTCAGAAACCACCCAAGTGGTTAAAAAAGCCTGTGGGAGCCAACTTTGGGGTAAATACAAATTCATTGACATATCAGTATTTTTAATATATTTTAAAACTTTATGTATGAGTGAAACCATAAACATGTACATGTATGTTTCTTTGCGTTATATACATGTACAATGTTTCTAACAATTAATCAGCAAAATGGGAATCTTATAAACAGACATCTATGATTGTCACTCTTTCTGTAAATTTTTTAATTGATATACTGTAAATTTCTTATTTTGCGCGAGTACTCAATTCCGCGATTCCGCTGTTTTGTATCAAATAGCGAGAATGTAAAATCGCGAGCACCAATAGTTTTGTAAGAATTTCATATGGTTCAAAAGTGTCTGTAAAATAAAAGCGAGGTTTTAAAATCCGCCAGGGTTTCTTCTCGCGTTTTTACGCGGATATTAATTCATCGCATTTATTAAGGAATTTACAGTATTAGACACCTTATACATGTATCAGAAAATTTAGACATTTAATTAGCAATCCTTAACCCTAAAATTTATTAAAGAGGACAAAACAAACTCTAACAATACATGTACTTATTTATGAATTAATTTCATTTGGTACAAAATTCATTAACATCCAGTGATGTTAAAATTGTATTCTCTGTACATGTGTATACATGTATATTAAATTAACATTATTTCCTCTGTAGTTTGGTGGTCGCCTTGTAAGCTTTGAGAACACAAAGTCCCAGAATCCTCAACAGCCCACCCCTAAAGCGGTGTACATTAGCCAGGTGGTGACAGAGACAGACCTTTTACATAGGTCCCATCAGCTGGAGCAGGCTCTGGAAAATGGCCAGTACATCGAATATTGTGCCATGAAATCAGCAAACTGTACAGATCCTCTACAGGAAAATATATGGAACTTTCTACGAGTCAACTTCGAAAAGGAACCTAGAGAGCATTTTATTCAGCTTTTGGGTTTTGACAAAACTGATTTGGCTAAAAAGGTAAATTTATTGACTGAAAACTGAAGGTTTTGTGCAATTTGTGTTTACTTGGTAATTTTTTTGTTGTTGAGAAAACTAACCAAGTATTGTGATTGATTACACAGGTTTCTGAGCATGTTGGTCTCGGACAGGATGCTGGAGTAGATGCAAAGGTTCTGGCACAGAAAATGGCACAACTTAGTCCAGAGGTACGTAGTAACATACTGTACATGTACAGTAAGTTATTGAATCAAACCATGCTGCAATTAGTCAAATAAGAATTATTTAATGTTGAACTGTCCTCTTTACTTTATGTCCTAGACATTATTTGTAGATTTTTTATTTAAATTTTGACTTTGAAAGGATCAACAACAAGCAGGACTGCGGGCCTCAGCGCAAGGCTCTCCAGTAGTCGGATCAAAGGTAGGGTAACCTTTATATAGGAAACTCTACAAGTTTTCCATCCTATTCCATTTCATAGATTTATTATAGTTTGTGACATGCATTTGGGATGATTACACATTAAAACATTTATAATATAAAGATTTTATATAAGGAATGGTTGGGTTTGATTTTTAGACACCAGTTAGCCAGGATGAAGCTTCATCTGCTTTTGATAATATTGGTTTATCACAAAGTACTAAATCATTAGACAAAGAATCCTTGAAGCCATTGGTGATACCTACTGATCAAGGTCAGTATAGTATTAGCTGTAAAAAGGATGTTTAGTTGTTGTTATCTTTATATTCATCTACTGATATGATTTTGTGATGATTGTTGTATTTGTGGACTTCAGATGCTGATGGGCTTTTGAGTCAGGCCTTGCTGACTGGGAACTTTGAAGCTGCAGTAGAAATTTGTATGTGTGAAAACAAAATGGCTGAGGCTATTATCCTGGCTATAGCAGGAGGACCAGATCTCCTGAGTAGAACACAAAAAAGATTCTTTCAGAAGAGCAAATGCAGCATAGGAAGGGTAAGGAGGTTTAAAATTCATTAAGTTTCAAGACTTTGTCTGCCTGTCAACTTAGTTTTATTGGACAAGACTTTGTGTAAAATGTTGCAAGAGCTCATATTCATGATAAAACATGAGTCCGTGTAAATTGATTGGTACATCAAGGCATGTGCATCTTTTTTTTTTTTTCAAAGCAGTTGATGTTTACATGAATGTCTTTTTTTTTTCCATGAGATTTAATAATGTTTGATATCATGCTTGCAGCTGATATCCTCAGTGGTTACACATGACTGGTCACATATTGTGGAAACCTGTGATCTCTCCAACTGGAAAGAGGCTTTGGCCTTGATCTTAACCTACGCCTCTCCAGATGAATTCCCCACTCTCTGTGGTAAGTATAGATCTATTACACATCCCGCAAAGCTGATATTACGAGGGCTGGATATTAAGTTTCATACATTCCCCTCTTATACAAACACATGCAAAGACAATATCTAGATTGTGTAAAAAAAATTCTTAAGAATTTCATTTAAGAACAATCAGACTGAGACAAGTGAATCTATTACAGACACGCTGGCTGAGAGACTGGAGACTGAGAGTGCCGGGGACCTCGGTGTATATGCCAGTCTATGTTACATCTGTTCAGGAAATATTGAAAATCTACTCAGAAATTGGTTTGACAACTCAGAGGGCCACAATACTCCTCTAGGATTACAGGTAGGTAGTTTGCTTTGTTTTATTGAATTTAAGTTCACTTATGTTTTTGAAATTAAAATGAAAACCTGAATTTGAAGATTGTAAATGACAAAAAGTGAAAAATGTGGAAGACCATATCATTTGTTATTAGGCATTTGAAATGATAATTCTTAAAAATATTATAACCTTGTTGTAGGACATGGTAGAGAAGGTGATGTTACTTAGAAAGGCTGTAGAGTTGTCTCGGGGACAAGTAACAGACATCAGCGGAGGGCTGCTGGCAGAGAAGATGAATGAATATGCCAGCCTCCTGGCTGCTCAGGGAAGCTTGGACACAGCTGTCAGATACCTGGGAAATTCTACAGAAGTACGGATCTGTTTTATTATTTGATATAGCTCTCTGCGTATAAAGTTGTTAAATTTTTAACAAGGTAAAATATTTTCTTTCAGTAATTGAAGCATCAAAATTTTGATGGAAAATTTTTTACTGGAAAATTTCCTATGATTTCAGAATCTTCAGTAACATTCATTGATTTAACTTCTTCTTTTGTTGATTCATTACAGGCAAATCTGCTCATTTTGAAAGACAGACTGTACAACTCATTAGGTGCTCAGGGAATGCAGTGCCCATTCCAAAAGATCAACGTCTTACCAGCTGGTGCTAAGCAGCCCCAGCAGCCTCAGCAACGCAGTACACAGGCCCAAAGACAGGCTGGTCAAATAGGGACTCGTCAGGCACAGGCCAAGGGCTCGTTTGGTACTGTGACCACACCCAGTAGTTCTTACAGCAATCCTGGGACTTATACTACACCGTACTCCCAGATGAACGGGACAAATTCACAACCATCTTACTATAACCCCGCTGCTAATGTTACTGCAACACCCCCAATAAGCAGTGCAGGAGTCGTGGCTAAAGGTACATTTATCTTGCATGGTGAATTACATGTTTCTTTTTTAGGTTGGATCTATTATCTTTTCTATGAATGTGTGCAGATTGTAGCTGGTAATAACAAATATTGTGTATTGATACTTTTACTAGAACCTGGATCCTGGATTCATTAAAGTATTCTCAAGTCTTTTTTTTGTGCAGGGCCATTATCACACAAGTACCCCTCGTATCCAGCCACAACATCTGCATATGGAATGGACTCGTACTCACCGGCAGGTTTATATCAGCCAAGCAATCAGCCCTATAATCCAATGTCAACATTTGATCCATCACAATTTAGGTATGCCTAAATTTTCATAAAATTCATGTACAGTATATGAATGTCTTTATTACTCCACCATATCTTGTGAATTTAAGCAGGATTGGCACCTTATGCTTCAATAATCTAAAATATATTCCATGTCTTTTCTCCTTTAAAATCCTGATAATTGTGTTTACTTTTAGTGGAATGGGAGCTTCTAACCAGCCAGCAAGCCAGCCAACCAATATATATCAACCTTCCTCAAGTCCAGGTATCTCAATCCTATTTGTTTACTGAATGATATATGAATATCTGTTAATATGAAGAAGCTTTATTTGCCAAAGGAAGGCTATGCTACTTGTATGTATGAACTCTCAGAGATATACATTGTAAACTTTGTCACAGGAGGTTCTGCATCATCGGTGGCTCCACCAATGAATGATTACCCAAATGTTCAGTCATTCATGCACAACCCACCCTCTTCAGCTTGGAATGATCCCCCATTAGTGAAAGATAAGAAGCCAAAGGTATTAAATCTACTTCTTTACTTAAGAATAATAGAAAATGTCTCAACTTGATATTCATAAACTTTTTAAAAAAAGTATATGGTAAACCATAAAGGCAAATAGGCATTATTTGTGTAAAACCAAAAAATAATATATTTGTAGAATCCTCCAGCCCAGTATGATGGTTCTGCTATGACTAGTCCATTTTATGGTCAGTCTGTACAAGCAGATGTTAGTCAGCCAGGAGGAGTTACAAATTACAATCTGTACAATCCACAGGAGCATCAGGCCGAGATACAGGTAGAGCCTTTTCCTACTTCTTTGAGAGTTGATAAGTGATATGAACATTTCAAAGATTAAGGATTTTTCCTTCTTTTAATGAAACTAGTATGCCTATCTTTGGAAAACATTGCTGTTTTTCTGAAAAACATGATATTAATCATTAACAGTCTTGTAACTACTTCCTATATCTACTTGAGTTGTTGCTTGTTTAAGTTCACTTTAGAAGTGTAGATTTGCAGACAAATGAATGCATTTCTAGTTACATGTAGTTCTCCAATAGTTTATTTTATTTTATTGTTCTTGTTAATTTTGTTCATTATTACATAAAAGGTTCTTTCACTGTAAAATCGTACCTACCTTTATGAGTATAAATAAATATCCACAACTCCATGATGGAACAGTGAATTACACCTACTAATTATAATATAACTGAAGAGCAGGAGAGCTTGGCTTTCTTTTTTTGTATTCTCTGCATGGCATGCACTCTTGCATTAATCTTCACTGTACCTTCAGCCCGCCCAACCTCGGCGTTCATTCCAAAACACCCCTGCTACTCCCGCCACTCAACAGAAGGTGAGAACGTGTAGACTGCCCAGTATGTCACACTCAACAATCTTTATCCTCATCACTTAATATTCAATTTACCAACTCACTTGCATTTCTTTTAATCTACTTTTACATCAGTACTAGTGAAAAAAAAACTGTACATACATTGTTGTTTATTACTCATGAGATTGAATTTGTTTGAAACGTTTGAATTGCATTTAACATTAATTATATTCGAGTACTAATGCATCTTGAATGATGTGCATGCCTCTAACAATGCAGTCTGGTCCTGGACTGGAGGAGACTGACATGAGTGTCTAGTTGTTATGCAGGTTTGTGTCTTCTTTTAGGCTGCAGCCTCTGTTCCACCCCCAGAACCCCCCAAGCCAGTGGAGAAGGGACCAATTCCATCCGAACACATAGTTTTACAGGATATATTCAGCAGTCTGGTACACAACTGCTCGAATGTGGCATCTAATGCTGTAAGTACATGAATATCTCATATTTATGAATGATATTAATTTTGTCTCAGTCATAAATATTCTTCATGCGACAGTCTGTCAAGAAAATATTTTGAGGTATTACACGGCTTTTGGTTTTTTTTTTTCAGCAAATGAAAAGAAAGTTAGATGTAGTTTCTAGACAACTAGAAGTGTTGTATGACAGATTAAGAGAAAACAGTGTAAGTATTCTAGGAGTATAGTTGTACTTCAATCCATATTTTATGGAAATTAGCCTAAATTTTATATATAAAAACTTTCTTTTCTAAGACCCCCTCCCTTCCCCCCTTGAAATTGATAGTGCAGTGGCTGCAAGTTAGTAAAAACACATGGAATAAAAGGTTCAACTTGGCATAAATACACATTAAGAAAATTACATATATTTTCTAATATTAGTTTACTCTGCACACTAAAGAGTTGAAATTCCATAGTGCATGGTATTTTATGTAGTTAGAGTGATCTGCCTTTTCATGTAAAATAGATTAAACTGTAATCTACAGTATAAAAACGAAAGTACTCCGAATGATATCTTGGATCAAGATAATCTACTATTAGTGTACTACCATTGTACATGTATATACATGTAAATAAACATAAGTAAACAAAAGTGAAAGCATTTCTTTAGTACTTGGTAAAATAACACACATGTACGAATGTTAAAAATGACCTAGATAAATTATATATATATATATATATATATATATATATATATATATATATATATATATATATATATATATATGCAAAATAATTTTCACATATTCCAAAGAATATTTTTTCATAAGTGTACATGAGCTTATGAATGGTGTTGTCATAGAGGATACTTGATTTGGTCCTTGTTTTACAGCTCTCCCAGTCCGTGGTTCTAGGCCTGCACCAGATAGTGCAGGCTGTACAGCAATACGATTACAACACAGCTCTCCAGATCTACACTCAGATGGTCAGTCAAGGCAACTTCTCAGAAATCAGTAGCTTTATGCCAGGACTCAAAACTTTAATACAGTCAGCAATGCAATTGAATGTTTATGTGCAAGCCCATTAGTCTATGTAAACATGTAGGTAGGATTTTACAGTATTTATATTGTGAGCAACATAGCTGCCAAATTTCACAAAGGTGTATGGAAATGTTGAGAACTTCATGTGATAATAATGATAAATTTGATGTTCTTGTTAAATGTCAGAGAAAGGGATTGTGGAAAACTGTTATAAAATTGACATTGACAAAAATGAGAAATCCTCATTTTAATATGGATATATATTTTTTTCTCTTGTGTTAAAACTTACATGAATTGTGAAGCATGGAATCATATTTTACAAGTATTTATTGTGAGGTTGAAAGTAAAGCAATTTATGATGACTGTAGAGAGTGTATCTCGCTTTGACCATGAACAAGTTTGTATGGCATCTTTTATTACATTGTAATACAAGTCGTATTGGCAGCCATGATTTGATTGATTTTTCTTTTATGTGGTTTTTCTCTGTTAGGGCTTCACATTTTTTGTTTTTGACCTAGGGAGTGGAAAGTTTTTCTAGTCATTCTGCTAAAATTTTACATAAATGGTTGACATAATTTTCCGTTAATTGTACAACTCTGAGATTACAATTATTGTCTATGCACCAGTCATTGGAATAAAATGCTATTATTATTCATCATCACTCTGTAAATTTACCAGAAATGATCAACCAGTGAGTGTAAGGTTATGTATAGATAGCATTAATGACAAAATTTGTTTCCAAATTCACTGTCAATTTGGCATAATGGTTGTTAAAACTTTCATTTTTGGTATATTATATCAATTGCAAATAATGGATCATAATGTTGACATAAAATTAAGCAGAATCTGGGTTACTTAATCCGTACATGTAACTATTTGTGATTGGCTGCTGCATACTATGAATAAAATGTTAAATGTCTGCTGATTAGTTTACTTTTCTACTACATTAAGATAAATTTATCATTTAAAAGGTCATGATGGTGAACATTTTATTGCACCGAGTGCATTGCTTTTCATTAGCGTCTTCCATTTGTTCAAATCATGATCCACAAGAGTTAGGGTGGGGCCACAATGGGGGATCAAATTTTTACATTGGAATATATAGAGACAAATCTTTAAAAGTCGTCTTTTTAAAACCAGTGAATCTGTAACTGTAGTAAAGCAACCTCGTAAAGTGTAGATTCAAGTTTATCAAAATCATGATCTTCGGGGGTAGGTCGGGGCCACATTAGGGAGTCCAATTTTACATAGGAAATTTTTTATATTTTCAAATACTTATGATGTATTATGTTTCTTATATACAAACATCTTGACCTATTGTTGTTTCTTAATTGTTTAGAATGTGGCCTCTGGAAGATTCTTGGGACACTCAAGGGGTTCAAAGTTTAAGGCTGACATGAATTCATAAATACGCATTATTTCCCTTTTATCTCGGACTACCGCCATATTAGTTGTCGATTTCTATTGTTCTGCTCATCGCTATACACCCCCCCCCCCTATATAAGGCAGATAGCACTATTCATGCTTCACCGCATTTAGGTATTTCATTCACCTGAAAACGTTACCACCCTTGCGGATGTGTTCGGAATGTTTTCTTTATCGTTGCTAAGTATGTAATAAATCCAGAGGTGCTCGAATGAAAGTTCACGAGACTTCACCGAGATTTGTTCAGTTCCTGTGAAAATTCGAGCGGAAGTATAAGTGTTCGGATAATATCCTAAAAATACGTAAGTACAGGCCGTTTTTCATATCATAACATACTTAGATTTATGTTAAAACATGAAAATCTATTAAGATATATGTCTTAATTCATCATCTAGTGGTTATTTAAGGTAAGGTTTGCGGTTACAGGGAGATAACTCGCAGATTTTCATTGTGACGTAACACCAACAACCCTTTATTTCAGCTATGACGTCAAAATTTATATGACGTCATAATTGGTTTAAGGTTTTTTTTTATTTCGCGGAATTTTGTAGTTTCATTGAAATAATAACAAGACACAAGCATTTTATCGATTTCCACAAAAACGAAGTCCGCATCATATGGTTTTGAATAGTGTTTTAGAAACACCAGATTACACATATTCTAAGATACGTTTTTCCTAAAATCGGTGGACTTGGCAAGGTTTCAAATAAGATCTTTTTGTTTACATGAAAGTAGTCCAAAATTAAGACTTTTGTTGCATTTTATTCTATTTTTATATAATTCATTGGAAATTTTAAAATATGAATTATGATATAAATAGAAACATTATTTTCGAACATTTTAAGCATAAATAACCCCCATAATAGTCACATATAAAATGTACATATTTGCACGAAATTATTTACATTTCATTAACATAAACATTTGAAATCATGAACTTTGACCTTTTGTAGTTATAAAACAGATCCGGCAAAATTATTTAAATTTTATGAGAAAAAAGACTTTAGTATAGTGAACAAAATGGTATGTAACTTTGGTACAAGTCCTAAAAAATGCAAGCCGCAAACCTTACCTTAAAATAAACAATGAAATTCAGAAAAGAGTTGTCGTTCGTGTGCAACCACTCTACACGTGGTTGAAAATGTAAATATTGGGTTGCTTGATAAAATCATAGCCACGTTTTATGCTTTTGGTGTATTGCTAGGTCAGGCGCGGATCGAAAATTATTCTTTAGGGTGGATCGCTTCTAAGCACGTTAATTGTTGCAACAGCAGAAAAACCCTAAATTTTCTATTGCCACATTTCTTTCTAGAACTCATTTTATCCACCAATTCATGAAGGTAAAGTCTAAAATCAATAAACGTCTAGATTTTATATTTGATTACAAGTACCTAACTTCTAGGAAATAAACTATAAACACGAGGCACGATTTTTACTGCGAAACTGAAAGTGTCAAATAAAACCACATGGTCTAAATCATTCTCTCACCAGAGGTCGTGCTACACAAGCTTCGCTTACACCTCTGTCAACGCCCGATGTACAAGATTCTTGTACAAACTTAAACGATGGGCAAAATGTAAATAAAATCTATGTAGTTATTCCTTTTATCTATGAATATGATTATAAATAATTAAATTTAAATCTTTAACGCCTTTATTTATTTTTATTTCAACGTTACTGGGGGAACTATTTTGCGGAGGTAAAAATTAAAATATGATCACATGATCTAGTTTGACAGATGTTTGAAAAATCAGTTTCTGTACGGTACCGATTTATCGATGATTTGACATAAATCAGCAGCAATGTCTTCTCCTGTGATGTTTTTAAACGTGTCCTTAAAGTATTCGCCCCGTCGATGACTCCCCTTCAATCTGATTGTACAGAAGAAACGAATCAACAATGCCATGTGCTCGCCATGCTTGTTTTGATCATGTGACAGACTATTTTTCCGGCGTTGACAGAGGTGTAAGCGAAACTTGTGTAGCACGACCTCTGGTGAGAGAATGGGTCTAAATTTGAATGACAATAACATTCGCAGGGGTGGTTACATTGGACGAAAAGACTTGTAGAGACGCGTTTTGAACAGAAATATTATGACAACCATTGCACTGGTAAGGAATATCTAAAGAACTACGAAACAAGGCAGACTGAAATCCTAGGAACACAAATTTCAAAATTCTCGATAATTGTAGAACGTTATAACATCGCACATGCGCAAACTACACACTGTGGCCGATCGAGCAATGTCAATGTTCGCATGGATTTTAGAAACGGGTTGTTTTTGTAGAAACCAATGGAAACGATGTTACGTTGTTACTTTCTTGGATTTACTATCATTTATCTACTGTGTTGGATGTAGTCCCGCAGTGGTCTTCAAAAATAAGCAGACGTTATGCACTCTGTATGAACTACACACGTGTTCGATGTGCATGCGAAGTAAGGCAGCACAATCTGTGCAAAATGATACGGATACCTTGGAAATTCTTTCAAAGAATAAATACATTTTGTGTTTTATTGATTGTAGTTTCATTTATTCTTTTTTACAAACATTTTACTGCAATGTGTAGTTCATGCATTTTGAAGTCCGTGCAACCTGAATGCCTCGATCGGAAAGCAACCGATCGTAACTTTCTCGACCGGAATATATACCCCAGTGGCAGTAGAGGAGCGATCGAAACTAATATGGCGACCAAATGCTTTTATGAATTCATGTCAGCTTTAATGTAGGTTTATATGTAATAAGATCTCAAGATCTTCTTAGAACTGCAATGCTCAATGTGTAATATAACTATGATATCATCCTGTTACAAAAGGGGCTTAATATTTAACAAGAGAGTATCCAGAAAAAGAATTGAAAATCTTTTTATACAGGATCTTTTCTAATACATTGTTTAGATATTTTGTATATGACTTCATCACCCCTGCGAATGTGTTCGGAATGTTTTCTTTATCGTTGCTAAGTATGTAATAAATCTAGAGGTGCTCGAGTGAAAGTTCACGAGACTTCGCCGAGATTTGTTCAGTTCCTGTGAAATTTCGAGCGGAAGTATAAGTGTTCGGATAATATTATCTAAATACTAAGTACTTGTCGTTTTTCATATCATATCATACTTAGATTTATGTCAAAACATGAACATCTATTAAGATACGTGTCTTTTTCATCATCTAGCGGTTATTTAAACTAAACGATGATATTCAGAAAAGAGTTATCGTTCGTTTTCAACCACTCTTCACGTGGTTGAAAATGTAAACATTGGATTGCTTGATAAAATCATAGCCATGTTTGATGCTTTTAGTGTGCAATGCCATGCTTTTAAAAAAAGAATGGTGTCTGTTTTGTATAAAAACTTAGTATATCGAGCCATTTTCAAGTAACATTCTGCATAAAACAGTACAGTCTGTTTCAATATTGATGCTATTACTAGCTAGGTCAGGCGCGGATCGAAAAATTAATCCTTAAGGGGGGGGGGTCGCTACTAAGCATGTTAATTATTGCAACAGCAGAAAAAAACTGTATTTTGTAATGACACATTTATTTCAAGAACTCATTTGATACACGAATTAATGAAGATAAAGTTTAAAATCAATCAACGTCTAGATTTTATATTTGATTACAAGTACCTAGATTCTAGGAAATGGACTATAAACACGAGGCACAATTTTTACTGCGAAACTTAAAGGGTCAAATAAAACCACGTGGTCTAAATTGAAATGACAATAACATTCGCAGGGGTGTTCATAAAGCTGATTTTATTAAGACTATTGTTGCTTAAGTGCATGAGCGATGTGGCCCATGGGTCTCTAGTTTAAGTTGATTAATTGGAATGGACCACTGCATGGAGAAATGTGCAGAATTTTCCCTCCAGCAGATTCTTTTTATTACGACGAATCGGCATCAAATATATTCATGGAAAATGTCAAGCACATTTGTTAATTTTTGCTGATAAGTGTTTCTTTTGAGATACCGTAATGAAATTAAATGTTAATCCCTTTCTATCAATAATGTTTTAATTCTGATGCCAATGCCTGTCCTCTTATGGGAAATAGACGAATTAGATGAACGTCTCGTTTCTCCGCCTTCACATCAGATGTCTGTTTGATCTCTACCATTCTAGGAGTATCCAACAAAACCCTTCACAATGCACTGGTAATTCAAAAGTATGGGACAATGGAACTCATGACTCATACATAGCGTCGCATAAACCGTACGTAGACAGACTGATTAATGAATAACGACCCCATGGAATAAAATGGTTTGACTTTTATTCATATTTGTTGAACAACAATTTTCATATATTTAAATTCGTTGTTGATTGATTAACGAAATCATGCAAATGTCCATGGAATAAAGGTACATTATTGACAAGCTAAGGCTGTTGTAAAATAATTTACGTATTCTCGAAACGGTCTCTTTTAAAATCCAGAAGAACAAGTATTAAAAATTATTGCCCCGAACAAAACATGCGCTACTTTCGCGATATTACGCAAACCATTTGTGAATAAACGAAGGTTTCGCGCAACAAGCGCACAACGTACGATGTTTTAACTGTGCCTACACGTACAGCACGTATCTTTAAATCAGTTGTACATATTTATAAATCGATTGCTCCAATCTTTCTATACAAGTGGTATATTACTACTACCCTAAAAATATGGTAATGTGATCATCTCTAGGGTTTGAAATACGGACCACCACTTATAGAACACTATTCATTATAATGGGGTTTTAACATCTGGCTCGGAAACATTGAGAGCTCCTATCCTGGGCGGTGAAATTTTTAGGGTTATCTACTAGTGGTTAACCACTCTGAAAATATGGTAATGTGGTCATCTATAGTTTTTTGGGGGGGGGGGCCTCACTCATTAAACACTATTTGCAAATTCAAAAGTGAACTGACAGCAGTTCGCAATTCAAAATTTATAATTCATATTTAGGACCTGAAATTTTCAGGGCAATCTACTAGTGGTATACCACTACCACTGTGAAAATATGGTAAAGTGGTCATCTTTAGTTTTTGAGATTCGGGCTCCCACTTATAGAGCACTATAATTCATTAGAATGGGATTTTAAACATCGGGCTCGGAAACATCGAAGGCCCCTTCCCTGGGCGCTGAAATTTTCAGGGTCATCTATTGGTGGTATACCACTACCACTCTGAAAATATGGTAATGTGGTCATTTATAGTTTTTTTTAGATTCGGGCCCCACTCATTAAACACTATTCGCAATTCAAAAGTGAATGCACCCCAAGACTTAGGTTGGAATGGACAGTTTCGGATAAAGTAACAGACAGTTGACTGCTTACCCAACAGTAGCACAAAGATGAGACAGAAGCGGGGCTTTAGACAGAGCATTGTAGATAAAATGGACAATGAATTTGGAAAGTTTTTTTTTTAAATTGAGAGTTGCTGTACTTGAAGGCTTACGAGTGTTGCTAAAATTCATTAAATGATTTTTAATGATTATCATTAGTTAGAGGGATGTCTCTTGTTGAAATTGACATATAAACTATACATTATTAAGTTTCTGATGTGATGGTGCAACATGCACACGGTACGGAAAGTCATCCCTTTGCAGGGAATTAGCTGGGGGAGATCTAAAAAGCTGAAAAATCATGAAAAATGGGCGAAATATGAAAGGGTCGAATCTCCGAAAAACCAGTATAGAAAATTTTACACGTTTTGACTAGTAATTTTCCTCATAAATTGGTGATTGGCCTTATAAGAAGTGAATTAGAGGTATTTGTGCTGAATAAAACTGAAGAAATTATAGTTACATTTCCGAAGACATTACACGTTCCTCTGGCTACAGCGAAATGTATAAGCAAAAAAACTGTCCCGTCCCACCTTAAATATAATCCATTGAATAAACGGCATAATGTGTGAACAAATTTCACGATTCTTCAAAAGAGTGATTCATTTCATGACAGAAGCAGCTATTCATTTTCCAACTGTTTGCTCATTACGTTAAACTGAAACAAAAACAAAAAAGTTGCATAATTATTTTTCACGATGGAGTTATTGCAAAGCGTTAAAAGGATGTTTTTAATATAACACAGCGTCACGTAGACGGTTTAATGACAAACCTCCGTGCGACGTGTCGTGAGAGAGTTGAATGCAGAGGATGTCGGGCAATTTTTTTTTTTTTTTAAAGTTAGATGTCGCTTTGATGTATGGCTTTGCTTTTTACAAGTGATCGTGTTTCATTTCTAAAAGTTGCAGCCTAAGTAGTTTTTGGAATATTTTTCTGATCATTATGGGACCACTTATTTTGAACTTTGTCATATTCATGCCATGGTATAAGTAAAGTTGAAAAAAAATATTTGAAATGACTTTTAGTTATGTAAAACACATAAGAACTTGAAGTTTTTAAGCTTTTCAGGGAAAAAACCCAAATTATCATTAGAACCCAAATTATTATATAAATAGTGCCTGTTTGGGCCGGGAGGGTAACAGCAACCGACGCGAAACGAAGGTTGACAATGGTTTTCGAGGGGTGTCAGTTTCAACTGTTACCCTACCAAACAGGCAATATTTATTTTATTATACTGAATGTCTTAATTTTAGGACGACGGACCCAATTCAAGATTTAGCACATCTGCGCAGAAATTCGCGCATATGCTTTAAATGTGACTGTCGTAATTACGTACATCAGATTAAGAGAAAATAATAAAATTTTCATTCCACTTTCATTACCGTCTTCCAAGGAAGACGGTAAAAAGAGTTGAAATAATATACAGTCTCCGGGTTGTGCACTTCTGCTTTGTGATTGGTCGAAAATACATGATGTGAAAATTTACATTTATTTCATTGGTTGAAAACTGTTCGGCACAAGGGAGATAATTTTCTGATGATCTTTTTTACGTACGACTTAACAATTTTTTTTTAAATCTTAAAAAGTGAGAAAACGAAAGGAAAAAAAATTTGCTATCAATGAAATTCAGGCTTTAATTTTTCAGTACAACTAGTTAAAAGCAATGTTCTATAATATCTATTGAAATTTTTTGTTCTTTGCATTGTTTATGCAAATACAAAAAATGTGAAAATTTGATACGGTATGTCTAATATCAGTAAAACGACTATTCCTAAGATATCTTTTCCCTACTATAGTCGATCTCAACTAACAAGCACGTGGTACGCATTTCTCAATTTTTGGCACGCACGCTTAAGGTAAACAAAAGTTTCAAAAGCCATGGCATGAAGAGAAGGCGACATAGATATAAAAAAAAAGAATAAAATTTTCTTTGATAACTTATTGCTGTTTAAAGTTTGCTCTAAAGACAATAAGCTTTTTTAAAACGCTGAACTTGTGTTAAATACTGAAGTCTGATTGGTTTAGACGCAGTTGATAATCCGTTCTATTACCCTTAGCGGTAGCAACACACATGGCAACGGGTAACACAACGAATTGTTACATGCGCGTAAATAATGCGCGTACAGTTCGCCGTAGAATCCACGTCATTTCTATATATAAGCAGTAAAATTTTCTCTAAAAATTAAGACATTTAGTTTTATAAAATAAATAGTTCCTAGCTGTTTGGGAGGGTAACAGTTGAATTTGACAGCCCTCGAAAACCATGTCAACCTCCGCTTCGCGTCGGTTGACAATGGTTTTCTCGGGGTGTCAATTTCAACTGCAGGCACTTTTTATATATTGTTCCCCACTGTGGCTGATAGCGACCACTGAGTGTGATGAACAAACTGAACATGCTCTGTACTTCATTAAAAATTTAAGATGCTTCATAATTTTGGTCACTTGTTCAATGAAATTGGAAAAAAATGTTTTGACTGTGTTGATAGGGTATTTTAGAGCTGAAAGTTTGGTCTCAATTGATGTGTTATGTAATTATGAAACTGTATCGAATTTGTGTTCCTCAACAGACTTAAAAGACATTTTCCCAAGGTTTTGTTGAAACTAAAAAGTCAATAGAACATGACTTCACATGTGAACTAGTCCCAGGATGAAGGATAGGCACCTGCAGGTAAACAGAATTTATTTTCGTGGTCTCACTTTTCGCAATCTATCTTATATCACAGATGTTGATAGCAGCAACGTGTTTTAGTTTATCTGTTACAAGCCCAGGTATATATTTTTGTTACTGTTGATTTAACCTCATCCACTCGACAATTATTGGTAATCTGTGACTTTATTCACAAACAGTTTCGTTTAACACATGTGTTTTAATGATGATAATTAACTATTTGCAAACTGGTGATACATTTTTCGCACCGATATTGGTGGACGAATTCTCTCTTGATAAGTATTTTAAAACATATTTTGTGGATATTCAAATGGATTGGGTAACGGGCTTATCCTATATAAACTCTTTCTAAGTTCAAAGTCAAGTAGCGGAGTTATAAAATATTTCTATAGAATATATTATTCGTTTACAGAGTGATATTATTGGGATTTCGTGTACAGAAGATAAGAAATAATTGAATAATAAGTTATCTTTATTTTAACCATGTATATTAAAACATTTGTTTGTTCAAAATATATTTTTTAACACACCACCTTCATTCACTCTCACAGACATACAGATATTGGAATGAAGTTTTCATGATCCAACACATTTTTAAAAAAACCCAGTAACTAAAAACCAGTGTATTATTAAAGAAGCACATACCGGTATATACAAAAATAACTAGATATATTTAAAAAGTATAACTTTAGAAGCTCTAATTTGAAAATATGTTTGAATTGAATTTAACATGTATCGTGGAGCTAGACTATTAAATTATTTCTGATGAATAGAATAAGTTTATGTTATACCTTCAAGGTTGAAAGGGTTCCCAATACACTATAAGATGCTTTAAGAAGAATGAACTCTCAGCCTTGTTATTAATATTGTGGTTGCACCAATTTGTACCTTTACAACCAATTCAGAGGATGCCCCACAATACATCACTATAATTCTAACATAGATGTGATTGGTCAGATAGAATCCAAATACTAGTATATCTCAATATATAAGTGTTTCTCTTTCAATTGTATACTTGACCAATGTGTCATGTTGTACATTTTGAATTCAAAATTTACAACATGACAAATGCTTGACATATTCAACGTTTTGCATGCCTTTTTATACTACTATTATGAATGGACCATGGACACCAGACTGTAGATGCAAGCAAAAGTGTACATGACTTTTTATTTATTATTTCACCATTATATGCAAACTGGATTTTCCTAGTAAAGTCAACACTTTTACTTGCATTAAAATCTACAGCCCTCATTAGTAATTGATCAAGTTTGTAGTATGACATCATCATCAATAATAGCAAATAGAGAGGTATTATCTGCAAATATTAATCTAATAGGACCTAATGATTAAATTACCATTAGTAATGACATTGATATAAAACAGGAATAGGACCAAATACTTAACCAGATTAACCCATCATCTGCTGTTAGCGGCTGTTAGCATCAGTCTGGTCAAAACATCTAATATCTTATTTATATATTAAAATCTATTCATATTTGCCTAGCTTTGAGTCAAATAATTTTCAACCCAGTGGCGTGAGCCTAGTAAGTTTACAAGTATATATGACCTTGATGCCAAACTCTATTGAAAGCTATGGAAATGTCAGAGAAAACGAAAGGTATATACCGGAATCTTTTCCCTCTGTTCGAAAGCCAGGCAAGTCCTGTTGATTTCAAAGAGCCATGGCTGAGTTACCAACAATGAAATAGACAGGCCTACGTCACATTGCTGTTTGACACAACTACGTAAAGTCCAAGCGCGTGTTAAAATGGTTCTAAACATATTTGAACAATAATAAGTTCCCCCATAATTTTACACGATGAGCTTGTTAAAGTAATGGGTACATACAATGTAGTTAGTAAGTTCACCAACACTGCACTACAGATATAACATTAGCATGTTTCTATGTGTTTGGAAGACATATTCTCCTAATAAACAGATTAAATAGTTTAGTGAGTGGCTTATATATTATATAAATAGTGCCTGCTTGGGAGGGTACCAGTTAAAATTGACACCCCAAGAAAACCATTGTCAACCGACGCGAAGCGGAGGTTGACAATGGTTTTCGAGGGTTAATTTTTCTTGCGTCAAAACAAGTTTAAATGACGCTGGTTTCAAGCGAAATATACACAGATTGCGTAGTCTTAGCTCAAAAGCCAGACAAATCTTGTTGATTTCACAGAGCCTTGGCTGAGTGGCAATGAAATAGAGAGGCTTACGTCACATTGCTGTTTGACACAACTACCCAAAGTCCAAGCTCTTGATAAAATGGTTCTAACATCTTCAAATTCAAAATCAGGGGATCTCGTGATTAGTACACTATATTCAGCAGGCACGCAACGTTGTTTCATTGGTGATTCAACGTTGGTGGCGAGGAAGATAAACGATATTCAACATCGTTTCATCGTTGAATCAGATTTTTTTCAACCGTTGATTTAAGGAATAAAGAATCATTCTTTGAGTATTATGAGGTGATAATATCGGTCGGGGCGTGATCAAATAATATATGGTAGATTTGATCACGCCCCGACCGAAATTATCACCTCATAATATTCAAAGAATGATTCCTTATTGCTTATATTTACATATTTTTAAGCCATCGTACGATAAAATATTTAAATATAAATAAGCAAACCCCGCTGGCGCCTCTATTTGGCGTCATTTGAAGTTATGGGTTATATAGTACAAATCGATACGTAGTGTTATCACAGGCAAGACACTGGAAAATGTAAATATTTAAGGAATAAGGAATCATTCTTTGAGTATTACAAGGTGATAATTTCGGTCGGGGCGTGATCGAATCCAATAAAGCCCGAAGGGCTTTATGGTAGATTTGATCACGCCCCGACCGAAATTATCACCTCATAATATTCAAAGAATTATTCCTTATTACTTATATTTATATAATTTTAAGCGATCGTACGATTAAATATTTAAATATAAATAAGCAAACCCCGCTGGCGCCTCAATTTAGCGTCATCTGAAGTTATGGGTTTTATAGTACAAAATCGATACGTAGTGTTATCACAGGCAAAGACACTGGAAAATGTAAATATTCCAAAATAAACAACGCGATCAAATTGCATTATTAAGTCCAAAGAAGTAGATAGTTCCGTTATATTTTTTATTTGTAAGTTTTAAATATGTGGCCTGAAATAAGGTTTGAAAACAACTCTAATTCAACTTTGAAACGACGTAAACGTTCTACAAAAAATAAATATCCTTAGAATATTAAAAAAATGAACTCAATGTCTACCCAACCGGATTATAAAAAAGCGTTAATTGCTCCAACCCATGTTATACTCGTATAACTTGGGTAGACATTGAGTTCATTACTTATTACATAACCCGTGTTAGCGGGTTATGTAATTTTTTTCTTCAATGATCGCTACCTTCATAATCCGCATGAATCATCAAAGAAAGCATTTTATTGTTTATATTTACACCTTTCTTCTGAAAAATTTATATATTGTTTGTAAAAAGTAAGTAAAATTCACTAAATTACTGTTAATTTACATCAGTACGTTAGATAAAATAAACAGCCAAATCGTTTCCAATTGGAATTTAAGCCTGACATCATCATCATGATTTCGTGCAGTACGTGATTCTTCTTAGGTCCTGTAGATTTCGACCAATCGATAAACGGGCGTGTCGATATCAGTCCTGTTAGTTTCTATAGAGCTATGAATTAACTAAAATTCTGTAAAAAATAGAGGGAATCATACTCGGTAGATGTAAATATATATTTATAACAATACTAAAGTTTAAAACCTTAATTTTTAGAATGAAAATATCTCAAAACTCCAATAGACAAAAATACTCCCTCTATCTTGTCTGGTTGAAAGATAAAATAGTTAACGGGGAATTTGCATTGTTAACGACATGTATCTAAGTTGTTCGGATGATAATGTTAAAAAGGGTGTTCCGAGAGCTACCAAATGGATTAAAATTGTACGGTTTTTCGATTACAAATCTGCGTAAAAAGTTGTCAATTACTCCGGGTTAAAGTAGTTGACACGTCAATGAAGAAATCTTATTTTTTTCCTTATATCGATTTATAGAGCCATTTTACTAATAACACGATCACGGCCTTTGGATAGTGAGTGTCAAACAGCTATTCAATGTTGGCCTGACCATTCAATGGTCGGACTATCAATTCTACAAACTATCTATACTTATATATTAAGGCATTTTGTAAATAAACTACAAAATGCCTGCACCAGAGTACTTCCTTACACCTTTGGTATTACAACACATGCGTGATGATGTCCGTAAGGTATAATTGAATTTTAACTGATAAGTTATTATTGTGAAATTAATAAAAAACCTACTTTCATTTTCGATAAACAAGTCCGTAATAGGAAAAATAAGAGTAAGGTTGTGGACACGCTTTGACGGATCCAAGACAGGGGTCGTTTGCATTAAAATATATGCTTGCAATGAAATAATATTGAATGATTACGTAAACAGCGAATATATTTATTAGGAACTTACCTGAATTACACATAGAAGTTAAGATTTGACAAATGTTGAATAAATGAAACAAGGCAATTCGTTTCTTGAGTGAGTGATTTTAGTTTTGATATATAGAAGCTAGCGAAGCGCGACCTCTAGCGAAAGAATGGAATAGAACTTTCCAGAACGGGGTAACCAAGAACGCGGTTTGACTAATTAACGTCTTGGCGAAAAGTGTACGACGAGTTCATCATGCATTGCGGGTAGATATTTATACCTTGAATGGGACATTTTTGGTTAATACAAAAAAGTTATTTAATGAAATGGAAAAATTTCATGCGATTTTGGTTTTGATCGAAAGAATTTTTTTCCCAGAACGGGGTGCCCAGCAACGCGGTTTGACTAATTTACACTATGGCGGAAAGTGTAGAGCGAGATACTTTAAAAATAAAAACTTTGGTTTAAAAAATGCAATTAAATATGCATACACTAGCGGTTTTTTTTTAGTTTCATACATTTTAATACCACGACAGATTGGTAGTGAACTTTACACATTAATTGTGTCATCAAACGGGGAAGTTAAATTTGGGGGGGGGGGGGGGTACCCTACCTAATTTTTTTTATTCGAAACAGTCTTTTATCTGAACTTCACATTTGGGTCAGGGATAAAAATATTTGTGAAATTTGACCTAAAGAACAAAATTTAGACATATGACGTCCTAAATACCCACTCACTGGTTTAAAACAAAAATCATTGTAATCATTTTCAACTCAGAATTAAGGCCAAGTTCATGTATATATCATCCAATTCAGTTTAAATTTTTCATCCCTTTTCTAAATATCCAGCTATACAGTTTTTTAATTTCAATTTTAAAGAATAGGTTAAGACAACTATAAAGAAATAATTCGGACACAATTTATACGGAAATAAATATGATTCAATATTATTGCATTATGTCATTCATTTGTTAAGTGTTAATTCCCGCGCTCGCGCGGGTTATCATCTAGTTATATATTTCTCTTGAGGCACGCATCAGTTTTAAAGTTTGTTTTAATGAGTGAAACAAAAACATGTAATACTGATAGTAACTACATTTTGTCCAAATGCAGGATTTATTAAATACGACAACAGATGGAAATCACGTTTTGATGGCTTTTAGCTTTTAATGCACCATCCTTAAGTTATCTTCAATTCTGTTGAAGAAAAACACAAGCTCGATAAAGATGTAATAGTTCTGTGCCATAGAAGGGATGTGGCATAAACATAGACATCTTTCTGAAGTTTAGGAAATATTTATGGGAGCTCCAGTAAAGATGTATCAAGTTTGTTCGTATCATGACTTTCACCGTGTACAATCGCACATGCCGGGGCCGTGCTTGCGGTGTAACACGGGGACCGTGATTTCGAAGCGGAGAAAGTAGGTCAATGGTACTCAAAGACAACGGGGATTCGAATTCTTACATATTATGAAGAATATATAGAGAAAAATCTTTAGACATCTATTAAAATCCAATTGATCTGAGAAGCTGTTATTTGTGTGAAAGTAAACTTAGATAGTGTAGATACAAGTTTGTCAAAGCCATCATCTTTGGGGGTAGGGTGGGGCTGCATTGGAGAGTATTTTTACTTGGGATTTTTTTTTAAAGAAGATGGATGAATAAGGCCTGTAAACTGTCTATATGAGGATAGAAAAGATACTATAAAATTAAAATATCAACAAATCAATTTCTTTCTAAATTAATGAAAACAATGTATATTTACCCTAACATCATTTATAACCCTTAAATATGTTAAATATTTGGAATAGGTTGATTTAAACTGGCGTATGCTTGTCAAAACCTCCAAATAGTGCCATTTTTAGAACTTCAATGCCTTTTCTTTTATAGAGTGGGTCTGAGCTCCATATTTTTGTCATAGTCTATATAAGGTGTAAAAGAAATCAAACCGATTTCAATCAGCGAAAACGTGGAGAGTAGAAATGAGTAAGGAGCTCCCTGCTGGTCGATAAAAAAACCCATCACTGAATTATATGTAACGTCGGAAATAACAATTTGTTTCTCATTATAGAGGTAAATCGGGTAATTTTCCATTACTCCACCTTTTAATTCAACATATTATCGCATTGTTGCACATACATTGTATGACTGATTCTCTCTCTCTCTCTCTCTCTCTCTCTCTCTCTCTCTGAAAAACGATGCCACATGCATATTTATTTAGTAGACTTGCTCACATTTCTATGTTATAGATTAGAGCTCTCTTCAATACCTTTAACATGATGACAAACATAGTTTGATAACGTTTGAATGACAGAGAGTGGGAATTAAAATATTTCTGATACATAGTAAAATTTGCAAGAAATATGAGAACATTAAAAGAACATCGAGACTTCAGCAAGTCTAGCAGAGCTAGAAGAGCTGGCATTGCCTCCCACACGTTTTGACAGCCGCTATATAATCAAATTAACTTTCTTTGTGGGCTTGAATTGCTATATATTAAGAAGAGGGGTAAAAAAAAAGTTTTTGACTCAAGCCTCTTCTTGGTTTATGGTCTTGGGGCTTAGAATTTTAAAATTCAAAGTTTAACCTGACCGCAAGGTTAAAAATTGACCTTTAATCTATTTTGTTCTTATATTTCTATTTAGTTTGATTTCCTTCGGCTTGATGTTTAGTTAAAACAGAAACCATAGAGTTATAGGGAGTTTACTGTTTTAGTGATTATTATATTATAAACGTATATTCCCGGTGGTATGATTGACTGATTTTCAGTTGATTTTGGTCCAGTGTGAGTTATACAAACATGAATGTATATTATTTGTAGTGATATTACTCTTACCAAAGACCCGTTTCTGACTATTATCAGAAGATACAGCATTAGCTTACATTCATTCTCAAATAAAATTTAATCACACCATGCTAAATGTTATAACTACTTAAGGCCAAAAAAATTATCATTAGTTTCTCGGGCCAAATTTTTGAAATGTTGATGAGGCAGGCAGGTTTTTTTTTGTTTTTTTTTTTAAAAGACACAAATTTACAATGACGGTAACCCATCTTTAATGATTTATTTGTGAACTCATCAGCAGATATTCATCAAGCTGATTGGCAAAGTTTAAATATTTGTTCATGTCCTTTTTAGTTTAAACTGTTTCTGTTTCCTTTCATAAAAGGATGAGTTTTTGCAGATGAACAACGAAAAATGGACAAATGGTTTATGCCCCTGCTTCATTTTGCAACCCATCTTCCCTGTCCACAGTAATAACACAAGTCTGAACTGAAATAGGGGACTTCTTATGGCATTTCACTAGTTGAATTTGCCATATGAAAATTTATCAAATAAAACTTTCATTTGGGATGTTTTCTTATTCATCTTCAGTGCCTAGGGGAACATGACAGAAATCAGGGGAAAGTAAATTAGTCATAATAAAATTATCAAACAATACAATTGTCCTTTTTTCTTGCTACTAGGCAATATTACAGAAGCTTCAATTTCTGAAGATAACAGAGACATTTCAGTGGTAGTCTTAACAGGGACCTAGCTTGGGCAAACTTTTATAGGGAGACTTCAATTCTCCCTCACAGAAAATAGGGAGAAGTTTGAGAAATCGGGTATAGGCTTCCATTCTTTGACATAACACTAATGATAATGCATGTATGTATACAAGGATTCTTAATTTAAATTGGATTAGAAGCAAGTCAATTAAAATTTAAACAACTCCTAACATTTTTAAAAACTTATCAAATTTTTAAAAATTGAATTTATTATGTGTCTTCGTACACTTTATACATGAAATGTTTTGTAATTGTGTTAGCTAAATGACAAATAAAATCAGTCTATGTACTTCTGGGTATTTTGGAGGTATTAGTCCATCCCTTTGACCCAATTACAACCGTCATGTAGTGGATCTGTTTCATTTTAAAGATAACTGTAGACAAACTGTTTTATGATTTTTTTAGCATTAATTTGGCATAGTTGTTAACTAATTACAAGTTACCAACTAATTGCAAATATCAGCACGAAAGTTATAAACATCGGTTGTAATTTTCAGCGCACAGTATGTGGTTGCATCAACCGCCGGTATTTATAACCTCTAAAGATAAGACAGTCGCTAGTTATTAATCACAACAGGGGTTAACTTAGGCTATGAAAATGTCTTTTGAATTAAATTATTATCATTTTATTGCATTTGGGGTTAATTTTTACGATCGTGAACTCAGAATACAGGATGCCTTCAACCTCTCTTTCTGAGGAAATTCTGGCGAAGTTACAGACCACAAAGCGAGTACTTTTATTTACATATACTTGTATTTAGCCCAAGTCGCCCCCTAGGTTGGTCACTGGGTAGATGTGTCATATATAATTACGTTTTTACTTTCAGTCTACAAACATTTATTCTGAGCGTTTGTGTTTACAACTATTCCATAATAGAGAAAACCAATAATGAAAAGATATGAAAATTCCGGAAAAATAGCGATAAAAAAGTTTGATGCGGCGATGATTTTGCTGATGCGGCGGTGCCTGAGAAACAAATCATTATTTCTTTTTTTGGCCCTACTGCAAAAGTTTTGTAAGAGCCAAAGAGACAGTGCTATCTCGACCGAAGTTCATAATTACATTGTCGAATAATTTAATTTTGGTTGTAACGCGCTTTCTGATTGGCTAAAAAAAGTATTTTATATCGTATAAAGAATGTTGCCTACGTCATAGTCAGACAAACGTCAAAAAACGTATCAATCCGCCTGACGTTACGTTTGAATTTTGTACAATTTTATGTCATTTTAAGGGTCAATTGACCGTTTTTATCTACAGTAAAAAGCCAAAAATTAAATTATAAGCAATGAATTCAATATTTGTTAGTTTTATACGATATAAAATGGTTTGGGGCAGTTTACGCTTTATAAACCGCTTCGCGGTTTATAAAGCGTAAACTGCCCCAAACCATTTTATATCGTATAAAACTAATAAATATTGAATTCATTCCTTCATTGAATTAATAAGTATATGCATGCACATAATATTACAATATTACGCAATCTTTATTTTGCTGAAAAAAAAATAGACTTGAATTTGCATCTCGAAAGTATCAAACATCAGATTTGTTGAAATGGGATTTTCATTCAGCGTTTTGGTGATAAATATCAGAAAAACAGGGAATAGCTCTCTCACAATAAAACAACGTATAAAGCATCAGCAAATTTATGTAATTCATCGTATGAGCGAACTTTAAAAAAAATGCTTCTTCTAACAACAACACTATTCAGTTTAACTTACACGATTTGCCTAAAATCTAAGAATTTAAGGAGATGGCATCTATGGAATTGCTTATCAGTTATAAACACCATGTTTTATCTTTCCCAGATCGGTGTAAATTATCATTGCATACTCCCTACAAGTGCAATCTGATCACCAGTCAATGATGGAATTCATGCGCTTTTCCTGCATGAAAAGCCTCTCTCTCTCTCTCTCTCTCTCTCTCTCTCTCTCTCTGTATAAAATAGGGCTATTTCCTTCTTTCTGCCTCCAGCTATTTCTTCTCGCGCACGACATTGTAATGCCCCTATCTATATATCAGTCAGTGCTACTTGAAATAATACAATATGCAGCACATGCTCCCAGCCTCATTTCATCCAGCACTATACCTTAAAATTCCAAGATCAGGTGCCTTAACTCTTTCTTGATCTTCCTCTGTGTCCCTTACTTCGGTCTATAGCATCAAGCGCATTCCCGCTACTTATGCATTTGACCAATATTTGAATGTTACATGCTCATGCCTTGTCATCCAGTACATACGTTTCGGGTAATATCTATAAAGTAGAGCATATTCTATGTCATGGAACTTTGATAAATAATAACCACCCAACATCAAACAAAGAGGGGAAATGATGAACAGAGAGAAGAAAAAAAAGTCAGTTCTTTTCTTTCTGCCTGAGTATCTGTATCAGATTGCTACACAGAATGTTTTATTCTTCTATGGCATAACTATTATGCCATCAATAAATGATTACACTGTATAACATGATGAATCATAAAAAGCATTAACTTTTTGCACAGTCATGTACCAGTAATTATGCAGTAATCAATGGAGATTCTTACCGAACAAGTATAAATGGGGATTATTATAACTGGTGGAAATATTAAACAAGAGAGATTTATGCATCATTTACATGCATTTGTAAATCCCTGTTCTGGCTACCATGCCATCCTCTGGTAGGTTTCTTTAGGTACCACCAGGCTGCTTTCGGCAACCTTGAATTCTTCCACCACAGAAGACAATTATACTGTAATTGGTTGAATTGCTATAGAGTTAAATTGAAGTAAATTATTGAGGAACTCCAAGCCATCTCTACATCTGGTCACTTTCCTTTTAATGGCTTCGGCTGTTGTGGTTGCGACTTAATATACTGTGGATTCATTAGATTTCGTGGTGGTTCAATTTTCGTGGAATTCGTGGGTAACTCTCCACAACGAATTAACTTTCTCCACGAATTAATAAATTAAAATATAAAGTCATATTTCCTTTTGTAGGAATTAGAAAATACACGACATTACGTTCCCATGAACCTATAAAATTCCAGCAATCCACGAAAATTGGCCCCCACCAATTTTAATGACTCCACAGTATTAAGAATGAGGAGCAAACATAAGTGTTGGAAGGGTCAAGTGCTGGAAGATTCAAGCTCTATATTTCCCGGATAATCCACTACATTTACAATTCCAAAGTGAAGCTATACATTTAGTATAACCTTGAGTCTATAGAGCTTGTAATACCAGGATAACGAAAACGATCTATCTTTACATTAGAATTTGTCCTTTTTGAAATGATAACACAACTTGTATGGAAAAAGTCTATAAATCTACCAAATATTTTTATACAACCGAAGATCGGGTGCATTATAGATTTTCACTGTTTATGCTCCCTCTTTCTTTCAGTCTTTCAAACTTTATTATTTGGTTATGATATTTTAACCGTGCATGGCGGATAAACTCTTTAACTTTTGTTGATACATGTAAATGCATCCAACTATTCTTGTTGAATCCAAGACTATGTGCATGTTTCTCTGTGTTAAATATACATAAATACATGTATTTGAATAACTAATCGCTCTGCATCAACAGTTACAATTAATATATGTTTGTTTTTGTTGTAACAAAGCGGTATTTGTAAGTACATATATGATAAATAAACCTGATGTTCGCAACGCAACTTTGCCAAGCTAAGGTAATTTAAATATAAAAAAATATACAATAGTTCAATGATACACAAAGATGAGTGAACAACAATGAGACAATGGTTAATTTTAATTTAAAATGTTTAATTGATGTTTACACTTAAGCTGATCATCTCTATTTGAACGGCCGGGTTTATCTTTTCGTCTCAATAACAGGACTTGGAGGTAATGTGCGGCCATCTTGTACATTTGAGAATAAAAATGTAATAATTTCTTAAACTGGCTTGTTTCTGTACAAAACTGGCCTAAACTGTTGTCTAAAGATGAAAAAGCAATTAATATGAGACTCTACATGCTGTTTTGTATACAAATTATGCATTTAAGAACAAAACAATGCTTTTTTAATCACTTAGAACAGCTGTAGAACTGCGAGGCTGCAGACTTATTTTGAAGATTTAAATAGCTGAAAAAATAAGAGGGGTTAATTAATGCCCTCTTTACAATTATTTGTTGGGAAAAAGGTTGAATTTTGCACATTAATGTGGAAACTTTGCCTCAAAATAGGGTACCATATTTTTATCAGTCGCCATGGGATCTATTTTTAGAACAAGAACATTCCAGGCTAATACTTGGAGCTCCAGTATTGACGTTATATTTTCATCGATAAAAATGTCAATTCAAAACAATCTTGGCTGAATGAGACAGACATCTCTATACCAGTTCTAATTGTTTTGTTTTAGTTCTATAAATATTAATTAAATTTAATTCTTCTTAGAAGTAGGGTAGGGGTCCAAAAATTAATTACCTTAAAAAAAATACACATATATTTTTCAATGAAAATATAACTTCAATGTTCCTCCGTAGACACAGAAAAAAATATATCTCGTGCAAATTGATGGTTTTTGAGACTCATTTTAAAAATAGGGTACCCTCTTCTGAGACAAAGTTACAGCTTAAATAGGCAAGCTGTGACCTTTTTCTCAACAAATGGTTGTAGTGTGGACACTAATGACCTCCTTTCATATTTTTTTCAGATTTTAAATCTTTAATTTAAGACTGTAGCTGCGCAGTTTTAAGTGATTTAAAAATGCATTGTTCCGCCCTTGTATGAGTAATTTGCATACAAAACAACATGTAGAACGTCATATTTGTACTGTTCAAATTATGATCAATGTATATTGAATTATAATGATATATTTAATGTAAACACATAATTATACAAATGTCAATCCAATTAAGGAACTTGTCAATCCTAGAGACATTACAGCTGCTAGAAGGATATGTTGTTTTCTAAAAAAAAACTGTTTCAACACTAAAAAGGAAAGTCAACAATGAACACTTATACAATTTTATGAATTCCAATGATAATCTTTGTACAAGCCTAGTTTTGTACACCCAATGTTTTGTCCATTGTAGATGTATTAGTTAATGTTTACCTTTTGCACGCTTATGTTTAATGTTTTGTTTTATGTAACTCATATTCATGACTGTATGCCTACATGGTAATTGTCAATAAATGAATTGAATTATTTATTGCTTTCGTATCTGTTGACAACAGTTTTAGTAAGTTTGGACAGAAACAAGCCAGTTCAAGAAATATTTACATTTTTCTTCTCAAATGGTAAAGATGGCCACACGTCCCCTTAACTCATATCGAGTGAAGTCGGAATTAAGACTGGATCAGGGCGTCGGTGGAGGTGGGGTGTTGTCTTATCTCGTCGGGAGTTTGTCTCGACCGTCGGGGGCTTGTCACCTCGACTACCGCATTGTCGTTGATGGTTTAACTTCAGTTTAGGCATCGCTCGGTGGTACGTACAGAGTGTATATCAACCCTGCGAATGTTATTGTCATTTAAATTTAGACCACGTGGTTTTATTTGACCCTTTCAGTTTCGCAGTAAAAATATTGCCTCGTGTTTATAGCCTATTTCCCAGAATGTAGGTACTTGTAGTCAAATATAAAATCTGGACGTTTATTGATTTTAAACTTTATTTTTCATTAATTGGTGGATAGAATGAGTTTTAAAAATAAATGTGATAATAGAAAATATAGGGTTTTCTTCTGTTGTTGCAACAATTAACATGCTTAGAAGCAATTCCCCCAATGGATTAATTTTCGATCTGCGACTGACCTAGTAATAGCATCAATAATGAAACAGACTATACTATTTTATGCAGAATATTCCTAGAAAATGGCCCGATATGCGAAGTTTTAATACAAAACAGACACCCATTCCTTTTTTAAAAAGCCTGGTATTGCATACCAAAAGCATCAAACACGGCTATGATTTTATTGAGCAAGCCATTGTTTATATTTTCAACCACGTGTACAGTGGTTGAACACGAACGATAACTCTGTTTTGAATATCATCGTTTAGTTTAAATAACCGCTATATGATGAAATAAGACGTATATCATAATAGATGTTCATGTTTCAACATAAATAAAAGTAGGATATGATATGAAAAACGACCAGTACTTACGTATTTTGAGAATATTATCCGAACACTGATACTTCCGCTCGTAAATTCACAGGAACTAAACAAATCTCGGGGAAGTCTCGTGAACTTTCATTCGAGTAACTCTGGATTTATTACATACTAAGCAACGATAAGGAAACATTCCGAACACATTCGCAGGGGTGTATATGGAATCAAATTAAAATACAAACCTTTCAAATTCCATGTGGCGACTAATGAAAAGATCTGCAGGGAGTACGTAACGTCATATATATAGTTTTTAAAGTTAATGCCTCAAAGTGCAAGCGAGGGCCAGCTAAAATGCGTAAATGTCCCCAAGGGTTGCAGAGTTAATATTTACAAATGAAGTTATTTAGCTTTAATAAAACGATTTAACTTTGATGAGTTAAATCAAAATAATTGTGTAATTGTATAAATTGTGAATAGTTTGACATATTTCATTTTTTCAACTATAAGCTGTTCTATTGATTTTAAGCAACATTATTTTTTTTCTGATTATAAAAGATCTAAATGTGCAAACACGGTGGAATTGATTGTTCAATAACGCCTTACTAACTACTCATTATTTTAAAATACAATTAGCAAAATTTAAAGCTGCACCATTTCTACTACATAAATGAAGAATGACTTTGTCTCTAACAATATTTTTTTGTAACATTGTCTGATATTCATTTGTTCAATCAACCATCTGCTTTCTATATTCGTATAAACTATAAAGCACAAACATTGTAATTTCTATCATATTAATATATACCTGTCCCTGCACATATTAAAAAATATGATGTACAAGTTCTGGTATCTATATAACTGTCATATCATTATGAACAGGAGAGTGTTAACTTGAGACTTATTACAATCGTTGTGCTTTATCATGTACATGTACATCGAGGTTGTGCACTCTTAGCAACGTGGTCTTTCATACTGACATTAAACTTGCTGAATCTATGTTATTGTAATGTTTTTATTTTTATTGCAAATTTGACCGTGTTGCTAAAATTTCAATGCCTTTTTATAAAAAAAAATTACATATCATAAAAACTATTTTTAGTGAAATTTATTATATTATAATAATGTTCAGAAGTATTTTTATCATGCATTTCGCTGCTATTTCAAAATCGACGTTATCCGCGTCGGAGTCAACGTCTTACGACGACGTCAGTTTAGATTTTGACACACCGTAACAATTCACAAAAATAAACGTCGTACATTTTTTATTGCAGCGTCAATAATCAAAACTGAAATTATAATTTGCAAAATTAGTTATTAATTATAATTTGCAAAATTGCTCGATACGTTCGTGCTCTATGTGAGGGGAATTGTATTTATATATATATATATATATATATATATATATATATATATATATATATATATATATATATATATATATATATATATATATATAATTACAAATAAAATGGAATTTGATTCGTAAACATCCTTTTATTCAATACAATTCTACATGTAAAACGGCTTGCAAGACACGTTTATTGGACTAACCTATGAGGGCGGATTGCATAAAAACCATCCAGTCAATATTGTTTTAGTTTGGCAAAAAGTTTATTTATACGTTATTCTTGCATTGCTGAAAATTAAAAGAAAAAGGTATGTTTTCTATTTTTAAATATGGAATTAAAAATGATAACCTTCCTTTTCCTATATAAAATAGTGGGGATGATACGGACAAATGACTAAAATTCGAGCGCGGTAAAGAGATAAACAATCCGGTCAATTTACTTATTATTTTGCACATCGTTTACTCATAAGTTGATCTTTCATTGGGAAAAAATTTAAGGAAATGTTTCAAAAATTCTCCCCCGAGACTCCTTAAAATGTTATCAAACTATGTTTTGCGTCATTTAATGGTATTAAACAGAGCTCTATTTATCAAACATAGAGATTTGCGCAAGTTTATGATAACACTGTTATCGAAAAGCACTCCTTTGACGTTAATATCCCACTTTTTATAACCCCCAAAATACATTGCATTATAGGGATCAAGAAGCATGCACGTCGCTGTTAAATTATCAACAACAAAACCCCCAAACAGTTTATTATGAGGCAGCTCATTGGAATTCAAAACGTTGCAAAACTGAATAAAAAGATAAAAGTTCAACTGTTTTCACTATCAAAATGTTGGCTAGAATTTCATTTATAATTTGGTTTTACCTCTTGCGCGCAAATTCTTTAAATTGCTACAGTGAATTAATCTGTCACAGTGAACACTGACTTAATTAGATAAACAGAGAAAGCAATTACGGAGCTGCTAACTAGAGAGCATCCCGGGATTAAAAACCATTTCTCCATCTCAACAATATTTAGGCATATTGTCTCAGTCCTCACACCAACGTGAGGAATGTAACAGTAATCATTCACGTCATGATGATGACATTTCCCTGAAACGCAATTAACTGTTGAGTCATAAAAATATTAAAGAGCTAATTGATTTCCCCAAATGCTAAAGGAAGTTGATAAAGCATTATTACCTAGAAATATTACCAAGTATGATAAACAAAATAACGTACGTTTACACTTAATGATTTAAAAAGATATATTAAATTAGATTCCCGCCATCTTTGCACCACCTCGACCAATACAGTAGACAAACATGACTTTTATAAGTCGAACCGTAAAACCACAGTTGATAACGAATGACAGCTAGATTTATGAAATGTTCTGGTATTGATAAGGAAACATTCTTCTTCAACGACTCTCAGTCATGACTAAATACATTCAATGATTACATTGTATACATATATCGGAAACATTTTTGTTAAAATATCGTGTCATTTAAGAATTTGCTGCTCAAATAAGTGAGAGTATTTTCTCAATAAGTGAAATAAAATTGAGTTCCTCGATAACTTACGCTCTAGCTTAGTGTCATGTGTTGCTAAATGCTGAACGGAAAGCGAAAATCTGAATCAAGATATTTAGTTTCTTAATTAAAATATATAGTAATCCAGAACCGCAACGTTAAAATTGAATAACTGGATTGAATGACAAGTTGAGCTCGTTTTATATTTAAAAATACGTACTCTTCCGAACTATCATGCGGATGAGATCGGCTTCGGTTGTGTCCATATGAGGCATCCGGCAAATTTAACTATTTGCGCACGCATTGCGCCTTGCACTAATTTATTTACTATGCAGTGACGGCTTCGTGTAAATCTTTAATTACATTTTAATTACTAAAAAATGTGTTTGCCTTGATAGTAAAACATATCACATTGTACATTACAATGTATACATATACATATATGTATGTATACGTATACATATACATACAATGTAGTGATGCTTGACGGAGTCTATAGGATTACTAAGCACATAATTAAAAGAATGCTGGTTTCTGATAAACTGCTATAAAATGGGGTGTATAAAACAACCAGTGCTGACAAAGATGTAATAAAGGAAGCTTTGATTGTTCTGTGGTCCATGATTTTAATGACACTCTATCGTTTTATGAGCCCATTAAGCTCGTATGCTTATTTGCTAGAACTCATTGAGTGTTTGCGTAGAGATAACATATTGGCCATTTATATTGATATCAATATACTCTGCAGACTCGTACATACTTAGTATATTACTGCATAGGTGTATGTATATTTAATTTTCGGGTTTAAAGATTAGAATGAATCGATCATCATAAGAGAATAGTTTAAATAAAACAACTCGTATGAATAACATATGTAATTGTAATAATATGCATGTAAGTGACAGCTTCATGATGGAATGATCGAGATGATGGATAATAAATGCCGTAACGGTTAATTTTTTGCACGAAAGCAGGCAGGCTCTCCGATTTTTCAATAACGAAACGGTTTTTTGTGAACAGCTCCTGCGAATGCAACGGTTTTATTCCTGTAAATGATTTTCCCACTTTAAAGTATTTACTCTACATCTACTGAATAGTACCACGTGTGAGATAAAGCCTGAGCACCCGGATGGAACCCACGTGTCCTAGCGGGTGAGCACGTTACCCTCTCACAACTATAACCGATCACTTGAATCGTTCTTGGATCGAATATAAATTAGCATATTGACGCAAGCGTCAAAATAATATTACAAAACATTTGTTTCATTAAATAAGGTGAATGAAATTTTGATCAAGTGTAACTAGAATACAGACATTGTCGAAAAAGAGTTAAATGTTTGCTGGTGTAATGAAAAACGATATGTATCCCCCTTTGATGATTATAAAATCTCACGATATTCTGTTTCTCAAGAAAACCCAAATTAAATGTGCTTTTGAAAGGTTTGCAAAAAAGTACAATTTTATGACAATCAGAATAAAACTAGAGGTACTGTGAGGAAGCTCACAATTGATACCCCACGCTAAGAAAATATCATTTCTCAAGTATTTGTTCTATTATAAAAATTAATGGATGCTATCTTTTCCACCGTCCATGTTCTTTAAATAACAACTGCTCTATTTTTTTTAAACTGTTACATGTAATGCTAATATAAGGACACAAACCAATTTTTATTCTTTAAATTCCATTTTATTTCAACTTAACTGTAAATGCATGAAGACAATTCCACACATTTTTTTTTTCAAAAAATATAAAAAATCAGGGCGGGCCATTTTTAGACAGGCGGGCGGGGATGAGTATCTAAAAATACTTTTATGTGGCCTGACACAAGTAAGCTTTGCGTCAAATTTAAGCTCCATTAATACAAAGCAAGACACAGACAGGAATTAAGCATTATTTAAACAATGACCTTGAACTTGCCCAAAATACCTTGGGTCAAGTCATGACACACCCTTGGGTTAAAAGCAACCTTTGTGTGAATTAAGAACTTCCAAATGAATATTTCTTCATTAGAAGGATATGGACCAGACACGAATTTTGCACTGTTCCTGCCAGTGACCTTGACCTTATTACATTGGGTCAAGGTCAGGACACACCCTTAGGTCATAAACAATTTTTGTGTAAAGTAAGAACTTCCAATGTTTCTCCATAAGAACGATATGGACCAGACACAAATTTTGCACATTTTTGCCAGTGACCTTGCATTGACGTTGCCTGAATGACCTTGAGTCAAGGTCATGAAAAACCCTTTGGTCATAAGCAATCTTTGAGTGAATTAAGAACTTCCAATGTTTCTCCTTGCACAGACAGACGGACGGACGGAAAAGGTGATTCCTATATACCCCCAAACTTCGTTTGCGGGGGTATAATAAACCAGTATAGAAAGTATATAGTAATATATTTACATCTACCGAGTTTGATTCCATATATTTCTTACGGAAATTGATAGTAATTCATAGATATGTAAAAACTGACAGGACTGAAATCTACACGCCCCGTATATCGATTGGTCGAAACCTTCAGCAAGCTAAGAAAAATCACGGACTGCACGAAATAATGATGATGTCAGACTCAGATTCCCACAGGAGACGAATTGGCTGTTTCTTTAAGCTAACGTATTAACAGTAATTTAGTTGATTTTACGAAGTACTTTTTACAATCATTTAATAAATTTGTTTAAAGAAAGATGTAAAATTAATACATGTATAAACAATAAAATGCATTCTTTGATTATTCATGCAGGTTATGAGGGTAGCGGTCATTGCAGAAAAAAATTACATATATGTATTGATAAAAAAATAATTGATTTAAGGAAGAAGGAATCATGCTTTGCGTATTATGAGGTGATAATTTTGGTCGGGGCGTGATCAAATCCAATAAAGCAAGAAGGGCTTTTCGGGCTTTATGATAGATTTGATCACGCCCCGACGGAAATTATCACCTCATAATATTCAAAGAATGATTCCTTATTGCGTATACTTATATAATTTTCAGCAATTGCACGATTAAATATTTGAATATAAATAAGCAAACCCCGCTTGCGCCCCAATTATACGGCATTTGAATTTATTGGATTGTTTAGTACAAAATCAATACGTAGTGTTATCACAGGCAACGACATTGAAAAATGTAAATTTATAGAAGTTAAACTACATGTGCACAAAATGCCCTTATTTTGGTCTGATTAATCTTATTTCCGAACACATTCTTTACAAATAATTGATACCAAAACATTCCTCTGACATTTTACCACAGTAATCGTACATGTATCTACTTGCATCTGATATTCTACCAGGCCCGTAAAGAGAAGTGGTGTAGTTTGTTTACATCTAAAAATGGCGGCTCGAGATGTGCACGTAAAAGCTGAACACCCCTCGTAAATAGGTACTGTCCGCCATATTTCTCTTTCATCACTGCTGTCCCTACAACCCCAATATAAGGCGAAGACCTCTAAACAGTTCAAAATACTTTGCTGTAGAGGTCTAATCTGTGTGGACATACATCTTTCCTCGCCGTGTTACTCGGTCGCGATGAAACTATAAAATTTTACGCACTTTTTTTCAAGCCAGTAATTGACCTTTAAAAATAATACTAAAGATAACTGATTTAGCAGTTAACTAAAAAACTATAAAATGATTAATTCTAATTCATAATAACTAAATTTTTACTTTCTTTACATCAAATGAGTTTTTCGAATTTAATTAAACAAGGTTAACAAAGATGTTAACAAGTATTCCTTTTAAAGGAATGATCGGCATGTTGGCTATTATCTTTGGTCAGCTTTGTTATGTAATGCGAAAGCATTCCGCTACATGTTTTGTTGGTTTCCAATATAATTAACATTTTGTAAACGAAAATTGTCTATCAAATGTTGATATAGGAAACTATTTGGCAAACTTAAAGGAGATGATATTAAACTTTGTTTGAAGATAACCAAAATACTACATTCAATTACCGTATCTTGTAACTTCTAAATTGTAATTAATCCAAAACCTAACTTTAACAGCTTATCTTTTTATTTACAATCCAAATATCATGTTTATCCCCGGACAAATGGAGTATGAGTCTGTTTGGGTACGAGTCAGTTTGGGTACGACTTCACTTTACTCCGTTCCGAAATAGAAAGGCATGAATATGCTTTACTTTTAGTAGGCGAATTGTACTTCCGATAAATATTCTTACGCATATGTGAAGACAAACGTGATTAGAATCAGTTTGTATGTAACTGTATAAATGTTTTAATTTCAATGCATACGAATAGGAGTAACGTTTATTTAGTATTCTACGTGTAATTAAAGAGTTAAATAAGGCTGTCATTGCAAAGAAAATAAAGTAGTGCAAGGCGCAATGCGTGCGCAAATAGTAAAATTTGCCGGATGCCTCATATGGACACAACTGTGATCGGCCGAAGCCGATCACAAAAATATTTACAACATGATTCATTAAACTCGAACACCTACTTAAACATACTTGGAGCTGGTTTCAAAATACCGTCGATTTTCCTATTTGGTGAGAGTCAAAGTTTACGTCAGCAGCTCGCTAGACTCAGTCGGCCGGCCGCTTCGCCGGCATCAGACTTGCGGCCTCCACAACAACGCATGCGGTTAAAACAGTGCAACTGCATTAAAAATAGTATACTGCAGATCGAAAAACAGCTAATTTCCTTATATATACCAATATTTGAAATTATTCTTATGTTTGGAATGACTTTATTCAAATTTGTCGATCGATCGAGAGAGAGAGAGAGAGAGAGAGAGAGAGAGAGAGAGAGAGAGAGAGAGAGAGAGAGAGAACTTAGCTGGCTAAGCGAAATGGGGCTTCATCAGGCCCCGCCGTCACCAACTTTTCTGAAGTCAATACTCGGCCTCAAGTCTGAGTATTGACCTCAAATTGATGCACTTAAAAAAAGATTTTAGTGACGGTGGAGCCAGACTTTCAAAAAAGTTTATCTTCTTTTTTTACTTTTAATAGCACGCTGAATATTTTATGTTGTTAATTATAGTTACAGCCGATTGTGTTAATTAGAATGCAGCACTATTAAGTATCGACATCTCTCTGGCTGAACCCCATATAAGTAGTGAACTGGTGGGCTACGTCACATTGCTGTTTGACACAACTACCCAAAGCAAGCTCTTCTTAAAATGGTTCTATATTCATGAATGCATGCATTATATATATCTATGTAATAGTCCTCCTTTTAAAAGTCATGTAGAATTATCGTTAAGAAAGCAGCATTTCTTTGATGCCGGCAAAGCGACCCAGCCAACTTCTAATGCGGTCGTACTGCGTGGGAGTTTCGGCGGCATGTCTTTGATGCCGGCAAAGCGACGGGCGTCTGGATTTAGCAAGCTGCTGAAGAAAACAAGACTGTCACCAAGTGGGACAAGTATTCCTTTTAAAGCAATGATCGGCAATAATGATATATTGATAGCTAGAAGCAATCAACATGATCAGTTTGATGTAAAATAATAAAAAAGTACTGTATTTTTACAAAATATAGAATATTTTGAATCTGTAAACCATAATTTCATTATTATAAACCGTCAACAAATTTAATTTTTGAAATAAATTTGGGAAAAGCCGTTCGTAAACTCCTTGTCTAATTTTATATTTTTAACGTAATTATTAAATGTTAATGTATCTTCTTCTTCTTCAGAATACTGAGTATGGCTCTTCAAAGAGCATTAACACGTATACAAAGAAAGAGTTGTATTAAAATAATTTAATGCGACTGAAAAACATTGAATGCCATCATAACTTGCTATTGAGGTCACATTATAACGTAACCTTGTTTACAAGGTTAGCTTTTTAAAAAGCTAAGAAAGTCAGCCAGCGGAATTTTAATTTTAGGCCAAAGGTTAATACACAATCTATTAAAATACTAGATAAATAGTTTCCAGAACAATATTAATATGCGGGTGCACATTTAGTTTGAAGCCTTATTTTTATGGCTGTACATGTAGGTAGGTGAGGAGATAAGCGTGCAGCGGTGTACATGCAATGTAGGACTGCACATCTACTTAATATTTAAAGTTGTAACTTGTAGACATAGCTATCTGATTTTTATGGTCTGGTGGCAAACTACTTCCAATATATTAACTTTTTAATCTCACTAAGAGAGTTAGGAAGATATACGCGGACTCCGGCTGCAGACGATTCCCATTGACACCTCCAATACATTGATGCGCAGTTTGACCTAGAAACTGACCGGTTTCATAACGTCTTCGAATTTTTCTAACACAAACTGTCTAATTTTTTCCCAGAATTCCAATTTACGCAAGCGCAATTGAAGTTTCATCCTAACTTAATATAGTCAGCCCGCGGGCTGACTAATAAATCAAGCCGTCTTCCTAGCTACTATTATGCAACATCAATAGATCGAGGTCAGTTCATGGAGCATCTTCTTATGATTGAGGTCAATAAGAACGACTTATGCAAGCGGAATGTGTGCGCACGTGGAAGCATTTGCCGGATGCCTCATATGGACACAACAGTGATCGGCCGAAGCCGATCACAAAAATCGATGGCATTTTGAAACGAGCTCTATGTTCCAAGAACTCCTCGCTAACCGCTACACCACGGAAACAGATGTTTCAATCCATTTAAATAGCAAACTCAATTTAGTAATGCGCAAACAAAATTCGGTCTCGGCCATTTGATGATCAGCTTGAAAATTGAAGGAAGAAAACTTGCTTTTTACCATAGAGTGGGTCTTGGTACCATTTTTTTGAAAATTAAAAAAGATAGACATTTACATGTTTAATCAGAACACGTTCTTAAAAAATGGTATGATTGCCCACTCTATAAAAAACTATAGTCTGAACATCCGATTTCATTAGCATTTTGTTGCTCAATATACATATTTTAATGTCTTAATATCAATTAAATTTGAAGTCAATTTTTGAAGGTTTTGGCAATACTGAATGCAAAAGATTACATATGTTTAATGAATGTAACAAAAGTGATATTTGTAAGAAAAAAAATGTGGGTTTTTCAAATGTACTTAAGTGGTTTTATACCTCGGCTTATTACCCCACGTTCTCATCATTCACTTAACACTATGGCTGTGATGCAAAATTAAAGTTCATTTATTTGGTAGCTAATTTGTCGGGATCATCCCATGATTCTTTTGTATGGAAAAATTCTAGACTTTGTCAACTTTTTGAAAACAATAAAATACCGATAGGATGGCTTTAAGGTGATAGTGGATATCCCCTTCGGCCATATTTGCTTACACCTGTCTTAAATCCAACAACCCACAAAGAAAATTCCTATAATATGGCACTAGAAAGAATAATCTTACCGTGACCAGGCTACGCTCAGGTCACAGTAAGAATTCTTCCCATATACTTGCAATGTAGCAGCCGCGAAGCGGATCTGCTTAGCGTCGATTTTAAGTCTGTTAAAAATAATCTGCAGGGGAAAAACACATTTTTATACATTACAAACCTTTTTGAACATGCATATGTAGTTTAATCCACAAAATATCCATTTAATTTGCCGTACTAAGGCATTTTGTTGATATACATGTTTGAATTGCCTGCCATTTTGTAGGAAATCGTACTCGGAATGTCTCGGATTTTATCGTAAACATGGCGATCGTAAACAGCGAATTTTCAAAGTGGCAGTGATTTCGTTACAAAAACAGTTTATTAGGTAAAATGGGATTCTAAAAGAGCAACATTGTAGGTATTTGAGACCAATCATATGAAAATTTAGGCGAGATATAGCGCGATATATTTTTTTTATTTGCTACGAAGCGAGTATATGGGACGAATTCTATCGTTAAACCGGGTCCGTAGGACATCTGTCATTTTAACGATAGAACATTCTATCTAATATGGCACATGCATATGCAAAAACAAGAAACGTCATTAAACGATGTTTTGGAGTGTGGGAAATGCGGTTTCGTTGTTTGGACACATCAGGAGGTACACTTCAGTTCTCACCTGAGAGAGCCTGCAATATCATAGTGGCAACTGCAGTTTTGCACGATATCCGCATTGATTATAAAGTCCCAGATCCAGAACGAAGAATTAATTGTTATTAATAACAGAAATGACTGTGCATTGTGGAACACTGAATGATTTCAACTGTTACCCTCCCAAACAGGCACTATTTATATATTGCTTCCAGCAAGACGTATATATCCATGTACATTCTTTTTTGAATTGTAAGAAATAAAGCAATCATAGTTGAGTTATAAATTTATTGCTGTGAAGTGATTGTTGCATTTTTAAAAATAAGCTGACAAAGTTTTATGCTGTGTTTCTCTTGCTCCAACTGCAATCTTGTTTGTTCGATAACGAACCTTTGTTCTTCAATATGCAGCCTCTTCTTTTCAACTTCAAGCATATTCCTCTCTATCTCTAATCTTTCTTTATCAACTTCAATCAGTTCTAGTGATGGCGTTTTGTTAATCTTACGTTTCATTGCTGATAAAAACGATAAGAAATCAAGAATATATTATATGAAAGCAATAAGAAAATTGCTTATGAACTTATGTGATTGATAATTTTACTCAACAAAACTTTTAACTTGCGTTATAGAAATATACTAGGCAACAAAATATAGATAGATATGCTTGCATGTATCAAATATGAACAAGAGGCCAAATGGCCTTAACGGTCACCTGAGTAGCATAACCCATACACAAACTTGTCAAGGAGTCTCATATATGCATATATAGTTAAGTTTTATTCTGGAATAGAAAATTTTTTAATTTGTAATGATGACCACCTCCCTGCCTGAAATCTTTCAAAAAGGACTATTAAACCTATAATTTTAGCGAAAAACTTAAAAGATCAAAAAAGAGTGCATGACCTGATATTGAAAAGGTGCAAGACTCTGATAGAAAATAATTTAATAATAATAACAAGGTGGCTATTATTCATGTTTTATTTAAAACAACCTCCCATCCCCCCGGGGCAGACAGAAACTCTCCCTATGGGCATTTAAACAAACGAAAAAAAAAACCCAGCTTTATCGATAAAAGCCATCATGAGTTACTCACTTCTCCTGTTCCAGTTTTTGAATATTCAACATTCGTTGAGAATCACCATCTGGCATATATACCAAAATCATTTTACCTTTATATATCAGTGATTTTAGTTAGCCAATTATTACTTTACTATTAACATAAACAAGGAACAAGAATATATATGGTTTAGGGGTGGGGATATTAACCGTTTTCAAGATATTCAGGCACTACCTGTTTGAGAGGGGTCAGGACCACCCCAAGGGCCCATGACCTACATACCATATGATGCCCCTTGACACAAGGAACAAGAATATATATAGTTTAGGGGTGGGGATCTCAACCGTTTTCAAGTTATTTGTGCACTTCCTGTTTGAAGGGGGTCAGGACCATCCCCGGGGCCCATGACCTACATACAATATGATGCCCCTTGACACAAGGAACAAGAATATATATGGTTTAGGGGTGGGGATATCAACCGTTTTTAAGATATTTGGGCACTACCTGTTTGGGGGGGTCAGGACCATCCCTGGGGCCCATGACCTACATACCATATGAAGCCCCTTGACACAAGGAACAAGAATATATATGGTTTATGGGTGGGGATCTCAACCGTTTTCAAGATATTTGTGCACTTCCTGTTTGAGGGGGGTCAGGACCATCCCCGGGGCCCATGACCTACATACAATATGATGCCCCTTGACACAAGGAACAAGAATATATATGGTTTAGGGGTGGTGATATCAACCGTTTTCAAGATATTTGGGCACTACCTGTTTGAGAGGGGTCAGGACCACCCCAAGGGCCCATGACCTACATACAATATGATGCCCCTTGACACAAGGAACAAGAATATATATGGTTTAGGGGTGGGGATATTAACCGTTTTCAAGATATTCAGGCACTACCTGTTTGAGAGGGGTCAGGACCACCCCAAGGGCCCATGACCTACATACCATATGATGCCCCTTGACACAAGGAACAAGAATATATATAGTTTAGGGGTGGGGATCTCAACCGTTTTCAAGTTATTTGTGCACTTCCTGTTTGAGGGGGGTCAGGACCATCCCCGGGGCCCATGACCTACATACAATATGATGCCCCTTGACACAAGGAACAAGAATATATATGGTTTAGGGGTGGGGATATCAACCGTTTTCAAGATATTTGGGCACTACCTGTTTGAGGGGGGTCAGGACCATCCCTGGGGCCCATGACCTACATACCATATGAAGCCCCTTGACACAAGGAACAAGAATATATATGGTTTAGGGGTGGGGATCTCAACCGTTTTCAAGATATTTGTGCACTTCCTGTTTGAGGGGGGTCAGGACCATCCCCGGGGCCCATGACCTACATACAATATGATGCCCCTTGACACAAGGAACAAGAATATATATGGTTTAGGGGTGGGGATATCAACCGTTTTCAAGATATTTGGGCACTACCTGTTTGAGGGGGGTCAGGACCATCCCTGGGGCCCATGACCTACATACCATATGAAGCCCCTTGACACAAGGAACAAGAATATATATGGTTTAGGGGTGGGGATTTCAACCGTTTTCAAGATATTTGTGCACTTCCTGTTTGAGGGGGGTCAGGACCATCCCCAGGGCCCATGACCTACATACCATATGATGCCCCTTGACACATGGAACAAGAATATATATGGTTTAGGTGCGGGGTTCTTAACCGTTTTCAAGATATTTGGGCTCTTCCTGTTTGAGGGGGGTCAGGAACCACCCCTGAGGCCCATGACCTACATACCATTTGATGGCCCTTAACTCAAGGAACAAGAATACGTATATATGGTTTAGGGGTGGGGATTTTAACCGTTTTCAAGATATTTGGGCCCTTCCTGTGCCATATTGGCCCCACCCTTGTGCCTAAACACCTGTCCCAGGGGTCATAAATTTCACAATTTAGGTAGAAGACTTCATGTACATCATATCCAGGCCTTTAGTTTTTCACAAATATATATGGGAGTAGAGAAGAAGATTTTCTAAAATTTAATACATTTTTACTATATGGCCATTTTGGCCCCACCCTTGAGCCTGAACCCCTGACCCAGGGACCATAAATTTCACAATTTTGGTAGAGGGCTTCATGGACATCATATCCATGCATTTAGTTTTAAACAAATATCTATGGGAGTAGAGAAGATTTTCTAAGATTTAATACATTTTTACTATATGGCCATATTGGCCCCACCCTAGAGCCTGAACCCCTGACCCAGGGGCCATGAATTTCACAATTTTGGTAGAGAGCTTCATGGACATCATAACTATGTATTTAGTTTTTAACAAATATCTATGGGAGTAGAGAAGAAGATTTTCTTAGATTTAATACATTTTTACTATATGGCCATATTGGCCCCACCCTAGAGCCTGAACCCCTGACCCAGGGGCCATGAATTTCACAATTTTGGTAGAGGGCTTCATGGACATCATAACCATGCAATCAGTTTTTTCCTCACATGTGTGGGAGTAGAGAAGAAGATTTTTGAAAATTTGGCTGTTTTTTTGCATATTTGGCCCCACCTGTAGCACCCTGGTGGTAGAGCCACCAATTTCACAATTTACATTCCTCTTACCATAAAGATGCTTCACATCAAAAATGGGAACAATTGGCCTTGTAGTTTTTAAGAAGAAGGTAAAAATGTAAATTGTTAACGCACGACGCACGACGACGGACGAAAACAGATAGCAATAGGTCACCTGAGTTTACTCAGGTGACCTAATAATAGAATACTACCCCTTTAAAAAATTAAATCTTAATAAGCATGCATATATAATAAATATTACCGCTTATGAAAGTTGATGTAGGTTTGATTGAAATTGGTGTTTGTGTGGCGTTTATAGAAGATTGTGCCAATAAATCTTCAGCTGCTGGAACTTCTGTTATGTTTATCCCACCTCTTCCTTGCCTATCATTGGATTCATCTTGAAATAATTCACATACTAATTTAGATTCAGAAAAGTACGTGTATATAATTTTATCACAACCTTCGCAAATATATATATATATATATATATATATATATATATATATATATATATATATATATATATAAAGATACGCGAGTTTTGTAGATGATGTGGAGATGGTCAACCTATGATTTGCCTTTGGTTTAATCCCTTATTTAATAAAATACACGTTCGTTACAATGAAATCAAATTAACTTTATTTAAGTCTGTATGAAAATATGTCCTAAAAATAATGCACTCTACAATATGTAGCATTACATGTATGTTCTAAATTTATCGTATGTTTTGTATGATTCGTTGGACGATCAATTATTTCAAACTTTAAATAATCTTAATTATAAGTCAATTATAAGAAACCAACATTGCTCATTGTCTTCAACCGAGTATCGATGCACCGTCTATTTCGAGTTGCAGTTTCTCCAAGAAATGACCTCTAAAGGTGTCGGAAAACAATCACTTGTATACAACAAAAGATTTGACCTATAGGCCCGGTATTGGTTTCTGTCTTCACAAAAAGCATATAGACCACTTCTTGAGTTAGGCCATACACAGTAAACTCTAAGGTTCTAGTTCTCAAAATGTATAGTGATTGAAAAAAAAATTTCATAGTCGTTCTCCGAGCAGTATGAGTTAAAGGTGCTTTTTTACTTGATTATCTTCAAGTTTTATTTTTAGATTACTTTCTATAATACGATACAAGTTCTCAAGGCGGCGTATTGTGTTGGTATTCTTGTTCCAACAATTTGTTTGTTAGTAGCTTGCTTCGATTAATAAATTTTTCGTATGTAGAGCATGCTCTTGCATAACGAATAAGCTTAGAGACATAAAGCAGGTGATGATGGTATATTGCTACTAAAGTAAGGGAAGTTTACAACATCACCCAGTTAGGCAAGCTGCACAAACATTAGATACTGGTTTTAAAGAAGGATTTAATTTGTTGTAATCAGGACCCAGACTTTCTCTTTTTTCTCACAACTTAGTGGCAGTCAGTCAAAATCGACATATTTTGCAAATAAAAAACAAAAATCTCTAAGAAGGTAGATGAGAGCCGCATGGCCGGCCCCTTCCTACAACTTCCTATGCCTAACATTCATGTCTTGCCAATCGGTGTAGTTCCCAAAAGTAGACGATGGAGAATGGCAACACACTTATCTTACCCACCATCGTCCAGCATAAACAAATACATAGACCCCCAAAGATACAACAGTAACCTACACTTCCTTCGACACAGTCGTAAATACCATTAGCAAATTGTTAGCAAAGGAAGATATAACAAAAGCCCCATCGCTCACTTGAGGAACAAAAGATGTGATAAAATCAGCTTACTGGAGTCATAATACACACTATCTAGACAATGTAGTATATTGATCCTGTATAAATATAAACCCATTTTATTCCCCCTGGATAATCTTATGTTTATTATCATTAGTCGCTTTACTACGTGATGATTTAATAAAGTCATATCACATGTTGAGCATTGCAGTTCTCAAAAAGATCCTAAACAATTGTTTGTATATGGAATGTAAACCTACATCAAACTCTGAACCCCTTGTGAGGCCCAAGAATCGTCCAAGGGACAAAGTCTTAACAATTTTAAAGAATCAGCAATATGTCAAAATGCTTGCATATGGGAAAAAATATATATTATAACGTTTCAGTTTTTGTGTATTATTAAAATGTTTTCCTTTGTAAAATTGGATACCCTACTACTCAAGATTTTGATTTGAACAAATTCGAATCTACATTATCTGATGTTGCTTTCACTTAAGTTACAGCTTTTCTGGCCAAAAGATTTTGAGAAGATTTTAAAAGATTTTTCCATAAATATATTCCTATTTAAATTTGTGTCCCTCAGGTTGTGAGCCCACCCTACTCCGGGGATCATAATTAAAACAAACTTGAATCTACCCTACCTGAGGATGCTTCCACAGAAATTTCAGCTTTCCTGGCTGATTAGTTTCTGAGAAGAAGATTTTAAAGGGGCATGGTCACGATTTTGGTCAAATATTGTTTCTCCGATTTTAATGTTTACAATGCTTCAGTAAAGCATTTCTAGTAGTCAACCAAAATTTTAGTGTAATTCGTTGAGTTATTAGCGAATTACAGAGCTTAAAATTATTTGCTTTGTAAACAAAGCTTTTGTTTACATTTTAAATGTTGATGTGAAAATTCCAGTTTTAGACCAAAAATAGATGTGTTAAACGTTAGGAAATGTTTATCTATGATTAAAATGAATAAAACGATAGACAAATCAGCTTGAAAAATATTTTTAACTGGTATATTGAGCCTATGTAAACAAAAACAGGACACGAGCCTTGTTTACATGACAAAGAATTGTGAGCTCTGTATCTTGCTTATAACTCCACGAATGACTTAAATTTCATTTGATCTTTGAAAATGCATTTTAAAAGCATTATAAATAATAAAAATAGAAAATTAGAATTTGGCCAAAATCGTGACCATGCCCCTTTAAAAATTTACTCTTTATATACCTATGTAAAAATTTGACACTTCAGTTGTGGCCCCACCCTACAACCGGGGGTCATGATTTTTACAACATCGAATCTTAACTACCTGAGGATGCTATCACACAAGTTTCAGCTTTCCTTGCCAAATAATTCTTAAGAAGATTTTTGTTTTGCTCAAAATTTTTCAATAATTCCAAGCTATCTCCCCTTAAAAAGGCCATGGTCCTTAATTTTCACAACTTCGAATCTCCTTTGCCTCAGGGTGATTTGTGCCATGTTTGGTTGAAATTGGCTCAGTAGTTTTGGAGAAGATGTTGAAAATGTAAAAAGTTTACGGACCGACAGACGACAAAATGTGATCAGAAAAAATCACGTGAGCTCTCAGCTCAGGTGAGCTAAAAAGCGCGTTTAGGCTAATACCCGTATACCCTGGGGATTTTGAACTGCTCGGACTTTACTTTGGAGGTGCATACTATATCGATAAGATGTTGCTCTTTGGCTGCTTTATTTCGTGTAAAATTTTTGAAACATTTTCTACATTCGTCGAATGGTTGGTCAGAAGGCAATCTGGTTTAGAAACCACCCACCATTACCTAGACGATTTTATTTTTGCCTGTAGGTCTTATACTAACCATTGCCAAATGCTAGTCGTCACATTCCATAGCCTATGTACAGAGCACAGGGGCCTACAACATCACTAGTGTTCTTGGGTTTGGTCATAGATATAATGCAAATGTAAATTCGCATACTGCCACCGAAGATTCAAGAAATGTCGTCAATTTTCACACATCATATTCAGAAAAGTACACTTACCATCAATTCACTGCAGAGCATTGTAGGCAACATTAATTTCTTTGCCAGGGCCATATTAGGTAGTCGAGCATTCAATAGAAGTTTTCATAATGCTATGCATGCTACTACCATTTTAACATTACCTCTGGAATAAAATTATATTTGCAGACGTGGCTCGACTTCCTTACCATTTTCAATGGGGTAGTATATTTGCTGGATTCCGAATGGATTTCTCAAGAAACACTTTACCTTTTCACAGATAGCTCGGGGACAGCGCCGTCAGAATGCGGTTCATATTTTCAAGGGCAGTGGGCCTCCAGTGGCCATCTTCATGGGCAAACAAACCAATCATTCACGACATTACATTTTTAGAATTAGTCCCCATAGTTTTGGCATTCATTTTTTGGGCTAAAACACCCCGAAACAAAAAATAATCTTGCATATAGTCAACATGCTCTTGTACACATCATTAACAAACAATTTTACTGGTCACTAATATCGCTTCATACCATACACAGGCTGTTGAACAAATTTTATCGAACTGTTGAGATTTGTTTAGATTTCGCGCATTTTTTAAAGCTATACACGCTATAATTTGCGTCAATTTTGAATGACAGTGAAAACGCATGTGTTTGTTTACTTATAAAAGTTAACTATATTCTGTAAATTACAGTGGTTAATTCTTTCTAGTTACAAAGATATAGAATTTTAATTGTTTATTTTCCTAATGCTTTTTCATGAATATTGATGAAGAAGGAGCGAAACCGACCTCATTGCGCATGTCCGCGGGAAATCAGGTAGCCGTTATTGTTTGCCTGATTACATATTCGTCTCGCTTTTATATACAGATTTAACAGTTGTTACATGTATTATGAGTGTTATACATTTGTCATTCACGGTACCATTATTTTTTAACGTTTAAATAGGATAACACTCACACGAACTAAAAATAGCACTTAGGGGAAAACACATAAGCCTACGTCATTGTTCAAAGGAAGTACATGCATGTACATGAACATGCTCACACGCTTGTGTTTTTGCTTTCTTTAATTCGTACTCGTATATAGGACAAATTTATGCTTTACTGAAAAAATTATATCCTTTCCTTCGTGAAACTACAACAATTATGAAGATGTTGACCCCCACCAAGTTTTGTGTGATTGTCTAAAATTAGCTGTCGATATCACGTGACAGATTGATATTCATGAGAAGGCATTACTTTCCTGGCAGGAAAATAAATATTTTTTATTGTTTAAAATTTGATATCTTTATTACGTGATCGAATTGGGCATTATAATTAACAGCATATAGATAACTTTTGTAAGGAATCAAACACACGTATTTTCCCCGTCATTTAAAATTGACGCAAATTATAGCGTGTATAGCTTTAAATCTCGCGAAAAAATAGGTCATCAACACAATTGTTTATCAGTGTGATTATCAAAATGTACAGTAAAATTATATTTTAAGCTGTATTATTGAGTTAAAATTTATCTATTTAAAATCGAGCCTATGGCGCCGGTTCTGACGTTTTCCTGGCAAGTAAAATATCAAAATCGTTAAAAAGCCAGGAAAACGTCAGAAATTTCGAACAAATTTCAATCCAACATTCTATTGTCAATCTGCTTATCAAATACTCCAAGACCGATCAGTTAGGCACGGGAACCCCTTGCGCATCAACGCTACTGACACACAATTTTGTTCGGTCAAAATAATGAACAAGTATTTAAGTCCGGCCAAACGTTACAGACCTTCTGTTTTGCCACTACTGTCACCGTGTGAAAAATACTTATTTCGAGTGACATATGGTTTCTTGAATTCTAGTGCTAATTAGTTCTAATTAGACCTTGGCCGCCGGACATTAAGGTGTCACCTGTTATATAATTAATTATAAATATTGAGTTTTCCTTTCAATTAATTATCTATTATGTCAAGAGTAACTCTGTTTATTAACTCATGTATGTTTTGCCTATAAATTAGTCGTTATCCACAATGATCATCAGTTGGAGACTGGACTTTGTATTGTCCATGCCGGCTGCATAGATCGTGTAGAAACGACAGGTTTGGATCGTTAATAAATTGTTATTCGATATACTGACTTGTGTATTACTACCGGTCATACTACTCCGGCCAAGCACTAGCCCGCTATCAGTTCTCATCAGTACTGGCAAAAGCCCTACAAGTTTTTGGAATCGATAGTAAGTACTACAAATCTCATTCATTCAGGATAGGGGCAGCTACAATGCTGGCACAGCAGGCCCTATCGGAACAAGCCATACAAGCCTCTGGGTGGTGGCATTCATAATCCTATAGGTCTTACATTAGGTAATGTATATTCAGCATTCCCATCCACTCAATTAACCACCGGCTGTCGTCAATCAATTTTCATGTTTTCCCTTTTAGATCTTCATTTTAATTGGCTATTTGTATCAGTCATTATTTTCATTTTTTTGCATTCCAAAACTAATTTAATCCAAGTGGTTGCAGATCCAGTTATGTGTAGATTTTAGGATCTTACATTATCAAACGAGCTACATGTACAGTAGCGGCCTCACAAAGAATCGGAGGAACCGATATATCCATTCCAAATGCTAACATATGGTGGCAGGGGTAAAGTGGCATGGGACTTTTAGACCTTGTCCCTAAACTCAACTACCTGGAAAGCCTAAAATTTCAGACTCATCCTCAAATTATTGTCATTCATTGCTGAGCCAATAATGTTGACAAAACTCCTCTTGAGCGGCTGTTGCCCATTGTACAGGACATTCTGTCTCAATGCAAAGTCTTATTCCCAAAAACTAAATTTGCGTGGTCCTCTACCCTTCCCAGGACAACATGGTGCTACTCAACAAAAACAAAAGTAATGAACCAAACCCGAACCCGAATTGACCGACTAGCGGTTAAAACCATGGCGAGTCTGGGAGCCCCTAATTTTAATTTGAGGATGCCTGATGTAGGCCCCCTACATCAGGCATCCTCAAATTAAAATTAGTCAGACTCACCTTTTTTCATAGTGACGGTACCGCCTGTCCAAGTTGAGGAATGATCTTTTTCTTAACAATTTACAAGGGGGTATTGAACACATTATGGGGGTCAAAATTGACAAAACCAAGTAGGTGCAATCTCATCCTCATTGACATTGGTCGGCGGTAACTATTTGAGGTGGGGATGTGGCGCCGTCACCAATTTGTAGGACCTTTGGTGGCGGATGCATGTGGCACTTTCGTCAAACCTCACCTCCAATTGAACAGTGTTTTCTAATCCGTGTATCATTTTTGTGGCGCAAATAGCAGTCTTCATTATTGCAACTTTGATACATGCAAATTATTATGTGATTAAATATTCACTTGTGTATTGAAAGGTTTAATGACCCATTCAACTTTAATGCAACTTTGAACTCTGATTGAACTTTGACCGCTGATTAAACTTTGAACTTTGTTTGACCAATAATGGTGTTCTGCATGTGTGGCCTACTTAGTGCACAATTATTCCCATTTGGGGTCGCCACATTTGTTTGTTTGTTGTTGGGGAGACAACCCGGCGGCCGCTCCCAAATTTTGTTCATTATATCACTGCGACCAAATAAGCCAATGATATTAAATTAAATCCCATCTAAATCATTTACTTTGCTTCTTATATCTGTGATAAACGCATATAAAGTACATGTATCGTATTATAGAAAGTAAACTGAAAATAAAATTGAAAGATAATAAAGTATAAAAAGCGTCCATAACTCATATTGCTCGGACAACGACTTTGAAAGTTTTTTTTCAATCAGTATACATTATTAAGGCTAGAACCTAAGAGTTTACTGTGTATGGCCTAAAATCTAGAAGTGGAACGGAAATAGATATGATTATTGTAAAGACAGGGACCAATACCGGCCCTATAGGTAAATTCTTTTGTTACATACAAATGATCATTTACGGTTCTAAAATAAATTGTTTACAGCCAAACGAATCTTTTTCAATGTGAAAAATTGAAAGAGTAAAAAATACAAATTCAAGATGTATATATGTAAATTAATTTTTAGTTTTATATATGACTTTTAATTGTATAACATTTTAGTAGAAACTTTATTGAACCATTACAGACAAAATATTGGTGTTGAGCCACCTTAAATAAATCCGTATTTGATTGTTGTTTGTGTGAAACAGACCGTTTTGACACATTGTCTGGTTTCTATCTTGAGCTCCAGGGCGAACAAATGAAAGTATGTGATGGTTTTTTGTGGTTGAATAGCTGTAGTCCTACGATGTAGATCTCTATTAATGGTTAATATGTAAATCGTTATAAAGCTATATTTTATTCATAACATTCGTGTTCGTTATACAATATTCTAGTAATACGTTATACAATATTCTAGTAATAATTTAACAAACAAAGCACTCCAATGATTTTTTTCAATTCAAACTGTCACGAAGTGCAGTTTTACTGCAATGAACCAAAGAATATACACTCAACAAAACGTCTAAGTGTTCACCCTAATAAATAAAATGATTTTGAAATTATGAAATAAAATGATGTGAAATTTTCAGCATTTCGTAACTGATGCGTCTTCTCATCAATTGAACAGAAAACCACTTAAAATGGCCAAAATGATCACCGCAAACAGCCAGAGCCGTTGGAATATTGGTGTCTGCATTGTTTTCACAACAGATCGTATTCACTATAAATTTGCTGTTTGTTTTGATCTCGACATTGTTTCAAATATCAAGTAATCCGAAGAAAACGTTATTTTGATATAATTTATCTATTTCGTAAGCGTAATATCATTTTCACCGGCATCTTAAAACAATTCAAAAGCTATGAGCAAAATTGAACCAAACCGGAAGTGTTAGTGATATTGAGCAAAGGTCAACATCTCGGGTCGCAACCTTAGGTCAAGGTTAATGCATAGTTCTAAACAATTTAAAAGTTAGTGGAAATCAGTCACCATGACGGCAAGACAAATAAATGTGCCTATTTCATATAGGAAATACATTATACTGGGTGAACACTTAGAAGTTTTGTTGAGTGTACATGTCATCATTATTATTCTATGAAGTTGTTGAATAAGGAGATTGTATGGCTATTGTCTGACTATTGATGAAAAAAATGACAATAACAAACCGTCAACCATCTCAAAAATCCATGAAACGAAATACAAATTCAAAGCAGAGCAACACGGACCTCCAAGATAGAGGTAGGATCAGGTGCCATGGAGGAGTAAGCATTCTCTGCTGACCGGTCACATCCGCCGTGTGCTCTTTGTCGTAATCGGGAAAATAAAAACCGCAAAAGTCCGTAGACAATTAGGCAATAAATTATGGTCTAACAATTAGTATGAAAAACGTCAGTCAGCATGCGACCCAGTGGAAGATTGTATTTGCTGACAAGGTCGTTGTATCGACCATAGAACTTACGAACAGATGACTTTAAACGAGACTGTTGATACTCCTGTTTTATCAACTTGTTTGTCAGTAGCTTGCCTCGTCTTAGAAACTGTTCATACGAAGAGCATGCCTTTGCGTATCGAATTAGCTGAGAGACAAAAACACCATATGCAGGTGATGAAGGTATATTGCTACATAAGTAAGGAAAGTTGACAAAAGAAAAATTAAAGTCATCGCGTTTATCATAAAGTTTTGTTGTTAGGTTACCATCAATGTCCATTTCTAGTAAAATATCCAAATATGAAACAGATGACGCTGACTCTGTGGTATCTTTTATTTCAAGTTCACTGGGATATATCGAGTCGACGGAAGTATGGAAATTGATCAAATGAACTCAGTGTCTGAGAAATTGTTTTGTTAAAACAAAAATCCCTTAAATCCCTTAATTTGCATTTTTTACCCCTGAAACACGAAGCTTTAAGAATCGCATGACGCTAGTCCGTTTTTATAGGATATGAATTTAAAAGAAATAACTAGGAAATGTCTCGCATGTCAAATTGAATAAAAAAAGTAATAAGTGAATGCCTTTAAGTGATGTTAATATTAATGAAAAAAAGTTAATTTTACAAAGCCGTATCCTTCAGATATGAAATTGTATATGGTTAATCTGATATTAATGTATTCTTTGGATGCCCACTCATCAGCTCGCTAATTTTATTAGCATTGGTACATGTATTACCTTAAAATGTATTCAGTTTGGTTTGAATAGTCAGTAAATCAAGAAGACGTTCTGCTATGGAGTTTAATTAAGCTGGTTAGATTCGATATCAATCTATTTAAAATGAAACTTTTCTCGCTCTTTGTTTATTTGGTTATCGCTCGTACGGTATAACAAAGAGGAAGATGGAGGTCAAATTTTAATTAGATTGAATTCAATACATAAAAAATAGGAAAACTTCAAATTCACTTGAATGTCGAACTCACAATCTTCAAATCCGTGAAGTGCAAGAATACAACGGAGTTGCATAAAGAATTGGAGCAGCGACGGATAACATGGCCGCAGGTTTAGAATTACGACAAAGAGCTCATGGCGGTTGTGACCGGTCAGCAGAGGATGCTTACTCCTCCTAGGCACCTGACCCTACCTCTATCATTTTAGAGGCCTGTGTTGCTCGGCTTTGAATTTGTATTTCGCTTTATCTATTTTTGAGTTGGTTGACATTTTGTTATTGTCATTTTCCATCATGTACATGCTTATAAACATATTACACTGAACTCTTTCTAAGCAACAGACCACATGTCACTATTTACGTTATACAATATTTTAAAGGATTATTAGTACATTTATAGGATGAGAGACCCCATGAATCAATAAATGAAATGGTAATCCAAATAATAATGATTATAATAATACTCTGATTGGATGAAGTCTTGACATTCCCGTTTTTTACCTTCATTAGTCAGCCCACGGGCTGACTAATTAAGTTAGGATGAAACTTCAAATGCGCTTGCGTGAATTGGAATTCTAGGAAGGAATAAGACAGTCCGTGTTTGAGAAATTCGACTGGTCAGTTTCTAGGTCAAACTGCGCATCACTATAAATACGTATTAGTTTAGAAGACTATCCACGGTATCGTCTGCATGCACGGCCTGGGGTCCGCATACATATCTCCTGGACTCTCTTAATGAGATCTTATGTATTCACTTTTGACCTAGATATTAATATTCTGCTGGCTGACTTTCTTAGCTTTTTAAAAAGCTAACCTTGTCACCCAGATACATTGCGAGATGGCACAATTGTTTGCGAATTATAAATAGAAAATAGTTGAACTAGTTTATACATTGAAGGACGAGTCCAATAATATTTTTTAAGTACAATAAACGTAGACATTTATGAAAAGGGCAGATACGTATAAAATGAAAATCATCTTCGACTTCACCTTAATTCCAATATTTGCAGATACGCGCCGATCTGGCAATTCCATTATAACGGCATTGCTCTACCGAAAGCATATGCGATAACAGTCTATATTTTGTTAAAAAGACAAGGTTTTCTGAAATATTTTTACGCAAATAAAATTGGAAGGTAAAAGTGTCAGACAGATACTTGTACAATAAACACTTAGAGGATGATTCGAAAAATGCGTCTTTTTTGTATGAAAAAATCAGACAATCTCTGTTTTACAACTTTAAAGACAACATTAGTGTTAGCCACATTCTGTGATAGCCAGAGTTCATGCATACCCAGAGATACTAATAATTCTCTGACATTAAAACACCGTGTATTTGGTATCAATTGTGAGACCATTTCATCATATATAGTACGTAATATACAATTTTATGTTTTAATCAATTTCAACCAATACTAAATGATGCGCAATTTACGTATAATACTCATATGTAGACGACCTAGCTCTGAATAAACCATGAAGTTTGACGTACATTATCACTACATTTTTTAACTTTCAGAATTCGTTTACAAAAGTTTGTGTGAACTCGTTCTATTTCGTCACCAGAATGAAAACTCCATATCTAGTAAAACGGGGACCGAGTACAACAATGAAAATTCAGAAGCCTAATTAAAATGCGTTAGCGCATCATATTGAATTAATTTACAGAATAATTGATGTTATCAACGGAATGGTTATTAGAAAATGACTACTAATTTGTCAGCATTTCATTTGTTAAATAAATCATAATTCAAACAATTGTATTCACTGACTTTAGCTTGATACCAGTATAACACGCATTCTGAGAGTATTGCATAAGCAATACACGTCCCCTACCGGTTTGTATTATTCTATGAAAGCTTCCAAGCACACAACTATTTCAGAGCTATTGTAAACGAGATGTCATGCTTTAATCAGAGATAAAAGAACAGAGGAAATTAAAACTATATAGTTGATATAGAAATTAAATACAAAATAGGTAAAATAATACTCTTTATTTCATCTCCTGTAATTTCGCCAAGTCTATTCTGTATTCGCTGGTAAAAATTTGTGAAAACAATGCACTGTTATGCACAATATCATTTCTTACCGTCTTCTGTACCCCGAATCAAACCAAACAGTTAAACAGCCCAACCCGACAACGAACCCGATTGTAATAATACAAAAAAAACCCTGCCTATTAAATTTACAACACAATGTTGGACACTATTTTACAGAACTTATTTGTTTGTTAGAAATGGTAAAAGGAATGGTACACATAACTCACGATATTATTACTGACTACATACTGGCCTCGTTTATTCAATACACACCGAACCCGATAACGAACCCGAACATTAAAAAATTGGAATATAAAAAATTAATTTTCTCGAAAATATGTCAACCAGACGCTACAAAAGTGTAAATTTGATCTGTATTTTGACATTTTGAAGCTGTTCAGCAAGTTTCATATTATTCCTCAAATGCATAAAGAAAAAAAGTGTGGAAAACAGAAGTGGGACAGACGGACGGAAGAAGTGGGACAGACGGGCGGAAGGACGGACAGACAGACGGATTGACGGACGCAGAGGAAAGCTATAGTTCCCTCCGGTGAAACCGGTAGGGGACTAATAACGAAAAGTGACCCATTACATTGCTGTCCGGAAGTCATATATCTAAGTAGAAAAAATAACCCAATATTAAGATACATGTAGTTCAGTAGAATCTATGTTCTAAAGGGTCATTTCTGTGTTTTTTTACCATATGCGGATTCAGGGGAAACAAATCATTCTGCTTAATAATAGGGAGAATCTGCCGGTATACTCTGTCTATAGATGTTATAGCATATTTTGCTTTGTGATTCAATTTTATAAACACATTAGGCTTCAAACGATATCGATCACTAGTATGAAAAAAATATCATAATATATTTTGAAACACTCCCACTTACTTGTCATGTTGAAGAATGCAGTTGATTTAATAAAAAAGTTTATGGCAGTTTTGCATTGCAAAAAAACAAAAACAAAACAAAACAAAACAAAAAACCCGGAAAGTAAGCCGATAATGATGAAACATTGTGCGAGGTTTTATATATTACGTTTGAATGATAAAATATATTAGATTTTGTTTTCCAATCATTAATCTACGCAAGGAATCTGTTTTTGTTCTTGTTAATTTCTCGGGCAAAATAAAGGATATAGTAAATTTGATATGACACAATCTATTTTAGGACCCGAAAAGAGGCACATTATCACCTGATTTTGTATTCCTAATAATGGAACGACGACGGCATATCACGTTTTTTATCATGCAGCTCACACACAAAAACAGTCGTTGAAATTCACCTTAACACGTGCCTAAGCAAGCAATGGAATAAGAATCTTGAATGACAATGACATGAATTACAAAGAAAGCCTTGCTGGAGCCCCTGTCACACTGTCACGATTTTGAGCAGCGATAGTGTACGAATTCAATAATCGCACTTATTTGGGGTTCATCGTAGAGATAGTCGCAGGCTCTCTTCCTTTATAGCAGCAAATCGCCAAACGCGGCGATTGTGTTGAGCATGTTCAAAACAATCGTGACCTAAGTACGATTTTTAAGTATTGTAGACTTTCGCACGACACTCGCACTGCACTCGTGCACAGTCGCAATAAATCTTCGACATTCGTAGGATACTCGCGAAACTTCGTAGTACTTACGAAGCTACGAATATCCTTCGATCTACCCCGAGTATTTTACGAGTTCATACGATTTTTTCTCGAGTCGTCCCCGAGTGTCCTGCAAAGGAATGGGAATGAAGTTTGATTTGATGTGAATACAATAGGAAACCAGGCGATCGGGTGCGAGTGCAATACGAGAATCTAGCAAGTGAACTACGAGTTAGTACGAAAATACGAGACTAGTTAGTGTTTTGCAATAATATTCTTCTTTTGATAACTAAGTACATCGTTCAATAAATGTGTATGTTACTTACAGAACCTGTCTTTCGAAATTTTACTTATACTTGTAATTTCTTACTACTTAAGAAACTGAATCTTGTTCTTCATTGATTATCTTATCCAGGGAATAAATCAATGCTCTCGCTTTCACAACTATTTAAACAATTCATGAATTAAAACAATCGCACGATCTTGTTTGTTTATAATTACAATAATAAAAGTCCGTCAGCAAATTGTTAAAACAATTTTAGTTACAGTTGCAAACATTGTCACAATATGGATTTCGTTGGTAATCTTAACCCACAAATTACATCTACGTGTACATGTTTTCATGTATCTTTTATAATATATAGGAATGTTACTCTGATTGCATAATTCATCTTATGTTGTAAAATTAAAAAAAATACTTCCAAGAAAGTATTTTTCGCAAAAAACCAATCATTTGTATGTTTAATAATCAATTTATAAATTAACACTAAATATATATTCGTATAACTCGTATTTATTCGTATGAATATCGTGTATTAATCGTACAGTTTTGTACTCATTCGTAAGATTATCGTATAAAAATCGTCTTCCATCTAACCCGCTCGTAGAAAGATCTCAAGCGTTCGTTACTTGATTGCCGAAATTCGTACATGAATCGCCACATCTCGTCCTGTTACCACACAAACATCGTACATTGTCGAGCAGACATCGTAGTCGAGTCGTACAAGATTCGAAAAAAGCACCGTCTGTAGAATTATCGCAAGACTGACCTAGCGAACAATGGCGATTTTAACTTTTTGTAATTCGTAGGCAATCGTTGCATAAATCGCAACAGTGTGACAGGGGCTTAAGTTGTAAATATTTCAATAGAACTTCAAAGGATATGCAAGAAAGGTAAAAAGGAGGACATCTGTTATTCGTTAAGTGAGCGATCTTTCATTTACACAGGATGAAGCTTTGTCATTCAATTAACTAAACGTCGACTGAACGGTTATTTAAAGATGACTGAAAGACAATGCTCTGTCATTCATTCATCTTTTGAGACCTATCAGTCAATGTGATATATCATTGTTTATGTTTCCAAAAGTGATTTACCTTAATCAACTTTAATGAAAGTGAAAAATTATTATTTTTAAAGGAAATGTTTTTAAATGCAAAACTTCTACAATGGTACATATATTATCTTATTTTCATATGGTTTCATTCCATTGTATGTGAAAAAAAGTGTTGATTCAGAGGTCTTTTGAACATAAAACCTGTTTTAAATCAATCGATAACTATATCAATTTGGCATGAAAAACTGATAAATTTGCATTTAGGTTCAATGTTGATAGTAGAAATCATCATAAAAAATGTTAAAGTTACAAAACTTCAAAGAAATGGCGAAAGTAAACACTTTAAAATTATTTTAAACACTGAAATTCATCACGGACTGAAACATAACTTTTTACAGCAAAGTATTTTCCGATAGTTTTCATTTTCATTGATAAGAATAATTCTAAAATAACTAAATTCGTATCATTATACCCCCCGCAAACGAAGTTTGGGGGGTATATAGGAATCACCTAGTCTGTCCGTCCGTCCGTCCGTCTGTGCAAAATTCGTGTCCGGTCCATATCTTTCTTATGGAGAAACATTTGAAGTTTTTACTTCACACAAAGATTGCTTATGACCAGAGGTTGTGTCATGACCTTGACCCAAGGTCATTTGGACAAGGTCAAGGTCACTGGCAGGAAAAGTACAAAATTCGTGTTCGGTCCATATCTTTCTTATGGAGAAACATTGGAAGTTCTTACTTCACACAAAGATTGCTTATGACCTGAGGGTGTGTCATGACCTTGACTCAAGGTCATTTGGACGAGGTCAAGGTCACTGGCAGGAAAAGTACAAAATTTGTGTCTGGTCCAAATTTTTCTTATGGAGAAACATTGGAATTTCTTACTTCACACAAAGATTGCTTATGACCTAAGGGTGTGTCATGACCTTGACTCAAGGTCATTTGGGCAAGGTCAAGGTCACTGGCAGAAAAAGTACAAAATTCGTGTCTGGTCCATATCTTTCTTATGGAAAAAATTGCAAGTTCCTACTTTACACAAAGATTGCTTATGACCTGAGAGTGTATCATGACCGTGACTCATAGTCATTTGAACAAGGTCAAGGGCAGGAAAAGTAAAAAAATTGTGTCCGGTCCATATCTTTTTTATGGAGGAACACTGGAAGTTCTTCCTTCACACAAAGATTGCTTATGACCCGAGGGTGTGTCATGACCTTGACACAAGGTCATTTGGGCAAGGTCAAGGGCAGGAAAAGTACAAAATTCGAGTCTGGTCCATATCCTATGGAGAAACATTGGAAGTTCTTACTTCATACGAAGATTGCTTACGACATGAGGGTGTGTCATGCCCTTGACCCAAGGTCATTTGTGCAAGGTCAAGGCCAGTGGCAGGAAAAGTGCAAAATTCGTGTCCGATCCATATCTTTCTTATGGAGAAACACTGGAAGTTCTTATTTCACACAAAGATTGCTTATGACTTGAGGGTGTGTCATGACCTTGACGCAAGGTCATTCGTGCAAGGTCAAGGTCATTGTTTAAAAAAATTCTTTATTCCTGTCTTGTATTAATGGAAATGATTAGAAGGTAAAATGTGACACAAAGCTTGCATGTGTCAGGTCATATAAAATTAATTGTTAGATTTATCATCCCCACCTGCCCCTCTGGAAATTGCCCACCCTGATGTATTTTATCTTTTTTGTGGAAAAAAAAAATTTGAAAAAAAATCGGGTTCGGGATACCAAAAAATTCAAAACTATTAATGGCTGCTTGACATGTGGATTATGGTTTGATTTCAGTCATGTTTGTTATCATAAGGATGCAAATGTCTTCATGCATTAACAGTTAAGTTGAAATAAAATGGAATTTAAATAATAGAAATTGGTTTGTGAACTTATTACCATTAACAATTTTAAAAAATTGAGCAGTTGTTATTGATAGGACATGAACGGTTAATGAGATAGCATCCATCATTTTCTAAACTAGAAAAATACTTGAGTTATGATTTTTTTTCTTAGCGGGAGGTATTAATCGTGAGCTTGCTCACAGTACCTCTAGTTTGTCCAGAAAAGAATGTTATGTGACAAGTGTATTTCTGCCGCTACCTAATGATCATCGCCTGATATTTTTTTTTCTCGCAACCAAACCAGTCCACTGTTTTACCAAAATTGAAAATTATAGTTAAATGATAAATACTAGTAATGTTCTTATCCTTCTAATTTTAATTTTTGAAAAATAAGATGATCAACAAAGCTGCTTTGATACTGCTAAGCGAAGATGTTTTCGAGCAATTAGGACTTTTTTCCCCTTTCTTGTAACTGTTGAAACGACGCAATAAAAATTTTTTTACAACATAGTTTCTTGTTTCTATTTGATCGTTTCCTGTCATGGTTGCAATAAAGCACTAGGATTTTTGCATGGTAGTAAAAAAGTTGATTGAGTTCTCTAAACATTGATCTGTAATTGTCTTTCCAATTAAGGACATAGTGCGCTCCTAAAAAGACCCCAGTATTTCTAGATCACACAAATAACACATGGTTTTATAGTTACAATAATTACGAAATTACATTCACTTTATGTTGAGAGGCATGCAAACAAAGCTAAACACCCGTTATTATGCTACTGCATTGTGATAGTGCTATTCTGTATTCTCTCTCTGACTGCATTGTATTTAATGTGCTTGTCATTACTATATTTTATATTATTTACCTTGTTTCATTTGCGAAACTCAGTCATGAATCTATACAAAGAAAATCATACGGGTCAGTTGGTTGATGTTTGCATTCCAACGGGATGCAGAAAATCGATTGGTAAACAGGCAGGAAATACACTATAGTGTGCCCATCTTCGCCTATTGAAAACAAGCTGCACTGCGTTGTACTATTAAGATTTGCAAAATACATTTCATCGGCGCTACAAAAACTTATTGAAACGAAGTGTAAGCTGCATAATGAAACACACGATACTTTATCTGAAATCTGCACACTTAAGGCAGTACAAAACAGATAAGCTAATTTTATCCTATCATTCAATTTTTCTGAAAATTTAATAATTTGTTCTTTTGAATAAACTCTAATATAAATATTTCAAATTTGAAAAAAAATCCGACCTACCAATTGAACCTCCTTTGAGTGGAGAGTAAAATAAAATAGTGATCGTTATGATTTGCTATGCCAATAAGTTACTTTTCAAGATATTACAAATGTATGTGCTGCCTTTTATACAGGAGATTTTTTTGTTACTTAGACACTGAAATAAATTATTACTGGCAATTTAAGGTAACTTCTGATGTAATATATTGTAAAACTAGCGCTCCTCAGTTCTCTTGATATGTATTGGGTATAAAGTCTAAACACTAGGGATGGTTATGACCAAATTTTAGATCTTTTCTTTGAAAGAAACACAAGTTCACATTTTGCAATGATAGAAGGCTAAATTGCACAAAAATCACGCGAATTCAATTCAAATGTAGGTTTCGAAATTATCAAAATCCTCCGTACCTAATTTTTTTTAATGCTATGAGTGATTGATGGGTATGATTTACAATATTTTCTTAAGATAATGGATTGAAATTAACTTTTACGAAATACTAAGCCATTATATTGCCTATTTGAGAAAATATTCCAAAATATTGATTTCACGGGTGTTACGTACTACCTTAAAGCATGCCACACTGCAATGTGCTACAAAAACTCTCATTGTGCATTTCATGATCGACTTCACCCAATGTCAAAACTGTTCGCTGCGTATGATATTAACACAAAACTTTGACAACGATTGACTTTCATTTTTACAAATGTTACACGTTCGCCATCATGAGATTATAATGTTGTTCATTCAGAGTCAAAAGTGACCTTTAAATTGATTGTGTCATGTCAAAATTGCTACATTCCTCGGTTGATCAAGTGTGCAAATATGGAAAATGACACATAACTTCTCACAAACTAACCATGATGACGGGCATCGTGGATTGCCCCATGCTAGGTTTCCATTAAACAGCGAGAGTTTGGCGTTCATTGCAGACCATTGTGGGTTCGCCGGATCCGGGCTAGAATTATGAACTCAGCAGCTATACTCTGTCCTAAGTTTCTGCTTCCACCTTTTTTGCAATAATCATAAAAACCTTTGTGCCAAAATTAAATTCACAAAATTTTCTGTTTTGAAAGGCCCCTCTATCGCTTCAGGTTTCAATACACATCCAAAAATAAAAAAAAATTGCATGGCAAACGAAATGAATAGTACGCGGATTGTAATGTTGAAAGATTCTGTGAAGAGTCCCGAAGATTTTCAAATTGATAAAAGATGTCAGATTTTACCATTATAAATCCCCGTTAGAAATGAATTTTCGTTCTGAAGGGTTTAGATTGATTTCCATAGTTTTTCCCTGACATGTATGTGTATTTATTAAGAAAATCAACATGAGGCCACCTGAGTAGCATATAAGGCCATTGCAAGTTTTTTCTTTGTTTAGCGTCCACCCAAAACTCAAAAACCTATCTTTCTATCAGAAAAAAAACCACACAACTTTAAAGGTTCAACAAAATTAAATTTACAATATATTTTAAAGTATTTTCTTCATTTTGTAACAAAAATAACAAATAACCACTATGGTTTCCGTTTTGAATGTTGTTATAATGAATATTTGATTTCCGATTCGATTTAAAAATGCGATCCCAAAACCGGCATGTGAAAGCGATCTAATTTTATGAAAAATGCTTGTGTTTTTTTTTTAATTTTTACATTTCAAAACCAATCCGTCCGCGGACGCTAAACATAGAAAAAACCCATACACAAACTTGTCGAGGAGTCTCATATATGCATTTAATTAGGTTTCATTCTGGAGTAGAAAAATTATAAATTTGTAATACCGACCACCTCCCTGCCTGAAATCTTTCAGAAAGTACTATAAAACATATATTATTTTAGTGAAAACCTTAAAGATCTGGTCTACAAAATCATGAATTCAGGTTTCCAAATTCCATACAGGTGTGTGGGATTAATTAAAGAAGATAATTTTAAAACATTATATGAATTAACACCTAAACACCCATTTCGGCACTACCCTAGAGTGAAAAAATGACAATAACAAACCGTCAACCATCTCAAAAATCCAGAAAACGAAATACACATTCAAAGCAGAGCAACACGGACCTCCAAAAAGATAGAGGTGGGATCAGGTGCCATGGAGGAGTGAGCATCCTCTGCTGACCGGTCACACCCGCCGTGTGTCCTTTGTCGTAATCGGAAAAAAACCCCGGAAAAGTCCGTAGACAATCAGGTGATTAATTATGGTCTAACAATTAGTATGAAAAACGTCAGTCAGCATGCGACCCAGTGGAAGATTGTATTTGCTGACAAGGTCGTTGTATCGATCATAGAACTTACGAAAGGATGACTTCAAACGAGACTGTTGATAGTCCTGTTTGATCAACTTGTTTGTCAGTAGCTTGACTTGCCTTAGAAACTGTTCATACGAAGAGCATGCCCTTGCGTATCGAATTAACTGAGAGACAAAAACACCATATGCAGGTGATGAAGGTATATTGCTACATAAGTAAAGAAAGTTGACTATAGAAAAAATGAAGTCATCGCGTTTATCATAAAGTTTTGTTGTTAGGTTACCATCAATGTCCATTTCTAGTAAAATATCCAAATATGAAACAGATGACGTAGAATCTGTGGTATCTTTTATTTTTAAGTTCACTGGGATATATCGAGTCGAAGTATGGAAATAACAATTGTTAATTGATAATACGTCGTCGATATACCTGAATGTTGAGTTGAAGGCCACAGCGAGTGGTTTATTTATTTCACGTACAAGTTTTTGAATTAATTCTGCTTCATAAGAATACAAAAATAGGTCTGCTAACAATGGGACACAATTGGTACCCATGGGAATTCCAACAGATTGTTGGAAGACTTGATTTCTAAAAACTACATACTAGTAGATGTTGTCTATCAGAAACTCAAGCATCTTTTTAATGCCAACTTCAGAGTACTTGTGTGTGCAATCAGAATGGTTTTTAACAAAATAATTTTTTAGATTTCCAATGACAAGGTAAGCATTTTTACGACTTCCATTTTTATTGAAGAAACAACTGTCGATGATATCAAAAAGCATAGATTTTAATTTGTCGTGGGAATGGTTGTATAAAGCGTTGAAAAATCGTACTTTTTGATGCTAGTGATTTGGTAAGATTTTGTGAAAGAGTCAAAACCCATACTCCAAGGGACATGAAATTTAAAATTATAGTAGGGGTCTTCCTGGTAAACAATTATTAAGTCAGGTTTTCTTAAAGATGTTTGAAAATAGAGAAGAAGATTCTTAAACGTTTATATGCATTAACACTATATGGCCATATTGCCCCCCCCCCCCCCCCCGGGTCCTGAACCCCTGATCCAGAAGTTATGAATTTCACAATTTCGGTAGAGGGCTTTAAGGACATCATAACCATGCATTCATTTTTTTTGCCCACATGCGTGGGAGTTAAGAAGACTTTCTAAAATTTAACACATTTTCACTATATGGCTATATTGGCCCCACCCTAGAGCCCGAACCCCTGACCCAAAGGCCATAAATTTCATAATTTTGATAGAGGGCATCATGGACAACATAACCATGAGTTTAGTTTTTAACAAATATATATGGGAGTAGAGAAGAAGATTTTCCAAGATTTAATACATTTTTACTATATGGCCATATTGGTCCTACCCTAGAGCCTGAACCCCTGACCCAGGGGCCATGAATTTCAGAATTTTGATAGAGGGCTTCATGGACATCATAGCCATGCAATTAGGTTTTTCCTCACTTGTGTTGTAGGGAAAAAGATTTTTGAAAATTTGGTTTTTTTGCATATTTGGCCCCACCTGTGGCACCCCGGAGGTGGTAGTGCCATGAATTTCACAATTTAGATTCATATTACCATAGAGATGCTACACACCAAAAATGGTTACAATTGACCTTGTAGTTTTTAAGAAGTTAAAAATGTAAGTTGTTAACGCACGACGACAGACGAAAACAGATAGCAATAGGTCACCTGAGTTAACTCAGGTGATCTAAAAAGTGATGGAAACAGTAACTTGTGGCAGGCTATAGTTGTATGGTAGCTGTATGATGTATGTAAATGAGGGGGTGTTTAGTATAGTATCATATATCAGAGAACGTCTGTGCATTATCACGGATCACAGAAATTATTCGCTGTTCACTATTTTCTGAGGGAACACGTACACTGTATTATTTCAATATCACAAATCGTACATTCGCCAATTAACCACAATTTCCCTATCCTTTTGTTTTACCCTATCCTTTTAGCTTTTGTGCATTATTCAAGTCTTTGAGCTGAAGAAAATAAATTGATAATAAATCTTGGATTTTGTAGTATAAACAAGATATCTTTGAGTCAATGCTCACTAGTAATACGTCCGCTCTGATGTGAATATGCAAAATAGGCAAAGTCGTCAATTAACAGGAAGTTGACATCCGATTGGTACAAAAATATATCCCACGATATTGCATGCCTACACAAATAGTGTTTTTAAATTTCAAGCATCTACAATAAATAGTTGCTAAGAAATCTTTGACGAAAACTTGCTTGAAAATTTAGGCTAAAAATAAACAAAGTCGTCATTTAACAGTTTGTTGAGGTCCGATTGGTACAAAAATATAAACTATGATATGGCATGCCTAACAAATAGTGTGTCAAAATTGTTAGCATCTGCAATTAATAGTTGCTGAAAAAAATGCGACAGAAACTTTTGTTAGGGACAAACAGACAGATGGACAGACACACAAAGGTAAAACAGTATACCCCTTTCTCCTTCGGAGCGGGGGTATAAAAAAATATTAAAAATATGTAGTCAACGTCATCGATAAGGACGTTAAATGTATTACAAAATAACATCGGGCTCTGACGCAGTGGTCGCTCTCTGATGATGTAATTGTTTACCCCTTACTTTTTCCGTATCTTGTGATCCTTCACTTCAGTTCTTTAGACTTTTGAAATCATAAGTCAGTTGGAGTTTTATGATATTTATTAAGCACACAGTTATCGTATAGTGGTATAAAAGCAATACATGATCAATCTGCTATCAATCTAAAATCCATCTGCTCTCAATCTAAAATCCATCTGCTCTCAATCTAAAATCCATCTGCTATATCTTAATCAAATCATAAGTATATAAATCAGTATCTAGAATAAGCAATTGTTCAAACATCCTTTCGGGTCACGGTTGATAAGTGACTTATAAACGGAGTCCATTGTTAAAGGTTAATTGCAATTAAGAATCTTGCATCCGTTGATCGTTTCTCAGCGTCCAATCATCATCGAGAGTTTCATTCTTCCTGGTCATTCCGCTGACACCACGAATTCAAACTACGTCAATTGTCCTTTTCGGTCAATGACCTTTAACATATTTCACTATTATCTTTCACTATATACTTGTCTCGTATCGAGTGCACAACAAGCTAATGACTAATTAACGTAAAGCAGAATACAATCGTACAATTATATTTCATATATATATAGCTATCTGGTTACAATCTTCTGACTTTAAATCTTAAAAAATGTTGCACAATGATGGAGCCTTCTCTCAATATGTTTCTGCATTAGGAGAGGAGTGCAACTTTATAGGATATCTATTGGATAAGTACGAGAGTGATCTACTCCCGCGACGAATTAGCTCAAATCGCAAAAATACAAAAAAGAGTCTATTCTGGATATTCCAGATTCAAAAATCCAATTTACAATTAACGAACAGCTTTTTCTATAGACACTGTTGATGGCAAGTTATTTAAAAAAGCAGAGGACAAAAAAGGAAAAGTAGTTACTAGAAGAGCTTTTAGCTTTTACAGTTAGAAAAGGAGTGTGAAAAACATATAGTTAAAATAAATAAAAAGAAAAGGGAATTAGAAAATATAAGAAATTAAAAAGTCTTGGGAAGCTTGGCGCGTTCACGTTCTAAATGAATAAATGAGGGAGAAAAACCAACTAATTATTTTCTAAATTTAGAAAACCGTCACTTTACTAGTAAAATTATTCCAAAGATAATTCTAACTAATACTAAATGAACAGATAGAAATAGTTAACAATAGCATATTTTAAACGAACTGGAGAACTTTTATAAAAAATTATATGCAAATAATTTAATGATAGCAGAAAATACAGATATTTTTCTAAGTGACATCTAAAAGAGTATTCTGTCCCTAAATTTTCTGATGATGAAAGAAAATCAATAGAAGGAAGCTTCTTTAGTATCAAAATGTATGTCAAACAATAAAAGTCCATGCTCCGATGGGTTTACAGTTGAATTTTTTAAAACGTTTTGAAATAAAGTAGGCTCCTTTAAGTTATGGACATAAGGTAGGAGAACCATCATCTACCCAAAAACAAGGAATTATAACTTGTATACTCAAGGAGGGAAAGGGCAAATTCTCCCTTGGTAACTGGAGACCTATCTCAATGCTCAGTGTTATACACGTTTATATAATCGGGTCAGGTGGTAACTCAAGTAGGATAAAAACTGTTCTTAATAAAATTATTAGTAGTAATCAAACAGGTTTCAATTCTGGAAGATATATAGGGGAAAATAATAGATTGATCTATAATCTGATGAGTGCACGGAAATTATATTCCAGGGGTATACGTTATGATAGGTTTTGAGAGAGCTTTTGATTCTGTAGCTTGGAAATTTATACAAATTACGCTTAATAATTTTAATTTCGGCCTATTTATCTGTAACTGGATTAATAATTTTCAATGTGATGCTGTGTCCTGTGTGTTCCAGGCCGACATTTTATCAAACTTTTTAAAACTTGGATGAGGCTGTAGACAAGGTGATCCAATATCACCTTATATTTTTTTGTTATGTGCAGAAATATTGTCAAATAAAATTAAAAATAATAAAAATATTACAGGAAAGTTAATAACACCCAATATTTAATATCACAATATGCAGATGACACATCAATAATCCTTGATGAATCTGAAAAGTCATTAAGGGCAACCATGAAATAGATGACTATTATAAATTAACTAGTCTTAAAATAAAGCAAGAGAAAACTAAGATTGTGTGGATAGGAAGTAAGTTATATTCAGAAGAAAAAAATTGTTTCGTTTGGAATTAAATATGTGATAAAATTAAAAGACAAGTATGTACTCAAAGGTACGAACATGGTGGATTAAGGATGGTTGAAATAAATTCCTACATTAAAGGATTGAAGTCTATTTGGATAAGGAGATTAATTAAGGATAATAATTCAAAATGGAAAACATTGTTTTAGAAAATATTAACATAGAAAAGCTATTAAATACAGATTCAGAGTATATTTTGCAAATGCAGGAAAATTTAAGAAATGATTTTTGGAAGAAAGTTATCACAGCTTTTACAGAAATCCCAAATAACTCAATGTAAAATATTGGCCGGACTATAGTTGCCAGCCATGGAACAATAAATTTAAGATAGCAAATCAGTCCTTTTTTTATATAAATCTTGGTATGTCAAAGGAGAAAGATGCGTAATTGACGTGTTTGATGAAAATGAAAACGTTTTAGATTTTGAAATATTCAATAGAAAATTTAATATTTCAAATAAATTATCTAACATATATGGGAGTAAGACAAGCTGTACTTTCAGATTTAAGAAAATACAACTTCATTGGAAATTAAGTTTTATTTTTAACCGTTTGTTCCATTTAATATTAAAACCTTTGTATTAATAAAAAAATTGGTTCAAAACCAATGTATAATATATTAAATCAGACTAATGTAACACCAGTGGGAAAGGAAAAATGGAGTAAACATTTTGTTATGACAGAAAAACAATTGATTTTGATCTTTCATCCACCTTTTACTATTACCTCAGACCTTAAATTTTAATGGTTGCAGTACAGAATAAACCATGATATATTAACTACAAACAGTTTTATGTTTAAAATGGGTAACATGGATACTTATGTACCTATGTACCTTTTGTGAAAATGTTGAAGAAACAATATACATGTATCACTTATTATGGGAATGTACAAAGGTACAGCATTTACTAGCAGAATTTGTTTGAGTTTGCAACTCTAAGAAGCCAGGATAGACTTTAATAATAAAACCTTTATTTTTAGCGATTTAGATGGTGTGAAATCAAAAGTGTTCAATTTTGTACTCACTATGATAAAAAATACATATACAGAAGTAGATGCCAGGAAAACCAATTAACAGTAAATGCCCTTAAAATGATTTAAAACAGCTGTATAAAGTATTGCAATATATAAAGTAGTGCAAAAGAAAGAAGTGAGACGGATAGGTTCAATACAGTCTGGGAAAATTGGATCCCTGTGATTAAATCGCTATAGAGTGCACTCTCTTTCTTCTTCTCTCTCTTTCTCTCAATAAAATTGTATAATATGTAATTTGTTTTTCTGTTAGTAAACGTACATTATGTATGCAATGTTGATGCAATTGTTTCATTGCACTGTTTAACATACTTTGTATCCTTGAAAATTTGTGATGTATGCAGAAGCAATAGGCTCATTAATATGTTTTTTTCATAAAATTTGAATTAAAAAAAAACCCATTTATGTTGCATCTCTTACCTCAATGTGAAAACTGTAGTTGTGCAGGATATACTTTTTTTCGCGTATGTCAACATAACATTTTGAATTTGTCCGCCATGCTTACTGACATCGATAGGTTTTATTTTTGGGCAGCCAATGAGAATTCAGAAACATAATATTTACATTCAATTTTTTATGTATTGGATGGCGTTATCAAAGAAAGGGTCGACACCATTATCTCCCCATTGCCACGCACTAAATTACTAGAATTAACTCCACATCGAGCCTCGTTATCTTTCTTTCACTTACTGTTGCTGACAAGAAATTAAGGTTGGTTAAGTTAATATTAAATGTTTTTCTTTCATAAGCACGAGCTGCAAATAATTTTTTCCAAAAATACAATTTTCAAATTGTTGTCAATCTTTAATTTCGACTAAGTCAATGTCGATGCGTTCCTTACTATGTAGCAATATACATTCATCACCTGCATATGGTGTTTTTGTCTCTCAGCTAATTCGATACAACGACCTTGTCAGCAAATAAATTCTTTCACTGGGTTGTATGCTGACTGATGTTTATCATACTAATTGTTAGACCATAATTAATCACCTAATTGTGTACTGACTTGTAGGTGACCGGTCAGCAGAGGATGCTCACTCCTCCATGGCATCTGATCCTGCCTCTGAGGTTTTCCAGAGGTCCGTGATTGCTTTGCTTTAAACTATTATTTGAATACCGAATTACCGACGTATTTATTTCCGTTTTTCTCGATCATGATACTTTTACCAAATTATGACAATTTCCCCGATAATGTCATTTTACCGATATGGCAGTGGGGACACGGCGGGTGTGACCGGTCGGCAGAGGATGCTCAATCCTCCATGGCACCTGATCCTACCTCTATTTTTTTTTTTTATTTTTACATTATGTTTTCATTTATATGGATTTTATTCCGGGTAGCACCAATATTTGGATAACGTTCCCCTCAGTCATATTGATTTTTTTCATTGAATTACCAGAAATGTGTCGTCAAGATAACCTTGATTAATCCCTTATATATATGTTATAATGTATAAATAATAATAATAATAAAAGTATAAAGTTAATATATATATATATATATATATATATATATATATATATATATATATATATATATATATATATATATATATAAATATATATATATATATATATATATATATATATAAAATAATTACTAATTTTTAAAATCACAATCACTTGCTCATTTATATCTATTGCGAATTATCAACTAATTGAAATGTCACCACGGCGGTCCGAACGGATGAGAATCGAGACTATGAAGGTAAGCGAAATTCGAACGACAAGGACCAGGGAGCAGCAGTCCAATGGTGTAATGGATGATGGCCCACTAAAACCGATTCAAACCACTTCGGTGGACTCACAGCCATCAGGGACAACAGCATCATCTTCACACGCCATATGCATAGACGATATTCCGCCTGCCGCTCCATCAGTCCACAACATGCTAGGTATGCAAGTTAGCAATGCAATAAAACAAAAAAATTATAGAAGGGCAGTATATTGATCTGGCCTTTTCATTGTCCCTTAGACCTGGTCGGGATGAAAGGAAATTAATCGTTAATAATTTGGATTTCTAATAATTAGAAATAATCTCGACGGATGCTTACCCCAAAAAGGTTGATACCATAGAACAGAGGACTGATCTCATGTTTATATTTGCAGAGATTAATCTTGGTGGCCTTTTGAAATACATGCAGTGTATTTGGATGGGGGCTAATAGGGGAGCAATGGGATGTAAAGAATACGATGTTCAGTATAGTTTACGTAAGGCTCAGAATCCAGCATCCTCATGGGGGAAGTGGATTCTGAGCGCTAGTTATATGCATGACCAACTTCAATCTTTGATGCTTCTTAAACCCTGCAGAGAGCTACATCTATGACACCTTTAATTTCGAGGGGTCTTGTGTAAATTTACGTTGTAGTGGCCAACATGCCAGGCTATACTGCACTCTTGCACAAACAAATCCCATGCATAGCTTTTGTGCCCCCAGATTCCTAACATATGCTAACAATCGACCCAGAACACAACAATCGCATTTCAGGGGGGACTACAGAACTCTAAAAACAAGCACCTCCGTTTCAGATTTACAAACCCACAAGGTGTGGGACCTCGGCAAAACGCTTATTGAACTTCCTGCACTTGAGAAGTATTTGTCATGTTATCCAAATACTCAGACTGCAAAAAAAATTGTTTGGATTTTCACACGCGTTTCATTTTAATTACACAGGGCCAAGAATTTATATTCAATAAAAATATTTGATATCGGCGTATGAACATCGCAACGAGCTTAAAGAAAAAAAAAAACAATGAAGGAAGTAAAATTAGGACGGGTCGGGTGCCATTTGGAATCTACCAATTTCAAATCTCCGCATATCTCCTATCAGGGTGGCGCCAAAGGGTGACAGTTCTGGTCGGAGATTAATAACACATTCTCATTTCCTGAATTCAATAGCGCAAATTTTTTCATAGACTCCGAGGAAACCTCAGTTAAATATACATCTTTCGGCTAGGTTATATAGATGATTGCTAAAATCATTCATGGGGCATTTATAGACCAATGCGACATAAAATCAACTTTTAGCTTTTGCCAATATGTCCAGAAGATTTTGATCTACTTGGTTTTATGTTTGATGATATGTATCACATTGATAAGTGTTTACCAATGGGGGTGTTGCTAAAACGCGGAACGGAAAACGGAACGGAAAACGTCATCTAATGTTGTTACTTGATAGATTTGTTAAGCGATATACTTTATGTAATTAAAAAAAAATTGAACGATTATCAATATGAGATTATTTATTCAAGAATAATTATTTCCTCAAAATAAACAGTACATGCATTGAACATATTTCCCGTTTTATCTATTTCAATTGCATCTTTTACAGGTATGTGTAATTTTTTAGATCGTCCAAATGTGCTGCATAAATATTTTGGGGTCGACAGACTATAGTCCCAATTGCAATTTATAATCGGAAAATCAAACCAGGCAACGTTTAGAGCTCTCTATTCGGATCATATGTATATAGCTGCAGAATGATCGAACAACTGCCAACGCAAGTAATGCAAACGTAAACAAAATTGCATTACTATAAATACTAGTTTCACTAAGTACCTGGTATTTTAAAACTGTAGAAGATGAAGACAACAAACGCCGATATTAGAGAAAAAATAAAACATAACATGAAATCCACAACGCTATTCGTCCAATAAAATGAAGGTATTTCTTTTGGTAAAATAATATTTACAATAGTGGGACATATTTGCAAATAGATGATGCAGCAAGACTTAGTAAAGATGATCATGAATGTCGTCAGTCGAACATGAATGTCGTCAGTCGAAGGGTTTTTTTTTTATCTCAATGATACTGTATCGTCTATATGATTTAAGATCGTATAGAACAACGAAATGTAATGATGAGGTACGCAAGTATATACATCATATTGGACATATAAAATTTTTCATAAAACTCATGAAACGCTTTCACGAACTGCGTTACGCTGTTATGCCAGCAATGACATATATAAGAAATATAAGTAAAAAGTTACAGCTAATTTACTCTTTTAATATTTCACAATTTGTGTACATTTGATTTTTTTCGTATCGTACTCAACTAAAGCCAATTGAAGGCAATGCTATATTTAATAGACATTTGAATTTTTCCGTTTCGTACTCAACTAAAGCCAACTGAAGGCAATGCTATATTCAATAGACATTCATAAGAATATCAATGAGACAGCCACATGTTAATAATCATTCATTAGATATGAATAAATGATACAAATTAAAGTAAATCGTTTCGGGCCAGTCTATACCCTTTTAAAGCAATAAACGTGATATGATATTTTCCGTTTTTCGTTCCGCGTTTTAGCAACACCCTACTTATAGGGTTTTCTGTGTCATGCAAGATCTTTGAGGAATTTGCAACATTTTTAAACTGGTTTTCAATCAAAAAATCTCATTTGGACACAACAGACCACTATTTGAACGATTCTATATTTGCGGGTCACAGTGCTTCTGTTTGTAAGAACATATGTCTACATTTAAAAGTATTTGTCATGAACTAGGGTTATGAGGTGTAGGTTTCTGGAGGGTTTTAACTGTGTGGTTTATTTCTTATTATACCCGCACTTTCTAAAGAAAGTTCGGGTATATTGGTGTTGTCCTGTTCCGTCTGTCCCTCCGTCCGTCTGTCACGTTTTACTTTCTCAAACTGCTCTTACATCGTATAAACTAGCAATCTGAACTCTTAAGAGTTTGATTGGGGTGTCATGTTGTTTTGTAAAATGGTTTCAAAAATTCTCTGGTAGTCCTGTAGGTCAGATAATTGGTAAAAAATGACGTTTTTTCACAAAAAACCTTCTTCCTCGAACTCCTCCTACATTTTCAACAATAGACAAATCATCTTTTGGAATATGTTTTGGGGTATCCTATAGATGCGCAATAAGGTTTCGGAAATTTCAATTTTGCCCTGGGGGTCATTTGGTGGCTGAAAAATGACGTTTTTTTTTTTTTTACAAAAAATCTGGTTTAAAAAACGTCATTTTTTTTTGCAGTAGCCAAATGATCTTCTAGAATATGATTGGGGATGTCATTTTGAAGTGTGATCAGGTTTCAGAATTTTTTTTTCATCACAGGGATCGGTGGGCAACAAAAAATGATGTTTTTTTGCAAAAAAAGTATGGTTCCCGTAACTCCTCTTACAACTTTTGGAGTAGCTACATCATCCCTTGGGACATGATTGGGGCTGTCCTATAGATGTGCAATAAGGTTTTAAAAATTTAAATTTCATCCAGGGAGTCAAATAGTAGCAGAAAATTGACGTTTAATACTCCTAAAAAAAACCTAGATCCCAGAACTCCTCTTATGATTTAATCAATAGACATATCATATCTTGGGATATGATAGGGGCTGTCCTATAGATGCACAATAAGGTTTTAAAAATTTAAATTTCATCCAGGGAGTCAAATAGTAGCAGAAAATTGACGTTTATCACTCAAAAAAAAAAAACTACATCCCAGAACTCCTCTTATGATTTAATGAATAGACACATCATATCTTGGGATATGATAGGGGCTGTCCTTTAGATGTGCAATAAGGTTTTGAAAATTTAGATTTCATCCAGGAAGTCAAATAATAGCAAAAAATTGACGTTTATCACTCAAAAAAAAAACTTAGATCCCAGAACTCCTCTATTGATTTAATGAATAGACAAGTCACATCTTGGGATATAATAGGGGCTGTCCTATAGATGTGCAATAAGTTTTGAAATATTAAATTTAATCCTGGTAGTCAAATAGTAGCAGAAAATTAACATTATCCCATGTGCGGATCTAGAGATGGGGTCAAAGGGGGGAGGGGGTCCAGACCCCCCCCTCCAAAAATCAAATTTCTTTAAAATTTAAACCACCACCCTCCCTGCAAACTCGAATAACTGTCAACCCCCCCCCCCCTTCCCCAGAAAAAACTCTCTGGATCTGCGCATGTATCCCTCCTTACACTGTAAATAAAAATGACTTTTTTTACAAGAGGCCAATGGGCCACATCGCTCACCTGAACAACAGTTCGTTGTAAATTCTATCACACAGCATATACTATTTCTATTTTAAACTTTGAATCACTCTCTTTAGAATCTACACTAGTTGAGGATGTTTGCGTAGTATTATCAAAACCGCTTTGGTTGGAATTTTCCGATAGCGTCACAATCAATTCTGTCAGCTACGTCAACCATAAACAATACACGCCGCCGGTGTAAAACCTTTATGATTGGTCAACTCCTTTTCTTAGGCGGAGCTACCAGTACACGCTTATGCAATGCCAGAGCTGAAGGATTTTTCAGAACAGTTCATTTTTCCCCAATATGGAGTTATTATCGACTATCCTCTACAGTGTATGTTTATAATAAATTCGTGCAAAACTCTCTCCCTCTCTCTCTCTCTCTCTCTCTCTCTCTCTGTAAACTGGCTCAAACTACGGTCTCGAGTACGGCGTTAAACAAAATATAATACTTAAAAGTTGCATGTGCTCCGCGATCATTTCATGTACTAGTATATATCTTAAATGTATAATGTACATGTATTACCTACCAACTCAACAGTCGAAGTGATACACTAGATATGAATTCCTCGATTACACCTTTCGATCGGCAATCGACAGTCAATAAACGAATTGAACGATGATGTGAAAGAAAGAGACGGTTCCAAGTGGAAAGTGCAAGGGGGTATGAATATGTGCCGTCTTCACTAGGCAAGTGTCCGATTCGTTTTTTCTTCTGTTACCCTACCACATTCGGTGTAAATATAGGCCTATATACTTTATAAAAATATCCCCAAACAATTTACCGCAGGTTTCATTATTTTACTTGGCTCTGAATCACCGATCACAAGCTCCATACAGTGGCGTGGTTTCACTGGTTTGTTTACATATAAAAATGACAGCTCTTGATCCGCTTTCCGAGTAAGCCTAAAAGGTTGTTTAGTAGGAGAAAGTTTTGGGCAAGTAAAGCGACAATTATTAACAGTTACTGTAGTAAACTAAATGAAGAATTATTTAAATGGATTATTTGCACAAAATGTGGTATGATATGATGTTAATCTTTTCAAAACCATCGTTATTTTCGTGCGCCGTAAATTGCAAGTTTTTCGTAAGTATCGTATGCACTGTAGCTTTATAATTTTCCTCGTAGAGCTACAGCTATATGTACCGTATGTATGTTTTATTGCAAGTGTACACTTTCGAAAAATACTCTAATTTCGACAGTCACGAGTATCCCGGTGAATTTTTCATTCTCCGATAAGTTGTTGTTCTGTCCGTGCATAATTTAGTCTGAACCAGCAGCCAATCAGCGGTAAGCTGAATCAACCAATAAAAAAGTTTGTGGTTAAGGTGCGGGTATTGTTTATGCATGACGTAGCTGATAGAATTGAACGCGACGCGATCGGAAAATTCCAACCAAATCGGTTCTGATAATAATCTCACAAATTGTAGCAATGTAGTTCTTGAGAAAAAGATTTTTAAACATTTTCCGAATATACTTCTATGTTAAACTTTGAACCCCTTCTAGGACCCCAGTGTTAGTCCGGGGTCACGGCCTTACAATCTAGTATTTTCACTTTTTGAGGATCCTTGCATAGTAATCTCACAAACTGTAACATTGTAGTTCTCGAAAAGAAGATTTTTAAACAAGTTTCCTATACATTTCTATGTTAAACTTTGAACCTCTCTTGGTGCCCCAGTATAAAATCGGTGGTAACGATTTTAACAATTTAGAATATACAATACCCAATGATGTATTCATAGCTATAGTAATATCCCATACCGTTGCATTGTAGTTCTTGAGAAGAAGATTTTCAAACATTTTTCTATATATGTTAAACTTTGAGCCCTGTCTGGGGCCCCAGTTTTGGTCCGGGGGTCATGATTTTTACAATTTAGATTCTTCACTATATATACAAGCTTTTTTTTAAATATTGGCATTTCTGGTGCAGTGGTTCTTTAGAAGATTTTTAAATATTTTTCCTACGCATTTCTATGTTAAATTTTAAACCCCGCCTGGGGTCCCAGTTTTGGTTCGGGGGTCATGATTTTTATAATTTATAAACTTCACTATATATACAAGCTTTTGTGTTAATATTGGCATTTCTGGTGCAGTGGTGAGAAGAAGATTTTTAAAGACACACACCTATACTCACTGTTTCGCAATTATCTCCCTTTTAAAAATGGTTTAGCCTTTATTTTAACAATTAAGAATCCCCTTCCTATAAGAATGCTTTGTACCAAGTTTGGATGAAATTGGCCCAGTGGTTTTTGAGAAGAAGTCAAAAATGTGAAAAGTTTACAGACGTAGAGCTAGACCGACAGACGGACATACGGACAACGGGTGATCAGATAAAAACCTTGCATTTATTTGATTTAATTGTCGAATGATGTTAAAAAATGTTTTTTTAAAAATCACATTACACCTTGCATAATTGTCAAATGATGTATTGATATTTCTTATTTTCTACCTGGGGATCCATAACTAATATCAATGTTAAAATTAATAACAATAAATGATTAAAATGAAAAGTTTATCCTCCACATCCAACCCCCCCCCCCTAAATCAAACTTCAGGTTCTAAAGATTTAGAGTCTTCTTACATTCTTACATGTGTACAGTAGCGAATTATAAATCATTTTTGATTGGTATTTTTCTCTACATAATCATTAAAATTTTGGAAATTGCTTTTTAATTTTTAATTTTTAAGATAAAAAAATGTTATATATGTATTCGGGGCAATTGTAAAGTCTCCTAAACAAAGAAGGTTCATTATTAGGCTAGGAATTACATGGGTCAAACACATACTACACATACTACATATGAATAAGATAAAATACTTCATTATTTCCAGTTCTAGAAAGTCAGGGTGTCTCCAAGGGGGTATAACCTATATACTAATTGATGCACAATTTATGACACAAAGAGCAAGAATAAATGTGGTTTAGAGATGGGAATCTCAAAAGTTATCAAAATATCATCTACGTCTGACAAATGAAAAAATAACTTTTGCAATTAAAATGACAGAAACTGTACAAATGCAATAGGATAGGTATTAATGATAAGCTTAGGCCATTCCAAGTTTTTTCTATGTTTAGCGTCCGCGGACGGATTGGTTTTGAGATGTAAAAATAAAAGAAAAACAATTATGTTTCATAAAATTAGATCGCTTTTTCATATGTCGGGCTTGGGATCGCATTTTTAAATCGAATCGGAAATCAAATATTCATAATAATAACATTCAAACTGAAAACCATAGTGGTTATTTGTTATTTTTGTATTTTTGTTACAAAATGAAGAAAATGCTTAAAAATATATTATATTTTTTTTTGGTTGAACCTTTAAAGTTGTGTGTTTTTTCTAAGGTTTGTGGTTTTTTTTTCTGATAGAAAGATGTTTTGGGTGGACGCTAAACAAAGAAAAAACTTGCAACTGCCTTATTTAAATATAAAACGATGATGATACAGTATGCTGACAAAGGGAGATCACTTATTTAGAAAGTGAAAGTAAAACTTTTACCTATACCGGTGGCTTATAATATTGTTCTACTACATGTATTATGCTTACCTATATTGGTCAACATCATAATGATTATCCAATAAGAGCACAATATGAATCCCTTTTGCTGATCATCACAAAAGAAACGTTTATGCATGCTAATTAATCCTTTTCTGCATATGGAAAACACATAACGGTATGTACACCACGTGAAACCCATCTAACCGAAGAGCTTGGTAAAACTAGTACCCGCTAATGCGACCTGCAGACCTGTGTTAAGTACGTTAACTTCAGACAAAGATCGGTTATTTGTAACATCCATGTATTTTTATAATTTATTCTTCAAAACCCGCTGCACTATTTTATTAGGTATATAACTATGTAAAGCACACATTTCAGTCTTAAGGTGGTACAGGGCACCTGCATATATATTGTGATGTACTCCCTATTGAAATAAACAATAAAGTATAAATATAATATTTTCCCACAAAATAATGTTACTTAACAGTGAAGCGCAATGGGTTAGAGCATTAACTATGTGTCTGTAAGTAGAGAATTCAAATCCTGCTGGGGCTTTTCTATTTTTTACTTAAGTTTCAAAAATTTTGAAATCTTATTTTTTTTTGCCAAATACATGTACTGTAAAATTTTAAAATTCTAAAATATCACCATTTTGATTATAAGGCACTTTTATCCACATAAAGATCAACATGTGTCTTATACCACCTTAAATCAGTAATTATCTTCTGTCCTGGCAGTTTTCCATTGAAAATCATTGTGCAATATTATATTGCACTGTTTAAAATCTTCTTTGTTGCAACTACATGTACAGGCAGGATTTTCGTTGTTATCAAAATATTCTGATGTTTATTTATCACTGAGGAGTGTGTGTGTGTGTGAGAGGGGGGGGGGGGTCAGAGCAATACATGTATTTGTGTTTGCAGGGGGAGGGGGTTGTGGGGATTGGGGTCCGAGGTGTATTTTTGGTAAATTTACTATTATATTACGATAATAAAAATGAATTTTCAAGGGGGGAGGAGGGTCTATACCCCTCACTTCCACCCCTTCTCTAAATCCGTGCACACGATGATGTTGGCACACAGAAGCAAATCTAAAGCCGACAACCGTCGATGGGAGGGGCATAATTTAATTTTGTTTGTAATAATTATATAGACCATACTTTCTATGACATGAAATGCTAAGATTTTTGATTAACTTAAAATTCACATGCAAAAAGTTCAACCCCAAATTGTACATAAAGGGCCGCTATGTGTATTATGGGATGGAATCTCAATTTATGAAATTGTAATTTTTAAAAATTACCGGAAATTAAATGTATGCTTCGTTTTTACTAAAACTGGTATAAAACAGTGTTATTTAGGGGCAAACACTTGGTGCGGGTATTACTGTCTAATGACAGCATCTAGTATTCTTATTATAAGAAGAGGAATGGACAGGTATTCAGATTAAAATATCAATTTGTTCATCGAAAGCTACGGGTCTGCTCAACTAGGATGTGGGGCGTATTTCAAATGGGAGTGGTGTTTCTTCAGTTGTCCAAAAACTGAAAATATATCGATAGGCGTCATGACATGACCCTATTAGAGTTCATCCCAGTGGTTCTATCTGTCATTTGGGGCAACAAATTATCCAACAAAAAAAGAGAGACCCCGAACCTATCACCCAGTCTTTTTGCAACATTATTTCCTAGTTTAAATTTGATCGACTGTTGGACGCCGCAGTATCCGATAGCACACATAGGGTTCAAAATTCGGTTTATTGTCATACCAAAAATGTTGTCATCAGTTCGCTCATGCATATTGGCCTCCAACATTATGCTGGTGGTTCAGTACTTACTGCATCTATCATCATCTGGCCTTGCTTATTCAACGGCACGTTCATATTTGTCTGCAATATCTTATCACTGCCAGTTACAGGGAATAAGGGACCCAAATTATAGTCTGTCCCAAGATATTTATGCAGCACATTTGATCGATTTTTAATAAAAAATATAAATATCTGTGAAAGAATGCAATTAAATTCGATAAAAGGGAAATTTTCCAAGATATTTTAATTGACACATTATCATTTTTCACTCAAAAACAATCACAAGATCGAAAATAGATTTCTTACGGAGATTTATTATGGGGAATGTTTACATCTTTTATCTATTCGGAATCACTCGGAATACCTCGCGCAATTTTTCAACGTTATCATCCGGCTTACTGCAATACAAAATCCCCGTAGACATCACATTTTTTGTCCCCCGCCGCAACGCGGAGCGGGGACATAGAAATGCCGGGCGTCCGTCCGTGTGTCCGTGGGTCCGTGTGTCCGTGCGTCCGTCCGTCACACTTTTTTGTAAGCGCTCTCATGCCTACAAATTTTGACAGATTTTCATTACATTTATACCAAATGTTTATACACCTATTACCTTGGTCAAGTTCGAAAATCAGCATTGGTCGATACTTTTTGCTGGAGTTATGGGACTCTGACCACAATAATGACTCCGTTTTATCCAAAAATTGACCTTGTAAGCGCTCTCATGCCTACAAATTTTGGAAAAAATGGGTGGTCGGGGTAAAAAAATGTTCCTCCCAACCTCCCCACACATTTAATTCTGGAACAGCCCTGAATGTTTGAAAATATTGCAATTTCATATACTGTGAAATCATTAGATTTCGTGGGGGTTCAATTTTCGTGGAATTCGTGGGTACCTCTCATCCACGATTTAACATCCTACACGAATTAATAAATAAGGGTAATAAAATCATATTTCCTTTGTAGGTTTTAGAGAATACACGAAATTACGTCCCCACGAACCTGTAAAATTTAAGCAATCCACGAAAATTGGCCCCCACGAAATTTAATGATTCCACAGTACAGTATACTAGTATACTGCTTGAACGGCGGGGGACCCAGGAATTCTATTCTTGTTAGCCTTGTATTGAAACCTGATAAACTAACGGGGGCGTTTCAACTGAGAAATCTTGGAAATTTTTCTTGCCGAGAAATATTTAACCCACTTTGATAAGACCCCACTCACAAGATACCAGTTAACGGCAGTACGCTCCAAAGCATTAGTCCGTCTTAAGTTACCGAAGATCACACGATAGAAATCCAATTCGTTTTGGATTGGAGCTAGCACTGAATTGGCATTGCAAGGTTTTTCAGTGGAAACAATTCAGATATGAGGAAGATAGAAATCTTCGTGTTTTAAGTCATACATTCGCATACCAAAATTTTAATTCATAGGCTTTGTTAATCTATTGTAGAAAAACAGAAAGTGGGGTCCTCGATACTGAAGCATGCTCAATGAACTCGAAAAGGCTAAATATTTCATTATGGTGGCAGGGATACAGTGGCCTGAAAATGTCTCGAGTAAGAGCAGAAACTTAAAACCCTCGCAAAGGTGGGTCCACAACCTAATGTTATTCTAATACTCTTTTGGGGGAAATGACTTAGGGGAGACTTTAATTAGAAAACTCAGGCTAATTTGCATGAAGCTTTTTTAATTTATTCAGACCAAAATCCCACGTTCAAAAGTCATTTGGTCTTGTATCCTTCCACGCATGAAATGGTGTTATTCTGAAAACTCTCGTGCTATGGAATCAACGTACACGCCTTAATTCTTGTCGTCCGACTCACCCAGAGCCTGCGTTTGGAGGCCAACACCGGGCATTGTCATCGTTGAGTCTCGTCCAATAAATTCGGAATCCTGCATCAATTGCCTTTTATTTATCTGCACTAGATGATATCCCGCGCAAGTGCGGGGATTAACAATAATTCACATATTATATTATAATACAAGGTTTTTTTGTTCATTTTTCTATGTATTGTGTCCGAAATTTTTCTTAATTGCTTTTCTTAACATATTCTATTAGTATAAAATTGAAATAAAAAAGCAACTGCGTGGCTGAAAATTCAGAGGAGAGGACAGGGATGAAAATCTAAGCTGAAATGGAGTATATACACATGAACATGTACATGGCCTTAATTCTTTTTGTTGCAGCTGACTGAAAAAAAATAGACTATTATCTTATTTCAAACCAGAGTGTGGGTGTATAGAGCGTGGTATCTCTTTTTAGAACTTTGTTCTTTATGTCAAATTTCACTTATTATTGCCCAAAATAAGAAATTTAGATAAAACACTGTCAACAAATTAATTTATAAGGTTTACTACCAATCTGTCGTGGTATAAAAAATGTATATCTTATTTAAAAACGTGTACGCACTTTTCGCCATAGTGTTAATTAGTCAACCCCATTTTTTGGCATCCCGTTCTGTAAAGTTCTTTCCATCAAAAATAAAATCGCGTCTATTGGCCCATTTTATTTATTAACTTTTTTGTATTAACCAGATGCCCGATCTGCCCACAAAGCATGGTGACTCATCCTACATTCTCCAACATGGCGTTAATTAACCAAACCGCGTTCTTGGTTACCCCGTTCTGGAAAGTTCTATTCGTCAAAACAAAAATCGCAGATTCAAGAAACGAATGGGCTCATTTTATTTATTCAACATTTGTCAAATCTTAATTCTTATGTATACCCGAAATAGGTTCCCAGGATATATATTCACTCTTTACATAATCATTCAATATTATTTCATTGTAAGTATATTTTTGATGCAAACTCCCACTGACTTGGATCCGCCAAAGCGTGTCCACCACCTTACTTACATATTTGCTATTTCGGGCTGGTTTATCGAAAATGAAAGTAGGTTTTTAATTTATCTTACAATAATTACTTATCAGGTAAAATTCAATTATAGCTTACGGACATCAACTCACATATGTTGAAATGCCAAAGGTGTGAGCAGTTACTCGGGTGCAGGCATTTCGAAGTTTATTGGCAAAATGCCTTAATTTATAAGTATAGATATTTTGGTGGACCTTCGGCACACCTATCCTTTGTTTTTACCTTACGGCCTAAAGCGCCTCACCTTATACCTTGTACCTTCTACGCCAACATTCCCTCACCCCGTTCGTACTACACACGACGGATGCAGTTCCAAAAGAATTCTCTAGCACCGTATAAATCAACGCGGTCACACCTTACTGAATAAAACAGGGGTTGTTGCTGATGAATTCAAAGTTTTCTTCCATTTGCTCACTAAAAAATTATTGCATAACAGTTTGTTCAATAGTTTGTAATTAAACTCCGCTTAGGCTTTTTTATTAGTATTTTTAATTTTCTGTATATTGTTGATTTCCATACATTTTTGGTTTCCAACTTAAATTCTTTTTCTAATTTAAATTGTGTACATGGTGCTTGAAATTTGACCAAATAAGTTGTAATAATTTTGATAATTTCATCGCGACCAGGTAACATGGTGAGGTACGTCCACACAGGTAAGACCTCTAAGCGAAATACTTTGAACTGTTTAGCTAGAGGTCTTCGCCTTATATACAGCAGTAATGAAACAGAAATATGGCGGATAATGCCTAATTACGAGCGGTGTTCAGCTTTAAACCACCCACTGATATTTATAAAATTACGTAGATTACAGGGCAGTTTTTAACCGAAAGAGGTGTTAGATTGGTGAGATATTGAGCTAATAGCATCGAAGATATGAGAACTTAATTGATGGCAATATCAATTCGCCTATCACTGCAGTGTAGGGATCACCATCGACAGTAAATACAAGCGCCAGGATTAAAAAACCTTGCACCATTTTCATCACAATACCAAACAAGGATGCTACATTCTGCTTGATTAAAAATATCATGGTACGTTTCCATAAGCTGTATTCCACAACATACCTAGAAAAAGTCGTCTCAGTGGAATAAATGGCTTGAAGATGCAGCTGTTCGATTTTCGAACCATTAGTGAAAGTCTGAGCAGACGATGGCCACATTACGACTAATGATGACGGACAGTGGCGTCAAATCCCTTAATCCTTTCATCCAAAGATAAATGTTTTCGTTGTGAATTAATCAAACCGCATCTCTATTCAATATGTCTGTCGTATATACCCCCAGTAGTTAGTGCCAGATTCAATTTATTTAATAGGTTTATTCCCTGCATAATACAATTGCGTAAGTACATTGTCTTGCATAATATTATTCAAATGTCATTTCTTCGATATAAAGGGCTATTGTACAAAACAATGTGTTTATTCGAATATCGGCTATGTATGGTAGAAAGCGGGAAAGACCAGAGATGTGAAAAGAGGAAGAAAAGGTGCAATATAACAATCAAGTACTACCGGTCTGTTGTAGCTGCAGATCTGTAGCTCTAAGAGAAAATTCGGGTTACCTGCAGCTATGTATGTTGTTTTAAAAAAAACACTAATATTATTGAATTTGTAGTGTTTTTTTAATTTGTTTATGTTAGTGTTAATGCATAATAAAGATGTTTTGTTTTATTTGTCATTATATAATCACTAGGTAGCCTAATGGCATCCTAACGACATTGGGTGCCTTAGGCAGAGGTCTAATTGTATTAGGTGCTGAGGCCCTATTGCTTGGTGCCTAACGCCTAATGGTGGCCTAATCTTGTTAGGTAGCAGGAATCCCTATTATTTGGAACCGAATAGACGCCTAATAGGAGCCTAACTACGTTAAGTTGTTACTTTAGTATTAATATAGAGTAAGAGAATGCATAGCACGCACTTCTCCTTTATTCCTGCTTTACTTACTGTAATATTGGTGTACAATACAATTTGCTATAGAAAAGTATGGTGTTGTTCTTCATTGATCTATGAAGATCGCAAATCCGACGCATGTGTAGGATTTGCGATCTTTATAGATCAATGAAGAACAACACCATACATAGCTGCAGGTAACCCGAATTTTCCCTTAGAGCTACAGATCTGCAGCTACAATAGGCCGGTAGTACTTGATTGTTATATTGCACCTTTTCTTCCTCTTTTCACATCTCTGGTCTTCCCCGCTTTCTACCATACATAGCCGATATTCGAATAAACACATTGTTTTGCTTTTATTTCGAAGAAATGACATTTGAATAATATTATGCAAGACAACATACTTACGCAATTGTATTATGCAGGGAATAAACCTATTAAATAAATTGAATCGGGTAGCACAGGACCCAAGTAATTTTTGTGACGTCTGAGGTTAAAGTGGAGTTAGACGTAATTGTCAACAGCATTACCCCCCAGTCGCGTTACAAATTCAATATTGAAGTTTTTGTATTTGACAGTCAATACAAATGTTAATTGTCATTCATTCAGATAGGCAAAGAGCGTTACAACACAAAATTCAGAATAGGTATCATTTATGTACTAAATAGCACAATACTCTGTATAACAGAGTCAGATTAAAACAGAGTTAAATACATATTGCGTTGCGTGTTGGTTTTGTTAGTTTTATTACATAAGCAAAATTCTAAATTTTATTAGTCTCCTACCGGTTTCACCGGAGGGGACTATAGCTTTCCTCTGCGTTTGAGGAATAATAGCGCATATTAAAGCGCAGTCTCAGAATATGCGCATTTATCTCAGTATACTTTCCATGCTCATTCCGGATTTATCCGGGTTGCGCATGCTGAGTTCCAAAATAGTTTTTTACTAAGTGCTTTTCTATATTACGTCATATCCTTCTTTTCAATCTTCACGTCATACAAACTGGTAGGTTAAAATTTTCTCTGTTGAATTATCATTATTTGCCTAACAATTTCTTTAAAAAGAGTCAGATTAAAACAGAGTTAAATACATATTGCGTTGCGTGTTGGTTTTGTTAGTTTTATTACATAAGCAAAATTCTAAATTTTATTATTCTCCTACCGGTTTCACCGGAGGGGACTATAGCTTTCCTCTGCGTTTGAGGAATAATATGAAACTCGCTGAACATCTTCAAAATGACAAACAACAATTTTACGCTTTTGTAGTGTCTTGTTGACATATTTTCGAGAAAATTTTTAATGTTTGGGTTCGATGTGTATTGAATAAACGGTGCCAGTATGTGGTCAGTAGTAATATTTTGCGTTACTTTTACCATTACTTTTATCATTTCTAACAAACAAATAAGTTATGTAAAATAGGGTCAAGTATTGTGTTGTAAATTTAATCAGCAGGGGTATCACAATCGGTTTTGTTATCGGGTTGGGCTGTTTAACTGTTTGGTTTGATTCGGGGTACAGAAAACAGTAAGAAACGATATTGTGCATAACAGTGCATTGTTTTCACAAATTTCTACCAGCGAATACTTAATGGACGAAATAACAAGAGATAATTTAAAGTGTATTATTTTACCCAACTGGTATTTAATTGCGATATCAACTGTTTAGTTTGATTTTCCTCCTTTTATCTTTTATTATTAAAGCATAACATCTCGTTTATAATAGATCTGAATAGTTGCTTACTATGAAGCTTACATAGAATAATACAAGCCGGTAGAGGACGTGTATTGCTGATGTAATACTCTCAGAATGCTTGTTAAAACAGCATTAAACAGCATTTGTAATTGAATTTTGTTAACGTCTGTAATTGTCATTAATTGGATTGCATTCTTTATTTTGCACTTGATTTGATCAAACGACGAGCACTTTTACATGTTTATTTGTGATCAATACGTGACATAAAACATTTAAACAAGATTTTTTTCAGAGCAAACGAGTATTGTGCACGTATATTGGATAACGATCTATGAAACAGTTCATCTTGCATTTCTCTGTTGATAAGTTTCACGTAAACAGAATCGTAGGACTTCCTTATAGTTTTAGGAACCTCTCTTTACATATTAATTAAATTGTTAGTCCTTAACAATTGCTTGAACCACAAAAATAAAACATTTTTTTCATCATCAAACTTCTTAAATCTTTGGGATCTATGCAAAACAATATATATATATAAAGCACTGAAAATGGCTAACGATACGAACAATTGAAATTGTCGTTAGCCATTTTCAGTGCTTTATATATTCATTTTACTGGCTTAGTATCTATACATTAGATCCGACACTTTAAAGATGCCTAGTGTTGTTGATTATATTTAGTGCTTTATATATATATATATATATATATATATATATATATATATATATATATATATATATATATATATTGTTTAAGCATCAAATCAAATTGAAATTGGTGTTCTCTCACTGATAACGTAGACACAACTGAGAGGCCAACAAATGATGAAATGAAGTTTATTACACACTGAATGAATGACCTAGATATGCCTAAATAAGATCGGTGTTTGACACTAATAACACTATGCCGCTGGTTGTAGTTTTATCATCTTGATATCAATCTAGTTATTTATATGCTACAATACGTTATACAAGATCTAACCGACGTCGCAATCGATCTAAATTATTTCTTTGCCTATCGACTTTGATTTGCTGAAACCCACTATAATAAAAATGCTTTTGAAATGGGTTTTTTTAGGTTGGCGGTTGTAGCGTATCGATAAGGAGTCTACAGTTTAATTTTAATTATAGATTGTGTCGACTCCAGTTACGTTATCGTTATTAAAGCGTGAATGAATAAAATAGCAATCGTTTTTTGTCCTCAATCCCAGCTATTCGATTTTTCTTGGTTGTTGGTAAAATCAAACAGAATTTCTCTTGTTCACACTGAGAGAACTGCTCATTTAACACTGCAAGTGACACCCGAGTATATACCGGGATTTTCAAATCAGTAATTACGTGTATTTGTCGTGCAGTGCCACTAACCAAATTCTATTGTACGAAAGCATTGAAATCTGTTAACCTATGAAGATTCAGACAACATGGAACCAAGCTTTCTTAATACCAAACAAAACATCGTGAAAACAAAAGTAGAACCCGATGATGCAAAATTGATTTTTAACTTCTTAGGTAACACACGCCATTTATGAATAAGTGACAGCTAGCATATGTAAATCGTCTGTAACATATGCCAGAATGGGCTCATTGATTAAAAAAACTTTGGAATTTCTTTTATCAAGAAGACAAATCCGAATCGTCTGTTTTCCATGGATATCCTTTATCAGACACTAATGTGAGCGTTCATGAATTTTTTTTCTGGGCTCAGAGGAATACTTCAGAAGAGCGAACCACTGAGCTGAGCAACTTCCAAGATCATTTCATAACTTGTTTCTTTTTGTTGTAACCAACGGCTCCCTTGAGACATGTTGAATATTATAATGATTCACCACATGATTTCTCACCTCAGGTTACTTTGTGAATACTAAATTGTAAAAACTAAATACTAAAAGGTAGCATATGTTATGTGCTAACTAGGACAATGTTTTCGACACGTTGAGGGGGATGTGCGGCCATTTTGTACATCCGAGGATAACAATGTAAGCATCTCTTGAACTAACTTGTTTCTGTCTAAAACTTTTGTCAAAAGATTTTTAATAAAACAGTACATATGAGGTTCTAAATGTTGTTTTTTATGCAAATTACTTATACACGAGCAGAATGCCTTTTTTAATCGCTTCGAACAGCGCAGCTTCAGAAACAAATTCAAGATTAAAAAATCTAAAAAAAAAAATATGTCAAGAGGTCATTGGTGTCAACTCTAAAACCATTTGTTGAGAAAAAAGTCTAAACTTGGTTATTTAAGTTGTAGCTTTGTCTCAAACAAGGGTACCCTATTCTTAAAATGGGTCTTAAAAACAATCAACCGCACGAGATATTTTTGCTTGTGTCTATGGGAGTGCATTGTTGAGTTATTTTTTCATTTAAAAATATGTGTATTTTTTATTTAACACAGATTGTACATGTTTTGAATTGACATATTTTTTTCTATGAAAATATAACGTTAATGTACCTCCATTCACACAGGATTGGATTTTTCTTGTTCTAAAAATAGATCCCATGCCGACTGATAAAACAAGATATCTGTGAGCCAATGCTCACTAGTGCTACCCCCGCTCTGATGTGAATATGCAAAATAAGCAAAGTCGACATTTAACAGAAAGTTGGCATTCGATTGGTACAAAATTAAATCCCACAATATGTCATGCCAGAACAAATAGTGTGTTAAAATTTCAAGCATCTGCAATAAATAGTTGCTAAGAAATCTGAAAATTTGTTTGAAAATTTAGGCTAAAAATAAACAAAGTCGTCATTTAACAGGAAGCTGACGTTCAATTGGTATAAAAAATATATCCCACGATATGTCATGCCTTAACAAACACTGTGTAAAAATTTGAAGCATCTGCGATAAATAGTTGCTGAGAAATCTTTGACGAAAATTTGTTTGAAAAATTTAGCTAAAAATAAACAAGGCGTCATTTAACAGGAAGTTGACGTTCGATTTCCCACGATATGGCATGCCTTAACAAACACTATGTACAAATTTCAAGCATCTGCAATTAATAGTTGCTGAGAAATCTTTGACGGAAATTTGTTTGAAAATTGTGGTTTACAAATAAACAGTCATCATTTAACAGAAAGTTGACGTCCGATTGTTACAATATATATTCCACAATAAGGCATACCTCGACAAATTGTGTGATAAAATTTCAAGCATCTGCGATAAATAGTTGACAGAAATTTATTTGAAAAATTTTGGCTAAAAATAAACAAAGTCGACATTTAAGAGGAAGTTGACGTTCAATTGGTACAAAAATATATCCCATAATATGGCATGCCTTAACAAACACTGTGTTCAATCATCTGCGATAAATAGTTGCTGAGAAATCTTTGATGGAAATTTGTTTGAAAATTTTGGCTAGAAATAAACAGTCGTCATTTAACAGGAGGTTGACGTCCGTTTGGTTCAAAAGTATATCCCACGATATAGCATACCTAAACAAATAGTGTATTAAAATTTCAAGCATCTGCGATAAATAGTTGCTGAGAGATCTTTGACGAAAATTTGTTTGAAAATTTAGGCTAAAAAATAAACAAAGTCGTCATTTAACAACAAGTTGACGTCCGTTTGGTTAAAAAATATATCCCACGATATGACATGCCTAAACAAATAGTTTGTTAAAATTTTAGGCATCTGCGATATTAAGTTGCTGAGATAAATGTGACAGAAACTTTTATTACGGACGGACAGACAGACAGAAGGACAGACAGACACACAAGGGTAAAACAGTATACCCCATTCTCCTTCGGAGCGGGGGTATAAATAGGGTACCCTATTTTGAGGCAAAGTTAAAACAATAATGTGCAAGATTCAACCTTTTTCTCAACAAATGGTTGTAGACAAGACACCAATGAACCCCTTTCTTATTTTTTCAGATTTTTAAACCTTCAAAATAAGTCTGCAGCTGCGCAGTTCTACAGCTATTTTAAGTAATCAAAAAGGCATCCTTCTGTTTTGTATGCGTAATTTGCATACAAAACAACATGAAGAACCTCATATTTATTGCCTTTTCATCTTTTGACAACAGTTATTTACAGAAACAAGCCAGTTCAAGAGATGTTTACATTTTTAAGTATTATGTTCTTACATGGGCGTGATTTAATTGCTGAAACCTTAGTAAATAGTATACCTGTGCCAATATGAATACGGTGAAAGAGTGATCACATTTTTTTTTTTAATAAAAAAACAGTTTTCGGCTTACTAGTATAGCTTTTACTTAGTTACACTGTATGATACATGTAGAACTGCAACATTGTTGAACTATTTGTTGTTTCGTCATTTTAACACTTTAGGTCATCACGAAAAAGAATGTATGGAGCACTGTTATAATTGGCAACAAATCAATTTATATGAAATACCGGGTATCATCTAGGATCTTTCTTTGAAGCTAATTTGAATACAAATACATGTAAGTACGTAAGCAAATCTACCATAAAACCCTTAGGATTTTATCGGATTGATAACGTATTTATACATATATCCCAATTAGATAATTATCATTTAATTAAATCGCATCATATTACAAACTATATCTGTAACACTTATATGTTTTTTCTTTTGAAGAATAAACATTGCTTAAATCATTAGTTCCATGCAATTGTATGCAATGCTGAAAATGCAAACAGTGAGAATTTAGAACATTATGTCAAGCACCAAAAACACAAAAAAAATCAACAAACGATGTTTATTTCAATATGAATGAATTTTATTCCATATGTTTAGCCTATATTTACTACACCTCATAGTTTTAAGTTGTGCTGGAAATGTTTTGTCGTTTATAATTATTTATACACAGCAGAAGGATTTTGTTTGAAGTTTTTTTCCGGAATATGAATTTAACGATTGTAAGAAACTGATAAATACAAATATATTTATACGGTGAATTCAGTTTAAAAGCTGTGTCAAAAGCAAAAATCAACTATTACGTAATAATCATCTTAGAATATTGGTTCATTAGGTGATACTATTATACTCCTAAATTTGAACATCTTAATATGAATCATGATTAAGCAACGGTTTGCAAGAATGAGATTGTAGGCTAATGCAGGTTAATAATTTCTCCTTAATCTACTAAATCGGTTTAAACACAGTCCAGTACTCTATATAAACTCTATATGAAAGTTCTAACAGTGTTTAGTGGCAATGTAACACTAAGAATAAAGTTTTCATTTAACTGATTTGAATTCCCCATCAGTAATTTTTACTTTATTTTAAATTAAATAAATTTATCAATTTAATAATAAAGGAAAAAAATCTTTTTCAAAATATTTTCAAATCTAATTACCACTTGAACATTTGATGGGTTTTTACTGATCGCAAAATCAGACAAACGAATACTACACCCTTCTATTATTTTAAGACCAAATAAAAAGTTTCCTGTGTGTAAAAAAAAACCCAACAAAAACAATACATCTTGACGTGTAAAGCAAGGAAATACGTCTGTTAATCGTGCAATCCAAACAATATTTTTTAGTATAGTTTAAATCTTATCTAACTTCCAGGCGAAATTTCAACAAAAAATTGGTTCAAGTCAGCACGAGCCTACACCTGAAACGATTACTCTAGCGCATTCCAAATATCCATTGTACATGTGTCCCGTAATATATGATGCCAAAATCTCTTAGATCTCTTAGAATAACTTTTCATTAAATTGATATAACAACACAATTATTGCATTTCCATCTATCTGATTTAAAATTTCACTAACAAATGATGACAGCACTTAGCGCCTGGTTTGGGTCTTTTTCGGTCGCTTCGGTTGCGTTTATGTCATAATCCAATAATCACTTTTGTTAATTTTATTAAAGAGAATTGTCAATTTCCAACATAAATTGAGATTTTAGACTGCGATAAAATAAACTCATTTATGTTATTCTTTTTACAACTTAAGAAAAAAAGAGGATTTTTTGCTTATCTGCCCTTGATGAACATAAGATTGCTACATGTATTTCTATGCATGAGAGGTGGAGCTGACAGTTTCAGAATGGTACTAAAATTAGACTAGCATGTATAACAATGCCATGTATAAATTTATGTGATCACTCTTTCACCATAGCCCTTTCTATTCCATATGGTACAAGTATACTATTTACTATGGTTTCAACAATAAGACCACGCCTATGTGAGTACAAAAGACAAGACTTTAAATCAATGCATGACAACTTAACGTGTTCGAAAACATTGTCCTAGTTATTACGTAACATGCTACCTTACACGTCACGTGATAGAATTTTGTATTCACAAAGTTACCTGAGGTGAGTAATCACGTGTTGAATTATAATATTCAACATGTAACAACCCTTGTTCACAACAGAGAAAGCGGAAGTAAGAAGAAGCAGATATTTCTTCTTTTAAACCATGAGTGCATGTTTGTCTATAAATCTCCCTTTGACATAACTTAGGTAATGCAAATATACAATTACTGTTTAACGGAGAACAATGGAAAAATATGAGCTTAGTATGTATGAAGTCAGTTTAAAAGTGGGCGTCCTCATTATCGTATTGAGATTCAAGATATCGTGATGACCCCCGCCTATGAAAACAAAGTCGTACTTGGTAACAACATACTTTTATTTAACACAATTACGTAAAGTTGTAGTTTGGATGTTGACCATTTCTGCAATTGAAAGAAAAAGTTTATATTCTCGTAAAAATCGCATGCCCTTAAGTGCAGTCATGAATGAATGTGCTCCAAATTACGTCAATTTATGTAGATGAAAACGTGAAGTTTATGAGGGAAATCCTCCCAACAGTAGCGCATGTCTGCAATTTTTTAAACTACCCATTTTCTTCGTAGTTGAGAATAAAACACACTGAAATCACAATGAACCCCAATGAACTTGTATTTAAAAAATACGGTCATAATATGTTGGTATAATGATTAAAAAAATTCCATTTGATGATTATTACGTAATTGCAGTTCATTCAGTCCTGAGAAGGTGCACATATTTGTGGTTTGAGATTCAATGTTTCTCAACTTAAGACGTCTTCCGATATAACTCTGCTTTGGATATTGCATAAAAGATACTAGTATTATATATGGTTTAAGGAAGTATGGGACACTTCCATATTGTGACGTACTTCCTAACGAAATAAACAATAAAATCAAGTATAGTTTTATATATGTTTTTCTTCCCGAAATTGTCACCAAAGAGCGTAGCCCTGTGGGTTATAGCGCAAACTATAAATCTGTAAGACATGAGTTCGAATCCCGTAGGGTTTTACAATTTTGTCCTTTCCAATTTTTTTTATATAAAACATTTTTTGGTCAAACGTCGTAAAATTAAACCGATGAAAGCATTTGGATTAAAATATTCTTTACAGTCAGCAGAGGATGCTCACTCCTCCTAGGCACGTGATCCTACCTATATCTTTTTGGAGGTTTGTGTTGCCTGCTTTGAATTTGTATTTCGTTTTATGGATTGTTGAGATGGTTGACTGTTTGTAATTGTCTTTTCTTCATCTTATATCCTTAAATGTACAATGATTAAATCTTAAGATTCTATGCTCTGCTATATTGATCTGCAAAATGTTAGTCTGTTGCTTACGCCTAAAACTATTATAACAAATTCTTGACTACCTTCTATAACTTTTCTCACCTCATTACATGTATAGCGTCCTTTGATTTAGTAAGCACATTCGATCTTTGAAATAAAGGATTGATTAAATAAAGCGATGGCACTTGACAGGTGCACAGGTTAAGATACTTAAAGCCACGTGCAGTGAAGCATGACTAATCCGATCTGGCCAGCACTGTCGGTAACTTGAAAGTGATTTGGGAAGTCAGTGTTTATACGGTAAATCTGTTTATACAAGCTACTCATGAGGGGCTAGCACGTAAAAAGGTGTGAAATATAATTGACAGGCGTTATCTTTCTATTTTATTAAGTGGGGTATCATCAAATTTTACCGGTTAAATGGTTTACTGGTTAAATGAAGCAAAACTAGTAGTTAAACAGTGTTTTGAGGTAAAAACAGACCGCCCGGATCCGGAACGCGGAATTTCGAATAAATAGACAAAATAACGTATAAAAAATCGGTTCCCAAATAAATATGGTTGAAAAACTCGTATGGCTGGAATGTCCGTATGGCTTAAATGCGTGTGAGACCTGAGACAATATATTTAACCAAACAGTAATAAGCAACTTTGGCTTTACACAAAAGCACACCATACTTTACTTATACTTACTATCTTAGATAAGATATACTTTCAAACATATACGCTTTACACAAATACGCGATACAAGAATGGGGTCAATTACTTTCAAAAGTAATCGATTAAATTACAATTACTTCGGGGTTTAAAAGTAATCGCTTACAGGCTGATTACATCCATTTTTGAAATTAATCAATTACATTTATTTAGATTACTTTTCCTAATTGTAATCATTATAACTTGTGATTACTAAAGATTACATTATTTATTTTTCTTTTTTTTTTATAGTTTAAATGTTTAATTTTTAAGAAAAACATTGCATTTTTGACAGTAGTCTTTATTCTGGTATCAAATTAATTTATTGCATTATTTACAAGCTTTTTCATTGCATTTTATCATCATTAACATTTGAAATGTAGAGGAATTTAGTCTGCATCTATCTGGTCTGTAAATCTTTCCAGCAATACTAAAAAGTGGTTCCACTGTTGCAAAGTAAGTGTTTATTTATTGTATATCTTTGCAAGTTTTGCAAAAATAGGAAATTATCTTCATTTTCCCTCAGTACTGCAACGGATGTGTTCCTTCACATGGTTCAAGGAGGTACTGTGATACTTCCATTCTAACATGTTCCCCTGAAACATGTCTACTTCCATTTTAACATGATCCCCTGAAACATGCCTCTTCCTTCACTGCTTTGTAGGAGTCATAAAGCTGAAAAGTCCATCATCAATCTTACTAATTTTCCTTGGGGGAGATCCATCATCACTGGAATTTTCAAAAGACAAGTCTTGCCTCCTAGCAACACTAGTAGGTTTTCTTCTACATCAGCAGGGGATTATGCCCATCTAATTTATAAATCTTGAATCTAAAGCTGCTGATAGTTGGTAAACATCATCATCTTTGTAAATAAGTAGTCTTTTTTTACATTGAAGACATCAACGTTGATACCTTCTTGTTATAGGTTGTTGATAGTTCGACAAGCTTGTGCTCAATACCCAGTGTCACAGGAATAGCTAGACTCCCAGAAACATTATTTTCCTGCTGCACTATTAGTGTGGTATCTTCAAAGGGTTTCATAACCTATCGAAGTTCAACAGTAGTTTACGTTCATATCCAGTTAAGGGGGATGTGCGGCCATCTTGTACATTTGAGAATAAAATGTGAACATTTCTTGAACTGGCTTGCTTCTGCACAAAACTGTTGTCTAAAGACGAAAAAGCAATACATATGAGGTTCTACATGTTGTTTTGTATATAAATTATTCATTTAAAAAACAGAACAATGCTTTTTTAAAATCACTTAGAACAGCTGTAGAGCGAACTGTGCAGCTGCATACTTATTTGGAAGATTTAAAAATCTGAAAAAGTAACAGAGGGGTTAATTGATGTCCTCTCTACAACCATTTGTCGAGAAAAAGGTTGAATTTTGCACATTTATGTAGAATCTTTGCCCCAAAATAGGGTACTCTATTTTTATCAGTCGGCATGGAATCTATTTTTAGAACAATAAATTTCCAGACTATACTTAGAACTCCCGTGTCTATGGAGACTTACTTTTTTTTACGATATCAATATTAATATCAATATCTATACGCTTATTTAATTATAATCAATTTAATTAACTTATAATGCCTCGATGCGTCTATTTAGTCTGTAATAATGGCATTTCATGAAAAGATTTTCAGTACAAATCAAATGAGTCCGGATATCTGTACTTTGAGTTCTTTGATTTCTCTTGCGAAGCTTTGTCTGCATTCAGGAAATTCCTGTTGTCCTTTACGGGTCCCCTTTACTCAAATCGATAATTTTGATGCTTTTACTGCTGAGTATAGTTCAACTAATAAGAAATATATTGCAATTTTGTGATATGATAAAAAAAAGCATGTTTTTCTCTTTTTAAACTTTTTGTGAGAAAATTAAATGATTTTACTATTTGAGACAATTAGCATTTTTGACGACATATTGTTTAATAAATACCCTGTAAAACAAGTATATGGACTTTGTTAGCTTTGTATTCTTATTGTATATTTGTGTTTTATTTTAACTCATCATATTGGAATTCACTATAAAACAGAACCACAAACGTAATTTAGCGTAAAAAATTCATGTTGCACTGACAATTGGTCTATATAAAAATATTGTAGTTTTTAGTAAGGCTGTTGCTTAAAACGGAAGAATCAATATATATGTTAAGTATTGTGCTTACCTTTTAGTTCTCTACCGGTTCGACCGGAGGGGACTATAGCTTTCCTATGCGTCCCTCAGTCTGTCTGTCCCACTTCAGTTTTCCACCCTTTTATTCTTTATGCGTTTGAGGAATAATATAAAACTTGCTGAACAGCTTCAAAATGTCAAACGACAAATCAAGTTTACACTTTTGTAACATTAGTTGACATATTTTCGAGAAAATTATTTTTTAATATTCCAATTTTTAATGCCCGGGTTCGTTATAGGGTTCGGTATGTACTGAATAGTGTGTCCAGTATGTGGCCAGTATATGATATCGTATGTTACTTGTATCATTACTGTTATCATTTCTCACAAACAAATAAGCTCTGTAAAATAGTGTCAAGTATTGTGTTGTGAAATAATCGGCAGTTTTTGGTTTGTTTTTTTTGCATCACATGTACTACAATCGGGTTCGTTATCGGGTTGGGCTGTTAACTGGTTAAACTGTATGGTTTGATTGGGTTACAGAAGACGATAAGAAATGATACTGTGCATAACAGTGCATTGTTTTTTGTTGTTTTTTTTTTTTACAAATTTCTACCAGCGAATACTTAATGGACGAAATCACAAGAGATAAGTTTCAGAATGTTTTTTTATTACAAGTATTTAAACGTCTTGCCTGTTGCACACCCGTCTGAAAACTTTTCAATTTTTTTACTTCTAAAAAAACACTCGGCCACTTTTAAACAAACTTGGCAATGCACAAAGAATTCCAAAGTGAACGGAAATCCTTACTGTCAAAATAAAGGACCACATTTTTGTCAAAGAGGGAGATTGAAAACCTGTTAAAATAGGGCGAATGTCTCAAATATTCCTCTTGAAAATAAACTGAACTATAAACACACATATTCACAATAACCCTTGTGTGTTGTGTCGATTCTGATTTGTTCGTGTGCCTCTTTTTATTCATTTATTATATCAGTGGTGGAAAGTTACAAATTCGTAGAATTCGCGTTTACATAGTTATATAATCAATGGGGATGTCAAGGCTTTGTCGATTATTCGGAGGATTTATAATTAGTCGAGCTATAGTTGAGTACTCGTTGATTTTTTTTAAACTGTGGGTCCTTTTCAAAGCAAATAATGCTACTGTCACATACACCGAATCTAATTAAAATCAGCCGTCCTGATACGCTACCGCTCTCGAAGCGCGGTAGCGTATCAGAACGGCTGATTTTAATCAGATTGACATACACCGTATCTTTACCTCGACAGCATTTAAAAACTTATGATAAAAATATTTTATCTAAATATCCGTGAGCAAATGTATAAGCTTTTCCTGTTTGTGACGCTTACACATAACTGAGCTCCATATCATCACAGGCAAATCAAATGTGACCTGTTTCATGATAAGTCATCGCCGTGCTAATAAACAATTTAAGATATATGTTTATAAAACAATTAAACGCAATGAGATGATTTTTGGTATGAATATTTTTTTTATTATACAAAGATCTAATCTAACTGATTAGAAGAAACACAAATTGTTCTCTTCAAGTACTTGTCTGCCTAAATATTTCTATTCAAAACAATAATTTTATCTATAAAATCAAAGAGATTATTTAATTGCCGATTAAAAAATAAATCTGGGACACCTGAGTGTTATAAAAAATGCCGAGAAAATTATTTGTATTCATAGCTCAAAAACTGCCGCGTTAAAAATGCCTCGAATTTTTTTTTCACTTTATAACGAGTAATCGACTAAGAACATTTTAGTCGATGATCTGTGTGACCGAGAGACAGTCGAGTACTCGTTGACATCCCTAATAATCAAATTGAATGTTTAATTAGTACATTTTTTCATGGTTCATCATATAAGATTTAATTGTCACTGAACTGAATTCGTTAGGTCTGGAAATATTTTTAAAATGTGACGTTAAAATAAACAGATCCAGTACTAATTACTAAGAAATCAGTTGGGTTAATCGTTTGGGAATCGCAAACATTCATAATTGCACATCAAAACTAAATGTTTTACCTTAAATTACATGACTTTTTTGCATGCCATATTACCATAACTTGCAAATTAATTTAACAAAACGACCAAAAATATTTTTAAAATTATAATAATGATAATGTCGAAGCAGAAATGGAAATATTTGACAGAGGATTAAACAGAGGTTAAGGTAGGGTTTGCGGTTACAGGGAGATAACTCACGTATTTTCATTGTGACGTAACACCAACTTCCCTTTATTTCAGATATGACGTCAAATTTTATATGACGTAATAATTGATTTCAGTTTTTTGTCATTTTGCGTCACAATTTGAGTCATTTTTTTTAAATTTTGAGATATGTTCGGTTACATATATACTTATTCATAGTTATCTATTACTTTAAATATATTTTCAATATCAATAGCTGAGTTACAGAAAGTTAAAACACTAACGATTTGCGCACTAGATTCAAGGTTTGTACCCAATAATATACCGGAGTTCATTTTCTGAATCTTTTGTTAAGCGAAATTGCAGTTATCATACACATATATTGATATTTGATTAAGGTATCCGATCCATAATAGTCCCAGATTCAATGAATCTGGATGCATTAATAATATTTTTGAAAATTTCTCTCGGTAAATCTTTTTCTACTCTAAAAAGCTTTGAATTAATATCAGAGTATTTAATACATGATATATATTCAGGGTTAGAACAATTAGGTCCTAATATGGGTTGGCTACCTTAATAGCAAATCTGTTCAATTTATTATCAAAGACTTTATTGTCAGCCCTTAAAATGTGAATGGCTTCCCGTTAGATTATAACTGGTAACCTAACAATATATTTTAAACGTCACAGATCCACTGATTTATTAACTGAATATGACTGTCCTTGATTAGCGTAAAGTCTCAGTTTTCCACTGAACACATCCTAAACAAGTCCAGAACTGACTTAGTTCTGCATTTCAGTACATAGAGAAAAATTAAGTTTTTGCAATTCAATAGAGAGCAAAATTACTGTTCTAACATTCCTGTGTAGACGCCCCCGTTGTCTCTTTGTCTGTTCAGTTGACCGTCTGCTTGATATTCCTGATTTGTCTCGGTTTCCGTTTGGTTACTAACGTGTCTTTGGATATCCATTTCAACCACATTAGTATTACCCCGTTGTAAAATATATCGAACACGCTTTTTACAGATACAACTTAACTGGAAAACCTCCTTAAATTTTTGGCGGAAGGTTTCACTAAGAAAAGTATACAAGATGGGGTTGACCATACTGTTGACGTAGGTTAAGATTGCAATGATACGCATCACAATTATCGGTACAGTTTCATAGATATTTAGGATCGTGACGACTAACATCGTGATCCAGTATGGTAGCCAGCAAAATCCGTACACCAAAATAATGGCTAGAACAAGTAAGGTTACCTTCCGGTGGTTTCTTCTCTGCTGTATTGACCTTTGGCGATTGGCTGGCCCTGCTCCTTTCATATGAATTATAACACATGTATAAAAAATTGAGATAAAACACAAAGGAATAGCGCACCCAATAATGAAATTATAAATGGTGTACGCCGGAATGGTTGATTCATATGAATCTGGCCAGTCCACTAGACACACATATGTATCTTGATCTTTTTTTAGTATTCTTTTTGAATACAGAATCATGGGTATGGAAAGCAATAACGATAGACCCCATATACATATTATCACAAATCCTGCTTTCGTTGGCTGGCGATGTCTCTGTGATATGACAGGCTTACAAACTGCAATATATCGGTCAAAGCTTAAACAACTTAAAGTCAAAGCGCTGGAAAACATTGTGAGGCTAAACGTTATCCAAAAAATTTTACACAACACTTCTCCGAAGATCCAGTGTTTTATTATGTCAGTAGTTACTACCATGCCAATATGTAGTATAAATATTAAATCCGACAACGCTAATGTAAAAATATACATATTTGTTACAGTCTTCATCTTACGCGAGTTCAGAATAACGGAAATGACCAAAACGTTTCCAAATAGACCACATACTCCGATTAGAATAGATATTGTAAAGAACACGAAGTTTGTCTCCGAATTCTCAGAACTGGTAATATTCGATGCATTCATGATTTCAATACTAACACAACTTTAACTTTCCATAAAATAAGTCATCTGTATAAGTTCGATCGTGAAGTATTTCAGAATGCAAGGTTGTTCTCTCTTTGCAGCTGGCGAGTGCTCTATGATAGCTGCCGATCGAAAGTCAGGTTTATATACTGCATGGAATCTGAGCCATTCTGTGCAACATACGGCAGCAGTATCATCTTACCCAGTAGGAAAACTCTGATTAAAATAACATGTAAATGGCGATAGAATGGCGGAAAAAGAGAAAACAGTGTATTGATACATGCGCGGATTAAGATATTTGTTCCGGAGGGGGTTGGGGGTTCGACGGATAATTGTGTTTGCCGGGGGTGGGGGTCGGGGTCTGAGGCCCTCCCTTCTAGATCCTCGCATGTGATAAATAAATGATATACGTGATTACGTTTTAAAAATCAAATAAATTGCTAAATTGGATATCCATAAACAGTACTAGTATTATAAGTTTGTACTTCATACCAATACATGTTGTTAGCTTGGCCTGCATTTGCATAATAGGATATTATAACAATTCGGAATTAGAAGAGAGTCAAGATCAATAAGCAACGGAGTCACGACAGAGGAAATTACTATTTTGCCGGAGCAGATAACATGGTTTTTAAAGTCGTGTTCTTTAATCACGATTGTTTTGAACTTTTGTTCAATTATTCTCATGATTCACCCTCTAAGGGAGTTTCTCCTACTAAATAAACTATATAGCATAAAACGTGCAGTAACTCTGCAATAATGTTTCTCATAGAAACATTGGTTTATATACTGTATGGATCTACTTTAGGCAATTATGCATGTAGTTTAAATCACATATCATGAATATTTATCTATCTTTCGTAAAATGTTTGTATGTTCTATCAGTTTCTGTATATACATGTAGTTGCTGTCTGTAAATACGTTTTCAGGACCACAATCTGAACTAGTTTTTGTAAGCTTATTTGCTATCCTGTATAAACAAATGACATTATAAATAAAAATCAAATAACATGTATGAAAATATTGAAATTTATGTTATTCAAGATTTAGATATAAAAATTATGTATAGCAAAACGTGTACTTTATCATAATAGGTTGATTAAAATAGAATTTATTTAAGTACATTTTAGTTTTTAGAATATATGTTTCTCTCACTGAATTACAATATTTCAAACCATATGTACAAACTAATTCATCAAAAGGAAAGTTTATTTTGAATATTTCAAAATCCGAGTGAACGATTTATAAATTGCACTACACAGCTTTTTACTACGTAATATAAATGAACCATATCGTAAAAGTACTGCATACACAACCTTTGGAATTTGCCCCAGTCCGTAGATCCTGAAAAAAGGCCCATGGGCCACATCGCTCACATGAGTTACAATAGCAATAGCTAGACATCACATCTCAAAGGACCCGCTAAGATATTGGAAAATTATATAAAGCAATTCAGAGGATTTGGTTTGACATTGCCTTATGATTAAGAAATGTTCAGGTTGGCATATAACTTTAAGTCAAGCTAATTATACCCCACGCAAACGAAGTTTGAGGGGGGGGGGGTATATAGGAATCACTTTGTCCGTCTGTCTGTGGAAAAATCGTGTCCGGTTCATGTCTTTCTTATTGAGAAACATTGGAAGTTCTTACTTCACACAATGATTGCTAATGACCTGAGGGTGTGTCATGACTTTAACCTAAGGTCATTCGGTCAAGGTCACTGACAGGAAAAGTGCAAAATTCGAGTCCGGTCCATATCCTTCTTATGGAAAACATTGAAATTCTTACCTCACACATAGATTGCATATGACATCAAGGTGTAGAAACATTTGAAGTTCTTTTTTTACACAAATATTGCTTATGACCTGAGGGTGTGTCATTACCTTGAATTATGGTCATTTGGGCAAGTTCAAGGTCATTGTTTTAAAAAATTGCTTAATTCCCGTCTGTGTCATGTCTTGTATTAATGGAAATGATTAGAAGGTAAAATTTGACACATAGCCTGCTTCTGTCAGGCTACATAAAATTAATTTTAAGATTCTCATCCCCCTCCGTCTCTCTAAAAATGGCCCGCCCCGATTAATTTTATCTTATTTTAAAAAAAAAAGATTGCGGGAAAAAAATCGGGCTCCGTATACCAAAAATTTGAAACATTTAATGGCTGCTACCTGTGGATTATCGTTTGATTCCAGTCATGTTTGTTACCATAAGGAAACAATTGTCTTCATGCATTAACAGTTAAGTTGAAATAAAATTGAATTTAAAAAATAGAAATTAGTTTGTGTACTCATAGCATTAACAATTAAAAAATAGAACAGTTGTTATTGATAGAACATGGACGGTTTAATAGAAATGTGATTTCTATCGTTTTAGGAACAAACTAGACAGAAATCAATTTCTACTTAGTAATTGTAATGAATGTAATCCGGAAATATAGTTTTCAATTCGAATACATTTACAGGTATGTTCAGTCATGCGGTTCAATAGAACCGGTTTTCTGTATAGTAGTTTGTTAAAGCTAGTTTAGGACGACAGGTAGAGCTGGAAACAAATTTAAATAATTTTCAGTTTTATAAGTCAAACTTATATATAATAACAGAAAGCCTATTCAAAACTCTACCGGTGTCATTGATATCTTGAGAAAAACTCCTGAAGATATCAATGAAACCGGTAGAGTTTTGAATCGGCATTCTGTTATTTTGTATTATTTATTACTTGTGTGGATTAACTTTACTCATTTTGGATTTTGTATATATATATATATATATATATATATATATATATATATATATATATATATATATATATAGGTAAATCCAGAAAAAAGTCACAGTGGTCGGATAAAATATAGAAAACTTAAATGAATAAAAACACAAAGTCAGAGTAAAACATTATTGTTCTAAGTCGATCCTGATTACTCAATGAAGTATGCATAAAACGGAGAAGTTGAAAAATGGGTTCGAATCTACATGTATATATATATATATATATATATATATATATATATATATATATATATATATATACATTAAAGCTGCTGCGTGTCGTTGCTAGTCCATGTAATGTGTTGTTGTTTTATTACTGATCTAGTATCAGAAATGAATGGGTTTGAAAGAAGAAAGACTCTATCATTTTCTATAATAAATTTATATAAAAATACTTGAGTTATAATTTTTTTCTTACCGGGGGATATCATTTGTGAGCTCGCTCACATTACCTCTAGTTGACCTTACCAGAAAGATTTCTGGAGTATAGTATGAGCAAGAAAAAACCAATAGGAAATAATTTGCGGTCTAAAACTGGATTTAAAAGAGATCTGCTATGACCTTTACATTTAACCTTAAAAAATTGTTGCATGATCTGATATGAACTTGGCCCTTGACCGAGGAAGGCCAAAGGCATACTGTGGATTAAGTATGAGCCAGATTGGAGGATGAAGAAAACATATGATGCAAGGACAAGGATATTTCAGATAATTCCGGTATGACCTTAACCTTAGACATAGAAACCTGGTTCAAGGTCATTGCACACCCTTACCCAAGGCACTCTGCATGTTAGGTTTGAACCAAGGGGAGAGAATGCCCTGGACACGTGATCTCGGTCAGACAGACTGATCACTATAGGGCCCCCTAAAAAAAATCAAATCTATGGAGTCATATACAAAATATCTGGACAATGTAGTAGAATATATCCTTAAAAGATTTTCAAATTTTTGGCTGTTCTTAAGAAGATCTTTATAATATTACACCCCCCCCCCCCCCAATGTGGCCCTACCCTATCCCCGGGGATAATAATTTAAACAAACTTGAACCTACCTTACTTGACGATGCTTCCACACAAATAACAGCTTTTCTGACCAATTGGTATTTTAAAGTGTAAAATTGACCCCCACTCCCCCCCCCCCCCCTATTGTGCCTCCACTCTACCCCGAGGATCTTGATTTGAACAAACGTCAATCTACACTACACTACCTGATGGTGCTTTCCCACAAGTTTCGACTTTTTTGGCTTGATGGTTTCTTAAAAGAAAAGTTTTAAAGACTTTTTAAACACCCCCTCCCCGAATTGTGGCTACAACTAACCTCCGGGAATAATGATTTGAACAAATTTGAATCGACCCAATCTTAGGATGCTTCAACAAAAGTATTGCCCTTTTTTACTTAAGGGTTTTTGACAAGATTTCTCTCTCTATATTCCTTTGTAAAAATTTGACCTCTCCCCACATTGTGACACTACTTGTGGATGATTCAGCACAAGTTTTAGTTGGTTTTATAAAGAAATACCGACAACATTTTAATAATTCAGTTCAAAAGCTGAATCACATTTCATAATTTTAAACCAAAATGAATTCTAAACAATAAGAGGTTTGAAAAAAACCCCAATAACGATATCATGCAAATACGAAATTTATCACTCTTGCGTATAATCGATATTACAGAATCTTATATATAGGGTACAGAGACCTTGAATGATGTACAAGTATACTTAAAAAATGACATATTAAAATAAAAAACAGCATGGCAGGATATTTCGAGGAGCGGGCATGCAGGGATGAAAAATATAAACTGAAATGGATGATATATACATGTACATGGCCTTAATTCTTTTTGTTGCGGCTGACTGGAAAAAATAGAAAACTTTTAAATTTAATTTCAAACCAGTGAGTCGGTAATTATAGTGCGTCGTATTTCTAAATTTCTTAAGGTAAAAAAAAGACTATTTAGAAGATAAAATTTGCCCCCTCCCCCCGCACCCGTTTTTCAACTTCTCCGTTTTATGCATACTTCATTGAGTAATCAGGATCGACTTGGAACACAATATGTTCATTGTTTACAAATTAATGTATAGGGTTTACTACCAATCTGTCGTGTTAAAAAAAAATGTATGAAATTAAAAAAAAGCTAGTGTATGCATTTTTATTAGCTTATTTTAAATCAAAGTTGTCAGATATAAAGTATCTGCCCAATGGTTAACTCGCCCTTCACTTTCTGCCATGACGTTAACTAGTCAACCCTATTCCTGGGCACCAATTCTAAAAAAAAACCCATCAAAACTGAAATCGTATCAAATTAATCCATTTTATTTATTAAGTTTTTAGCTCACATGAGCTAAAAGCTCAAGTGAGCTTTTCCCATCACATTTTGTATGTCTGTCTGTAAACTTTTCACATTTTCAACACCTTTTCCAGAACCACTCGGCGAATTTCAACCAAACTTAGCACAAAGCACCCTTAGACAAAGCGAATTCAAAGTTGTGAAAATAAGGACCACGCCTTTTTTCAAGGGGAGATAATCAGAAATTGAAAACTTTTGAGAAATTTTCAAAAATCTTCCTCTCAGAAACTAATCAGCCAGGAAAGCTGAAACCTGTGTGGAAACATCCTCAGGTAGTGTATATTAAAAGTTGTGAAAATCCTGACTCCCGGGGGTAGGGTGGGGCAACAATGGGAAGGGGTTTCGAATTTTTACATAGGATTACATAGAGTAAATGTTTAAAAATCTTCCTCCCAGAAACTAATCAGCCTGGTAAGCTGAAACTTGAATTAGAGCATCCTCAGGTAATGTAGATTCACAGTTGTGTAAATTATGACCCCCGGGGTTAGGATGAGGACACAATGGGTGGGGTCGATTTTTTACATAGGAATATATAGAATAAATCTTTAAACAACTAATTAGCCAGGAAAGCTGACACTTGTGCAAAAGCATCCTCTGGTGGTGTAGATTTTAAAATTGTTAAAAAATCATGACCCCCGTCGGTAGGGTGGGGCCACAATGGTGGGTTGATTTTTTACATAGGAATAGTTAGAGTAAATCTTTTAAAATTTTCTCAGACTCTAATCAGGTAGGAAAGCTGAAACTTGTGTGGAGGCATCTTGAAGTAGTGTAAAGTGACAGCTGTGAAAATCATGATCCCCGGGGGTATGGTGGGGCCACAATGAGAGGGTCGATTTTTTACATAGGAATATATGGAGAAAATTTAAAAAAATCTTCTCAAAAACTAATCTGCCAGAAAAGCTGAAACTTGGATGGAAGCATCCTCAAGTAGTGTAGATTTGAAGTTGTGAAAATCATGACCCCAGGGGATAGGACGTGGCCACAATTGGGGGGGGGGGTCGATTTGTTACATATGAATATATAGAGTCAATCGAAAAAATCTTCTCAAAAACTAATGAGCCAGGACAGCTGAAACTTGTGTAAAAGCATCCTTAAGTGGTGTAGATTCAAAGTTGTGAAAATCATGACCTCAGGGGGTATGTTGGGGCCACAATGCAGGGTCGAATATTTACATAGGAATATCCGGAGAAAAATCTTTAAAAATCTTTTTCTCAGAAACCAATCAGCCAGGAAAGCTAAAACTTAAGTGAAAGCATCCTCATGTAGTGTAGATTCAAGTTTGTTCAAATGATGTTCCCTGGGGGAACGATGGGGCCACAACGTGGGGGGGGGGTGAAACATTTACATAGAAATGTATAGAGAATTAAAAAAAGAATCTTCTCAAGAACCATTTCCCTAGAAAAGCTGTAACTTTAGTGAAAGCAACCTTAGAAAAAGTAGATTCAATTTCGTTCAAATCAAAATCTTGAGGAGTAAAGTGGGACCACATTGGGGATCCAATTTTACAAAGGAAAAAACATTTTAATTATTCACAGAAACTTAAATGTTTAATACATGTATATGTTTTAACCTGTGACAAAAATTATTTATGTTATAGCCTAGTGTCTTCGGGATTCTGTTGTGTGTTTATGTTAAACTCGACCATCACTATCAATTGACTAGGTGATGATGATACCAGACATGTCTTCATATTCTCAGCATTAAATATTAGTCTTCCAATTTAATGTTCTAACAACTTGTTAGTTTGAGGGTGCAGGTGCTTTTAGCGCCTTTTGGACTCCTATATTGTTATTGATGTAAAAACCATCACCTTTGCTACAGAACTGCTGAAAAAATAAATGATTTATTTTAATTCAAACAATCTGTTTGATAGTACGCCTATATGTTAAAACGTCATATTTTAGATAAACATTATTATACTAAGCAATAATGATTTTTCGTGATACTAAGTCTTTTGAGTCATTTACTGTTATCGTAATTTTAATTTGAATCGGGTAGTTCATGCAAAACCTTGCCAAAAATACACGTTTAACCTATCAATTCAAATGCTTTACAACAAAATTGTAGCTGTTCCTCAATAGAGAGCTTAATCACTAATTAATTTCATCATTTATTTGTATACGAATTGAAGCATATTGGTTTTTAAAAATGCATTAACTAAAAAAAATATCATTAAATTTGTTCTTTAATCAAACAAATTTGAAGGCACTGTTTGTGTACAGATGCTGGAAAATTACGTTGATTGTTGTATAAAATTAAAACTCATTCCCGTTTGCTAGATTTGTTTGAAATGTTCTTGAAAAAAATGTCAAATGATTTTATCTCTATTCTGACTATTCGTTATTAAAAGTGCAAGCATAATTATTCTATTTATAAAAATAAAGGATGAAAAAGCTCTGATTTCCCTATATTATGTCAATACTTAAGAGCTTGAAAATAATTGGAAATTGGAAAATTTTTGGAAATAAATTCCGGACACTTAATGTACTGTAAATTTTGTTACTATATATAGTTTTCGATTGGGTTAGAAGATTTGGCCGCGTCCGGATTGATTAATATGGAATATTCTTAAAATTACTGATCAAAACACAACGATGATAAAGCGAGGTTGAACCAACGCATAAATAGGAGTTATTACATGTAAACAAGTATCTGTCCTTAAAAAATGTCTGCAATGCGTGAACCATATGCATCTGTATGATGAATAGTCTACTTCTAAGCAAGCCTTGACATTGCCTTAAACCTCTAAATTTGTACGTTGTATTACTTATAGCTCTGACCCGTTAACCTCAGAATTTAAAAGGTTCTTCTCATTAACATAATTATGAATTATATTACTAAAGATTACATGTATAGTATCTTCACTATTTCCGCACACTATAAGCTTCGCATTACTTTAACTTGGCAGTGACAGCTTCTTGTAAATTTTTTATTTCAAATTTTTCTTGAGATTTAATTTTTTATACATTTATATAATTATTTAATCATGCATACAACAATCGATGTGGCCTTCAACTCAACATTCAGGTGTATCGACGACGTATTATCAATTAACAATTGTTATTTCCATACTTACGTCGACTCGATATATCCGAGTGAATTTGAAACAAAAGATACCACAGATTCTGCGTCATCTGTTTCATATTTGGATATTTTACTGGAAATGGACATTGATAGTAACCTAACAACAAAACTTTATGATAAACGCGATGACTTCAATTTTTCTATAGTCAACTTTCCCTACTTATGTAGCAGTATACCTTCATCACCTGCATATGGTGTTTTTGTCTCTCAGTTAATTCGATACGCAAGGGCATGCTCTTCGTATGAACAGTTTCTAAGGCGAGGCAAGCTACTTACAAAGACGTTGATAAAACAGGACTATCAACAGTCTCGTTTGAAGTCATCCTTTTGTAAGTTCTATGGTCGATACAACGACCTTGTCAGCAAATACAATCTTCCACGGGGTCGCATGCTGACTGACGTTTTTCATACTAATTGTTAGACCATAATTAATCACATATTTGTCTACGGACTTTTCCGTTTTTTCCCGATTACGACAAAGAGCACACGGCGGGTGTGACCGGTCAGCAGAGGATGCTCACTCGTCCATGGCACCTGATCCTACCTCTATTTTGGAGGTCCGTGTTGCTCTGCTTTGAATTTGTATTTCGTTTTATGGATTTTTGAGATGGATGATGGTTTGTTATTGTCATTTTTTTCATTTTCGCATAATTATTCAATCATGTTTTGCGTATCTAGTACTATTCGACACGATGCTTTTATATAATGCGGCACACCGATGTACATGTAGTCCGACAATTAGGATATGTAATTTGATCTAATTTGATTTTCCAACCTAGACCTCGTTAGAAATCCTTCGAGAAATTGGAGAACTTGTTTAAAACATAGCGTGAACCTATATATTCAAGATGGCGAGCATGTCCTTTACTTTTTCAGGTCATATTAGAAAATTCTTGCTGTTTTCGTCCGTCGTCGTCCGTTAAAATTTTTACATTTTTCACTTCTTGAAAACTACAAGACAAATTGTTACCAATTTTGGTATGAAGCATCTCTATGGTAAGACAAATCTACATTGTGAAATTCATGGCTCACTTTCACACATCTGTAAGAAAAACCAGGAAGTCCTCTACTTAAGTTTTAAATTTCATGTCCCATGGAGTATGGGTTTTGACTCTAGGGTGGGGCCAAAATGGATGTATAGTGTTTATGCATATAATGTTTACAAATTATCCTTTATACTCCCACACAACTGTAAGGAAAACTGAATTCATAAATTTGTAGACTAGAAAGTCCTCTACCAAAATTAAAAATCTTCTGTCCCCAAAGGATTGGGTTCTGACTCTTGGGCGGGGACAAAATCATCACATAGTGTCAATGCATTTATTAAATAATGTTTTTAAAAAATCGTCTTTTTTACTTCCGCTGATACTGACAATGGGGGCATTTAATTCTAGGGCGTGGCCAAAACAACCATATAGTGTATAGGATTGGGGTTCTTAATCCAGGGTGTGTCCTAATGGTCATTAAGTGTTAAAGTATATAATTTTTAAACAACGTCTACTGAAACAGAGAAAAACGAAAATGAGTGGTTTAAGATTATATACCGCATATTTTGAGCAGTAAATCTAATTTTTGATAGGAACAAATAATTTATGGATAATTAAGACGTATCGACCATTGCTAAGGTTCGGCATCGCTAAAGCATTTAAATCGTTATAACATTTTAAGAACTTTATGACTGAATAGTCATAAACTCAAAGTATTATGTGCTAGGTCGGCATAAATCAACCATGACAGCAGTTTCCTTTAAAAAAAAAATAGCTGTTGAACTTAGTCATTTTTGGCAAAATATTACACAAAAGGTACCCTATTGTACGAATAACTCCTCCTACAATTTTTAAGATAGGAAGTTGTTCTTTTGCAGATTAATTGTACCTATACTAGAGGTGTGCATATTGCTAGGAGATTGATTTCTGATCATTTATGAAAAAATACCAGCTTTTCCGTTTTTCCCGATTACGACAAAGAGCACACGGCGGGTGTGACCGGTCAGCAGAGGATGCTCACTCCTCCATGGCACCAGATCCTACCTCTATTTTTTTTTAAAGAGGTCCGTATTCGCTCTGCTTCTTTTTTCTAATTGTCCTTTGGACTTTTGAATTTGAACACTGTTCGTTATCACCACATGTCATAATTATACATACCAATGATGGATTTTTCGTGATACTTAATCTTTTGATTCAGTAACTGTGGTCGTAATTTTGAGTCGGAAAGTAAAACCTTGCCCAAAATACATGTTTAACGTTACAATTCAAATGTTTTACCACAAAATTATACTGTTCCTCAATAAAGAGCTTAAACACTACTAGTAATTAATTTCATTTTTTATTTGTCTGTGTACGACTTGTAGCATATTGGTTTTTAAAAATGCATTAACTAACACAAATATCAGTTAATTTGCTCTTCAATCAAACTTAAAGGCTCTGTTTGTGTAGAGATGCTGGAAAATTACGTTGATTGTTGTATATAATTAAAACTCAATCCCGTTTGCTTGATTTGTTTGAAATGTTCTTGAAAAAAATGTCAAATGATTTTATCTTTATTCTGAGTATTCGTTATTTATATGAAATATGAGTGTTATGGGGAAAAAACCAATGCAAATACTACACAGCAATTGCTCTCAGTTTAGGGTAATTTTTTTAAGTGCAAGCATATTTATTCTATTTATAAAAACTAGAGGTACTTGAGCAAACTCACGATTGATACCCCCCGCTTAGAAAAAAATCATTACTCAAATATTTTCAATTATAGAAAATGATGGATGCTGTCTCATTAACCGTCCATGTTCTATCAATAACAACTGCGCTATTTTTTAAAACTGATAATGCTAATATGAGTACACAAACCAATTTATATTACTTAAATTCCATTTTATTTCAACTTAACTGCATGAAGACATTTGCATCCTTCTGATAACAAACATGACTGAAATCAAACGATAATCCACATGTCAAGCAGCCATTAGGACACAGACTACAATTATTTTTCCCTCATTCCTTTATACATGTACAACAAAAAAATCATATAAAAATTCCACCGGCTCAAATCAATTCAAACATAGCATACATATAGAATGACACTAGTCCAACAACATATTCAAACCACAGGAAAATCAATCGAGAGGGGACTGAGATATGGCACCTAAAATAACCCCTACCATGAAAAATCCACTTTCACTTTGGAATATGTGTAAACATTGGCCTCTTAACACCCTTTCTATTGCGCCTTTAAAGATTATTTTTCTGAATTTTTTCCTGCCTGTATATTTTTTTTCAAACCTTCTTCTTTCCATCCATACCCTAAAAGGAACCAAATTCGCCCAGTTAGCATCCCTGGAAATTTTTGTAATAATACATACATTTTTAGAATGGAACTACTTGCGTGGTCAATGAGCACGGGGTAAAAATAGTGGTATGTGACCATTAAATGTTTTAAATTTTTGGTATCCCGAGTCCGATTTTTTTCCGAAATTTTTTCCTACAAAAAAGGCGATAAAATACACCAGGGCGGGCCATTTGCAGATGGGCATGTGTAGATGATAATGTTACAATTCAAGCTTTCTGTCAAATTTTACCTTCTAATCATTTCCATTAATACAAGACATGACACAGACAGGAATAAAGCATTTTTTTAACAATGACGTTGACCTTGCCCAAATGACCTTGGGTCAAGGTCATGACACACCCACAGGTCATAAGCAATCTTTGTGTGAAGTAAGAACTTGCAATGTTTCTCCATAAGAAAGATATGGACCGGACATGAATTTTGCACTTTTCCTGCCAGTGACCTTGACTTTGCCCGAAAGACCTTAAGTCAAGGTCATGACACACCCTCAGGTCATAAGCAATCTTTGTCTGAAGTAGGAACTTCCAATGTTTATCAATAAGAAAGGACCGAACACGAATTTTGCACAGACAGACGGACGGACAGACATATACCCCCCCCCAAAAAAAAAAAATATTCGTTTGCGGGGGTTATAATAAAGGATGAAAAAAATCTGCTTTTCCTTATGTTATGTTAATACTTAAGAGCTTGAATGTCTTTGGAAATAAAATTCCGGACACTTCATGTACTGTAAATTTGGTTACTATATATAGTTTTCGATAGGGTTAGAAGATTTTGCCGCGTCCGGATTGATTAATATTGTAACCCTATCGTGATTTATTTTTATTGCAACATTTAAATTTATTATTTATAGTAAGTCTTCACGCATAATCATTTAAAAAGTATTCGGTAATTTCCTATAATTTCATGACACAATTGAACGAAACATGTGCATGAGGATTAAGTAATTTGTTTACATTTATATAAAGTTTACAGACTATATGACACACATACAGTTGTGGTTTAACACTAAAATCACGTAAATTACCTTGTTAACTTTCATTTAGGGCATTTCTTTCGGCGATAAAAGCAGTTTGTTAGTGAATATTTACATTTCAACTTTCTGGCTGTCATCATCTTTTCGTGTAGTCTTCGTCACTTCCGGTTATCGATGTTTGCTACTTAAATGTTTTGATTAGTTTAATTCACTATTGAGCATGTTTATTTATCATCATGTGATGTCTTAGTAATGGAAATTAATGTTAATTTGTTGATTATTTGCTAATATTCAGTCTTACTCGTGGAACTATATGTGTTTACCATATCGTCGGTAGTTACGATATTCATGCGCAGATTTTCTACAGAGAAACTAGAATTATACAGATGATTTTATAATAAGTCCTGTTCATTAAATTACTTAATTCATTGCATATTTATTGCTTAACAACTGATTTTTACATGGTTACTATAATTATTTATCATTTGCCTTTGTACGGTAGCCCTGTCTGGTAGAAATAGTTCTGTGTGGGAACTTGTGTGGGAACTCAGCTTCCCGTACAGGTCGCTGATTGGTTAATAGTTTGTACGGCATATTTTTATTGGTTAGCTTAATTCACGTGACAGATAATGGGAGGTTATATAAGCGCGCGAGTACTACGTTACGACAGATTTCTGCTAGTTGTACGGCGGCAACATTTTGAAAGTACAGAAAGGTGAGAAAACTCTAATATGTAATTTATAGCCTAGTTAGAAATCTCCTACCACACTGGACAACCTAAACTTGTGTTTCTGAATTGTCAGCCGTATCTATATGAAATTATATTAGAAGAATCTGTTGATATTTGTGTGCCATACAATGTTTACATCAGTATGCCATATTGATGTGTGACAATAAATGAGTATGACTGATCATTCATCTTGAGTATTATTGGACAAGGAGATCAAGTGTAATGGAGCCTGGCCAACTTGAATTTAAGAAGTAATTAATCTATTAATCCATCCTGACAAGACGAGTTATTTAGACAAACAATAGACGATTTGTATACATGCTGAGGATTCAGAAATACTAGCCAACCCCCAGATGGCTTACAATATGGAATATTCTTAAATTATGCTGACCAAAACACAACAATGATAGAGCAAGGTTGGATCAACGGATAAATAGGACTTATAACATGTTAACAAGTCGCTGTCCTTAAAAAATGTCTGCAATGCGTGAACCATATGCATCTGTATGAATAGTAGAAGCAAGACTTGACATTGCCTTTAACCTCTAAATTTGTACGTTGTATCTCTTATAGCTCTGACCCGTTTAACCTCAGAATTTAAAAGGTTCTTACAACTAACATAATTATGAATTATATTAGTAAAGATTACATGAATATTATCTTCACTATTTCCGCACACTATAAGCTTCGCATTACTTCGTTTTGTCTATGAAGGTTAGAATTCTAGAAAATATTTACCATCATACCAATAGCCCATCGCTGAGTACGCCATTCCGTAGACAACAAGAAGAACTTTGGATAAGAAAACTAGGTACAGCCTTTCCGTATGGATGCAACGATAATGTTGAAAGTGTGGGGAATCTTTCAAGTCCACAGTGTACTCAAGTTAATGTAATGGGACTTTTTAACAACACAAAGAGACGTCGGCGTAGTCATGGACATCGGTCTTAAACAAACCAATTATACACGATGTTTCCTTTGATTCATTATTACCTTATGTTAATAAACAATTGGATCTCCATTACATTCGCACCAAACTGTACTCTGTCCCTTTGAAAAAGCTAAACAATCTTCTTGAAAAAGTCAAGGAAAAGCCGCTTTTTGATTTTTCTACACCTGAATACAGACTCGGTTCCATGATTATAGATATTGCTTATCGTCGGCTTTTGAAACTTACACAAACAGAATATACTGCTCATGCACCACGTCATTTTTTTCAAACTGCAGTATGCCAACAAGGTAATCGATGCCGTTAATATAAGCAATATTCTTAATCACAAAAAAGTTCAGTCCTGCATTCCGCCATATTTCAAGATAAAGTCAACTCCTTGTATTTCCTACAATTATACTTCAACCGTTGCTTCCAAACTCTTCAATTACAAACAAACTCTACAAGACCTTGATATCGATATATCTGAAAGATAATCCTCCAACGTGTTCATGTTCTTCTTCACCCTACAACTATAGTCCTGCCGGACACGTCATTACTGGTGATGTCAATTTAGTTAATAACGATGACCTAAAATCACTTATTATGAAAGGACCAAAATTTAGGGAACCTAGATCCTTCACATGGCGTCGTAATTTTATACGTATCATGAATGCTGTTGAAGATTACGCCAAGCGATGGGCAAAATCTGAAAAAGAAGACCTTGATACCTTGTCAGAGTGGGTTAAAAGCATCAGATGTATATTAAAATCTCGTTTTAATCGACTGAGAGGTCAAATGAAAACCATATATCATTCTGTTTTTAATAATGCAGAAGTGAGAAAAGAACTAGGTAGACTGCATGATCAGTATGTACTGGTCCCTGCTGATAAGGCAAGCAACAACATTGTCTTTGTTTGTAAGGCACATTATATTAATTGCATTTTCAAAGAACTAGGTTTCGATTCTACACATGGTAATCCTACTTACACCCATAGCAGCCTTTTCAAGCAGGAAATACTTCAAAATCATAAATCGGTTATGAATACCTTTAATATCCCCAATAAACAAAATGAATTTGATTTACCTTATTTGTACTGGATTCCAACGCTTCACAAAAGTCCTTACTAACAGAGATATATAGCAGGTTCCAGTAAATGTTCTACCAAACCTCTCTCTTTACTCCTTACTAAAATTCTTACAGAAGTTAAGGAGAAGCTTCAAAAGTACTGTACAACAATCTACTCCAGAAGTGGTGTGAATCAGATGTGGATACTAAAAACTCTGAAGAATTATTAGAAACTTTGAGGTCACAAAATCTTACCAAAATCAATAGCATCAAAACGTACGATTTTTCAACTCTTTATACAACCATTCCCCACGACAAATTAAAATCCAGACTTTTTGATATCATCGACAGTCGTTTCTTCAATAAAAATGGAAGTCGTAAAAATGCTTACCTTGTCATTGGAAATCTAAAAAACTATTTTGTTAAAAACCATTCTGATTGCACACACAAGTACTCTGAAGTTGGCATTAAAAAGATGCTTGAATTTCTGATAGACAACATCTATGTAGTTTTTGGAAATCAAGTCTTCCAACAATCTGTTGGAATTCCCATGGGTACCAATTGTGTTCCATTGTTAGCAGACCTATTTTTGTATTCTTATGAAGCAGAATTAATTCAAAAACTTGTACGTGAAATAAATAAATCACTCGCTGTGGCCTTTAACTCAACATTCAGGTATATCGACGACGTATTATCAATTAACAATTGTTATTTCCATACTTACGTCGACTCGATATATCCCAGTGAACTTGAAATAAAAGATACCACAGATTCTACGTCATCTGTTTCAAATTTGGATATTTTACTAGAAATGGACATTGATGGTAACCTAACAACAAAACTTTATGATAAACGCGATAACTTCAATATTTCTATGGTCAACTTTCCCTACAAATGTAGCAATATACCTTCATCACCTGCATATGGTGTTTTTGTCTCTCAGTTAATTCGATACGCAAGGGCATGCTCTTCGTATGAACAGCTTCTAAGACGAGGCAAGCTACTGACAAACAAGTTGATAAAACAGGACTATCAACAGTCTCGTTTAAAGTCATCTTTTCGTAAGTTCTATGGTCGATACGACGACCTTGTCAGCAAATAAAATCTTCCACTGAGTCGCATGCTGACTGACGTTTTTCATATAATTGTTAGACCATAATTAATTACCTAATTGTCTACGGACTTTTGCGGTTTTTATTTTCCCGATTACGACAAAGAGCACACGGCGGGTGTGACCGGTCAGCAGAGGATGCTCACTCCTCCTAGGCACCTGATCCTACCTCTATCTTGGAGGTCCGTGTTGCTCTGCTTTGAATTTGTTTTTCGTTAGATGGTTGACGGTTTGTTATTGTCATTTTTAGCTCACCTGAACTGAAAGCTCAAGTGAGCTTTTCTGATCACATTTTGTCCGTCGTCCGTCTGTTTGTCCGTCTGTAAACTTTTAACATTTTGAACTTCTCTAAAACCGCTTGGCCAACTTCAACCAAATTTGGCACAAAGCATCCTGATGGGAAGGCAAATATAATTGCAGAAATGAAAGACCGATCTTCATTCAAAGCGGAGAAAACCTCGAAACTGTAGAAAAAGGGGGTGCATTTTTAAAAATCTTCTTCTCAAGAACTACTGAGTGAAATTCAACGCAATTCAGCATAGTTAATCCTTATGGAAAGGAAAATATAAATTGCAAAAATGATGGGCTAATTCTGTTTCAAATCTGAGTTATTACGAAAAAAATAAAAAAAGGAAAGGCGTGTTTCAATCAGTTTATAGCTTCGGGTTCGGTATTCTATACGAGTCTAGGTAAAATGGGTAGGCAAACCCGGGCTGGGACAAAATAAAAGCCGGGGCAAATCGAGATTTTTTCATTTACGTCGATGATAATTAACCAATGTCATTGAAATTTTAAGGATATGTTACAGACCGGTATAATTGTATTCGTTGTAAATATTGATAGACAACAATGCCTATTTTGGAATTTATTGACGATTGTTGATTTTCAAGTTGGTAAAATGGGTAGGCAGACCGGGGTCGCCATTTGGTTTGTCATGACAAAGTTTGTGGACTTAAAAACTTAATAATTCATCTTTAATTCCAGACTTCTAAAACGAGGCAGCCATGACGTATGATAAAACGGGTCGATCTGACAAAGATGAATTTGTTTGTTGTGCGACAGTTCGCGTGAGAAGGGAATCTTTCAAACATGCAAAATACATTGGTGCCGATTTTGTGTAGTAAATTGACAATTCATTCTATCGGTAATTCAGTATGATCTTTTGCGTAATGGTTGACTTATGCAATGTGTTTTGTTGAGATGCTCAGCATTTTCTCGAGTTTATTCAGTTTAAATAGAGTTTAATCTTGCTGACGGAAATATGTAGGTATACATATGATTCATTTTGAAAAATAAATTGTGCTCTTTTTTTGTTTGTTATAGTGCATGTTTCTTTAATATGTTTAATTGTTTACAATTTCTCTTTACTAACCATATTTGAGTGTTAAACTTCGAATCATAAGCAAGATACAGAGCTTTGCTCACAATTCTATGTTTGTACACAGATCTGAGGCCATTTTTGTTTCCATTTTAAATGCTGAATACGAAATACAAAGTTGAAAATATTAAGCTAAATGTAATAAATTAATGTGAACAAAATATGACTCAAACCTAGCATAATTGTAAGCTCTGTATTCTACGATTGACGCTGAAATTTTGGTTGCATGATCATTAGAAATATCTTGCTAAACGTTAAATACTTGTACAAAAAAAAATAATGGATGATATGCTGTAACTACTCTCTGGGGGCCCCTCTTTATACAATGAATAATATAAAAATCTTATTTTGATAGTTTTCATACACGAAAAATTATCCTAGTTTGAAACCATTTTTTTATTTTTGAATAAAGATGAAAATAATGGGTGGGCCTAAGTAAAACAGAGTGATATGCCTGTGAATACATTGATTTTTATAGTTTTTTTAACATGTCACGTGACAACAGTATTCAACAATCAAGTGTGAGTAAGGTTATGAAAGTCACGCGAGTTTACGCCAGATAAACAACAATGGGGAAAACAAATTTTAAAAATATTTAAATGTTTTTAATTTGAGGAATTGAGCGCACTGAGGTACAATTTTCTTCTTCACATCAATAGGAATCTTTTTAATAAAATAAAATAACTAGTAAGTAGTTGAGGAAGAAAATGTACCTGTATGCTATCATATATTTTGAACGCTTTATAAAGTGGGGAGAGGGGGAAGGTCAGAACGAAATGTTTAGGAAAATGGAATTTAAGTTAACAGTGTACCCCTACCAAATGTTTAGTTTTATATCTTGCGTAGGATTTTCGTATTCTCGGTAAAAATAGTATTCCATATATAAAGGTACAATGTCAAAGATTACGTGTATGCAAAAAAGTGTAAAATTCGAATACTTTACAATATTTATTTCTCGTTATTCTACCGAGGGGCCATATGGCACACTTTCTTTTGAACGCCCATGTAAAGTCATTGTTGATCAGGTGAGCGATGTGGCCCCATGCGCCTCTTGTTTCATTTTTGTTAACTAGGCAGTGACAGCTTCTTGTAAATTTTTAATTTTAAATTTTTCTTGAGATTTAAACTTTTATACATTTAAAAAAATTTTAATCATGCATACAGTCGCATAATTATTCAATCATGTTTTGCCTATCTAGTAAAATTCGACACGATGCGTTTATATAATGCGGCACACTGATGTACATACAGTCTGACAATAGGGACAATAGGGATAAGTAATTTGATCATTTTCCACCCTAGATCGCGTTAGAAATCCTTAGAGAAATTTAAAAACATAGCGTGAACCTATATATTCATAGCGAGCGTCGTCTCTTTACTTTTGTAGGTCACCTGAGTAAACTCTTGCTATCTGTTTTCGTCCGTCGTGCGTAAATTCTTTTTACATTTTTTACTTCTTTTTGAAAACTACAGCGCCAATTGTTACCATTTTTGGTATGAAGCATTTCCATTTTAAGAGAAATCTACATTGTGAAATTTATGGCTTTATTATCCCCGGGGCGCCACAGGCGGGACCAAAACTACAAAAGAAAAAGCCAAATTTTCAAAAATCTTTTTCTCTATTCTTAAACATTTGAGTAAAAAGCAGAATGCATGGTTATGTTGTCAATGAAACCCTCTAGTCAAATAGTGAAAATCATAGTCCCTGGGTCACGGGTTCAAGTCCCTAGGGTGGCCAAAATGGCTATATAGTAAAAAAATTTTATCTCTTAGAAAATCTTCTTTACTCTCATATATATTTGAGAAAAACAAAGCATGGTTATGATTTCCACGAACTCCTCTACCTAAATTGTGAAACCATGGGTCAGGCGTTCAGGCCCTAAGGGGGATGGGGCCAATATGGTTATAAAGGGTTAATGCATATAATGTTTAAAAACCTTCCTCTCTACTTTCACACATCACTTTCACTGTAAGAAATACTGAATTCATAATTCTGTTAACCAGATGGACCTCTACTAAAGTTTTAAATTTCATGTCCCCTGGAGTATGGGTTTTGATTCTAGGGTGGGACAAAATGGATGTTTAGTGTAAATGCATTTAATATTTACAAATTATCTTCTCTACTCCCACACAGCTGTAAGGAACACTTCATAATTTTGTAGACCAAAAAGGTCTCTACCAAAATTATAAATTTAATGACCCCAAAGATAGGGGTTCTTACTCTAGGGCGGGGCCAAACCAGCATATAGTGTTAATGCATTGATTAAAGCAATATGAGCTGCAATTTTTATGCTGAATTTTTTTTTACGAAAAAAATTTTTTCTACTAAAAGGACAAAAATTATGGTGTTTTAATTTTTGTTACCCTTATTTTTTTTTTGGGGGGGGGGGGTGGGGAAAACCGTTAAGAAGCCTTAATTGAAGCAAAATTGAATTGGCTGTTATCTTTTATAATATTTCATGTCACCTATCATGTAAAGCGTGAAAGAAAGGGGGTAAATGTTTGTCTTATTATTTAATTCTGTTCAGAAATTTCAATGAAAGAAAAAAATGACAATAACAAACCGTCAACCATCTCAAAAATCCATAAAACGAAATACAAATTCAAAGCAGAGCAACACGGACCTCCAAAAAAAGGTAGGATCAGGTGCCATGGAGGAGTGAGCATCCTCTGCTGACCGGTCACACCCGCCGTGTGCTCTTTGTCGTAATCGGGAAAATAAAAACCGCAAAAGTCTGTAGACAATTAGGTAATTAATTATGGTCTAACAATTAGTATGAAAAACGTCAGTCAGCATGCGACCCAGTGGAAGATTGTATTTGCAGACAAGGTCGTTGTATCGACCATAGAACTTACGAAAAGATGACTTCAAACGAGACTGTTGATAGTCCTGTTTTATCAACGTCTTTGTAAGTAGCTTGCCTCGCCTTAGAAACTGTTCATACGAAGAGCATGCCCTTGCGTATCGAATTAACTGAGAGACAAAAACACCATAAGCAGGTGATGAAGGTATATTGCTACATAAGTAAAGAAAGTTGACTATAGAAAAATTGAAGTCATCGCGTTTATCAAGTTTTGTTGTTAGGTTACCATCAATGTTTATCTCCAGTAAAATATCCAAATATGAAACAGATGACGTAGAATCTGTGGTATCTTTTATTTCAAGTTATAAAGGTCTCTGGGATATATCGAGTCGACGTAAGTATGGAAATAACAATTGTTAATTGGTAATACGTCGTCGATATACCTGAATGTTGAGTTGAAGGCCACAGAGAGTGATTTACTCTTTTCACGTACAAGTTTTTGAATAAATTCTGCTTCATAAGAAGTGAAAGAAGTGAATAAATTCACATATTTAAATAAGGTAAAGAATGAAACTGTCTATCAAAGTTAAGAATATGGAGATATCTCCCCATGCTTCTTCATAATAAAAGTTTTAGTTTGTTTTAGTTTATCTATGAAAACATATACACAACAAGAGGCCATTGGGGCCACATCGCTCACCTGAGCAACAATGGCTTTATATGGGTGTTCAAAGGATATGATTTACTCTTTTCCCGTACAAGTTTTTGAATAAATTCTGCTTCATAAGAAGTAAAAAAAGTGAGTAAATTCACATATTTAAATAAGGGAAAGAATGAAACTGTCTATCAAAGTTAAGAATATGGAGATATCTCCCCATGCTTTATCATAATAAAAGTTTTAGTTTTAGTTTATCTATGAAAACATATACACAACAAGAGGCCCATGGGGCCACATCGCTCACCTGAGCAACAATGGCTTTATATGGATGTTCAAAGGATATTGTGCCATATGGCCTCTCGGTACAATAACAAAAAAGAATGCCGTAAAGTATCCAAATTTTACACTTATTTTTGCATACACTTAATCTTTGACATTGTACCTTTATGAAATACAATTTTTACCGAAAACAGGATCCTATGCAAGATATAAAATTAAATGTTTGGTAGGGGTACACTGTTAACTTCCAAGTACCTTTTTTCAGTTCTGCCCCCTCCTCCCCACACTTTATAAAGCGATCAAAATATATGAGAGCATATAGGTACATTTTATTCTTCAACTTCTTACTAGTTATTGTATTTTATTTTAAAAAATCCTAAGGTTTTATATAATACATCGTATTAGGAGGGGGCCCAAGAAAGTAGTTACAGCGTATATTCTTTTAATTTTTCTGTACAAGTATTTAACGTTTAGCTAGAAATTTCTAGTGATCAATCAAAATTTCAGCGTTAATCATAAATTATTAGCAAGATATAGAGCTCGCAATTCTGCTAGGTTTGAGTCAATTTTTTTGTTCAAAAGAGTTTATATTTCCTATTCAGCATTTAAAATGTAGAAGAACAAAAGCAAGGCCTCAGCTCTGTACAAACAGAAAATTGAGAGCAAAGCTCTATATCTTGGTTATAATTCGAAGTTTGACACTCAAATATGGAAAGTAAATAGAAAATTGTAAACAATTAAACCAGAAAAAACGTGCACTAAAACAAAGAAAGATCACAATTTATTTTTCATCACATATATACCTATATATTTCTAGCAGCAAAAACAATCTTCGTTTACACTGAAAATGCTGAGCATCTTAACAAAACACGTTGCATTAATCAACCATTCCGTAGATATTGTACCGAATTACCAATAAAATGTATTATAGTGTTTCTCTGTCACTATCACTGATATAATCCTTGGGTTACCGCTGGACTTGCCGGTCGCCTAGTCTAGAACATGTCAGGCATCTTCTCTCGCTGGCTGCAGGCGGTAGAATGCTCCTCGTGCAGACTCCCGCGGGGTTATTTTACGGGCTATTAGATAGCTATTGTCACTATTAGATAGCCCGTACAAGGAACGAGTCCACAAACACTACAGTATCTAGTACTTTATAATATGTTGCAAGTGTCAATGCATTGAAATATTTAACCTCAATTTACATTCTATTATGCAATCTGATTAAAATCAGATCCTCGATCCTCGAACCCGAAAATACTGTTTCTTACAATTGCTCTGATTGGCAAAAAAATTCATGAATATTCTTAAATGAAAGTTCACCAGGAGGTGACCCCAAGCGGGGTTTCTTCAGATCATCGTGTAGTGATAATAGAAAACCAAGGAGCGGATCGAGGATCTGATTTTAATCAGATTGCTATATTATGATCTTTAAGTTTTTTGCTAAATTAAAATTAAAGGTTTCATCGTCCTTTTTGGAAGATTTTAGGCAGAGAAGTGGTCATCATTACAATATTATAATTTTTCCACTCCAGAATGAGACTTTATTAAATGCATATATGAGACTTCTCGACAAGTTTGTGAACAGGCTGTGGTACTCAGGTGACCGTTAAGGCCTATTGGCCTCTTGTTTAAATGTACATTGAATTCACTTTTTTAAATGATGAAAACATGAGTTTTTTGGGGTTTTTTTTTAATGTTTTTATTGCAATACACCGAAATACACATAAGAATACCAATTTCAATCAGTTTTGTCTTCGGAATAAATAATAAAGAACTCAACTTTCCGACAACCAAGCCCCTGTAAAGTTTACAGGTCTTCGTAATTCCACTGAGTCAGAGTATTAAATTTTTTTGTAGAAAGAAAAGTGAGCAGTTTAAGATTACCGCATACTAGTAAGTCTAATTTTTTATATAAACAAATAGTTTATGGATATTTAAGACGTATCGAACATTGCTAAGGATCGGCATCGCTAAAGCATTTAAATCGTTATAACATTTCAAGAACTTTATGACTGAATAGTCATAAACTCAAAGTATTATGTGCTAGGTCTGCATAAATCAACAGTGACAGCAGTTTCCTTGTTGTAAAAAAAAAAACAGCGAAAAGGAAGATAATTATATTATCAGTGCATCTTAAAAACATAAGGTTTTTTTTTAATTCAGATCTAAGGAAGTATGCGGCGAAGTACATTTCGCAAGAGATTATCTGCGAATAGCCAAAATTGATTTTAATTTCCTTCAGTCTTATTATCCTTTTGCTTTGATGTAAAGTCAGGATCTATTTTTTGCTAATTCATTAGGAAAATAATCCATAAAGTCGATCAAACAAAGGTATTCATTATTAAACGTTATCTTGTGTTAGCAATGCATGCGTTACTAATCTGAAAATAAATTATAATTTGGATTTTCTAAAAAAAAAAAATTCATATAATTGAAATTTGAGCTCTTCCAAGTATTCTATTATTAAAAAGTTAGCTTTAAAATTTCCAGCTTAAATCGTAATCATGTCCTCCTAAATTTGTTAATCACTAACAATATTAAAGGAATGAAACATTGGTCAATTTCATTGGTAGCAATCTCAACCATCTCAATCCCAACACCAAAAGTCAAAGATTGAAATAGAAAACGATATATTTCATTAATCTTTAGTATTTACAAAAGTGCTTATATTTTCCTAAACCCATTTACTGTATGACTACTTCAAAGAACTCTAATTAAGTAAGTTTTTTGTTATTCCGAAGCGTTTCTACAAATGCCATAAGCCTTCTGTTCATTGACTATGCAAAACCGTTGCTGAATGCTCCCCACCGATTCAGGTTGTTTTCTCTACGAGGCTTTTAATATTATGTAACAAATACGCATTAACGGTTTTATCTTTTGATAACCATATGGCGCAAAACTAACACAGGTTTTATTTCCAAACGAAAATCAATTTTTTAGTTTACCTGCTTCGGGTTTGCTTTCGCTAGCTATATATATTGAATATTTGAAGGGAGAGAGAAACATGATATGTCAATTATAAAGTTCACGAGCTCCCACCTGACCGTAGTCATAATCGATTAAAAATTGATTTAAATATCTCATGCCTATTCTGAAAATGTTCAAGGCATACTGGATACATAAAAATAAAAAATTTCTCCAAATCAGTTAAGGCTGGGACGATATATCGAGATATCGATAAAATCGACCTTGAATTAGTTCTTTGCGCGTATCGAGACGTTAGCGGCAATATCGATCCGGAAAACAAAATTCCCGCCTTGTTTGTTCTTTGGTTTACTTCGGAAATTACTTTCAAATTTAAGCCAATGAGAATGCGCGGTTTTATGTTGGTAAGCCCGAGACTGTAGTGTTATGGAAAATGGCAACCTAAACAACACGTGAAAACTCGTTGGTCTCCCTGAACACTCCAACTATAAAGAAGTCCAATGTTTGGACTCATTTCGGATTTCCTGTTTATGTCAACGAATCAAAAAAAATCACAGACAAACAAAATCCGGCATGTCGCCATTGTAAAGTAATGGTCCCGTAATATGGTAATACAACAAATATGCGTGTGCATTTAAATCATCCAAACATCAAACTTGATTGTGTTACTGATGACAAAAAAATCCCCATTTCTCAGAAAACAATTCAACCGAATCTACCATCATTTTCAAAATACTTAAATTCATCATCAAGAGCAGCAGACATAAACCGGGCTGTGGCAGGATTAATTGTGTCTGACATGAGACCGCTAGGCGTAGTGGACAACCTAGAGTTCAAAGTACTATTACAGAAACTTGATCCTCACTATGTTTTGCCATGTAGAAGACATTTAGCAGATAAGATTATTCCTGAAATGTACAGTGAGAAAAAGGAGAAATTGGAGAAAAATTACAGAAGGCTCAATCAATTGCACTAACAACAGATTCTGGACATCAAGAGCGCCTGTCAATCGTATATACATGTAACTGTCACAGTGCACTTTGTTGCTGATGATTGGATAATAAAAAATTTCGTTCTTTCAACAAAGATGCTAACTGTTTCACATACAGGGGAAAACCTTGGGAATGCCTTGATTAAAGTGATGGGTGAGTGGTCTTTATAACGATACAAATCAGACAGTTCCACAGTTGCTAAACATCAGACAATGCCTCAAATATGGACATTGCTGCCAGAGTAGGAGGATTAGAGCCACATATTAAATGTTTTGCTCATACTTTAAACCTTGCGTCTCAAAAGGCACTGAAGACACCATCGATGGCCAAGCTTGTTTCCCGCATAAAGCGAATTGTTGCTTGTTTCCACAAATCTACAACTGCCACTGCTGTGCTCAAAGCAAAACAGTCTCTCTTAAACATACCTGAACATAAACTCATCATAGATGTAGCAACCAGGTGGAACAGTAGCTTAGAAATGATAACACGTTTTCTTGAGCAACAACCTGCTACTTTATCAGCCCATACAGCTCTCAGTTAATTCGATACGCAAGGGCATGCTCTTCGTATGAATAGTTTCTAAGGCGAGGCAAGCTACTTATAAACAAGTTGATAAAACAGGACTATCAACAGTCTCGTTTGAAGTCATCTTTTCGTAAGTTCTATGGTCGATACAACGACCTTGTCTGCAAATACAATCTTCCACTGGGTTGCATGCTGACTGACGTTTTTTATACTAATTGTTAGACCATAATCACCTAATTGTCTACGGACTTTTCCGTTTTTTCCCGATTACGACAAAGAGCACACGGCGGGTGTGACCGGTCAGCAGAGGATGCTCACTCCTCCATGGCATCAGATCCTACCTCTATCTTTTTGAAAGTCAGTGTTGTATTTCGTTTTTTGGATTTTTGAGATGGTTGACGGTTTGTTATTGTCATTTTTACATGTATGTACATCTAGTCATTGTATTGTTACTTGTAATGTTTTTCATTCTTTTACATGTTAAGAGTTAAAAGATTCCATGAAACCAATAATAGCATAAATTTATTACACAAGATCAAATTCAAAATCAAATTTAAAACAAATCCTGCTTGTATTCCTATTTGTCTTTCATATTTTTTGTTTTAATTAAGGAATAAGGAATCATTCTTTGAGTATTATGAGGTGATAATTTCGGTCGGAGCGTGATCAAGAAGGGCTTTATGATGGATTTGGTCACGCCTCGACCGAAATTTTCATCTCATAATATTCAAAGAATGTTTCCTTGTTACTTATATTTATATAATTTTCAGCAGTTGTACGATCAAATATTATAATATTAAATATGCAATCCCGCTTGCGTCCCTACCAATACGTCTTTTGAATTTATTAAGCTATACAGTACAAAATCGATTCGTAGTGTTATCACAGACAGAGACACTCGAACGTGTGTGTGTATATATATATATATATATATATATATATATATATATATATATATATATATATATATATATATATATATATATATATATATATATATATATATATAGGTAATTTTAATAAAATGTTATTTGTTTTGAAACTTATTGTTCTTTACATGTACTGTAAAACCAATGGAAATATCGTGATATGTATCGATACGGCAAACACTGTCGTCCCAGTTCTAAAATCTGTTCACCTGACCATCTTGGAGTCAGGGGCTCTGTAACTAGACAGAGTTCTAAAGTGAAAATTGAATTAATCTTATAAAACACTTTTCCTTTATTCTTGGCTTCAATTATACAAACCAAGAGCATAGATTTGATAAACAAGAGTTCATATACCTTAATGTAAAATTCAGCATCCAACTCAGATTTAGTAGTGATAAAACAGAATATTTCATTATATAATCAAACTGCACTTAATAGTCTTTTCAATCTTCTTCCTTCAGTTCTTCTAGTCATGAAAGAGCAAACACAGTGCATAAAACAGTAAAATAAGAGAGCCGTTACTTTAATTACCCAATAAGAAAGTGCTATTATCCTTGGGCGTAAGATAAGAAAGAAGAAACATTACTGAGACAGTGTGAGTGTAAGTTAGACTCTTTACTTTTATACATTTTCTTGAATTAAAATATAACGGGAAATGTCAAAACTCCTTTCTTTTAAAAGTTAAAGTATAGAATTTAAACAATTAATTATTGTTTAATGGGACAATTTCAAGTGTAAACTAGTAGACTAATTGTTCTCGAACAATTAGAGGTCTTTCCACCTCATTATTTTTTTATGGTTTGTTTCAATATAATTAATTCTCTGCCTTACCTTCTTAAAAAAAGTCAAAAAACTGAAATATGCATTTTTTTTTGGTTTGACCTTGACCTCTGACCTTTATGTCATATTGACTGGTAAAAGTCAACATTTCAATTTGAAGGTATCTGATGTAAGGTTCAAAAGTTGTATGTGTGTTTAACACAATTTAGAAACTTTCAGGGGCAATAACTGCTTCAAGCAGGCCTCGGGTCCTTTCGATATGATAGATTGAAGGAGCCCCTAAATGTACTGAATACATTAGTAAAAGTTACAAGTCTCCACCTCTAACGGTTTATGAGATGTACGAAAACAAGCATTTTGTATAATAGGTGCAATACCTCTACAATTGTTTCAAGGTAGGGGTTGAAGGGTTATATTTTCAAATGTCTCAAGAAGTACTACTACATCCATGAAAAAGTTTTTCTGTACCACCCTAAACAAAAGAGATCTAAAAACTCATTAATTAATAGATTTGCAAATGACCTTGACCGTTGACCTTTATGTCATTTTGTTCGGCCAAGGTAGACGCTTCCATCCAAAGTAGTCCGAAGTCTCTGCGATTAATAATAAAAAAAGTTGGAAGTGATTTTATATAAATTTAAATACTTTCAGGGACAATAACTACTAGAAGAGGGCCTCAGATCCTTTCGTTGTGAATAGATTGAAGAACCCTCTAAGTGTACTGAAGACATTGGTGAAAGTTCCAAGTCTCTATCTCATGGTTTCAGAGGAGTAGCGATAACAAGCATTTTGTACACAAGGGCAATAACTTTGTGAGTTCTGGGAGTTATCAAGCAAAGGGTCATTTGGTACCATAACTTTTTATGGTCAATAACATGAAGAAAAAATTTATTCGATATCTCTTGAAATAAAAAGGCTGTCCTTGGAAAAAAAGAGAAGAAAAATAACAACTAGTAGACTAATTGTTCTCGAACAATTAGAGGTCTTTCCACCTTTATTATTTTTTATGTTTTGTTTCAATATAATTAATTAAACATTTTCTCTGAGTTACTTAATAAAAAAAGTTTAAAACTTAAATATGCTTTTTTTTTACCTTGACCTTTTGTCATTTTGTTCGGACAAGGTAGACGCTTCCATCCCAAGTGGTCCGAAGTATTTACGATAAATAATAAAAAAGTTGGAAGTGATTTTATAGAACATTGAATACTTTTAGGGGCAATAACTGCTAGAAGGGGGCCTCGGATCCTGTCGGTATAAATAGATTAAAAAACCCTTTCAGTGTAATGAAGACATTGGTAAAAGATCCAACTCACTATCTCTTATGGTTTTAGAGGAGTAGCGATAACAAGCATTTCGTACAATAGGGCCAATAACTCTGTAATTATTCAATGGTATGAGCCAAGGGGCTATATTTTAAAATGTCTTAAGATGTCCTACTACATCCATGAAAAAGTTTTTCTCTACCAACCTAAACAAAAGAGATGTAAAAACCCATTAATTAACAGATTTCCAAATGACCTTGACCTTTCACCTTTATGTCATTTTGTTCAGACAAGGTGGACGCTTCTATCCCAAGTGGTCCGACGTCTCTATGATAAATAATAAAAAAAGTTGGAAGTGATTTTATGGAACTTTAAATACTTTCAGGGGCAAAACCTACTAGAAGGGGCCCTCAGATCCTTTTGGTATGAATAGATTGAAGAACCCTCTAAGTGTACTAAAGACATTGGTAAAAGTTCCAAGTCTCTATCTCTTATGGTTTTAGAGTAGTAGCGATAAAAAGCTTTTCGTACATAAGGGCAATAACTTTGTAAGTTCTGGGAGTTATCAAGCAAAGGTTCATTTGGTACCATAACTTTTAATGGTCAATAACATAAATAAAAAATTGCTTCAATATCTCTTGAAATAAAAAAGCTGTCCCTGGGAAAAAAGAGAAGAAAAAAAATAACTAGTAGACTAATTGTTCTCGAACAATTAGAGGTCTTTCCATCTCATTATTTTTTATGTTTTGTTTCAATATAATTAATAAAACATTTTCTCTGCGTTACTTTATAAAAAAAAAGTCAAAAACTGAAATATGCAATTTTTTTTTTGTTTGACCTTGACCTTTGACCTTTATGTCATATTGACTGGTAAAGGTCAACATTTCAAGTGGTCTGATGGCCCTACGATGAAAGGTTCAAAAGTTGTAAGTGTTTTAACGAAATTAAGAAACTTTCAGGGGCGATAACTGCTACAAGGGGGGCTCGGGCTCTTTCGGTATAAATAGATTGAAGGAGCCCCTAGATGTACTGAATACATTAGTAAAAGTTTCAAGTCTCTACCTCTTATGGTTTATGAGAAGTAACGATAACAAGCATTTTGTACAATAGGGGCAATAACTCTATAATTGTTTCAATGTAGGGGCTGAAGGGTTATATTTTGAAATGTCTTAAGAAGCCCTACCATATCCATGATAAAGATTTTCTCTACCACCCTAAACAAAAGAGATCTAAAAACTCATTAATTAACAGATTTCCAAATGACCTTGACCTTTGACCTTTATATCATTTTGTTCGGCCAAGGTAGACTAGACGCTTCCATCCCAAGTGGTCCGAAGTCTTTACGATAAATAATAAAAAAAATTGGAAGTGATTTTATAGAAATTGAAATACTTTCAGGGGCAATAACTACTATAAGGGGGCCTCATATCCTTTCGGTACGAATAGATTGAAGAACCCTATAAGTTTACTGAAGACATTGGTAAAAGTTCCAAGTCTCTATCTCTTATGGTTTCAGAGGAGTAGCGATAACAAACATTTCGTACACAAGGGGAATAACTTTGTAAGTTCTGGGAGTTATTAAGCAAAGGGTCATTTGGTACCATAACTTTTAATGGTCAATAACATAAAGAAAAAATTGTTTCAATGTCTCTTATAATATAAAAGCTGTCCCTGGAAAAAAAGAGAAGAAAAAAAATAATAACTAGTAGACTAATTGTTCTCGAACAATTAGAGGTCTTTCCACATTTATTATTTTTTATGTTTTGTTTCAATATATTTAATTAAACATTTTCTCTGCGTTACTTAATAAAAAAAGGTTAAAAACTTAAATATGGGGGGTTTTTTTGTTTGACCTTGACCTTTGACCTTTATGTCATTTTGTTCGGACAAGGTAGACACTTCCATCCCAAGTAGTCCGAAGTGTTTACGATAAATAATAAAAAAGTTGGAAGTGATTTTATAGAAATTGAAATACTTTCAGGGGCAATAACTACTAGAAGGGGGGCTCAGATCCTTTCGGTATGAATTGATTGAAGAACCCTCTAAGTTTACTGAAGACACTGGTAAAAGTTCCAAGTCTCTATCTCTTATGGTTTTAGAGGAGTAGCGATAACAATCATTTTGTACTCAAGGGCAATAACTTCGTACGTTCTGGGAGTTATGAAGCAAAGGGTCATTTGGTACCATAACTTTTAATGGTCAATAACATAAAGAAAAAATTGTTTCAATATCTCTTGAAATAAAAAAGCTGTCCCTGGAAAAATAAAAAAGAAAAAAAATAATAAACATAAGAAATACAAAAGGTCTTTCACCTGAAAGGTGGAAAGACCTAATAAAAAAAATAAGAATAACAAAAGGTCTTTCACCTGAAAGGTGGAAAGACCTAATAATAATAATAATAATAATAATAATAATAATAAAAAACATAAGAAATACAAAAGGTCTTTCACCTGAAAGGTGGAAAGACCTAATAAACATAAGAATTACAAAAGGTCTTTCACCTGAAAGGTGGAAAGACCTAATAATAAAAAACATAAGAATAACAAAAGGTCTTTCACCTGAAAGGTGGAAAGACCTAAATATTGGTCACATAGCTTAAGTCAGAATAGAGCTAGAGAAGGAAACAAAACGTATTACAAAAGCCAGAACCGTTTGCAAATATCATTGCAGATGGTGATTGCGTAGACTATGAAAACTTAAGTCAGATCTTACACAGAGTGTTTAACTAAATATTTTTTTCACCTTAGACAGAGCAGACAAGAGTCAAACACAAAAAAGATTTGTTAGATAAAATATTTGAAGTTAAGAAAAAAAATTATAATTTAGAACTGCAATAGGATTTTTGTGTAGCTAAAGAATGTGAAAATAAAAAAACAGTTGTTGTTGAAAGGCAATACAAATATTGATGAGTGTATGATAAATATATTAAAGCAGATGTCAAACACAACTATACTCTATCCCGAGTGTTTACTTCCACCACTTTTTGCTTGATATTTCGATAATTATAAATACCTTTGTTCTCAAACTACGTTCATCCACTAATATGAAAAATGTCCAGAATATCTGTTTTGAAACGCCCCTCTACCACTTCAAGGTTTCAATACACATCCCAAAATAGAGAGTCTAAGGAGATTTTGCATTGCAGCAGCCCGGATGATAACGTTGAAAAATTGCGCGAGGTGTCCCGATTATTTCCGAATGGCGAAAAGATGTAAACATTTCCCGTTATAAATTTGTTTTCGTTCCTGTAAACTTTTATGGGTAAAAAGGATAATTTGTCAATGAAGATATCTCGGATATTTCCTTTATTCCAACTGTACTTCTTTCACAGGTATGTGTATTTTTATTGAAAATCACCAAAAAGTGATGGAAGCAATAACTTGGGACAGACTATAACCATAGAAGAAATATACAGTCCTACTCAAATTACAAAATTATTAGATTAGATATTAGAAGGTATAAACGATTTTAGATAACCGTCGCATTCTATAAAAGTTTGTTTTGTTACATTATTCAAAAAAGAAAAATACCAAAAATATCGTTAAAAAATAATCCTTTTGCTGTTCTGTAGACTTGTAAAATTATAAGGCACTTCGTGTTTTACGATATTTATGAAGCATACAGTTATCGTAAACGGTATAAAAGCAACGAGTCTTTCTCAATCAAATCATAAGCACATAATCTGCATATAGAACAATCAATTAACAATATATCTTTATTGTCCACAATCCATACGAGACTTATAATAAAAGTTTATTGTTTAAAAATTAATTAACGATGAAGAGTCTTAATTTTTTGTATCCGTTGATCGCCGTCCGAAGACCAATCATCAATCGAGAGTTTTAATCTTCCTGGTCATTTCGGTTAATCCAAGTTATGTCACTTATCATTTTCGGTAAATGACGAACTTTAACACTGTTCAACGGCATACACATTAGCCAACCAAAACCAGAAATGCTCCAAAAAGATTATCAAGTTCTTAGGGTGAAAGAAGAAGGGACGAGAAAATCTTGATGATGATGATGTTTGCATTATGAAGCAAACAGTGAAATGATCATTGACCATAACGACATTCTGGAAATCAGATCCCTTGGAATCACAGAAAACGTCGGCCATTCGTCGCCAAACTGAAAAGTTAAAGTTATCTAACACAGATCGAAAGGAGAGGTAAAAAAAATAAACTTCATTATTTCTGACATCACACAACCGAATTCGCAATTTATTTGTCAAATAAACAACGACCTGCGAATCCATTTCAACGGAAACATTTTCGCGCTAGACCATCAAGAGGTTTGGACATAAATTCGTATTTTGGATTCGGTCGAAAGGAAGCTGGAAAACTGTATATCCGTGTTAATTCGAGGAGCCTCTTATCGATCGGGATCGAAGGAAAGAATGAACAGCTTACATGATAGTCATATAACTTATCGGAGTCGGTTTTATAATACCAAATAGGACACAGGCCACAACTATTTTTCTCTCTTATTCCTTAACATGTATATAACAAAAATCACACACAAATGTCATCGGCTTAAATCAGTTCAAATAGAACACACATATAGAGGGACACTAGTAAAAAAAAATATATCTAAACTACAAGAAAATTAATCAAGAGGGTACTGAGATATCGCTCCTACAATAACTCCTACCTTGCAAAATCCACTGTCACTTTGGAATATTGTAAACATTGGCCTCTTAACACCCTTCCTATTGCTCCTTTAAAGATAAATTTTCTGACTTTTTTCTTGACATTATTTTTTTCAGACCTTTTTCTTTCCATCTATGCACAAACAGGAACCAATTTCGCCAATTTAGCATCTCTGTGATTATTTTTTTTTTTTTTACATTTTACCTTCTTTTTCACGATTTAAAAGTTAGATAGTATTACATTTGTGTAATACGACTTATTCATACAATATTTAACCTTCAATTAAATTATTATTAATTTTAATTGCCGATGGCTAAAACTACGGGTTGATTCTTAGCAATGTATCATTATCATAGACTCCCGCTTCCATGTAAAGTACATGTACGTCTAAATCAAAACGTTACGATAAATCTGATGAGTTGCAATCATTTATTTCACATATTCGTAAAGTTTGAAGTTATACATAGTAATATAAAGATGGAATACTATTGATTATATTTTAACGATTTTATTATGAAGTATTGGCATGTAGATGGTGTTTGATATTCAATGTGATAATTGTGTTATTGAAACCCAAAAATATAAACATGCATTACTTCTTCCAAACAGAGGTCTATTTAATTAAAAAACCCAGCTATGAAATGACATAGGCTCAAAAGTCAAACGATACAAGCTTACTGGAACTGACAGTTGCAAATGCCTTATGGAATTAGCATCGGTATAAAACATCAACCCAACAGCATACTGTAGAGATATTTTGTGTCTGTTTATCCAAATTATAAGCTCAATTTATATCTAAAGAGCACAAAGCAAAATGTTTCTTCATTAGGGGATTTAAAGTCTAGACATGTCGACGTACAAATTTTATGAGGATACTAGTACATGTATATCTGTGCACTCTTGTAAATTACACTGACTTTTACAATTGGCTATAGTGATTATTTAGGTTTTTGTGATTTGGTTACGACAAATTTTTCGTAACACCCCATACCTTCTCCCTTTTGTTTGAGCTAAGATGCAATTTTCAAAATTGAAAAAAGAAAAAACTTGATAAAAAACGATGGGTATCTTCACGAATATATCTTGTTATTTATCCCAAACATTATAATACGTTGTATTTTAAGTGTGTTAAATTGGCGTTAAAAAACAAATATGCAGCAATTTGATTGGCAAAAGTATGATGTTAGCTAGTCTAACTGTCAAATTAGTGTATTCAGGTTAGCCAAAGAATGTTTTGTTTTTTTTTAAATTTGATCCTCAAAAAACAAAATTTGAGTCAGGATAAATGAATCTTTGTAGTGTGAAGTATAATTTAATTTATCTTTATATGGTGCGAGTTTGAAGTCCATATTTTAAAAGATTCTTATGTTATGCCTATTTTTCAAATGATGATTGGCCTTGAAATTCAAAATACATGTAAGTGAAGGTCAGTAATTTTGGTAGCTTTCATTTATCTTTATATAATCTATGTTTAAAGTCTTTTTGTTATATAGTTTGAACAGTCAAAGTTTGTTTTCTTAATTTGGCCTTGAGATAAGTAAAATAAGGGTACCGATGAAGTCTTAAAAGAATAACAACAGAGGATCTCTGTAGATTCTCATGTTATGGCTCAAAAACTATTTTTCAAAAAATGATTGACCTTGAGCTACAAAATAGGTCAAAGTCAAAATTGTGGGTATCAATCACATCTTTTCAAAATTGTTTATCTTTGTTCCAGGTTTGAAGTCTTTTAGTCAAATGATTTCGAAGTTAGGGTCTGGACATTTTTTTTTAATTTGGCCTTCAAAATACGATAATATTTTATTAAAGGGAAAAAATCTCGCCTGTTTGGTGAGAAACACTTAGACTCAAAATATTTATATATTAAATAGTTGTCTGTCATTTGATATACATGTACATATATATGGACTTTTACGAAACTGTATCTTTAGCAGGTACAAAAATGCCACCTATAATTACCTGGCTGATTGTTAAAGATTAGAAAGTCAACCTTAATTGAAAAAAGAGAGCATTATAGAGAAATATTTTAGAACGTAATTTAAATATCTGTACATATTTTATGTTGTTTTATATTGAAATTAATATTTTTAATAAATAAAATAACAAATTTAAATACATTTAGAATTAAAATTTTGAACTAAAGACCCAAACTTTGAACGAAAAACTTGAATTTGAGTGGATGTCACGAAGCACAGAATTTTCAAACTTATGATATTTTATTCCTGACATACTGACAAACACTCAATGGTGGACACCATGGCCAGCCTCGCTTACGTTTTATGACCGTGGGCAAACTCATTACACTTTTGTCGTTGTTAGGAAAAAAATCATGAACAAATCCAATTGGCTCCTTCACATTTGTGTAAAGGAAATCTCACCAATAGCATCATTGTTTACGAATGCATCTATTTACATTTGTTTTCCCTCGGACTGACACACTTTCATTGGTTTAAACATACTAGCACGTAACTGCCGTATATATCTCTTATGTTTTTTGGGGTGAGAATAAATGTTCAATATGGTCGTCATTAGCCGACGATTTGCCTACTTACTTTGACATTTCATATTATTCAATACAGAAACCGCATGCCGTAAGTTCTTAAAATATTTGGAGTAGATGCCCTTTGAAATTCTTTTGAAGTCTAATTGTTGTGTTTAGAGCAGAACAAAATAGCAGTGTCGAGATTTGCTCAAATCTCTGCAGAGGAAAGGTAGAAAAATTTAAAATTGAATAGCAACAAAGCATTGAAAGAAAACATTAGTGAAGCGAAGATTGTCAAAGAGTATTTAAAAGATGAGATTGGTTAATTTGAGTTTAATTGAATTCAATTGGACGTTAAGCAACTTGTATACGTGGATTTGCGTAGATCATCGCTTTTTGCGAATAAATGTGTCACTTCATAGTCTTTTGGAAAACAAAACAGTTATTAGGTTTGTTATCGGGTTTTTAAATCTCATAGACGACTTGGCTTCGCTTCGCCATCTTTGAGATTGATCAACCCAATATATATCTGTAGTCATTCAGTAACAAACCTAATAAGTAATAATGATATAACCTGATCGTCGTTTTCATACCTATAACTTCTAAGAGTTCCGCTCTTATTGATGAATTCAGAATTATAAGTATTCATGAAAACAACAAATTGTTAATGAGTCAGTCACGGTCACTAAGCGCAGTCATGGGTTTCTGACGATGACAAACACCAGAAGCTTATCGAAGTGTTTTCACAAAAAAGGTAATTTTCGCTTATATAGGGCCACCAATTCCGTAGTTTTCTTGATTTTATAATATTTCAAGTGCCTCTTAAAGCTGCTTGGTCCGATATTATATCAAATTTCATGTACGCTTTTAAACGTTGGTTTTGCTTAGTAAGTGCATAATAATAGGCATTGCAGTAGTTTTTTCGTTCAAATAAGCCATATTTCAATGGAAAATTGATAATATTTGTTTACAAAACAAACTCTACTTACAAGGGTATGCGTTATTCGCCCCATGTTAAAAATTGACCCCAACGTAGAGACAGGTATGATTGTGTTACGACTTTGACATTCGCTATAAATAATGGAAATAGATTTTAAACATGTTTTTGCCAATCAAAAATTAAAACATGTATACATTTTTCCACTAATCTTTCTGGAGATTGTTTTGTTTACAATCTATGCATAATATGCGGGTTAAATAAACCCAATCAATTGGGGGACGAAACCAAACGGTTTCCTTTTTCCAAACACACCCATGATGCATTTTTTGTCTTCCATATTGAAGGTTTTCGTTTGTATGGAAAATATGATACCCGAAAAAGGGCACCGCATCCTCTCGCGAAATGAAATATTGTGGAGAGAAGTGCATTATTTAGGATATACATGTAATTAAAGAGACCAAATATTTATCTTCTTAAAACCTCTTTGAATTAAAATATTTCGTTTATTCCTATCCTAATGCCCGCCCTGGGGTTTATCCATTGGGGTGGGGATGGGTGGGTGTTACAATTACGTGATTGTACAATTTTTCCCATCACTAGCGAAAACACACCACACATACCTTACTCTTGAGTAATATAGTTTTATTCTCTTTATTCAGTGACATTCATTTCGCATTCAGACAATTAGTGTAGGCAAATTTAAGCTTCATAATAAATGTGATACGATAAAGATCTGCCCTTTGGGAAAATTAGAGTTAGCATGTTGTAAATTCAACCCCCATCTGTATTAGTAGAGTAACGTATCTACACGGATCAACATGAAATGAATTCCCGGTTAATAATGTTGAATTATGAACCTTTTTTCTCTTAGTAATTCGGGATATATAGCAGGAAATTCGACTCAGACGGCTGCTTGTTTTAATTAAATTGGGATGAACCTTATCTCCTGCTAGCGTTAATGTTTCACTCTAATTGGACATCCTTCTAACTCCCAATTTCTAAAAAAAAGTTTGTTTCTTGCCTTTATAAGGCCTAAATCCAACAAAATATCAAGATGTTTACTCTCGCGAACCGGAAATGTCTATTGTCACATTGAACATAAAATTTCTATTTTAAGTGATGTAATTGTAACAATATTTTAATAAATATTTAACAATTACTTCAAAATGAATAGGGTTTGTCCTTTAATCGTACTTTTCAATTGTACGAAGTTTGATAAACATTCATGAGAGGGTTTTCCTTAAATCTGGCTTAAAAAGCTGAAATAGACACACACACACACACACACACACACACACACACACACACACTAAACATCAGCGATGCTATATCCCATTCGCAACAAGTTGTGCGAGGTGATAATGACAAATCTGGCCAAGCAGCTTTAATGATGCATCACTTATAAGGGTTTACCTTTCGGCTTTGAACAGTTTGTTTTGGTTGATTTGTAGACTAACGAGAAGCTAATGCATTCGATTTGTTAGAATCAGTGAGAATAATACTTCATGATTAGAAAAACCCATTTCAGTACGATATTTCACCTGTCACGGAACCATAATGACGATGTAACTATTACAATGATTGATATCAATCTTCATGACTAATTCTAATACATTTTAAAGGAAATTGAGCACAGACAGGGGTATTCATTATTTTTCTTTTGCCGATGGATATATGTCAATGTATATTGGTTGATACATGTATACTTCCATTGTGGTATGTTTCGGTTCTTTGAACCTAGTATACTGCATCTCCGACATAGTATTTTACTTATGAAAATACTTCTGTATTCGATGCACCAAGTGAAGTTGTGATCGATCTGAGTACGTTTCAATGGGACTCATTTGGTAATTACCTATTTTCGTCCGTAGTTCTAAAGTAAAATATAGACAGAACATATTGAACAGTGTGCTCCTGATCTCTAGTGGCATAAAAAGGTATTTCGTGCCTTGGCTATTCTTAAAGTAGACTTTTACAAGATATAGGAAATGCGTACCTTCAAATGTAAAAATTAAAACGGGAAGGTAAAGTTTTCAATTAAAGCAAGTATAAACGGCGATTGTGGTTTGTTACACTATTAAAACTGCATATGAGAATAATGTTTTACCCACTTAAAATCATTTTCAATTAAACTAATTATCCGCTATTCCGTAAACATCAGATTGCTACATTCTTTCATCATTCTAGCAATTATGTTATTTTTTAAAATTATTACCAATTTGTTAAAAATTACATTTATCGCAAAGTAAAAATGGTAAAAAAAATACTGGGAGATTCAAAAACATGTTCGTCCAAATTTGATACCATTAATTATTTTTTCAAAAAAAAAGATATCGGTATCTTATAAGAAATTGACCAAAACGTTGTATGATTAAAATTGTAGGACCCCATGCTGACTTTTTTCCGATGAAATCAATGTAATAGCCATGTTTAAGCATACGATCTTCTCTTTTGAGTTCAAATTATTAAATTTGCCCTTTTTCGATAAATGCTCGTATTTGAAAAAAGTCTTCCTTATTGACTAAGTAATTTTAACAAGCATCAAAACATAATTTTAACAAGCATAAAAACATCGATCGCCGGAAACCCACGACCAGTCTTGCATCTTACATTATAACATCAGCTGCTTTTGTAAACCTTGGTATGCTTGTCTCTTCTGTTATATTTGTTTCAATTGAAATGTAAACAGTTTTAAAAATAATCTGGAGGACATGCAATTTCCATTTATGGGAATAAGAAATATAGGCCATTGGTCCATAATTTTAAGCCACATTTTCATCGATTTACCGCTACAATCGCTAATTAGATAGCGAGGTTCTCGTACGATTCCCGACCAATCCTTGATGTACATGAACATACAGTATAATTGTTGCACGTCGCATGAGATATAGAAAAAGAGCTCGGTAGGCTGCACAAACATGAAAATAAATGTACATTTTTAAAGTAATTAATTAGTTCATCGTATATTGATCATAAGAACCAGCAGTATTAAGCGAGATGTTAAAAATTATGGATGTCCTTGTCACGGTCTCTGCTGGCAAGATAAAGACCTCCAATGGCTAAATAACACTAAGCACAAAGATGACTCGAAAGCATCCGAGAATGTCTCAAAATGATCAATATAATCTTTTTCTGGATTTAAAACAACTAATTTATTAGTAATTATGATTTAAAATGGACGTATGATAGCTAGAAAGTCTATGAAATCTCTTAAAATCCCGTTATTCCAGCTCTAATGTTTGTTTTGTCTGACTGTACAACTTTAATCATAATTTGCTGAAATGATAACATCATAGTACGTCGAAAGACATTTACATGGTCTGAATTGATGAAAAGGTCCAGAGTTTTCTAAATCAGACAATACATGTAAATATAATATATAGCGACTTTTTTTTAATCTACACAATGGTTTTGTTGCATCAATTTTTCGCAATGGTTCATTGGGTTGTGGTACGCAGGAATGGGTTGCTAAAACGCGAAACGTAAAACGAAACAGAGAGCGACCCGGAAAATTTATCACGTTTATAGTTTTAAAAGGTTATATATTCGAAAGAAACTATTTACTTTGTATATCATCTATTGATATTTGTATCTTACGAATTTCTATCAATAAGTGCATTTCAATCAATTTGCTTTTTGAGTTCGAAACGATCGCAAAACAAGAGGCCCATGGGCCACATCGCTTACCTCAGGAACAATAGGTATGATAAAATCAGCTTAATGGAGTCATAATAAAAACTATCTGGACAATGTACAGGTGACACTCGATGGCTCGAACTTCGATCTCTCGAAGTTCTTGATCTCTCGAAGTGAAATCATGGTCCCGATTTTTTTCTCTATATAAGTAAACAAATTTACTCTTGATCTCTCGAACTCCGATTTCTCGAAGTTCTTGATCTCTCGAAGTAAAACCTGGGTCCCGTTATACATATTTCATTGTTTTTCACTCTTGATAACTCGAAGTAGTTGCTGTGTACACACGCGACCGATCAAGCGTGTAATTATAGCTCCATATATACCTTACCTGGATGGTCAACTGAACGCCTGGGGCTAGCACGGTAGTGTTAATTGGTTGATTACGTAAGTGACACTACCCCTTGCTTCCATCAAAAGTTAGATAGGTAATTGGTTACTAATCTATTTATTTCAACAACTTGTGAAAATTACGGTAAATTAACCGCTCTTTATTTAAAATATTCTGTGATTAAGAAAACGTAAAATACATCAAAGTTTTTTTAAAGTGAAAAAGAACACTAAATAAACACATAACTAAGTTCTGTACTGTTTAAATTGGAGTATTGTAGCAGAAAATATGAATGAAACCATGTTAGACTATCTTTCCATGTTATAAATATAAACTTCCGGCTACTATAATTTTAGAACCAAAATGACCGGAACAAAAAATTCCGGATTTTTTAAAACTTTCGATCTCTCGAACTCTTGATCTCTCGAAGTTTAGCCATGGTCCCCTGAAGTTCGAGTTATCGAGATTCACCTGTAGTATAATACATGTAGATCATGTATAAATAAAAATCAATTTTTTCCACAAGATATTCTTATGTTTATTATCATTAGTCCCTTTTCTAACAGGATGCTTTTATAGTAATATCACATGTTGAGCATTGCAGCTCTCAAAAAGATCCTAAACAATTGTTTATAAATGGGATATAAACCTACATCAAACTTTGAACCCCTTGTGAGACCCAATCGTCGAGTAATCATCCAGAAGCCAAAATCTAAACAATATTAAATAATCACTTGGCTGATTAGTTTCTGAGAAGAAGATTTCTAAAAATTTACTCTTTATATTCCTATGTAAAAAGTTGACCCCCCCCCCCCATTGTGGCCCAACCCTATCCCCGGGGGTCATGATTTTCACAACTTTGAATCTACACTACCTGAGGATGCTTCCACTCAAGTTTCAGCTTTCCTGGCCAAATGGTTCGCGAGGAGAAGATTTTTGAAAATTTCTCGAAAATTTTCATTAATTTTTTATTATCTCCCCTTGTAAGAGGGCTTGGTCCTTTATTTTCACAATTTGAATCCCTTTAGGCTAAGGATGCTATGTGCCAAGTTTGGTTGAAATTGGCCCAGTGGTTCTTGAGAAGATGTTGAAAATGTGAAAAGTTTACAGACAGACAGACGGACGACAGACAAAATGTGATCAGAATAGCTCACTTGAGCTTTCAGCTCAGGTGAGCTAAAAAGAAAAAGATATGTACACACAGTGTGATTAAATGTTGAGAGTAAATAAACTTTCACTTTTTGGTGGTTTTTTTTTTGTTCTACGGTATTGCTGACTTAACATTGTAGCGCAGTTCGTTAGAGCGTTTAATGTATTGTTTATGACTTCGAAACTGGCTGGTGATTTTACACCTATTTTCAAAATTTCGAATATGATGTATTAACATCCACATTAAAACTTCAGTATTCCATACTATCTAAAATTAAAGAAAGACACAATAAAAACGATACATTATCATTCAAATAAAAATCATGACTGACGAACAATATTCATTATTATCTTTAAGAAGGTTTGCTATTAAACAGCAATAAAACACTGTTACTATTGTAATGTCTTTTTTCGGCGTTCGTCGTCTAAATCTTGTATTGCATAGTAGTAGTATTTTTAGCGATGCACTTTTGTTTACTTTTACCTATGGGGTTGTTAATAATGAAACACACCTGTACAAGTAACTTGTATATGATGCGAAAAAAGAGCTGTAGACGTTTAGAAGTTTTTTCGTTCCGTTCCGCTTCCCGTTCCGCGTTTTAGCAACACCCCGCAACAGTGAGATGATTAACCTGATTTTCATGGAAATAAAAGGAATTTATCACAACATTTAGAGTTTTTACGGATTCAACGCATATTTACAATGCCCAATCGCATTCTCAACACTAGGCTGACTGACCTCGTAAAGCATACATTCATATTTGCTGATTGTGATCAATTATACTTTACCAGACAGTAAGACAATAAAAATCCCGAACCTAAAGGGGAGCTGATAATGCACAAATCGCTTTCTCCCCAACCCCACGGCAGCTTTCATTAGAAATATATTCGGCAGAGAATTATGCTTTTGGCTGAAGATGGCCGACCTGTTTTACGTATACTGATGCCGGTTAACAGACCATATTTGATTGACAAGAGACCTACAGGCTTTGACGGTCACCTGCGTACCATAGCCCTTAGATTGACATCTCAGAGGGTCTCATTTTTGCATTTTAAGATTCATTTTATGTACATAATAACAATTCATTTAGTTTATCTCCCACGACTGTGAAAGTACAAAAGAAAATATAAAATTCAATAAATTCTCACTATGTGGCCATATTGGCCATACTCAAAGGGTCCTGATCCCCTGACCCAGGGGTCATGAATTTCACAATTTAGGTAGAGGGTTTCATTATTATTACAATTATGCATTCAGTTTATCTCCCCTTGCCCTGTATGAAGAGAAGAGGATTTTTTAAGATTAAATACATTTTCACAATATAGTCATATAAGCCCCGTCCTTGGGCTAGAACCCCACTTACAGGAGCAATAAATTTCACAATTTCGGTGGAGGGCTTAATGAAAATCAGATTCATGCATTCAATTGATCTCTCCAGCTATGGATAGAGAAAAGAAGATATTCTTAAATTTAGTACATTTTCACTATATGGTTATATTTGTGTCCGCATTGAAGCCTGAAGCCCTGAACCAGGGAGCATGAATTTAGCAATATAGGTAGAAGGCATCATAGCCATGCATTGAGTTTTTAATTTAATATATGGGAATGGAATAGAAGATTTTATAAGATTTAATTCATTTTTACTATATCCATATTAGCACCGCCCTAAGAATGACCTAGGGGCCAAACAATTTACAATTTTGGTAGAGAGCCCCATGGACATTATCACCATGCATTGAGTTTTTCCCCATATGTGTGGGAGTAGAGAATTTTTTTTTTCAAACTTTGGCCCTTTTTACTTTTTTTGCACCTGCCAATGAGGCTCTGTGGGTGGTATATCCTACAGATGCTTCAGATAAAAAAGGAATATTTAGAAATGTAAAATCGTTAACGGACGACGACGGACAAGGACCATTGCTATAGGTCACCTGAGTCACTCAGGTCACCCAAAAATGAATCAACGGCAAATTTTAAATTAAAGAAATGTTTAAAAGTTAAGCTATGAAGATTTTTATTCAAACAAACAAACTCTATAATGAAATGCAAAAATCACACATGAATAAATAAAAATTTACCGATATAAAAATGTCTTTAGAAAATGATTATCATAGATGTTACGTTTGGTGACATGGGAGAAACGTAGTACTTTGTATGAAGAAATGTATTAAAAAAACCAACAAGTGCTTTTTTCTAAACTATTAGCTGAGAGAATAAATAACATGAATGCATTACGGATATGAGCGCTTTTTCATGTTCGTTTACAACACTTAATTAATTGATGCCCGTAAGAGTTTTGAATCAACGTTATACATGATTACTTGTGGGCATCTTCGCTTACATACATACAATTTTCCTTTCTTTTGAAACAATACCCCTGATATGTATGCTTCCAACACATTATTCTCTGTCCAAAAAAGATGGACAACTCAATTTTTTGAACAACTTTATTCAGAAGGTATATATAAATATAGAAGGTAAAAATGGAGTTAACATTGAGAGAAACTTTGTAGATAAATAATCGTTGATGATAATGGTAGTAAGTACTTTCCCATTGCGTTTCGTTTGAAAGCTAAATGATTGCAATTCACGGAAGTGGAGGTACTCCACGTATATCGGAGTTAGATACCATGTGTTGTTATTATACCCCCCGCAAACGAAGTTTGGAATCACCTTGTCTGTCCATCCGTCTGTCTGTGCAAAATTCGTGTCCGGTCCATTTCATTCTTATGGAGAAACCTTGGAAGTTCCTTCTTCACAAAAAGATTGCTTAAGACCTGAGGGTGTGTCATGACCTTGACCCAAGATCATTCGGAGAAGGTCAAGGTCACTGGCAGGAAAAGTACAAAATTCGTGCCTGGTCCATATCTTTCTTATGAAGAAACATTGGAAGTTCTAACTTCACACAAAGATTGCTTATGACCTGAGGGTGTGTCATGACCTTGACCCAAGGTCATTTGGGCAAGGAAAAGGTCAGTGACAGGAAAAGTGCAAAATTCATGTCCAGTCCATATCTTTCTTATGGAGAAACATTGGAAGTTCTTACTTCACACAAAGATTGCTTATGACCTGAGGGTGTGTCATGACCTTGACTCAAAGTCATTTGGGCAAGGTCATTGTTAAATAAAAATGCTTTATTTTTGTCTGTGTCATGTCTTGTATTAATGGAAATGATTAGAAGGTAAAATTTGACACAAAGCTTGCATGTGTAAGGTCATATAAAATTAATTGTTTGATTATCATCCCCACCTGCCCATCTGGAAATGGCCCGCCCCGATGTATTTGATCTTTTTTTTTTTCTTTGGAAAAAATAATTCGGAAAAAATCGGGCTCGGGATGCCAAAATTTCAAAACATTTAATGGCTGCTTGACATGTGGATTATCGTTTGATTTTAGTCATGTTTGTTATCATAACGATGCAAATGTTTTCATGCATAAACAGTTAAGTTGAAATAAAATGGAATTTAGATAATAGAAATTGGTTTTTGCATTCATATTTGCATTAACAATTTTACAAAAATAGAGCAATTGTTATTGATAGAACATTGACGGTTAATGAGTTAGCATCCATCATTTTCTATAATTGAAAAATACTTGAGTAATGATTTTTTTTTCTTAGCGGGGGGAATCAATCGTGAGCTTGCTCACATATATGGAACGCCTCAACTGCCTTTTGTGAATAAACTTCACTATATGATTATACTTTAACATTACGTGATAGTACTTTAACATTATGTGATGGTACTTTAACATTATGTGATGGTACTTTAACAATACATGCTGATACTTTAACATTATGTGATGGTACTTTAACATTACGTGATGGTACTTTAACATTATGTGATGGTACTTCAACTTTATGGGATGGTACTTTAACATTACATGCTGATACTTCAACATTATATGATGATACTTCTTCATTATATGATGATTCTGCATTATGTGGTGGTTCTTAAAATAGATAAACATCATGATCGTAATACACTGAAACCTAGATCCAACATCCACGATGTCGATGAAGCAAATATTAGAGGATTTAAAAATGGGCTATGCTATAAAAAGATTTGAAGAGGAAAGAATCGATGTGGATCACTTTTTAATATATTCGATCAGTGCCTACTATCTATTCAAGATATGTTACTATAGTCAGGTACTCTTTACCCAATTGCGCTGAAAAAAATAGTTCTGTTCATGATCAGCAGATACAACATTACAATAAATGTTTAGAATATCGATGTATATGTAATACGTGGAAGAAAACAAAATTAACGTAAAATTATTTTGAAAAAAACACACCACCCCAAGAAATGTAAAGTATTCATATTCCTACGCTAGCTGCCTCCTCAGTCTTTTTCATGGGTCATTATGGGTCATTCTTCGATTGACAATTGTTTCACCAATGAATATTGCTTATATTATTACAATATAGTTATATAATTACTTTCATGATTATTGTTCGTTAGTTATCACACAACCTCTTTTAATTATTTGTTGTGTTTGAGTGTGTGTTATTTCTTTTCTTTTTTTAACGACGGAATGGTTACGCAACACCTGCACCGTATTTCTGGTCGCACTTGTGTAGACTCTGTTTAAGCACAGATGTGTGCACGGTTTGCTAATGACGGGTGGCAGTATTTAATACGGACATGAAGAACTATATACGTCAGTTTCTTAACAAGTTCAGTGATTTTAACTTAAGAGATCCGCTGAACACAGTGAAAATTCAAGTAATTCCAGTGGCGTCGGAAGCGAATTGAAAGTAGGGGGGGGGGGGCTAGACTAATCATCAGAAATCTTGACAAGCAAAAAAAAAATGTTAATTCCCAAAATCATGAAATTCCTAATCCGTAGGTGGAGGGGGTGGGGGTGGGGAGGGGGGGGTAGTATACCTATAACTGCAATTTTCAATATCATTCCTAATATTTCCTTATTTTCATTTCAATTCCTTACATTGTACCAAAAATGTGGGGCCGGGGTGCGGCAGCTTTATGATACTTCAGTTTTTTATATATAAATTTAGGAAAACATTTGTTTGCTGCAATAAAAAGTGGGGGGGGGGGGGGGCTGGCCCCTCCCTTATGCTATGTGCCTGATGGTTAGGTCTAACTTTGCAAAAAAAGTAGGGGGAAAGCCCCCCCCCCCGGTTCCGACGCCAATGGATTTAAAAGTCGAATATAGTATAATGAAGAAGTATCATCATATAATGTTGAAGTATCAGCATGTAATGTTAAAGTACCATCACATAATGATGAAGTACCATCACGTAATGTTAAAGTACCATCACATAATGTTAAAGCACCATCACATAATGTTAAAGTACCATCACGAATGTTAAAGTATAATCATATAATGAAGTTTATTCACATAAGGCAGCTGAGGCGTTCCATACACATACCTCTAGTTACACTTACTATAGGGTGAACTTTTATTACAGAAACAAGCGCCTCTTTCTACCTCAAGTTCTGTAAGTTCATTATCACTATCAGAGTCTGACTAACGATTTTCTTAGGTATATTTTTCAGAAATTAACAATTGACGTTTGTGGTACACATTAACCCATCACCACCAGGTTATCAAGTGAAGATTTTGTTTTAAGGTTCTAATTTTTTTTAAGTTTGCGAGTTACGTGACGATAACTATTTCAAAGGGGGCGTTTTCTTTATTTATTCTTTCTGAGTAAATAAAGGAATAGAAAGTTTTAAATGTGAATGAGTTTAATATTGTATCATCTGCAGACAGTTTATAACTAAAAAAGCGTTGTTTAAAAACAACAACTATTATTTGTTTTATATCATCTACTTATACATTACTACTATATCGTTGATCATACCTTGAACATATATTACCTGTAGACCTATATAGAAATTGGATCTCCTATCGTAAAATTTTGAGGGCAAAATTTTTAAAGCCGAGAATCTTTTGGTCAACTATCCAAAGCTCATAATATTGAATATTAACGTTTTAGGATTAGATCATCAGATTGTTTGAGATTTGTAATAGTAACAAGGAAATTTGTTCAGATCATGTACATATGATTCATTCTTTGAGAAATGTGCTTGCTACGATTGTCCTTGCCACTGCGTCAAAAAAAATACGAAAAACCCCACCAATTAATAATTAAAAAGATATACGTGAGGAGTAATGGAATTTGCTCTAACACAATCTGATAACACTGTGACGACTATTCCCACCAATAATTAACCAACAAGTACGTCTGGGGTTGTGTAATTTGCCCTAACATATGCGATAACACTGTGACTAGAAGCCCAAGCAATTAATAATCAACAAATGCGTCTGGAGCGCTGCACTTTGCTCTAACACGATTCAATAACAAACCAAACCAAATGGTAACGTCTGTTCACATTTACTTTGAGTGTCATGTTCCCATTCGTCAAATGGAGCAGCTTAAGTGTTGAACACGTCGCAAATGCTCGGATGTTGAAATTCGGTCGTAGAATATGAGGTCTTTTAACCCATTTTTATAGATTAATTAGATACCGACTTAAGTGTAATTTCCTGCTTGATAAAAAAATGCCTTGCATCGTAGAAGGTCTATAGACAGTCGTGCTATAAAATCTGTTCATGTCAGTAAGAGCGGATCAGATTGTCTGATTTTTAATTATAAAAATTATATCCAGAACTCAAGATAGTTTCAATAATTACGAAAAGTCAGACAATTACTAGGCAGAATTCTACTTGGAGAATGCTTCCGAATAAGTTGCAGCTTTTCTGGCTGATTGATTTTAGAAGAAGTACGTCGAAAATGTAAAAAGTTTACAGACAGACGGACGCCGGACAACAAGTGATCAGAAAAGCACATAACATAACAAAAGCAGATAACAACGAGACAACCAAGAGAGCTTTTGCAAATAGTACCGGGTATTCAACAGTAAAATATCAATGATTCTGATTCATTTGTAAGATGAAATGTTAATGCTCTGGCATACAAGCTGTCACGACAGCCGTCGTGACTGTTCAGACAAACAGAACAAGATTTTATTTCTATTTACAATTTTTTTTCATAAGATGGCATGACGTGAAACAGTGGCGTACAGGTATTGCCATGGCGATGGACTGCCAGACACTGGATAAGGACCTTATTAAAATAAACATATTTTGAGTTACATGATTAATTACCTTACATAAACATAGGCTAAGTCACGCTGACTTTACATATAACCTTATGGCAACAAGAACACGCCATACTCTGTACAACAGCACGAAACCACAGCGAAAACGAATACTGCATACCGTTAAGAGTATCACACTGCTTAACAGAATAAGCACGTCTAAACAAAAGACAATTACACCGTACTACACGGCAAAAATACAAGTATATCATACATTTATATCCAAGTATAAAGCACACCGGTACCCACTCGACACGTGACCACGCGGAACACGCACGAGAAAACACCTAAATGTATGTTTAACAGTTCTGCGTCAGAAAAACCAGTATATCAAATAGTAACAAAAAATACTTAATAAAAGCTAATACGCATTATTTCCCTTTTATCTCCGACTGGGGCCAAATTAGCTGTCGATTTCTATTGTTCTGCTCATTGCTACACACCCCCTATATAAGGCCGGTAACACTATTCATGCTTCACCGCATTCAGGTATTTCATACACCCGAACACGTTAAATTGGACAAAAAAGACTTAAAGCTTATACGCATTATTTCTCTTATCTCCGACTGGCGCCAAATAAGTTGTCGATTTCTATTGTTCTGCTCATCGCTACACACCCCCTATATAAGGCCGATATCAGTATTCATGCTTCACCGCATTCAGGTATTTCATACACCCGAACACGTTAAATTGGACAAAAAAGACTTGCAGAAACGTTTGAACAAAAATAATATCACAACTACAGCACCGGTAAGCAATATCCAATGAACGAAGAAACAAAACTGAAATCCAGGCACACTTATTTAAAAATTCCTCGATAATTGTAGACCGTTTTCCTGTGAATGTTATAGCATCGCACATGCGCAAACCACACACTGGCTGATTGAGCACAATCGCAACTTCTCGGGCCTTTCCGGCAAGCTCGGAAAAACGCCTCGAATGTATTACACAGGCGTCCATGACAACCCCCCCCCCCTTTTAATAAATCTTGATATAAATGCAACACATTATAGATCTGTTGAGATGTGAGCTCGACTTCATTTAAGTCATTGATATACCCTACAATATACCACAGAAGCGACATACAAGGCTGTCTAGACGATACTTATTTTAATGGAAAGCGACATCCGGTAATGTTAATACATTCGAGGTGTTTTTCCGAGAAGCTTGTCGGAAAGGCTCGAGAAGATGCGATGTCAAAGATCGCATGGATTTTAGAAACGGAGCGGGTTTTTTTGTAGAAACCGATGGAAACGATGTTACGTTGTTACTTTCTTGGATTTACTATCATGTATCTACTGTATTAGATATAGTGCCGCCGGGGTTTTTAAAAAAATGCATATGTTATGCATTCTGTATAAACGACACACGTGTTCGATGTGTGTTCTATCTTTGCAATATAACACTAATACCTTGGAAATTCTTTCAAAGAATAAATATATTTTGTGTTTTATTGATTGTAGTTTCCTTTATTCTTTTTTTACAAACATTTTACTACAATTTGTAGTTCATGCATTAAGAAGTTCGTGCAACCTGAATGCCTCGATCGGAGAGCAACCGACTGTAAATTTCTCAACCGGTATATACATGTACATGTATACCCCAGTGGCAGTAGAGGATCGATCGAAACTATTATGGCGACAAAATGCTTATATGAATTTAAGTCAGTTCTAATATAAACTCAACAGTAATGTAAAAAGGCTAAGCTGTAGTTAAAGGGGCATGGTCACGATTTTCGTCGAAAATTACTTTTCCGATTTTCATGTTTACAATGCTTCAGTAAGGCATTTTTAATATGCAGCCAACATTTGAGTGTCATTCGTTGAGTTATAAGCGAGTTACGGAGCTTACAATTCTTTGCTATGTAAACAAAGCTTTTGTTTTCATTTTGAATTTTGAAGTGAAAATTCCAATTTTAAACCCAAAAACAATTTTTTAAACGTTTCGAACTTTTTGTTGTTGCTTAATATGAATTAGAAGATAGACAAATCAAATTGAAAAATATTTTTAACTGGTATATTAAACCTGTAAACAAAAATGTAAACAAAAAACAGGGCACGAGCATTGTTTACATGAAAAAGAATTGTACGCCCTGTATCTTGCTTATAACTTAACGACTGACTCTCAAATGGTGTTTGATCATTAGAAATGCATTCCTAAAGCATTGTAAATAATAGAAAAAAAGAATTTGGCCAAAATCGTGACCATTCCCCTTTAAATTACAAAAGTATAAAATAGTTCAACTTACCCCTAGGATGAAGGTTTACTCAAACCTTAGCTGCTAATACATGCAATAGAGAAATCGTTGCCACTGTCTGCCAGGTCTGCAATGCGGCAGTTTAGATAAGGTAATTAAACAATAGAAAAAGAACTGACCAATACTGTAGATGACACCGTGTACAGAGAAGTACACTAAAGGGTATAAAAACTAGTTTCAAAGGAACGTTTAAGAGGTTCCCTAAATGATACTAATACGTAAAATGTAACAATAGAAACTGATTTGTGACGCAAGCTCTTATGATACTTATGCAACTCCTTTATTGCACTAGCACTCAGGTGACCTATTGCCATCTGTTTTTGTCCGTCGTCGTACGTCGGTCTTAAACTTTTGAACATTTTTAGCTTCTTCTCTGGGACCACTGAACCAATTTCAACCAAATATGGCATATAGCATCTATGGGTGAAGGGAAGTTGAAATTGTGAAAATCATTACCCCTGCACCTCAGGGGCATGATTGGTGGGGCTAAAACCATTAAAATTAATACAATCTTTAAAAAATCTTCTTCTTTACTCCTGGACATCAAGCAGTCACACTGCTGGCATGATTGTAATAATCATTGAGCTCTCTACCAAAATTGTGAATTTCATGGCATCCGGGTCAGGGGTTCTGGCGCTAGGATGAGGCTCTAATGATTGTATAGAGAAAATGCATTAATTTTTCAAAAATCTTCTCTGCTCGTGGATATTAAGCAGATGAGATAAGTACATAGTAGTGATGAGGAAGGGTGCCTCTTCCAAAATTGTGTATTTCATGGCCCCTGGGTCAGAGGTTCTAGTGTTAGGGCGTGGCTTTAATGATTATATACATGAGTAAAAATACATTAATTCTATGAAAATCTTCTCTGAGTCTTCTCTGCTTCTAGGTATTAAGCCCATTAACTAAGTATATAGTTAGGATGAGGAAGAGTGCCTCTTTCAAAATTATGAATTTCATGGCCCCTTGGTCAGGGGTTTTTGTGTAAGGGTGGGGCATTTTTTATTATATATAGGAAATGCATTTATTCTTCAAACATCTTCTCCTTTGCTCCTAGATATTAAACAGATGAACTAAGTACATATGTATTATGAGGAAGAATGCCTCTTCCAAAATTGTGAATTTTATGGCCCCTGGGTAAGGCATCTTGTGTTTGGGTGGGGCTCTAATGATTATAAAGTGAAAGTGCATTAATTCTTTGAAAATTTTCTCCTTTGCTCCTGAATATCTGGTGTTCGGGTGGGGCTCTAAATGATAGCAGTCATTCTTTGAAAATCTTCTTTTCAATTTTGTCACTGTATGTTACGCTACAATTTTTTAATAAATAATGAATATTAAAAATGATTTCATTCATCTACATAAATTATTTTTAGAAACTCATCCCCGCCCGCCCCTCTGAAAGTGGCCCGCCCCAATGTATTTAATTTTTTTTTTAAATGTGTAAAAAATTTTCGGGAAATAAAATCGGGTTGGAATACAAAAAAATCATAACATTTTTACTGCTGCTTAATATGTGGATGATCGTTTCATTCAAGTCATGCTTGTATTGCGGATACTAATGTCTTCATGCATTTACAGTTAAGTTGAAATAAAATGGAATTAAAAAATTACATATTGGTTTTTGTACTCATATTAGCATAACAATTTAAAAAAAAGATAGAGCAGTTGTTATATCTAGAACATGAATGGTGAAAAAGATGTTTTTAAGAAAATAAAAAAATAAAATCCACCAACCCGCCCCATATTTTTGCAAATCAGGATGAAAATCTTAATATTAAATTTATGTGGCCTTAGCCCTGTAATTTATAATGCACCAGAACATACGTTGCAAAAGCCACACTGCAGTTACTCAAGTGACCGATTAGGCCCACGCGTCTCTTGTTCTAGAATACAATTCTTTTTAATTAATTTGAATAAGGATTTAATTTTTTAAAAATACATCGATCGCGACCACCTCTGGTTTGGTTTAATATTTATAAGTGATGTTTTATTTCTTTAAAATAGTGTTCAAAGAAGCGAAATGTTCTTTTAAAAATATATTTCCCTGAAAATCGAACACACGTCTATAAAATAATGCAATGAAAATTGAGTAATTGAAACTAGGTGTCATAAAAGCGCACTTAACATTTTTTTTAATGGTTCTCATAAACTAAATAAAATCCTACAAAATTTGTAGTTGTTGAGTGTCGTAAAAGGAAACAAACAACTTTTCTCTTTGAATATTTTGATGAAAATATTTTGAAACACACTTAATAATATCAAACAGCATTCAAACATGACCGAAGTTTTCGTATATTGACGGAAACGAATACAGGAAAATTGAAAAGAATGTTTATATATATTTATAAAAGTTACAGAAAACACGTGTGTTTGTTTTGAATTAAGTGGGCGTGTCGATATTACATATCGATTGGATGTTTACGGGTGTTTACGGGTGAATAGGGTGATTTAATCCGTGCTACGCATGACTTGTACACATATAAAGTAGAATTCGGGGTTTTTTAAGTTATTCGAAGTTCGATGCCACTTTGCAACAGACTATCCCCACCCACCCCTCCCAAATGATAACACTGAATTTCTGTCAGTTTAGTTTATTACATGTTTTTTTCTTCTTTTGTAGAATGAGTATGCTTGTACATGTTTATGAAAGTAAAGAGACTGCGAGCCATGTACTTTGTACTATATACATGTATATACATATGATTATTAAAGTCTGTTGCATTCGCGCATGCGAGCTCATCCTATAAATTATGTGTTTGTGTTTTATTTTATAAATAATTTATGTTCGGTTGAACTGGTGAATAAGAACATAAATAGTATTAATTTTACTGTCATGTACTGGTAATGTACCAGTTATCGGCTTAGACCAGCTTTCGGCTGAACTGAGAGTTTGGGTTTATAGCACGCGACTATCCGAGATTTTTTTAATGCAGTCCTCTGTTTTGAATAAAGAAAAGTAAATTTGCTTGTAATTTTTCTTAAATATGTTTTAAACATAAGCTTAAACGATCATTGTGTACCGCTGATTTACACCTTTGCACTTTCAGCAGTGGGGGAAGTGACGTAATACATGTATAACCCCTTTGTGATACATTATCAAATCCCTTCTTTGATTAAGCATATATCACTACAAATAGCATGTTTAAACAAAAGCAATTCACTAAATTCTGAGAAATTCATAGCGCAGTTGAACGCCTGGTTGCACAATAGTATGCATTGAATAGTCTACGATTTTGAGTATTACCGTATGATAACAAACGAATAATTTTATGAGTTTTGTTTATGTATCATAACCTCTCCGACCTTTAGTCTGATCCCAAAAGGGACATAATTCAAAATACATTTTGCAAAATGAAAAAATGACAATAACAAACCGTCAACCATCTCAAAAATCCAGAAAACGAAATACAAATTCAAAGCAGAGCAACACGGACCTCCAAAAAGATAGAGGTAGGATCAGGTACCATAGAGGAGTTAGCATCTTCTGCTGACCGGTCTCACCCGCCGTATGCTCTTTGTCGTAATCGGAAAAAAACGGAAAAGTCCGTAGACAATTAGGTGATTAATTATGGTCTAACAATTCGACTGAAAAACGTCAGTCAGCATGCGACCCAGTGGAAGATTGTATTTGCTGACAAGGTCTTGTATCGACCATAGAACTTTCAAACGAGACTGTTGATAGTCCTAGGACGTCTGATCAACTTGTTTGTAAGTAGCTTGCCTCGCCTTAGAAACTGTTCAAACGAAGAGCATGCCCTTGCGTATCGAATATCAAATCGAAATGTACAGGGATTTTACTATGTTATAATCGCTAAGCCGATAACTGGTACAGTAAATCGTTAAAACTCGGCAAATTCGGGGCGTGCTTAAATGCACAAACAAGCCTACCTCATCAAAGGCATCACCCATACGATCAGTAATGCGCCTGTCAAAGGAGTGGGCGACATTTACTTTCAAAAGTTTGTGATCACACTGTGAAAGCGTTTATTTGATTAGTTTTTGGGTGTTTGCAATTGTTTATTTCTGGGTTTTTTATTTCAAACTTTCGAATACATGTTAATATCTAACATATTTTTAGACTACACACATCACATATATATGTGAACACATTCACTTCACTACAAACATAGAGTCATAAACACAGTCGCATACCTTAAGTACTTAAAAGTAATACCAGTTTCTTAATAAATATTCCATCAATGACAGCTCTTTTCAACATTACCGCAGAACGTTTTGGAACATTCTTATATTTACTGGCAACTGTTAGTATCAATATACTTTGTAGTCTATACATATTTCTGTTGTTGAATTTACCAAAAAGAATAGTTAGTGCCCCCTATAGTAATCAGTCTGTTCATCCATCCGTCTATCTGTCCGTCCGAGATCACTTGTCCGGGGCATATCTTCCCTCTCTTTGGCCCAATCTGGCTCATACTTTGTATACATAGTGCCTTTGTGTAAAGGGTTGCGTGACTTTGAACCAAATTACTAGGTCAAGTCATAGCAGAATTATCAGACAAATTTTTGTCCATATAATATATTCTCTCCCCTTGTTTCAATCTGGCTCATACCAACAGAGTGCCTTTGGTCAAACGGTGTGCAATGGCCTTGAATGACGTTTCTAGGTCAAATTTAAAACTTTATCACGTGACGTGAAAGTAAGCGTGTTATTTGCTAACTAGGACAATGTTTTCGAACACGTTAAGTTGTCAAGCATTGATTTAAAGTATTCTATACTTACATGGGCGTGGTCGCGACGTGATAAAATATTTTATTCTCAAAGTTACCTGAGTTAAGAAATTACGTGGTGAATTATAATATTCAACATGTATTAACCCTTGGTTACAACAGCAAAAGCAAAAGTAAGAAGAAGCAGTTTTTTTCTTATTTAAAGGGACTTGGACACGATTTGAGCTCAATTTTTTCAAAATTTATTTTTTCAATTTTAATGTCTAGAATGGTCAATATGGATGTTTTTAATGCTTTGTCAAAATTTAAAAGTCAAATATCGTGTTACAAGCGAGTTACAGAGGTTAAAATTCTTTTTTTTTGTAAACAAAGCTACAGTCCTGTTATTGTTTACATATGTCTTGAATTGGTAAAAGTTTCAATCTAATGTTGCATTTTGTTGTTGATAAACTTATTTATGAACACATTTAATAAGTTTATCTTGTTTCCACAGGTTATTTTGTCAAAGAAATGGTAATTTCTTTACTTTACATTATTTGTAAACAAATATAAGACTCGAGCTTTGTTTACATAACAACGACTTCTTTCCTCTGTATCTCGCTTGTAACACGACTTCCAACATGCAAATTTTGGTAAATCATTAAAAATACACAAGTAAACTATTTAATACATAAAAATCAAAAATTAAATTTTCATCTGAAATCATGTCCAGGTCCCTTTAAACCATAATAATACAATTCATTAACGCTTCCCTCTTCTGATAAAGATTTTCATAGAACATTCTTAATTCGTTAAGTAAATATATCAAATTGATTAAAAACAGTAAACGCATCTTCTTTTTAAACGTTTGGTTTAATTTTGCTGGAAGAATTTCTAGATTCACGGCAAATGAATTATTTTGATGGTTCTTCACCTTCATCTAATTATTTAACTTTTAATTTAATGCATCAACCTTGCTATTTATTTTTTTCTAATAAGTTCTACTTTTGTTTTGTTTTTTATTTCATAATTCTTCTTTAGATTCTGCTGTAAAATTCTGTTTAAGAAGCAAACTATCTTGTTCTAATTGCTTTTCTAATTCCGTTGTTTTCATTTTCTTATAAGTTAAATAGGAAATTGATTTTTCTCTGATTTTCATAAGTAGTTTCAATATTTTCATAACAATGGGTAGGCATACTGTAGTTTTACGTACTTTATTTTTTCTTCAATTTGATTTGCATATTCCGAATTAATTGTATTAAATTCCGAAAAAAAAACCGTTTTCTTTTAAAAGTTGTTTTGATTTTTTTGGTGACCTATTGCCATTAGTCTTTGTCCAATGTCGTGCGTCGACATTAACAACTACACCTTTTTAACTTCTTGAAAACTACGAAGTAAATTGGTACCAATTTCGTTTGAAGCATCTCCATGATGAAGTAATCTAAATTGTTCAATTCATGACCTTGCCACAGGGCTTCATGGACGGGACCAAAAACAGGCAGGTCTTCTTCTCTACTATCACCTCATACATGAGAAAACAAGAGGACAACAGGCCTTAACGGTCACCTGGGTATCATAGCCCATACACAGACCTTTTGAGGATTCTCGTATATGCATTTAAAAAGACAGTACACCTGAAAATGGATGTGTTTAACTTCAGATTTACTTATTGTATATACAATATTGTATTGTATTAAATGGATGTGTTTAACTTCAGATTTACTTATTGTATCGTTAGGAAATTAAAATAACGTTTATTATGACAGTTGAAGTACATAAAACTTCCGTTCACGCACCAAATTATTAGTCCCCTACCGGTTTCACCGGAGGAGACTATAGCTTTCCTCTGCGTCCGTCAGTCAGTCCGTCCGTCTTTCTGTCTGTCCGTCCGTCCGTCTGTCTGTCCCACTTCAGTTTTCCACACTTTTTTTCTTTATGCATTTGAGGAATAATATGAAACTTACTGAACAGCTTCAAAATGTCAAACTACAGATCAAGTTTACACTTTTATAGCGTTTGGTTGACATATTTTCGAGAAAATTAATTTTTTATATTCCAATTTTTTAATGTTCGGGTTCGTTATCGGGTTCGGTGTGTATTGAATAAACGAGGCCAGTGTGTAGTTAGAACTAATATCGTGCGTTACTTGTACCATTCCTTTTATCATTTCTAACAAATAAATTCTGTAAAATAGTGTCAAACATTGTGTTGTAAATTTAATTGGCAGGTTTTTTGTTTTATTACAATCGGGTTCGTTGTCGGGTTCGGCTGTTTAACTGTTTGGTTTGATTCGGGGTACAGAAGACGGTTAGAAATGATATTGTGCATAACAGTGCATCGTTTTCACAAATTTTTACCAGCGAATTCTTAATGGACTTGGCGAAATTACATGAGATAAAAAAAAGAGTATTATTTTACCCACTTTGTATTTAACTTCTATATCAACTATATAGTTTTAATTTCCTCTGTTCTTTTATCTCTGATTAAAGCATGACATCTCGTTTACAGTAGTTCTGAAATAGCTGTGTGCTTGGAAGCTTTCGTAGAATAATACAAACCGGTAGGGGACGTTTATTGCTTATGCAATACTCTCAGAATGCTTGTTGTAATTATGAGCTTTCGGAAATTTAATTATAAGGGTCGTGCAAACCGAATTAATCTTATACATCGTGTATGTGTACCACGTATATTTTCGCCCGACTATGGTCATCATGAAATACGAGATAAACACTCTAAACGGAACACATCATCAATTCTCGATAATTCATAAATGGTTTACCAATTTCAGTTCATTTTAAAATGAACAGACATAATTATGTCAAATAACCCTCAAGGGGTCTCACTTACAAAATTAATTTAGTTTGTAGCAACTCCAGTGATAAAAACGCAAAAGACATGCCTAACAAAATAATAATTCTTGCTTATTTAAAAACTTTGAACAATTATTTTCTAGGAGAAGTAGAAAAGACATTTCTATCAACAAGCCTGTCCAGGAGAATCTTCGCGAGCCCTGTATATGTTTTGTTTATAGTAAATACGGATGCGTAATTGTATAGAAGGCGGAACCTCTTCACATGTGGCGAAGTATATATTTACGGGTTATACCTAATTACTAATTTTAATAAACTAATTAGATTGATTTCATGGAAAAATTTGTAATTTTCTGAAATACATTAATGATTAGTACAAACTTAAAAATACCGAACACGATCGTAAATCTTTTTTCAAGTAGGTTTTTAAATAAGATGCGTCGTACTGTCTTTTTAATTAAGATATGGTAATGACCACTAGCTTTTAAAAAGATAGATTTTAGATTTTTAAAGGCATTGTATAAATACATTTCGGACTGTCACAACGAAATTACAACGCTTGAGTAATGTTTTTTTTACTTCAGAAAAAATGAAATGCATTTTTATACCCCCGCTCCGAAGGAGAGGGGGTATACTGTTTTACCCTTGTGTGTCTGTCTGTCCGTCTGTCTGTCCGTCCGTAACAAAAATTTCTATCGCATTTATCTCAGCAACTATTTATCGCAGATGCTTGAAATTTTTACACAGTGTTTGTTAGGGCATGCCATATCGTGGGATATATTTTTGTACCAATTGGACGTCAACTTCCTGTTAAATGACGACTTTGCTTATTTTTTAACCAAAATTTTCAAACAAATTTTCGTCAAAGATTTCTCAGCAACTATTTATCGCAGATGCTTGAAATTTTTACACAGTATTTGTATAGGCATGCCATATCGTGGGATATATTTTTGTACCAATCAGACGTCAACTTCCTGTTAAATGACGACTTTGTTTATTTTTAGCCAAAATTTTCAAACAAATTTCCGTCAAAGATTTCTCAGCAACTATTTATCGCAGATGCTTGAAATTTTAAGACACTATTTGTATAGGCATGCTTTATCGTGGGATGTATTTTTGTACCAATCGGACGTCAACTTCCTGTTAAATGAGTACTTTGTTTATATTTAGCCAAAATTTTCAAACAAATTTCCGTCAAAGATTTCTCAGCAACTAATTATCGCAGATGCTTGAAATTTTAACACACTATTTGTTTACGCATGCCATATTGTGGGATATATTTTTGTATCAATCGGACGTCAACTTCCTGTTAAATAATGACTTTGTTTATTTTTAGCCAAAATTTTCAAACAAATTTCCGTCAAAGATTTCTCAGCAACTATTTATCGCAGATGCTTGAAATTTTTACACAGTGTTTGTTAAGGCATGCCATATCGTGGGATATATTTCTGTACCAATCGGACGTCAACTTCCTGTTAAATGAGTACTTTGTTTATTTTTAGCCAAAATTTTCAAACAAATTTTCCTCAAAGATTTCACAGCAGCTATTTATCGCAGATGCTTGAAATTTTAACACACTATTTGTTTAGGCATGCCATATTGTGGGATATATTTCTGTACCAATCGGATGCCAGCTTTCTGTTAAATGTCGACTTTGCTTATTTTGCATATTCACATCAGAGCGGGGGTATCACTAGTGAGCATTGGCTCACAGATATCTTGTTAGTTCCTTTATTATATTTGGTCTAACAGTTGACAGATTCGGTTTGTAACTAGTTCAGATGTGTATCTTCCTGAATCTATTCCAAGTGACAGAACACAGATTACTTATATTGATCGAACTGGTCTGTAATACTATAAATAACATGAAAATGTCGTTCAAATGCGTATTGGTTAGAAAAAACAATTAATGTTAATGGCTGTTATTAAAAAATGTTTTGGATTTTCTGGTAAATTATTCAAGTATACAATATTTCTGTCATGTCAAGTTACAAGTAAAAGGTCAGCATTTAAGCTTAAAGGTTTTCCATTTTCTTACCAGGGAGCCGATAAATACACTCAACAAAACTGCTAAGTGTTCACACAAAATTACGTAACTGATATATTTTTTTATCAATAGCACAGATAAAATTAAACAACGATTGAAATCAATTACCCGTGGCGAAAAGTCAAAACATTAAATTGGTATTTTTCTGCACGTGCTTAATATGATTGAATTTATTTTGTAATTGATATTAGTCTTTGGTGATAGTTTAAATAGAACAACCACTTAAAATGGCCAAAATGATCATTGAGAAAACCGCCATAGCCGTTGGAATACTGGTGTCTGCATTGTTTCCACGATGGTTTATTTGGTTGGACAAAATTTTGCTTTGCAAGCTGGCCAAGAACATAGAAATCTGCGCATTGGAGAACATTAATAATTGATCTTGAAAACTTGTGTAGACGGGAGGCGATACCTGCAGTACAGAGAAGACATTTTCAAATGGATAATTCGGTGCGTGAACGGAAGTTTTATGTACTTCAACTGTCATAATCTGTGACCGGTTTTCTCAGCGTTTAATTGTTCATCTACACTTGGCAAATACAGTCGAGTAGTGGCCATAGCACGCAAGGAATGGTAAGAGAAAAAAAAACCCTTCAAATCCCGCCATCTTGCATAACTTGGCGACGGTTTGTTGGAACCGGGGCGTCGTCATACCACTTAATTTTCTCGAGGTCAAATAGAAGACCGATGGCTTTCGATTATTGGGTCTGCAAAAAGAAAATGTTAAAGCTATGTTATTATGTGTTGTCAAATTATATTAAGGTTTACAAGGGAACAGTGTTTGCGGTATTATAAATGTATGGAATAGTGTAATAATTTAAGATTACCTGAGGCTGATATACTTTTCGTACAGGGATACATTTCTCAGGGCAAGTCGGGTTTTCACAAGAACTAACAATTTCTTGAGCTGTTTTCGTCTTTTCAATCCTCCAGTTGTACATTTGAAAATGTCATCTCTGTAGTGCAGGTATCGCCTCCCGTCTACACAAGTTTTCAAGATCAATTAATAATGTTCTCCAGTGCGCAGATTTCTATGTTCTTGGCCAGCTCGCAAAGCAAAATTTAGTCCAACCAAATAAATCATCGTATCAAGAAGTTGCTGTGCGTTAGCGCTACCAAAAATATTCCTTTGCCAAAGTATGTTTTCTTGTTCCTGTGATAATGAGAGCCTGTTTATTTGTTAATCCCTACACCAAGTTTGGGCAGTTTTTTCATTTTTGCGTCAAGGTAAAAAAAAATTGGCGTCATCAAGAAGGGAAATGGATTTGCCATTTGTGCGTAAATGGCGTTGTATTGAAACAATTATTTCATAAAGCGTACTTGGTTTGTAAATTGTACCTTTCAATGTTTTCAACTCAGTAACAAATGAAGACAGTCGGTCATTAAGTTCTTTGTTTGTCATTTCCAAGACCGGTCTTTGTATTCTTCTTTCAGCTTGCCATGATTCAAAGAGCCGCGTAGCCCATTAAGTTTCATTTCTTGTATTGACCGGAAATTGCACTTTCCTTGAGATTCTTTAATCAACATCGGACAAAGGGGCCAAAAATCTAGGTGTTTCTGCTCACCTGAATACTCTGTTTTGCTTTTACGAGCATTTAGTCAGAATCGTCAAAATCTGATACATCAGAGTTTTCTCTGGACTTCACTGTCAAAACATTTAAATCAAAATTCCCATTTTCTTGGTTTTCTTTCTCTCCTGTAATGATTTCGTCCAGTATATCTGTAGAATCACTCCAGTTTTGTTCATAAATTGAACTCTGTCTAACAAACTGGTAGTCTGACATGCTTACTATCTGACTGGTCACTAAATGAATGGTTTTTACTCACAAACTGCGCATGCTCAGGGACTGGTATTTATCGAAATGCAACACTCTAAGGTCAAGCAAGTGGATCTATATGTTTTATATTTATAACAAAAAAATTCTTTTTCCACTCTATGTACATTTTGCACGATAAACAAAAAACAACACACATTATGCGAACATATTGTACTGTGCCAGGTAAGGTCGGTGGGGCGTAACATTTGAACTTTTATATATGATATATTATTCGAACACAGTTAAATGTTTTAAGTAAGTTATTAGCTTCATACTTTTGCGCCTAGGACCATCTAATATATAACATAATGGACAGTTTTCGGCTTGTAACCATTAAATATTTTATAGCACGACATATTGGTAGAGTAATAAACCTTTAAAATAATTTGTAAATCATGAACAGTCTATATTAATTATTATGCCTCCTGTCAATTTGTCGATTTATATTCAATGCTCATCTTTTTTTGCATAGTATACAAAGGGTTTATATAGCGTAAGCATACTATGCCGAAATAGAGCAAGGCAAATGTTTTCAACGAAACTCATATAAGCGCCGAGAGCGGGTTCCGAACACTCGACCCTAAAATCATTACGTCGAAAAGCAAAACGTTATCCGATGATGTATATGGCGGTTTATATATATATATATATATATATATATATATATATATATATATATATATATATATATATATACGTAGATACATACGATTGACATCGCACAATTAAAATCAAAATTATTAATCTTAAAAATTTCCAAAAACACCTCATTATTGACGGTAATTTTAAAGTTAAAGTTTCTGATAAATTTTTGAACAAATTGATTGAACATTTTTCAAAGCAATTGTACATGAGCATCACGAAAACGCTTTTTTTTAAATGACGCTTGATAAAGAATGTACAAGAAAAAAAATTCAATGAGATTTCGTCTGCTAAACAACTCGAGTTTTCTCGGTAAGGTTAATCGTGTCGTATTTCTTGAAAAGAACATAAACGTTTTGTTGATTAAATAATCAATGAAATAAATGTCGTTTTTTTCTTTTATCTTTAATTAATGTCTTCCGTTTCCAACAGAAGACCTTATTGTTTTTTTCCTTATATTAAGGCCGTCCGCTTCCAATTAAAGACCTTACGCTTTTGCTTTGTTTCCTTTTCCCTTTTATTATTATTTTTTCTAACGCATTTTTGTACAAGCGATTTCTTTACGTTCAGTTCTGTTATATATTGATAAAAGCCTTGTATATAATTTGCACGTTTTGATGACGTCATTTCTGTTCTTGAGATATTGACGTTTAGCGATTTTTGGAAGGTCGACTTGTCTTGGAAACTACTACAAAACGATCAAAGATATTGAGTTCAAATTTTCATGGATGGTAGATGAAAAACTGTAGATATCTCACTGTCTAATTTAAAGTGTTTAAATAATAACTATAAAATATGCAGGATACATAATATCCGCCGCTAGTGTGATGATTGCAGACGTCAGGCATATCTAAGGTTTAAAAGTTGCATTCTCCGAAACAGTTCAGGCAATGGGAGCTAGCAATATTAATACTTTTTATAAATAAGATAAACCGATGCATGTTTAATGTGTCAACATTTACGTTCGCAGTTGATGAAAATGTTTTATGGGATATAATAAGCGACAGTGAGTACAAAAGAGGTTTTGTGTGTAATCCTGATTGTAATATAGATTAGCCATGTTTGAACGGTGGAAAGGGGGGTGTCATCGCAACATTTTGTTACCTATTGTCTATTACAGTAGAATGTAAGTAATAATTGGTGTTAGATTATCATTATTAACAAAAATCATCAGTTAGGATTAAAATAAAAATATATTTAAATACCTAGAATATTTACTGGAGGAAATAAATCGCCGAAACGGGATGTGGCCCGATTTTCAATCAATTGAGCGATTTCATTCATCTTGAAAAGGATACATAATTCGCGTGTCTTACTAAATGTACAAAAACAATTACCGTTTTATCTTCGGCTTTCAATCTAAGCTAATTTGCAATTATTTGATACATGTACATTCCTAAAATGATAAGAAATAACGAAGTAATTGAATTTCAAGTGATAAACATGTGCATGCACTAGATCGAATAAAAAGCCTGAAATTGCTTCTTAAATCTGCACTTTCCGTTTATGAATTTACGAACAGTAGCAAGTAGCAAAAATTAAAATTCATTTCTTGATACATACTTCCATTGAATAATTTATTTAGTCAGGAAAGCTACTACTTGTACAACTTCATTGATGGACGGCTGGTGTACAACGCCACCAAGTCCCTGGCGTTTGAGCTCCATTGTGACCCCCTTTGAACACTTTACAGCTCTCCCGGAACTCTGCACCGTGAATTATATCAATATCCGGTTTTGTTGTTTGCAGATGTCTCTGTATTCCATGTCTGTAGGACATCGTTGTGGTTTTCTTGTACGATTCTCCTTTCGGGTTTCTGAGCTTTAAGTAGAATCTCCCTAGCAGACGATGTCTCCTGGACATACGGACTCGGAAGTCCTGTGGCATTTCTTTAGATTCACAATATTCACGCAAAACATTGACGATCACTTTCATTGCACGTTTGGTATTTTTAGCTTTAGTATTTTCTTTTTCCACATAATCTTGATCGCCCGGAAAAAACTCTCTCGACCTTGAGGCGGCCATATTGTTAACAGAAGAAGTTTATTTTATTTACTTCGAATATTTATATCTTCGAAAGGAAACCGATTTTGCTGGTGAAAATAGGTGAAAGTCTATAACTTCTTGTATGGAAAATTATTTGATACCGTAATACCCAAAAATTGTGAAAAATGGTAGGCTTTTAAATTTTAATTCACAAAGGCATCTGATAAGCCTTGAATTTATTATTTAAAAACAAATCCCTGGTCATTCTGTGATCCTACGTAGAACTGCATTTTACTCAGGTGATTAGACCATTGGGCTCTCGTTAAAGTTTCTTATGTGAGACTTAATACTGTTAAAGTTTCGTTTCAAGGAAATCGGAAATCTGCGATAATACCCTTTGTCAACTTTGTTCCTATCGCATTTCCTGTCTGCATGATGCAAACCTGTCATTTATGGGAAGTCGCGAAGAAATCCGTTAGAAGTACGTACTTGATTTTTCCTGAGCACACAATTGATTTTTTAATCATCGGGTTCGGAATTTAATAAAACGGATCCGTTTTCCTTTACCTTATGATGGAACGGCCGCCAAGTGATAGAACACTCCTCAATAATCTTCGTTTGACTAATAACTATTTTCTCCATTATATGTTTAGAGCTCTCTCTCTCTCTCTCTCTCTCTCTCTCTCTCTCTCTCTCTCTCTCTCTCTCTCTCTCTCTCTCTCTGCAATATACAAAACATGTTCTCATTACGCATTATTTGTCTTCAACGAATTTCTGTCTCTTCTGATGTGATAAAAATCTAAGTTTTGTACAGTTATGAATATCCCGCCTTTAATTATCCTTTTTTTTGCAAGTCCTGTTTTGGTCGTTGTTTTATCTGATACATGCCTGCAGGGTGTCTAATAAAGCGGATTATTAAAGGCGGTTGCATATAGTAGTTCTATTTCATTGTATCTTAGTTTTCAAAATTTATTTTTGGTCCACACCTTTAAAATAACGAATTTGCTATTAAAGCTGCATGGTCCGATTCTTTGGCTATTACAGTATCAAATAATTTTCCATGCAAACCAATTATCCTGGAAACTGATTATAGACTTTCGCCTATTAACACAAGCAGAATCAATCTCCTTTCAAAGTTAGAGACAAAATAATTTCTTTTTGGGCAAACAAAAATCAGCAAACCAAATGCATTGTGGAAATTAGTAAAGGGAAACGTTTGATTTCTTCCCCCGAATGGTTGGGTTTATTAAACCCGCAAATTATGCATCGATTGTAAACAAACCAAATTTTAGAAATGTTAATCTTTGATTTGTTTAAACATTGATCTTTATCAATAGCGATGTCAAAGGTGTAACACAATCATACTGTAAACAGATAGCCATGCTATGACCTTGAATTAATATCATTACATATTGGTCACTATGATACTTATGTATACCTAGATACTGCGCAATTAATTGTGGTAATGATAACTAACAGAACGAATTCTGTGACTATTATAGCACTGCGTAGTATTCCTAAATGATGTTATGAAACCAGGTGCATTATACGCGCATAATAATATCCAAATTGAGAGTTTATAAATAAGTGTCATATTTGGTGATTCTGTGTCTGCATCGATAGCTCTGGTACTCTATACTGAGTCATGTATTGCATATTCTATATAACCTTTGCTACCTTTTAAACCATGAACTCATGTATACTTTATATTGGATATTTTAATATTGTACGCAAGTGATGCGTCATATTAAGGCGGGATACCCAAATACTGCATCCCAATACTCTTTGTCATAAATGAGGTTAATTAATTCTGGCACAGTAAAATACAAACTGAAAATATATAAACAAGTTATCAACAAATTGTCATATTTGGCGATCCTGTGTCTGTATGAAGGCCCTAATATTGCAAGTTAGTCTTGTAATGATTGTTCATCTATTTAACCTTTGTAACCTTAAAGCCATGTATGAATGGATGTATTATGAGTAAGCGATGCATCATACCCAGGTGGGGGACTCAGAGACTACGATTCTGAGACTCAAACCCCGCATCACAATATTCTTTCTGACAGTTTTGACAGTTTTGTTACTTTATTTAGAAATAAAATTTAACTCTGGAATTTTGACACTAAATGTTCACTCATGATCATTATAGATGGGCTGGACTGGTCAGAACTGTCAATTATAAGTAAAATGTTATATATACTCATGTAAAATGATGTTAGATATTCTTTGATTTGAGCTGCTCTTAATGGTTGTAATATCTGCTATACGATCACGCTCATTAATAATCGTTTATTAATTAACAATTGGACTTCGTAATTACTGAGTTTGAGGCGCATCTCCAGAAGATAACAAAGGTGAAAGGCTTACAATACCCGCCTCGATGTCGGGGGCGAATTTTACTGAGGCAAAGTTACACGACACCCTTTAATTTTCGTTTGTTTTGTATTCAAATTTTGTATATCATTTTCTCATTGAAATATGGCTTAAATGACTGTGTGAAAACTACTGCAATGTCTATTGTTATACACATACTTGGCATAACCATCGTTTAAAAGCGTACACAAAATATGATACAAAATCGAATCAAGCAGCTTTAAAACGACTGTACTAAGATGTGACAAAATATATGTCAAGTTTAAGAATTAGATTCGTTTGTTACATCTTTGTTTTTTATTATCCCCTCGCGCAACTTGTTGCGAAGGGGATATAGCATCGCTACTGTGCGTGTGTGTGTTCGTCTGTGTGTATGTGTGTCAGATATTGCACATTTATCACGCGAAAATTGTTTTATATTAATAATAACTGCATATATATCTACTATACTATGGGTTAATTATAATACGACAACTAGCAACTAGAATTTCCATCAGAGCAGACTACAGAGCGCTTGATTTTCAGCTACGTTTCATAATGTATACGGATCGTTTATGTATGCTTATATAAAAATGAATGTCACTAAATGAATCTAAATTATTAAACTTTAAAGTATATGTATTGAGTTTCTGCTAGGAATAGGAAAACTGTTATGTAAACCCCCTCCCCCAATTTATACACCACAAAGCTTGGGGATTGGGATTAAATAGATATTACATGTATGTATTCAAGTGGTTTAAAGAAATACTTTCTTTATTTTGATCTGATAAATTTACATGTATTTTCCTAAATAACGTATTCCCCCGTACAATAAGTCATGTCGCGAGGGGATGCTCCGCTTAGCGGTGCCCTTGTTTTTTTTAATAAATCAATTTTGGAATTAAACTGGTCTGTTCAAATGTCAAAATGAAAGCAATTGTAAAAAGTACACCGTTTAATAAATTGTATTATTCTGTGTTTATAAAAATGACAAAAAAAATTGGTGTTATGTTTGGGCTTAACGGATTGTATTCTGTGTGTGTAACAAACCAGTGTCATACAATTACTTAAAAGGAGGATGAGATCTAACTATATTCATAAAAGCTGTACATTATTGGTTGATGGTTCTATATTTTCTAGGATTTATAATTAATTCTCTCTCTCTCTCTCTCTCCTCTCTCTCTCTCTCTCTCTCTCTCTCTCTCTCTCTGTAAATGTTTTGTTTTTGATGTTGTTTTGTTCCAGACTGACTGAAAAAAACAGTTACGGAATTCCAAAACACCTGTGCCATTCTTAAAAGACAGCATACATCATATATAATGCAAGGTGCGGCAGCAAATTTCAGCTTTTTGACATATTGACTTGATTTATATAAGCCCAAAACCTCACCCTTTTATTCAGATTCTGATCAATGTTACCTAATTCGTTATATCGACACGTTCCTAGTGTGTGGGCTTGAACGATTCTTACTCACCAGTGACCTTCAATGACACGGAATTTGCGTTTATTAGCTCACCTGAGCTGAAAGCTCAAGTGAGCTATTCTGATCACATTTTGTCTGTCCGTCCGTCTGTCCGTCTGTAAACTTTTCACATTTTCAACATCTTCTCAAGAACCACCGGGCCAATTTCAACCAAACTTGTCACAAAGCATCGTTAGGCTAAGGGGATTCAAAGTTGTGAAAATTAAGGACCACGCCCTTTTACAAGGGGAGATAATTAGGAATTATTAAAAATTTTCAAGAATTTTTCAAAAATCTTCTTCTCAAGAACCATAAAGCCAGGAAAGCTGAAACTTGTGTGGAAGCATCCATAGGTAGTGAAGATTCAAAGTTGTGAAAATCATGACCCCCGGGGGTAGGGTGGGGCCACAATGGGGGATCGAATTTATACATAGGAATATATAGAGTAAATCTTTAAAAATCTTCTTCTCAAAAACCGTTAGGCCAGGAAAGCTTAAACTTGTATGTTGAAGCATCCTCAGGTAGTGTAGATTTAAAGTTGTGAAAATCATGACCCCTGGGGTTAGGGTGGGGCCACAATGGGTGGTTGAATTTTAACATAGGAGTTTATAGAGTAAATCTTTAAAAATCTTCTTTTCAAGTACCATTTGGGCAGGGAAACTGAACCTTATGTGAAAGCATTCTCAGGTAGTGAAGATTCAAAGTTGTGAAAATCATGACCCTCGGGGGTAGGGTGGGGCCACCAAGGGGGGTTGAATTTTAACATAAGAATATATAGAGTAAATGTTTAAAAATCTTCTTCTCAGAAACTGTTTGGTCAGGATAGCTGAAACTTATGTTGAAGCATCCTCAGGTAGTGTAGATTCAAAGTTGTGAAAATCATGACCCCCAGGGGTAGGGTGGGGCCACAATGGGGGTTGAATTTTAACATAGGAGTTTATAGAGTAAATCTTTAAAATATTTCTTCTCAAGAGCCATTTGGCCAGAAAAGATGTAACTTCAGTGAAAGCAACTTCAGAGTAGTGTAGATTCAAAGTCGTGAAAATCATGACCCTCGGGGGTAGGGTGGGGCCACAATGGGGGTTGAATTTTAACATAGGAGTTTATAGAGTAAATCTTTAAAATATTTCTTCTCAAGAGCCATTTGGCCAGAAAAGATGTAACTTCAGTGAAAGCAACTTCAGAGTAGTGTAGATTCAAAGTCGTGAAAATCATGACCCTCGGGTAGGGTGGGGCCACAATGGGGGTCGAATTTTTACATATATAGAGTATATCTTTAAAATCTTCTCAAGAACCATTTGGCCAGGAAAGCTGAAACTTATGTGGTATTAGTCTCAGATAGTGTAGATTTAAAGTTGTGAAAACCATGACCCCCGGGGGTAGGGTGGGGCCACAATGGGGGTCGACTTTTTACATAGGAATATATAGAGTAAAGCTTTAAAAATCTTCTTCTCAGAAACCATTAGTCCAGGAAAGCTTAAACTTGTGTAGAAGCATTCTCAGGTAGTGAAGATTTAAAGTTGTGAAAATCATGACCCCTGGGGTTAGGGTGGGGCCACAATGGGGGGTTGAATTTTAACATAGGAATATATAGAGTAAATCTTTAAAAATCTTCTTCTCAGAAACTGTTAGGCCAGGAAAACTGAAACTTATGTGGAAGCATCCTCAGGTAGTGAAGATTCAAAGTTGTGAAAATCATGACCCCGGGGGTAGGGTGGGGCCTAAATGGGGGTCAACGTTTTACATAGGAGTTTATAGAGTAAATCTTTAAAATCCTTTAATTTTTTTAAAAAATCCATATGCCTAGAAAAGCTGTAACTTTAGTGAAAGCAACTTCAGATAGTGTAGATTTAAATTTGTTCAAAACAAAATCTTTAGGAGTAGAGTGGGGCCACATTGGGGATCCAGTTGTACAAAGGAAAACATTTTAATTATTCACAAAAACTGAAATGTTATTATATATGCTTTTACTTATATGCAAGCATTTTTACATATTGCTGATTCTTTAAAATTGTTTAAACTTTTGCCCCTGGACGATTATTGGGCCTCAAAAGGGGTTCAGAGTTTGATGTAGGTTTATATCCTGTATATAAACAATTGGTTAGGGTCTTTTTGAGAAATGCAATGCTGAATGTGATATGACTATAAAATCATCAGGTTAGAAAAGGGACTTGATTATAAATATAAGAATATTCGGAAAGAAACTGATTTTTTTTTATACAGGATCAACATGTATTATACCACATTGTCCAGATATTTTGTATTATGAATCCATAAAGCTGATTTTATCATGCCTTTTGTTGCTCAGGTGAGCGATGTGGCCCATGGGCCTCTTGTTAACTGTATCCAACTACTAGTATACCGATTTTGTTTTTATGAAAAAGGAAAGGTTTCTTTGTTCACTTACACAATTGCATTTGGTGGGGGTTTTTGGTGGGGGATTTTTTTGTATTTTTATGTTGTTTCATAATGTGTACATCGCAAAAATAGTATAACATAATATTTTTTTTCCATTATTTTAACAAAATAACAAAAAGGAAATATAAAACTGTTCAATTTCGTTAAGGGAAAATACCAAGTTACTCTTAAAGGGGCATGGTCACGATTTTGGTCAAAAATTAGTTTTCCGATTTGAATGTTTTCAATGCTTCAGTAAGTCATTTTTAATAGGCAATCAAAATTTGAGTGTAATTCGTTGAGTTATAAGCGAGTTACAGAGCTTACAATTCTTTGCAATGTAAACAAAGGGTTTGTTTACATTTTGAATGTTAAAGTGAAAACTCCAGTTTGAAACCTAAAATGATTGTAGTAAATGTTAGGATCTGTTTATTTATGCTTAAAATGAATAATAAGATGGGAAAATCAGCTTGTAAAACAACTTTTACTGGTAAATTGAACTTATGTGAACAAAAACAGAGCACGAGCCTTGTTTACATGGCAAAGAATTGTGAGCTCTGTATCTTGCTTATAACTTTACTACTAACTCTCAAATTTCATTTGGTCATTGGAAATGCATTCCTAAAGCATTGTAAATAATCAAAACAGAAAAATAGAATTTGACCAAAATCGTGACTATGCCCCTTTAAAGCTGCATGGTCCGGATTTTTTGTTATTACAGCATTAAATAATTTTCCATACAAACCGATTATCTCAGAAAGTTATGGACTTTCTCCTAATTACACCAAGAGATTCGGTCTGCTTTCAAAGTTAGAAATATTCAAAGTGCATAAAAATAATTTCTTTTTGGGCAAACAAAAAAACAAACCAAAATGCATCATGGGAATGTTTGGAAAAGGGAACCGTTTGGTTTCGACACCCGAATGATTGGGTTTATTCAATCCGCATGATATGCATCGATTGTAAACAAAGCAAACTTCAGAAATATGGACGAACAAAATGTACACAGGCCTTTTTCAATTTGCCTGAATATTATGACTTTTATTTACAGCTATGTTAAAGTCGTAATACCACCATACCGGTCTCGACGTCAGGGGCGAATTTTAACATGAGGCGAAATAACGCGATACCCTTTTATACGGAAGCGTATTAGGGCCGCAGCAGTATTTTTTATTAATTTGTTATAACAAATTATCAATTTGTTATAACAGATTAGTAATTTGTTATAACAAATTTAAAAAACATAGCATTGGAATTACATTGCATAGCATTGGAATCTTATAGCATATCATTTGATCATCATTCATCATAGCATAACAAAACCTAGCAAAGCATACCATATCATGTAATATCATATCATCATATTAAAGCATTTCATTTATGTTTATCAAAGAATAGCATAAAAATGCAATGCTATGAGATTTGTATGCAGTGTTATGGTATTTTCTATGCTATTCATTATTTGTTAAAACAAATTAATAATTTGTTATAACAAATTGATAACTTGTTATAACAAATTAATAATTTGTTATAACAAATTACTAATCTGTTATAACAAATTACTAAATTGTTATAACAAATTAATAATCTGTTATAACAAATTAATAATTTGTTATAACAAATTGATAATCTGTTATAACAAATTACTAATCTGTTTTAACAAATTGATAATCTGTTATAACAAATTAATAATTTGTTATAACAAATTGATAATCTGTTATAACAAATTACTAATCTGTTATAACAAATTGATAATTTGTTATAACAAATTGATAATCTGTTATAACAAATTGATAATTTGTTATAACAAATTGATAATTTGTTATAACAAATTGATAATTTGTTATAACAAATTAATAAAAAAAATACTGCTGCGGCCCTAATACGCTTCCGTACTTTTATGACGTTTGTTTTGTTAACTAATTTTTTACATATATTTTTTTTTTCATTGAAATTTGGCTTAATTGACCGGGAAAACTACTGAAATGTCTATTATTATACACATACTTTGCAAAACCACCGTTTAAAGACGTACACGAAATTTGATATAAAAACGGACCAAGCAGCTTTAACGTTATCATTTTAACCTTTTGTCCGGAAAGACACAGCTTATTGCTTCACCGATTGTTTCGAGTACGTTATGATCCCCTTTATTCTTTAATTATATTTTCTGTAGATTTGCTACCGACAGCGACTCCGTGATTGTTACTATTTTAAGTATTTCGTTCATGGGTGAAAATTGTATTAATTAAAACATCAATATGTATCGGTTGTATTAATTAAATTAAAGATAGGTGATGCATTGGTCCTTGCTTGTAAAATCCGGTTTCTAAACAAATACAAAGTACAAAGTGTTTGCATGTGTGAAAGTGCGAAAATAACAAAGGGCGAAAATAACCCTAAAAACAGTACAACATAGCGATGATGTATCCGCCGGTGGATTTATGTCTCAAATATGCGAAAACTAGTAAATGAATTCGAATTAAAACGTATAAATGTAGCACAAGGAATTTCTAAACAAACAAGAAAATCAAACCAAATATTGGGATTTTGAGGGGGGTCGTCAAGTAAAACAAGGTATAACCGTATTTGTATGTTATATAACTTACAGTCGTCTTACCAAAGTGATGCTTTACCAAACTTTATGCCATGGAATACCATTAACTCTTGTATTGTATTTTTTTAACAGAACCTGTAGGTCCTACCTGACTGGGCTCTGAAATGTTTCTTATAGTCTGTCCCATGTTATTGCTTCCACCACTTTTTGATGATTTTTAATAAAAATACACATACCTGTGAAAGAAATGCTGTTGAAATTGATAAAAGGGAAAATATCCAAGATATCTTCATTGACAAATTATCATTTTTCACTCATAAAAGTTCACAGGAACGAAAACAAATTCCTTATGGAGATTTATAATGGGAAATGTTTACATCTTTTCTCCATTCGGAAGTTCTCGGGACACCTCGCACAATTTTTCAACGTTATCATCCGGGCTTAATTATGGCTGATGCAATGCTAAATCTCCGTAGACTTTCTATTTTGGGATGTGTATTGAAACCTGAAGCGGTAGAGGGGGCGTTTCAAAACAGATAATCTGGACATTTTCATATTAGTGGATGAACATAGTTTGAGCACAAAGGTATTTATGATTATCGAAATATCAAGCAAAAAGTGGTGGAAGCAAAAACTCGGGACAGAGTTTAGAATATAAACGGTTGCTCCCTACAGAACTGTTGGCGTGTGTCATATACTAGTAAATACCTTAACTTTGTATAGAAGACATAAACACCATCTAAATATGTAAGAGATTTTAACATTTGTAATAGAAAACCTTTATTTCACTGTTTCACAGGGCATCTGAATATCTAGAACTAATTGAAAACATGGATATAATTACATCATAAGACAACATGGTATCCTAAATTTATGAAAACTTTGCATACCATTACTTCTAAAGACATTTTAATTATATTTAACTTCTAAATTTGGAAGTCATTAGCCCTACCCCCTCCCTGCAAGACTTCTGGGTGCATACGATAACTGAATATCATAGAAAAAACTGGATATATTGAATTGGTGACTGGACGCATTGATGTTTCGAGTTAACAAGACGGTTGGGTAAGTATACCGAAAACGACAACTAAAAGCTCAATAATGAAGCTCTTCCATATTGTTAAAATTATTATAATAATAGGAGAGGAGTAAAACTCTTTTTGTACAAATAACACATTTATAATCATTTGCATGATTGGAGGAGTATTAAAAACGAAATTTAGATACATGAGTTGTTAAGTTAAACACTATCTAAACTTGAATGATAATACATGGTTGTAATTTACAATAAACAACTTGTAAATATCATGAAATCGTATATGATACATAAAGGATTTGGATTTTGTTTTAAAGCAATCCAGTTACAAGTAATGTCATTGATATTAAATAGTCACATACATGTACACTGTAGTTAACAACTTAATATCCGTTACAATCTTATTTTTCCATGAAAAAAAAAATACATGTAGTATGAACCTAAAAAACTAATAACTGCAACCGATGTCCTTGTTCTACGCCCCCGCCACGCCCCCGCCACGCCCATGCTGAAGATGCTGGGTGAAGCCACACACAAGTCTGTGTCAACGCACAAGGAACTTCCTGCAGAGAACACCGCCGAGTGCCTCAGTATCGTGGCCATCATCTGTCGGGTTATGAGTTCCCAGGCTCAGTGATTTTAAATGTCAGTTTTTTAAGGTAATTCGCGGGTTTACTGCTTTTAAGACAACCTACCCTGAAAATTTGTGTGCTTGATCCATGATTTCAAAGTTTTATTTCCAAAATTTATTTTCATCTGCGTGGTTATGATGTTACCGTGTTTAAATCACAGCATTGCTTATCAAATCAAGCAACGGCATTTTAATGAAATATATAGTAACATGCAAATTTGAGTCAGTAAACGCATTTTGAAACTATGCCTCTATTTTATAAACGAATCAGAAGAATTTAATTTTACTCAACACAATGACAGAAGAGATAATTTAGAACCAATTCATAAAAAATAATCAATAATTATGTGTTCTCAGACATTTTTTGCAAAACAACTTTCAAGTTTTAAAAATTTCGCAAAACCTTTCGTTATTTTTTTATATGACGTTATGATACATTACCGCGACGTCGTCATCAGACGATGTCTGAGAACCCCACAATCAGCACGTATAACACAACATGCGGTGTGTATACTATGCTCTGACCGTCGGAATTGTTTTGAGATGTTTGAGAAAACCAGAACGTGTACGATGGAATCAAAGGTATCTATATAATCCTAAATGAATTGTTTTTTCCGTAAGCACATTCTAACTGGCAAAATAAGTTAAAAATTTAGACAAAAATCGTCGCTTGACCTCCTTTCCGTCGCTTCGAAAGCATACACCCCGTGTACAACATAGTATACACCCTGCATTTTTTGGAATACGTGGAGAGTCTAACGGGCACTCATTACATACCGTATAGAACAAAAAAGGACCTTATATGTCACGTCTTTAATTTTTTACCACTTGATAATTTAATGTTCGTTTAAACTGCATTCAAGCTTTTTGAAATATCTCATGTTGCTAAAAATGATTTGTATTTTTTTAAAAAAACATTGATTTTGCTAAGACGGCCAACGTCGAGATTCCTTATGTGACGTCAGCAAACCCGCGAGCTACCTTAAAACCACAGCAGGTTAAATAAAATACTGTATAAAGTTCCATGTATTTAAACCAACTAATATATTATGTATCGAATAAAGTTTGTTAAAAATAATGTCCTTTCCTAGACTAAAATGACATTACGTTAACAAAGCCTGTCACGTGGTTCTCTATATTTTAGGGACGGTGAGTAGCAATATGACGACCACGTGTTTATCATTGTATTTTTTTTCTTGTAAATATTTATATGCACAAAGTTTCTCTACAAAACAAGACACTTAATATTAGGTTTTTACTTTATGTTGGATTGGTTAAGTCAATTTAATGGCTCAGTCATGGCCTATTTGGACTTCAATGCGAAACACCCTCCATATTATTTCCGTAGACAGTAACGGATTATGTTTTATGTTAAAAAAGGTACATGTAAGCATCTTCTTACTTTGCTTTCCAACGTTTATGTACTCAAAATTAAGGAACCCACAGTACATCAATTTTTGTTACAAATTAAGTTATACCGAATGATATGTAAATTGCATAGCAAAAACCAAATAATTTCTACGGGTAACAAAAACATTTATAAAGAAAGTAAACATCGGCAAATGTCCCCTTTTCTGTATATCTAAGACAAGAGGCCCAAGGGCCACATCGCCCACCTGAGGAATGATAGGTATGATAAAATCAGCTTAATGGAGTCATAATAAAAACTATCTGGACATTGTAGTATAATACATGTAGATCCTGTATAAATACAAATCAATTTTTCCACTGGATATTCTTATGTTTATTATCATTAGTCCCTTTTCTAACATGATCATTTTATGGTAATATCACATGTTGAGCATTGCAGCTCTCAAAAAGATCCTAAACAATTGTTTATAAATGGGATATAAACCTACATCAAACTCTGAACCCCTTGTGAGACCCAATCGCCCAGGAATCATCCAGAAGCCAAAATCTAAATAATATTAAATAATCACCTGGCTGATTAGTTTTTGAGAAGAAGATTTTAAAAGATTTACTCTTAATATTCCTATGTAAAAATTCCACCCCCATTGTGGCCCCACTCTACCCCCAGGAATCATGATTTTTACAACTTTGAATCTACACTACCTGAGGATGCTTCCAAACAAGTTTCAGCTTTCCTAGCTTATTAGTTTCTGAGAAGACGATTTTTAAAGATTTACTCTATATTTTCCTATGTAAAAAGTTGACCCCCCCCCCAATTGTGGCCCCAACCTACCGCCGGGAGTCATGATTTTCACAACTCTGAATCTACACTACCTTAGGATGCTTCCACACAAGTTTCAGATTTCCTGGCCAAATGGTTCTTGAGAAGAAGATTTTTAAAGATTTACTCTATATATTCCTATGTTAAAAATCGACCCTCCCCAATGTGGTCCTACCCTACCCCCCAACGGTCATGATTTTCACAACTTTGAATCTACACTACCTGAGGATGCTTCCACATAAGTTTCAGCTTGTCTGGCCAAATAGTTCTGGAGAAGAAGATTTTTAAAGATTTACTCTATATATTCCTATGTAAAAAGTCGACCCCCCCATTTTAGCCCCACCCTACCCCCGGGGGTCATGATTTTCACAACTTTGAATCTTCACTACCTGAGGATGCTTCCACATAAGTTTCAGATTTCCTGGCCTAACGGTTTCTGAGAAGAAAATGTTTAAAGATTTACTCTATATATTCCTATGTAAAAAGTCGACCCCCCATTGTGGCCCCATCCTACATACGGAGGTCATGATTTTTACAACTTTGAATCTACACTACCTGAGGATGCTTCCACACAAGTTTCAGCTTTCCTGGGCAAATGGTTATTGAGAAGAAGACTTTTGAAAATTTCTCGAAAATTTTCATTAATTCCTAATCTCCCCTTGTAAGAGGGCTGGGCCTTAATTTTCACAACTTTGAATTCCCTTAGGCTAAGGATGCTATGTGCCAAGTTTGGTTGAAATTGGCCCAGTGGTTCTTGAGAAGATGTTGAAAATGTGAAAAGTTTACAGACGACGGACGGACGGACGGACGGACAGACGGACGACAGACAAAATGTGATCAGAATAGCTCACTTGAGCTTTCAGCTCATGTGAGCTAAAAAACTAAAAACGAGTGTTCTGTGCAATATATATGAAACTTTATTTTAGCAACACCAGTCATCCTAAAGTGTTTAATATAATACAAAGATACTAAGCCAGCAATCTGAATATGTAATACAAATAGTTCTAAGTATCATAATACAAACGTAAGCATTATGTAGATGCTGTTTTTAAAATAGTTTCCTCTGTAGTTTTAGTTTAAGTGCTACTTTGTGTTTTATGTATTCATTTTATATGATTTATTGTGTCCTGAGGAGGGGACTGGTTGTCCCGAAAATTAGACATTATTAATAAAATATTGATATTGACAAATGTTAAGAGAGGTAACTCCGGTTCTTAAAGATGTTTTCGGTCAAAGATATGCTAAAGTTGTATGCATTTCATTCGTTTAAGCAAACGAAGGGATGATGAATCAGAAATTTTGTAATTATTCAGTGTGTTGATACGGTTCTTTAAAGCAATATGAGCTGTATTTTTTAGAATTTCATTTGTTGCAAAATCTGCTGGTATGCTAAGTCTGCTTGTACCTTTTACTTTTATGATAAATAAGGTTTGAAAAAATCATAAATTTTTGCCAGAAGAAAGATTTCTCTTTTAAGGAATATATAGCAGCTCAATTTTTGTACAGGACGACAAAAATTCAATTTTGCTTCAATTAAGGCTTCTTAACGGCTTTTTCCACAAAAATAAGGCGAACAGAAATGTTATTTTTTGTAATTTTAGTAGAAAATAACATTTTTGAAAAAAAGAATTAGTATAAAAATTGCAGCTCATATTGCTTTAATATTAAATACTTTACTGGGTTACACAGGATTGCAATGCAAATGGCATGTTTGATAGTATCTCATGGAAATCAAAGTAATTTGGGGGGGGGGGGTCAGTGAGTTAGTACATAGGCGGCCCTTCCTCTTTTAAAAGTGTCAACATAATGCAAAGAACTGTATTACGTACTCATATCAAAATTACGTAGAGATTATGCAAAATATGAATATGCTTATATATTTTATTTAAAACTTATCGAAGTAAATTAAATACATGCAATTGCAGTTTTGAAATAGCAAAAACAACGCAAATGATCTAATATTATATTCTGCCACTTTATGCTATTTGTACAATATTAATCCTTTAAAGTTTAAGCACCTGAAACGTAGTCATTGGCTGTTAAAAAAATATTGGTTAAAAACTACGATAAATCATTATTTTTGTATAACATGATTTATAATTAACCCATTGACAAATTCAGAATGAAAAAAAATTAATAATATCTCTAGATTTCACTTGTAAGAAAGTTGTTTTTAAAAGATGGACAGTGGAAAGCAATGTTTCGTTAACTTGATACCAATACTGGATGTCTATATAAAGGAACTCACAAGGGGCACACTGAAGAAAACGCAAATAATTACCAAAGTATCATGGACAACATTTAATCCGTGACCAAAAAACCACAAATTGTAAGACTTGTTTTCACTGTAACAAAAATATAAAATGTTCTACATGAATTGTAACTCAATGTGAATACTAGTTTCGTTTCAATTCTAATCAAATTAATTAAATTAAAACTAAATCTAATATAAATTTAAAAATAAACAAATAGCATTTGTTTGTTTCAGAATGCAATCAATAACATTTAAGATGTTTTATTTCTAACAGATGAACACTGTATATCTTTTTGGCCGTAAATAATGTTAGATTCTTGAACGTTAAAATTAAAACTTACAAGATACTAGTATAATAATAAGATTACACATTACAATATGCAGGTTGACAACTTCTGTTTACAATGAATCTCACTCATCTGAGCGAGCGAATATAAATATTGAAATTAACTTCATACACCAAACAGTTAAGATTATTAGTGACTAAGCATTTGAATACATCTATTTTATACATGAAATGTTTCACAATTATATGTTTCGACCACACAGTTTGGAAACTTCTTGACGAAATTGGTTGTCAGTGAAGAAGTAGACAAATGGATTCAGAATCCCATTAAGAATAATGGCATCAGGAACATATTCATTGACAACATCCTCAACTTTGGAGATTTCCCTATTTGGAGACAAGTATCTTTCAATTCCTTGAGCCAGATGAAAGATATTCAAAGTTACAAAACTAATCACAAGCATGGAGGATACAATGGAAAAAGTTATCGCAATCCGTTTGTTCTTGGCCGCCTCCTGGTCTTCGACTGATAGTTGCGATTTTTTCGCTTCTTCCTGCTTTGCTGTTCCTGCGACAACTTTAAATGTTGGCGTATTTTTCAAATTTTTCATCCTCATTTTCGACTTTGCTTTTTGCACGAGAGCATTCCGTATTTTGATTTGAAATATTAATATAGCAACAATATTGATCAAAACAGACATAAACGTGAAGAGAGGAAATACAAAAGGTAGTACCGAATAGTCATAGTTGTTTTTAGTAGCGCATCTTGTTACCGTAATGTTATCTACCTTGACAAACCTTACCCCATACATTTCATAGACGGGGGAAACTATTGGAACACATATCAAAATGGAAACAATGCACATCAATTTTGAACGCTTAATAGTGATTTGGGGCTTGAACGGGGTACATATTTTTCTGTATCTCTCAAATGCAATGAAAGTAACAATAGGAAGAGCAGGGACTCCTGCTAAATAACCAATGTAGTTACCCATTGCGCAAAGATGTGTTTGTAACACGTCCTCAAACTGTCGATAGATAATGAACATTCTATTTAATTCTTTGATAATGTGATCGAAAAACATACAAAGATCTAGACCTGATAGAAACATTACGAACACTCTGTAATTCGAGGCCGGCATGCGCGTTCGAAAAATGTACAAGACCAAGGTGTTGCCGACAATTCCTATGATGTTTAGGAGATAACATAGCGCCCCTAGTGGTGCTCGTTCTTCCCTCCAATGTATGTTGTCTGGTGGTTGCGATAATTTGAAAAGCGTATGTAGAGAATCCATCGTTCAAGGATGAAAATAGATCTGACAAATTAAAGGTGAACACATATATTGTATATCATCTGTAGTTGGCAGAATATATAAAACGATCAAAATTTAAATTTTTTCTACAACTATGTTTTTTGTATACCTTCGCTTCGAAGAAGGAGGTATACTGTTTTACCCTTGTGTGTCTGTCTATCCGTTCATCGTCTGTCTGTCTGTCCGTAACAAAAATTCTGTCACATTTTCTCAGCCACTATTCATCGCAGATGGTTGAAATTTTAACACACTATTTGTTTCAGTGGGGATATATTTTTGTACCAATCTGACGTCAATTTCCTGTTAAATGACTACTTTATTTATTTTTAGCCTAAATTTTTCAAACAACTTTTCGTCAAGGTTTTTGTCAGCAACTATTGATTGCAGATGCTTGAAATATTAACACAGTATTTGTTTAGGCATGCCATATGGTGCTGTTAAATAACGACTTTGTTTATTTTTAGCCTAAATCTTCAAACAAAGGACTATGCGCGGTATGATCAAATATCTGCCCCCAATTTTAAAATAGTATCGCATGAAAATCAAATCTTCATAAATCAATGTACAGTTGATGCCTATCACGTTAAACATGATTTTAGTCGTCATTGCTCATTCGCTCTTTATCTATGACGTCACCTAAATGACTTAATTCCGGCAAATTTGCAAACAAAAGAAATATTCTCCTTTTTGCTTTATATTTTGCATTCGGAAGTATAGAGCGCGTCTGCTCAAGTACAATTTTAACATATGTTTTTCTTCAGATAATTAAACACTTTTTACTATAAAACATGGTACTTGAGCAAGCCTGCGCTCGATGTTTTCCGGTCGAAACACCATCGGAAAACACATATTTTGCTACAAAACATCAATTTATCAAAATAAGGCAATCTTCATGACGTCATTTCTACATTATGACGTCACTGTAGTGAAAACCTTTTACACCCTTATTTTCAATATTATTTTAACTATCTTCCACCTTATTTTTAAAGCTCTTAATAAAACTTAAATTTTGGGGGCGTAAAATGCATAAAACCGCACATTGTCCTTTTCGTCAAAGATTTCTCAGCAACTATTGATTGCAGATGCTTGAAATATTAACACACTATCTGTTTAGGCATGCCATATGGTGGGGATATATTTTTGTACCAATCGGACATCAACTTCATGTTAAATGACAACTTTGTTTCTTTTTAGCCCAAATTTTCAAACAACTTTTCGTTAAAGATTTCTCAGCAACTTTTTATCGCAGATGCTTCAACTTTTAACACACTATTTGTTTAAGCATGCCATATGGTGGGATATATTTTTGTACCAATCGGACGTCAACTTCCTGTTAAATGTCGACTTTGCTTATTTTGCATATTCACATCAGAGTGGGGGTATTACCAATGGGCATTGGCTTACAAATATCTTGTTTTATTATTATTTTAAACGATAAGTTCTTGTAATAAGAATTACAACTTATCGATTACAGTAGATTTAACCTTCAATGTATTATTTTTATGAATAAGATACAAATGGATATTTGTAAAGATACTGCTTTGACACAAATGAATCGCTATTCATCAATGTAATTATGTTTCCTTTTATCAAATGTTTCGATTGAAGAATTGTATATTTTGTCTAAAATATTTACATTTTGGAATTACTGAGTGGTTATTTAAACAACCAATGTATGTGATAAAGTCTATTAAAAACATTTATACATTAAGAATACAGATAGAAATCAAATAAGTGTTAAATAGTTGCAAATAAACTCACGTTAACTTTAATAAATTTTAGTTTAAACAAATCTTCCCGATCGAACACAGGAGATAATTACATGTATAAGTTCCTGTATGTTTTCATTATTACCACAAGAAAAGACTGAATTTCATTTTAAAGATAGAATGTCATACCAACGTTTTATTTAATGAATAATTTGAGTATCATTTCTGAATCATGATTTTGTTGTTGGCAGGTTTTTTTTTTTTAAATTTTACTATGTTATTTCAATTTGATTAAAATATTGCCTAACATTTCTTTACTATTACACACATATATTTTAATGATTTTAACCATAACTTTGAAATATATCAACAGAAGGTTTTTTTATCATTTACAAAAGGAAAACGTCTAATTAAGATTACTGGAAATATTGTTTTATATATAATAATATCATGCAATTTTAACAGCGAATTTTAAATAGAAATGATTCTTTGACGATTCATAAAATAAAATTTTGGCGTAGCATTTCACCTAAAATCTAAAATATTGCCCAAATAAATATCTTTCAATCTTATTTATTTTTATTTGATAGTCTAAAGGACCCCTATTGCTGATTATTCCTTTACCAATATATCAATGATTCAGTTAAATAAACATTTAATTCTTAAAATCAATGTTTGTTGTAAATATGTAAAGCATATTTACCTAGTAATGGTCCTAATTTGGCCCCTGTAGTGAGACAAAGTAATGTATCTTTATATACATTCCATTTCTTCAACTAATAATGCATGATTGGACAAAATACGGCAAAAGCCATTAGTCTGAAAGAAAGCTATCGTGAAAAACTCATCTGAACCTCCAATTCATCCTTCCATTAAACATAAGCAGGTAAAGAGACCCATATTTATGTCATAATTTGTTTTTTCCTTCAATTTATGGCAGAAATTATACACTTTGCATGTCCGATTAGTTTTTTATCTATCCAATAAGTAGCAAAATCTGTGCGTTATTGAAATAGGTGTTACAAACATCAGTTAAATAAACATTTAATTCTTAAACTCAATGTTTGTTGTAAATATGTTAAGCATATTTACCTGGTAATGGTCCTTATTTGGCCCCTGTAGTGAGACAAAGTAATGTATCTTTATATACATTCAATTTCTTCAACTAATAATGCATGATTGGACAAAATACGACAAAAGCCATTAGTCTGAAAGAAAGCTATCGTGAAAAACTCATCTGAACCTCCAAATTATCCTTCCAACAAACATAAGCAGGTAAAGAGACCCATATTGATGTCATATTTTGTTTTTTCCTTCAATTTATGGCAGAAATTATACCCTTTCCATGTCCGATTAGTTTTTTATCTATCCAATAAGTAGCAAAATCTGTGCGTTATTGAAATAGGTGTTACAAACATCAGTTTGATATAGATAGCTTGGTTGATTGCTTATTATAGTGCTCAGACCAAACCTTATCAATTCAGTTAATTATTTTAGAATATATTTGATATCATACTACATGTACCTGTAGACTATGAGGATGAAAGCACCAAGATCTGAAACATCTTAGTGATGAATTTCTCAGGATAGAATCCCTTTGGATGAAGTTTTGATATGCTCTGATGCTCGGAAACAGGGGGGGGGGGGGGGGGGGCTAGTATTTGAGTCCGAATCATGTAGGAAAGTGTTTTCTATGTAAAATGCATTACTTTGTGAAATAGATTTAGAAGCAAGTTTATACATTCCTTACAATGATCATCGAATGTTGTCTTTATCGTTGCTACATATAAGTCTCTAGCAAATCCTAAAGGGTTCAAATGAAAATTCGTTTGAATGTTGTAGTATATTCAAAAATCAAAATTGGGTGCGGGGGTGCTATATTTGACCTAGTGCATGCACTTTACCAATTTGAAATCACTTTGTAGAGAAAGATTTGGTATTTGATCATTTCATATATAAGGTTTTTAAATTGGAACAGAAATAAGAATTGCAATCAGTACTGTTCCAATTTAAAATCATCCACTGAAGAGCCGAGGGGGAAAGCGCTTTGGATTAAATGTGAAAATATACATTTTTCGAAGACTTTAAAAAAGTTAAAAGTGGCACTTTGAGTTCACTAAATCTGCTTACAGTTAAAAGAGAATACTAGTATATTTACAATATAAATATATCAAAAATTTACCTTTGGTCTCTGAATAATATTTGAAATATGTTGTCTTTAAATTGGACATTTTTTTAATTGCGAAATTCTATAGGACATGTAGTTTGGCATTGGATTTACATTTACACTAATCTATAACGTTGCCTCTTCACAATTCATTGTTTTATATTTTTTAAATCATAATAATAAATAATAAACTTAATAATGATTAAACTTAACCATTTTTTAAAATCGTATATATCCCACTATTATGGAAAGGAAAAGTGGACCAGGTGACATTCCCCACGCTCCACCATTACTTGACAATCCTACACATAATGAATGCACGTCAGGCCAGGATACGGACTAAATACAATCATTGAAAAATTAAATGGATATTACCGCAAAAAATCATTAAATAAAAAATTCCAGCATCAATGCACATCTATACTTGTAAAATGCCTTTAAAGAGGCTTGGTCACGATATTTGTCAAAATTATTTTTCCGTTTTTAATGTTTACAATGCTCCAGTAAGGCATTTCTAATAGTCAACCAAAAGCTGGGTGTCATTCGACAGGTTATAAGCGAGATACACAAAACAAAGCTCAGGTCATGTTTTTTCTTTTTTTTTAACATTTTGAATGTTGAAAAGAAAACTCCAGGTCTAGACCTAAAATGAATGCGACAAACGTTAGTAACTGTTTATTAATGTTCAAAACGAATTAGCAGATAAAAAAATCAGAATGAAAGAGAACTTTTACCAGTATATTGAACCAATGTAAAAAAAAAAAAAAAAAAAAAAAAAATTTTAAATAACAAAGAGTTGTGAGCTCTCTATATTGCTTATAACTCTACTACTGATACTCAATTTTTGGTTGATCATTTTTGATAATTGCATTACTAAACAATTGTAAACAATAACAATAGAATAATAATATTGACTAAAATCGTGACAATACCCCTTTAACAACAACAGCATTCTAATTATGAAATAAGAATTTTCTGATAATATGGACATCTATAGTATGTCCCAAAATATTTTTGCTGCATATTTTCTTAAATTTTTCGATATTTATAATTACCTCTTGGTTCAGACAATGTTCATTCAATAGTATGAAAAAATCTCAAGATTTACCCTTTGAAACGCCCCCTCTAGCTTGTCGCAATTAAGGTTATTATGAGTGTTAAGAAATCCTCAGTGGTAAAAACACATACCCATAATAAGTTTGTATACAAGGTTCAACTGACAATTTCCTGAACAAATTTATTCCTTTAGCCAATCTTTGTATCGAGGGAGCAGTGGAGGTATCAATGCACGGCTAAAAATAAAAAGTCAACGGGGATTTTTCATTGCCAATAAGATGAAGACGCCCGGATGATAACGTTAAAAAATTGCGCAAGGTGTCCAGAGTACTTCCGAATGGAGATGTCAACATTCCACATTATAAATCTCCGTAGGACCTGTGAATTTTTACGAGGGAAAAATGATAATGTGTGAATGAAGTTATCTTGGAAATTTTCCCTTTCATCGATTTAAATTGCACTTCTTTCACTTGTATGTGTATTTTTATGAAAAAACGTCCAAATATGCAGCATAAATATCTTGGGACAGACTATACACGTTGTGTCGTTGTGTCCTAAATAACTACAAAGTTTTATGAAATTCTGTGTAACGGTTTAAAGGAGTTGCACTTAAAAACAAAACAGGACTGACGGACTGACTCAATTTTTCTACATATGTTATCCATGGAGAAATCTTAAATGATGTGTAGACTATTTACACTTTATTATCAAGCAAAAGTTGGTGTATATATTCACTTATAATAAAGAATTTTGTATCGTGATTCTATATTTCACACATTTGAAGAAATTGTATAGCAAGGGAGACATTCAATCGCTTTGGCTTAGAACAGGGATCAAAGTTATGGCATTACCAGTTAAACTTTACATATTTACAACAACAAAAATGTTCATTTTATGTGTAAATATATTTGCTAAGGAATAATCAGCAATGAAATGCAAATACATATTATTTAAAATTAAAAAATACATTCTGTTGCCAGTAGAAAAAGGAAAATTGGCTAATTAACAAAACTGTTTTTTGTTTATCCTCACGACTATACAAGATATGATTTCACTTTTAATTTGCTAGATCTTTTTTTCATCCTTGAAAAATGGATTATCCATAAATGTCTTTCGAAATATAGCAACCACCAGACAACATAAATTGGAGGGAAGAACGGGCACCGCTGGGGGCGCTATATTATCTTCTAAACATCAAAGGAATTGTCGGCAACACCTTGGTCTTGTACATTTATTTTAATCTGCATGTCGGTCTCGAACTACAGAGTGTTTGTAATGTTTTTATCAGGTTTAGAACTTTTAAATATGTGTTTCATTATAAAAGAATTCAATAGAATGTTCACTATCTATCGCCATAGATTCGACATAGATGTATTTGAAACACATATTTGCGCACTGGGAAACTACATTGGTTATTTGGTCCCTGCTCTTGTTATCGTTACTTTCATTGCATTTGAGAGATACAAAAAATATGTTCAAGCGTTCAAAAATTATGTGCATTGTTTACGTTTTGCTATTTCCAATAGATTCCCCGTCTATGACATGTATGGTGTAAGGTTTGTCAAGGTAGATAACATTACGGCAACAAGATGCGCTACTAAAAACAAATATGACTATTCGGTACTACCTTTTGTATTTCATCTCTACGTTTATATCTACTTATTTTAATATTGGTTCTATATTAATATTTTAAATCGAAATTCGGAATGCTCTCGTGCGAAAAGCAAACTCAAAATTGAGGATCAAAACATCTTTTGTAAATCAATTTGAATATTTATGTTTATTTACACATATATGACATTTTATTTGCATGTGAAAATTTTTTATGCAAATTATTATATAGAGAGAGGGCTACATAAGTTTTAGAACTTGTGCCCTTTCCCATTGTAATTATATTGCAATAAAATAAGTTCAAACTAAACCATTAAAACATTGAAAAATACCTCATCATTTACAGTTGCCGCGGTAACAGCGAATCAGGAGGAGGAGAAAAGAGGGCAACCACCAGCCGAAGACCAGGAGGCGGCCAAGAACAGACGGATTTCGATAACATTTTCCGTCGTTTCCTTCATAATAGTGACATGTTTTGTCACTGAATATATTTATCTGACTCAAGGAAATGAAAGATACTTGTCTTCAAATTGGGAAATCTCCAAGTCGAGGATCTTGAGAATAAATATGTTCCGGATGCCATTATTCTTAATGGGATTTTAAATCCCTTTGTCTACTCCTTTACTGGCAACTAATTTTTATAAACTGTATGGTCGAAACATATAATTGTCACTGACAAATGTTGTCCATGGTACACGGTATTTACTGGTGTTTTTTTCATTTTACCCCTCCCCCCTTGAGTTCCTTTATATACACATCGAGTATTGGGTTCTGAGGAGAGGTTAACAAGAGTTCAAAAAACATTGACTTTTAATTGCCTATCTTTTGGAAATAACTTCCTTCCTTTTGGCATTCAGAAGTTGGAGTTCTATTCGCTTTTCGCTATTCACTATTCGAATAGCGAATAGAATTCTCTGGTCGGTTCGCCATTCAAATTACCGTAAACATGCTAATAAACGTAAATTCAAAATTCTATATAAACTTCATTTTTTAACGGAGAGAAATCATAAAATATTTAAAATTATATCTTGCTGACCTGACCTGAACATTGACATAATTAGCTAGCCTGGCGAAAAGGTAAAAAATTATATTCTATTGCAATAGGGATATCTTTCAAGGGGCTGGCTAGCCCCCTGTATCCCATATTTGGGCCTTCATATTTGGTGAGGATGGGGCCCCGGGAATGCCCAGTCGACCCTCAAAAGGAATTGGGTTTACACGGCCATTAACAGGCTTACCTAGCCTGGCGAAAATAGGAAATTTCGTATAATAAAGTTATAATGGGATATCTTTCAAGGGGCTGGCTAACCCCCTGTATCCTATATTTGGGCCTTCATATTTGGTGAGGATGGGGCCCTGGGAATGCCCAGTCGACCCTCAAAAGGAATTGGGTTTTCACGGCCATTAACAGGCTTAGCTAGCCTGCCGAAAATAGGAAATTTCGTATAATACAGTTATAGTGGGATATCTTTAGAGGGGCTGGCTAACCCCCTGTATCCCATATTTGGGCCTTCATATTTGGTGAGAATGGGGCCTCGGGAATGCCCAGTCGACCCTACAAAAGAATTGGCTTGACACGACCAGTAACAGGCTTAGCTAGCCTGGCGAAAATTGGAAATTTCGTATAATACATTAATTATGGGATGTCTTTCAAGGGGCTGGCTAACCCACTGTATCCCATATTTGGGCTTTCATATTTGGTGAGGATGGGGCCCCGGGAATGCCCAGTCGACCCTCAAAAAGAATTGGGTTTACACGGCCATTAACAGGCTTAGCTAGCCTGGCGAAAATAGGAAATTTCGTATAGTACTGTTATAATAGGATATCTTTCGAGAGCTGGCTAACCCCCTGTATCCCATATTTGGGCCTTCATTTTTGGTGAGGATGTGGACCCGGGAATGCCCAGTCGACCCTCAAAAGGAATTGGATTTATACGGCCATTAACAGGCCTAGCTAGCCTGGAGAAAATAGGAAATTTCGTATAATAAAGTTATAATGGGATATCTTTGGAGGGGCTGGCTAACCCCCTGTATCCCATATTTGGGCTTTCATATTTGGGGAGGATAGGGCCCCGGGAATGCCCAGTAGACCCTCAAAAAGAATTGGGTTTACACGGCCATTAACAGGCTTAGCTAGCCTGGTGAAAATAGGAAATTTCGTATCATACAGTTATAATGGGATATCTTTCAAGGGGCTGGCTAACCCCCGGTATCCCATATTTGGGCCTTCATATTTGAAGAGAATTGGGCACCAGGAATACCCAGTCGACCCTCAAAAGGAATTGAATTTACACGGCCATTAACAAACTTAGCTAGCCTGCCGAAAATAGGAAATTTCGTATAATACAGTTATAGTGGGATATCATTCAGGGGATGGCTAGCCCCCCTGTATCCCATATTAGGGCTTTCATATTTGGTAAGGATGGGACCCTGGGAATGCCCAGTCGACCCTCAAAAGGAATTGGGTTTACACGGCCATTAACAGGCTTAGCTAGCCTGGCGAAAATAGGAAATTTCGTATAATACAGTTATAATGGGATATCTTTGAAGGGGATGGCTAACCTCCTGTATCCCATATTTGGGCCTTCATATTTGGGGAGGATGGGGCCCTGGGAATGCCCAATCGACCCTCAAAAGGAATTGGGTTTACACGGCCATTAACAGGCCTAGCTATCCTGGCGAAAATAGGAAATTTCGTATAGTACAGTTATAATGGGATATCTTTCGAGGGCAGGCTAACCCCATGTATCCCATATTTGGGCTTTCATATTTGATGATGATGGGGCCCCGGGAATGCCCAGTAGACCCTCAAAAGGAATTGGGTTTACACGCCCATTAACAGTCCTAGCTATCCTGGCAAAAATAGGAAATTTCGTATAGTACTGTTATAATGGGATATCTTTCAAGGGGCTGGCTAACCCCCTGTATCCCATATTTTGGCTTTCATATTTGGTGAGGATGGGACCCGGGAATGCCCAGTCGACCCTCAAAAGGAATTGGGTTTACACGGCCATTAACAGGCTTAGCTATCCTGGAGAAAATAGGAAATTTCGTATAATACAGTTATAATGTGATATCTTTCGAGGGGCTGGCTAACCCCCTGTATCCCATATTTGGGCATTCATATTTGGTGAGGATTGGGCCTCGGGTAAGCCCAGTCGACCCTCAAAAGGAATTGGGTTAACACGGCCATTAACAAACTTAGCTAGTCTGGCGAAAATAGGAAATTTCGTAAAGTACAGTTATAATGGGATATCTTTCGAGGGCGAGCTAACCCCCTATATCCCTTATTTGGGCCTTCATATTTGGTGAGGATGGGGCCTCGGGAAAGCTCAGTCGACCCTAAAAAAAAGAATTGGGTTGACACAACCGGTAACAGGCTTAGCTAGCCTGGCAAAAAATTGGAAATTTCGTATAATACATAAATTATGGGATGTCTTTCAAGGGGCTGGCTAACCCCCTGTATCCCATATTTGGGCTTTCATATTTGGTGATGATGGGACCCTGGGAATGCCCAGTAGACACTCAAAAGGAATTGGGTTTACACGGCCATTAACAGACATAGCTAGCCTGGCGAAAATAGGAAATTTCGTATAATAAAGTTATAATGGGATATCTTTGGAGGGGCTGGCTAACCCCCTGTATCCCATATTTGGGCTTTCATATTTGGGGAGGATAGGGCCCCGGGAATGCCCAGTAGACCCTCAAAAGGAATTGGGTTTACACGGCCATTAACAGGCTTAGCTAGTCTGGCGAAAATAGGAAATTTCGTATAGTACTGTTATAATAGGATATCTTTCGAGAGCTGGCTAACCCCCTGTATCCCATATTTGGGCCTTCATTTTTGGTGAGGATGGGGCCCCTGGAATGCCCAGTCGACCCTCAAAAGGAATTGGATTTATACGGCCATTAACAGGCCTAGCTAGCCTGGAGAAAATAGGAAATTTCGTATAATAAAGTTATAATGGGATATCTTTGGAGGGGCTGGCTAACCCCCTGTATCCCATATTTGGGCTTTCATATTTGGGGAGGATAGGGCCCCGGGAATGCCCAGTAGACCCTCAAAAGGAATTGGGTTTACACGGCCATTAACAGGCTTAGCTAGCCTGGTGAAAATAGGAAATTTCGTATCATACAGTTATAATGGGATATCTTTCAAGGGGCTGGCTAACCCCCGGTATCCCATATTTGGGCCTTCATATTTGAAGAGAATTGGGCACCAGGAATACCCAGTCGACCCTCAAAAGGAATTGAATTTACACGGCCATTAACAAACTTAGCTAGCCTGCCGAAAATAGGAAATTTCGTATAATACAGTTATAGTGGGATATCATTCAGGGGATGGCTAGCCCCCCTGTATCCCATATTAGGGCTTTCATATTTGGTAAGGATGGGGCCCTGGGAATGCCCAGTCGACCCTCAAAAGGAATTGGGTTTACACGGCCATTAACAGGCTTAGCTAGCCTGGCGAAAATAGGAAATTTCGTATAATACAGTTATAATGGGATATCTTTGAAGGGGATGGCTAACCTCCTGTATCCCATATTTGGGCCTTCATATTTGGGGAGGATGGGGCCCTGGGAATGCCCAATCGACCCTCAAAAGGAATTGGGTTTACACGGCCATTAACAGGCCTAGCTATCCTGGCGAAAATAGGAAATTTTGTATAGTACAGTTATAATGGGATATCTTTCGAGGGCAGGCTAACCCCATGTATCCCATATTTGGGCTTTCATATTTGATGATGATGGGGCCCCGGGAATGCCCAGTAGACCCTCAAAAGGAATTGGGTTTACACGCCCATTAACAGTCCTAGCTATCCTGGCAAAAATAGGAAATTTCGTATAGTACTGTTATAATGGGATATCTTTCAAGGGGCTGGCTAACCCCCTGTATCCCATATTTTGGCTTTCATATTTGGTGAGGATGGGACCCGGGAATGCCCAGTCGACCCTCAAAAGGAATTGGGTTTACACGGCCATTAACAGGCTTAGCTATCCTGGAGAAAATAGGAAATTTCGTATAATACAGTTATAATGTGATATCTTTCGAGGGGCTGGCTAACCCCCTGTATCCCATATTTGGGCATTCATATTTGGTGAGGATTGGGCCTCGGGTAAGCCCAGTCGACCCTCAAAAGGAATTGGGTTAACACGGCCATTAACAAACTTAGCTAGTCTGGCGAAAATAGGAAATTTCGTAAAGTACAGTTATAATGGGATATCTTTCGAGGGCGAGCTAACCCCCTATATCCCTTATTTGGGCCTTCATATTTGGTGAGGATGGGGCCTCGGGAAAGCTCAGTCGACCCTAAAAAAAAGAATTGGGTTGACACAACCGGTAACAGGCTTAGCTAGCCTGGCAAAAAATTGGAAATTTCGTATAATACATAAATTATGGGATGTCTTTCAAGGGGCTGGCTAACCCCCTGTATCCCATATTTGGGCTTTCATATTTGGTGATGATGGGGCCCCGGGAATGCCCAGTAGACACTCAAAAGGAATTGGGTTTACACGGCCATTAACAGACTTAGCTAGCCTGGCGAAAATAGGAAATTTCGTATAGTACTGTTATAATAGGATATCTTTCGAGAGCTGGCTAACCCCCTGTATCCCATATTTGGGCCTTCATTTTTGGTGAGGATGGGGCCCCTGGAATGCCCAGTCGACCCTCAAAAGGAATTGGATTTATACGGCCATTAACAGGCCTAGCTAGCCTGGAGAAAATAGGAAATTTCGTATAATAAAGTTATAATGGGATATCTTTGGAGGGGCTGGCTAACCCCCTGTATCCCATATTTGGGCTTTCATATTTGGGGAGGATAGGGCCCCGGGAATGCCCAGTAGACCCTCAAAAGGAATTGGGTTTACACGGCCATTAACAGGCTTAGCTAGCCTGGTGAAAATAGGAAATTTCGTATCATACAGTTATAATGGGATATCTTTCAAGGGGCTGGCTAACCCCCGGTATCCCATATTTGGGCCTTCATATTTGAAGAGAATTGGGCACCAGGAATACCCAGTCGACCCTCAAAAGGAATTGAATTTACACGGCCATTAACAAACTTAGCTAGCCTGCCGAAAATAGGAAATTTCGTATAATACAGTTATAGTGGGATATCATTCAGGGGATGGCTAGCCCCCCTGTATCCCATATTAGGGCTTTCATATTTGGTAAGGATGGGGCCCTGGGAATGCCCAGTCGACCCTCAAAAGGAATTGGGTTTACACGGCCATTAACAGGCTTAGCTAGCCTGGCGAAAATAGGAAATTTCGTATAATACAGTTATAATGGGATATCTTTGAAGGGGATGGCTAACCTCCTGTATCCCATATTTGGGCCTTCATATTTGGGGAGGATGGGGCCCTGGGAATGCCCAATCGACCCTCAAAAGGAATTGGGTTTACACGGCCATTAACAGGCCTAGCTATCCTGGCGAAAATAGGAAATTTTGTATAGTACAGTTATAATGGGATATCTTTCGAGGGCAGGCTAACCCCATGTATCCCATATTTGGGCTTTCATATTTGATGATGATGGGGCCCCGGGAATGCCAAGTAGACCCTCAAAAGGAATTGGGTTTACACGCCCATTAACAGTCCTAGCTATCCTGGCAAAAATAGGAAATTTCGTATAGTACTGTTATAATGGGATATCTTTCAAGGGGCTGGCTAACCCCCTGTATCCCATATTTTGGCTTTCATATTTGGTGAGGATGGGACCCGGGAATGCCCAGTCGACCCTCAAAAGGAATTGGGTTTACACGGCCATTAACAGGCTTAGCTATCCTGGAGAAAATAGGAAATTTCGTATAATACAGTTATAATGTGATATCTTTCGAGGGGCTGGCTAACCCCCTGTATCCCATATTTGGGCATTCATATTTGGTGAGGATTGGGCCTCGGGTAAGCCCAGTCGACCCTCAAAAGGAATTGGGTTAACACGGCCATTAACAAACTTAGCTAGTCTGGCGAAAATAGGAAATTTCGTAAAGTACAGTTATAATGGGATATCTTTCGAGGGCGAGCTAACCCCCTATATCCCTTATTTGGGCCTTCATATTTGGTGAGGATGGGGCCTCGGGAAAGCTCAGTCGACCCTAAGAAAAAGAATTGGGTTGACACAACCGGTAACAGGCTTAGCTAGCCTGGCAAAAAATTGGAAATTTCGTATAATACATAAATTATGGGATGTCTTTCAAGGGGCTGGCTAACCCCCTGTATCCCATATTTGGGCTTTCATATTTGGTGATGATGGGGCCCCGGGAATGCCCAGTAGACACTCAAAAGGAATTGGGTTTACACGGCCATTAACAGACTTAGCTATCCTGGAGAAATAGGTAATTTCGTATAGTACAGTTATAATGGGGTATCTTTCAAGGGGCTGGCTAACCCCCTGTATCCCATATTTGGGCCTTCATGTTTGGAGAGGATGGGGCCCCAGGAATACCCAGTCGACACTCAAAAGGAATTGGGTTTACACGGCCATTAACAGACCTAGCTATCCTGGAGAAAATAGGAAATTTCGTATAATACAGTTATAATGGGATATCTCTCAGGGGCTGGCTAGCCCCCTGTATCCCATATCAGGGCTTTCATATTTAGTAATGAAAAGCCCCCGGGAATGCCCAGTCGACCCTCAAAAGGAATTCGGTTTACACGGCCATTAACAGGCTTAGCTAGCCTGGCGAAAATAGGAAATTTCGTATCATACAGTTATAATGGGATATCTTTGAAGGGGATGGCTAACCTCCTGTATCCTATATTTGGGCCTTCATATTTGGTGAGGATGGGGCCCCGGGAATGCCCAGGTGACCCTCAAAAGGAATTGGGTTTACACGGCCATTAACAGGCTTAGCTATCCTGGAGAAAATAGGAAATTTCGTATAATACAGTTATAAAGGGATATCTTTCGAGGGGCTGGCTAACCCCCTGTATCTCATATTTGGGCCTTCATATTTGGTGAGGATGGGGCCTCGGGAAAACCCAGTCGACCCTCAAAAGGAATTGGGTTAACACGGCCATTAACAGGCTTACCTAGCCTGCCGAAAATAGGAAATTTCGTAAAGTACAGTTATAGTGGGATATCTTTCGAGGGGCTGGCTAACCCCCTGTATCCCATATTTGGGCTTTCATATTTAATGATGATGGGGCACCGGGAATGCCCAGTAGACGTTGAAAAGGAATTGGGTTTACACGGCCATTAACAGGCTTAGCTAGCCTGGCGAAAATAGGAAATTTCGTATAATACAGTTATAATGGGATATCTTTCAAGGGGCTGGGTAACCCCCGTTATCCCATATTTGGGCCTTCATATTTGGTGAGGATGGGACCCGGGAATACCCAGTCGACCCTCAAAAGGAATTGGGTTTACACGGCCATTAACAGGCATAGCTATCCTGGAGAAAATAGGAAATTTCGTATAATACAGTTATAATGGGATATCTTTCAAGGGGCTGGTTAAACCCATGTATCCCATATTAGGGCTTTCATATTTGGTGAGGATGGGGCCTTGGGAAAGCCCAGTCGACCCTCAAAAGGAATTGGGTTTACACGGCCATTAACAGGCTTAGCTAGCCTCGCGAAAATAGGAAATTTCGTAAAGTACAGTTATAGTGGGATATCTTTCGAGGGCTGGCTAATCCCCTGTATCCCATATTTGAACCTTCATATTTGGTGAGGATGGGGCCTCGGGAAAGCCCAGGAGACCCTTAAAAGGAATTGGGTTTACACGGCCATTAACAGGTTTAGCTATCCTGGCGAAAATAGGAAATTACGTATATAACAGTTATAATGGGATATCTTTCAAGGGGCTGGCTAACCCCCGGTATCCCATATTTGGGCCTTCATATTTGGAGAGGATGGGGCCCCAGGAATACCCAGTAGACCCTCAAAAGGAATTGGGTTTACAAGGCCATTAACAGATATAGCTAGCCTGCTGAAAATAGGAAATTTGGTATAATACAGTTATAATGGGATATCTTTCAGGGGCTGGCTAGCCCCCTGTATCCCATATTTGGGCCTACATATTTGGAAGGATGGGGCCCCGGGAATGCCCAGTCGACCCTCAAAAGGAATTGGGTTGACATGGCCATTAACAGGCTTAGCTAGCCTCGCGACAATAGGAAATTTCGTATCATACAGTTATAATGGGATATCTTTGAAGGGGCTGGCTAACCTCCTGTATCCCATATTTGGGCCTTCATATTTGGTGATGAATGGGCCCCGAGAATGCCAAGTCGACCCTCAAAAGGAATTGGGTTTACACGGTCATTAACAGGCTTAGCTATCCTGGAGAAAATAGGAAATTTCGTATAATACAGTTATAATGGGATATCTTTCAAGGGGCTGGGTAACCCCCTGTATCCCATATTTGGGCCTTCATATTTGGAGAGGATGGGGCCCCAGGAATACCCAGTCGACCCTCAAAAGGAATTGGGTTTACACGGCCATTAACAGATATAGCTAGCCTGCTGAAAATAGGAAATTTCGTATAATACAGTTATAATGGGATATCTTTCAGGGGCTGGCTAGCCCCCTGTATCCCATATTAGGGCTTTCATATTTGGTAAGGATGTTGTCCCGGGAATGCCCAGTCGACCCTCAAAAGGAATTGGGTTTACACGGCCATTAACAGGCTTAGCTAGCCTCGCGAAAATAGGAAATTTTGTATCATACAGTTATAATGGGATATCTTTGAAGGGGATGGCTAACCTCCTGTATCCCATATTTGGGCTTTCATATTTGGTGAGGATGGGGCCCCGGGAATGCCCAATCGACCCTCAAAAGGAATGGGTTTACACGGCCATTAACAGGCCAAGCTATCCTGGCGAAAATAGGAAATTTCGTATAATACAGTTATAAAGGGGTATCTTTCAAGGGGCTGGCTAACCCCCTGTATCCCATATTTGGGCCTTCATATTTGGTGAGAATGGGGCCCCGGGAATGCCCAGTCGACCCTCAAAAGGAATTAGGTTAACACGGCCATTAACAGGCCTAGCTATCCTGGCGAAAATAGGAAATTTCGTATGGTACAGTTATAATGGGATATCTTTCGAGGGGCTGGCTTACCCCCTGTATCCAATATTTGGGCTTTCATATTTGGTGATGATGGGGCCCCGGGAATGCCCAGTCGACCCTCAAAAGGAATTGGGTTTACACGGCCATTAACAGGCCAAGCTATCCTGGCGAAAATAGGAAATTTCGTATAGTACTGTTATAATGGGATATCTTTCAAGGGGCTGGCTAAACCCCTGTATCCTATATTTGGGTTTCATATTTAGTGAGGATAGGGCCCCAGGAATACCCAGTCGACCCTCAAAAGGAATTGGGTTTACACGGCCCTTAACAGATGTAGCTAGCCTGCTGAAAATAGGAAATTTCGTATCATACAGTTATAATGGGATATATTTCAGGGGCTGGCTAGCCCCCTCTATCCCATATTAGGGCTTTCAAATTTGGTAAGGATGGGGCCCTGGGAATGCCCAGTCGACCCTCAAAAGGAATTCGGTTTACACGGCCATTCACAGGCTTAGCTAGCCTGGCGACAATAGGAAATTTCGTATCATACAGTTATAATGGGATATCTTTGAAGGGGATGGCTAACCTCCTGTATCCCATATTTGGGCCTTCATATTTGGTGAGGATGGGGCCCCGGGAATGCCCAATCGACCCTCAAAAGGAATTGGGTTTACACGGCCATTAACAAGCCAAGCTATCCTGGAGAAAATAGGAAATTTTGTATAATACAGTTATAATAGGATATCTTTCAAGGGGCTGGCTAACCCCCTGTATACCATATTTGGGCTTTTATATTTAGTGAGGATGGGGCCCCGGAAATGCCCAGTCGACCCTTAAAAGGAATTGGGTTTACACGGCCATTAACAGGCCTAGCTATCCTGGCTAAAATAGGACATTTGGTATAGTACAGTTATAATGGGATATCTTTCGAGGGGCAGGCTAACCCCATGTATCCCATATTTGGGCTTTCATATTTGATGATGATGGGGCCACGGGAATGCCCAGTAGACCCTCAAAAGGAATTGGGATTACACCTAACAGTCATAAATTTCATGTAAATGATTATAATCGGAATACTATATTAGGGAGTGACCTACATATTTATATTTTCTTATATCAAATGTGGTACTTGGTGAAATCAATTGACATTTAAGACGGAGTTATTATTGTGAATGTATAAGGACATTTATATTATACAGTTATCACACTATTTATCTTAACCCTTTTTAAATTAACTATTGAAAGTAAGCAGAGATGAATAATTTGAGGTATTACATGTAATCAAATTTGTATGTACATGTATGTAGTACGTTTTGATTTTTATAGTGTATAAAATCGATAACAAGAGGTTATGTAATATGCTCTTTAATCGCTTGTACAAGGTTGAACGAATATTTAAATCAATATGGGTCTTTGGTAGACTTGTGTTATCTATCAATGCATATAATAAAGTTCACATGGTGTGCTATTTCATAACTATTCATATGCCATATGATGTATCATATATCATGTGAGAGTAATATAAAAATATGAAAAACCCCGGTGTGGCCACTTAATGTGTGTTGTGTCCTTGGACAAGGAACTTTATCTACATTTGTCTTCGTCCACAAAGATAAAATTGGGTCCCGCCTCAGGCTGAAGTTAATCCGCGATAAACTGGTATCCCATATAGAGGGAGTCTATGATTTGCATCCGATTAGAATCACGGAAACCAGGAATAAAATAAAATCCCCCATTGGTCGGAGAAAGAATGAAAATATTATTAATAATGCAAATACGTCCATGAAGTTTGTTAACATCTTTACAAATAATTAAATGCTTTGGTTGTGCTTTAATACCGCTGAATCGGGAGAAACTGTTTTTATTTAAGATATAATTATTCTGTAACCAATATATTTCTTTCCAAGTTGAAACTAACTATTTACTAATCAACTATATTCGATAATTAATTTCTCATCATGTAATATTATGTGTGTGTGTATGTATTTTGACATATCTATATATTGGTGTTTATATTTAATTATACATACATGTTTTTAATATATAAATAAACATGTATGCTAATGCTTTATGTCTGTAACCTTTCAATCATACAATCGCTCCCTCTTGCGGATATGTGTATTGTACATTATGAATGTTTATTGTAAAATCTTTCTGTTACCCCTATAAGGGCTGTTTATAATTAATAAATAACTTGAATTGAAATTTACAGCTTTAAAGAATAATTGTATCGAATTATTAAATCTTTATGATAGATTTTATCGACTTGTTATAATTCATAAATAAAGGTATTTGCTTATCATTGAATAGGATATTTCTGGCACCCACATTCAAAACTGTTTAACAGATGCTACTTCCCTGATACATTCAATTTAGAACATGTGCAAACTAGGAATATATATAGCTAGGACAGCGCACCAGTGGTGACTCAAACGCTTCGGATTCGCAAGCTAGGTGATGGTAGTGGTTGTAGAAAAAATAACATCGAACGAAATTGATTTAAACCAATAGTGCAATATCAATTAAAATCATGAAATAGATATTGGCACACCACATTTTTAAACGAAATGCTTTGGTATTTACAGCGGCGTGAAAAAGCCAAGAACCAAATGAAAAAAATATTTTTAAGTTCTCACGAACTTGCTATATGTTCGAACAAATAAATTAATTGATTTTAAAGACTAATTTAAAGTCAGTTAGACTATCAGATCTGGCAATGATGTAGATTACGAGGAGGAAGGGGGGGGTGCAATAATCAATCCACTCATTTCCTGGATTGTCTGTTTTCCTTTAAACGATAAATTATTATATGCAAATAAATGCATACAGTCTTGTACTATTTTTTGATATTTATACGATATCTGACATATTTTATTGACAGAATATGTTCAGTTTTCCAAATCTATCACAATTTTGCAAGTCGATAAAGAGTGGGAGTATTTCTTCTGGCGTAGCGTGCATTGTTCTATCATACCTACCAAAGAACAAACCTACGTTACCGTAGAATGGGATCTCCATGGAGGGAGTCACCCAAACCCCCCCCCCCCCCGCCAAACAAATTATCTTTTAGACCCCCCCCAACCCTCACGAGAGAAATTTTCTAAATCCGGGCATCGTCATGTAAACTAAGTGGACATTTTACACCTGTGTATCCATGGTTTATATGTTGGTATAACATAGAGAGAGAGAGAGAGAGAGAGAGAGAGAGAGAGAGAGAGAGAGAGAGAGAGACACTCAAACAGAGAAAGAGAGAGAGAGAGAGTAAGAGAGAGAGAGAGATAGAGATAGAGAGAGAGAGAGGGGGTGCCTTCAAGATCAAGAAAATTTCACCCAAAAGGAGGTGGTAAAATATAATGTGGTTTGCCGGGGGAGGGGTCCGACCCTCTCCATCTAGATCTACGCATATAGTTGCCCACTCTAGGTACACTGATATTTTCTTTGGTATCTATACAAATGTAAATATAATGTCAATTAACAAAGTCATATACACATCGCCTCCTTTACATGGAAAAGTTGTAAAACATTGAGCAATTGGTCGAATAAAAGACATATTTCAGGTGTGTGTGTGTGGGGGGGGGGGGGGGTTATTGCTGATAATTAACTATTTGGAAGCATAGTGTTGATTAACCTGTTAAGAAACAAGACTAGTCAATTTTTTGTCGTGCGCGGTTATTTTTACATTTTGAAGGCTACCTTGACTTTGATGTCAACAAACTGATATGGTATTTTGGTAGGTGGCATGGGACAGTTTCGCACGAAAGACCCTGTCAAATTTTACAAAAAAGGGTAAATGTGGGGTTTTGGTGGTTACTTGAAGGGCATAAATTGGTATAAAATTTATCATTTACGTTTTGGTGAGAATCAGCCCTTTTTAACAGAGAATAGAAAATAGAAAATGCGAAACTGTGGCCTAAATTTTCACTTTCGATTTTATAATGGAACGGGGGGGGGGGGAGACAGAACATGAAATCTCGCTCGAAGGGAAAGTGATCGATCTTTCCCATACTTGAAAAACAAGTTTAAACAAATTTAAAACAAAACTGCATCTCGTATTTCAGCAAAGTCAGAGGAAATAATAAGACATAAATATAAAAGAAATTTAGATAACAAAGCGACGTGTAAAATAAGGTGTATATAATTTATTTATAATTCATAATTAATCGCTACACCAACAAAAGACAGGGCATTCCCGGGGCCCCACCTCCTCCAAATATGAAGGCCCAAATGTGGGATACAGGATGTTAGCCAGCCCCCTGAAAGCTATCCCATTATAACTGTATTATGCGAAATTTCCAATGTTCGCCGGGCTAGCTAAGCCTGTTACCGGTCGTGTAAACCCAATTCCTTTTGAGGGTGGACTGGGCATTCCCGGGGCCCCACCTCCTCCAAATATGAAGGCCCAAATGTGGGATACAGGATGTTAGCCAGCCCCCTGAAAGCTATCCCATTATAACTGTATTATGCGAAATTTCCAATGTTCGCCGGGCTAGCTAAGCCTGTTACCGGTCGTGTAAACCCAATTCCTTTTGAGGGTCGACTGGGCATTCCCGGGGCCCCACCTCCTCCAAATATGAAGGCCCAAATGTGGGATACAGGATGTTAGCCAGCCCCCTGAAAGCTATCCCATTATAACTGTATTATGCGAAATTTCCAATGTTCGCCGGGCTAGCTAAGCCTGTTACCGGTCGTGTAAACCCAATTCCTTTTGAGGGTCGACTGGGCATTCCCGGGGCCCCACCTCCTCCAAATATGAAGGCCCAAATGTGGGATACAGGATGTTAGCCAGCCCCCTGAAAGCTATCCCATTATAACTGTATTATGCGAAATTTCCAATGTTCGCCGGGCTAGCTAAGCCTGTTACCGGTCGTGTAAACCCAATTCCTTTTGAGGGTCGACTGGGCATTCCCGGGGCCCCACCTCCTCCAAATATGAAGGCCCAAATGTGGGATACAGGATGTTAGCCAGCCCCCTGAAAGCTATCCCATTATAACTGTATTATGCGAAATTTCCAATGTTCGCCGGGCTAGCTAAGCCTGTTACCGGTCGTGTAAACCCAATTCCTTTTGAGGGTCGACTGGGCATTCCCGGGGCCCCACCTCCTCCAAATATGAAGGCCCAAATGTGGGATACAGGATGTTAGCCAGCCCCCTGAAAGCTATCCCATTATAACTGTATTATGCGAAATTTCCAATGTTCGCCGGGCTAGCTAAGCCTGTTACCGGTCGTGTAAACCCAATTCCTTTTGAGGGTCGACTGGGCATTCCCGGGGCCCCACCTCCTCCAAATATGAAGGCCCAAATGTGGGATACAGGATGTTAGCCAGCCCCCTGAAAGCTATCCCATTGCAAAAGTATGATTAATTTCTTACCTTTTCGCCAGGCTAGCTAATTAGGTCAATGTTCAGGTCTGGTCAGCAAGATATGATTTTTAATATATAACTGTTTCTTTACATTAAAAAAGGGATGTTTATGTGGAATTTTAATTTACGTTTATTAGCATGTTTACGGTAATTTGAATAGCGAACCGACCGCAGAATTCTATTCGCTATTCGAATAGTGAATAGCGAAAAGCGAATAGAACTCCAACTTCTGAATGCCCTTCCTTTTTAGTTATTTTTTTTTCAATGGGTTAATTGTAAATCATGTTATTCAGAAACTATTGTAGTTTTTAACCAGTACTTTTAAATAAGTGAATGATTATCTTTCATGTGCTTAAACTTAAGCTGCAAAACAAGAAATATAATTATGAATTTTATTCTGGGTTAATCAAAGGATTAATTTTGTACAAATAGCATACAATGGCAGAATATTAAGATATAGCATTTGCTTTGTTTCTACTATTTCAAAACTGCAATTGCATGTAATTATTTGAATTCCTTCGATGAGTCTTAAATAAAATAAATAAGCATATTGATATTCAGCATCATCTCTAAGTAATTTTGAGACGTGTAATTAATACAGTTCTTTGCATTATGTTGGTCCTTTCATTGGAGGAAGAGCCTTTTGTGTACTTGTTCACTGAAAAAAAAACATTCTGATGATTCATTTGAGATTACTTTGATTTCCATGAGATTCTGTCATACAGTGACATTTACATAGCAGTCTTAAAATGTATTGCCCAGTGAACTGATTCATATTTAATATAAAACATTAGTACATATTAACACACTAAATAATAACAGTAATTATGATTCTTCATCCCTTCGTTTGCATCTGAATAATAAAACGGGCCTTTAACAGAAAAAGCTCTTTAAGAACCGGAGTTATCTCTCTTAACATAGGTCACTATAAATATTTTATTAATAATGTCTAATTTTCAGGACAACCAGTCCTCTCCTCAGGACACAATAAATTATATAAAATGAATACACCAAACAAAAAGTAGCACTTAAACTAAAACTACAGAGGAAACTGTTTTAAAAAGCAACTACATAATGCTTAGGTTTGTATTATGATACTTTGTACTACATGTATTTGAGATACATATTCAGATAGCTGGCTTAGTACCTTTGTATTAGATACAACACTTCGAGATGACTGATGTTGTTGAAAAAAGGTCTCATATATATTGCCCCTAACACTCGTCTTTAGTTTTTCTTAGAAAGGGGCCTATACAAAAATATATTTTTAAAATGGCGTGTACTTTCTTAAAAAATATTTTCGTTACTCTTAGAAATTGTTGGTTAATTACTATGCAAGTTACAGTATTTTCGGTAATATTTAATATGTACAAAAATTGATGCAATATAGGATCCTCCATTTTAATAAGTACATAACATTATAAAGCAGAGTAAGAAGATGCTTACATGTACCTTTTTGAACGGAAAACATAATCCGTTACTGTCTACGGAAAGAAGATACTGGGTGTTTTGCATGGTTTTGCAAGTCTAAGTAGGGCAAGACTGAGCCATTAAAAACCTAATAAATTGACTTAACCAATCCGACATAAAGTAAAAACCTAAGATTAAGTGTCTTGTTTTGTAGAGAAACGTTGTGCACATAAATATATACAAAAAAAATACAAAAATAAACACGTGGTCATCATATTGCAACTCACTGTCCCTAAAATATAGAAAGCAATCGCGTGACACGTCTTATTCTAGTCTAGGGCTGTACTTCAATTTTTAAAAAAATATATTTGATCGTTAGTACATGTATACACAAAATGAATTAAAATACATTGAACTTTAATATTTGGTTTAATTTGATGTGGGTTTTTTTTAAACCCTGATATTTTAAGTTGAATTCACTGAGTCTGATCACTTAATGCGTATTGATCATGACCCGAGAGATGTTGGCCATGGTACTGAGGCAGTCGGTGGTGTTCTCTACAGGAAGCTCCTTGTGCGTGAACACAAATTTGGTGGTAGCTTCACCCGGCATCTTCAGCATGGGCGTGGCGGGGGCGTAGAAGATTCGATTGCAGTTATTAGTTTGTTGGAGTTCATACTATTTTTTTTTCATGGTAAAAATTAAATTGTAACAGATGTTAACTCAAATGTACAACTATGTGACTATTTGAAAACAATTAATATTCATTGAAAACGGATTGTTTTTGGCAAATTACGAATCATATTCAAGTCTACCTATATACAATCGTATTTTTTTTCAATCAAGTTTATATAGTGTTTAAATTTACAATGTACCTACATTTAGTTTTGAGAACACACTGCAATCAACAAGGTAAATATATACTAGCAGAAAAAAACTGTGCATTATTTGATATATGAAAAAAAACATTTTAAAATAACAATGAACACATTTTATTTTTTGTAATACTGTTAACACATGTATTCGTAACAACATCTCATAACACATTAATGTCAACGTCGAATAACGTCAATTTCAGCACACTCAAAAGTCACTGTTATTTGAAATTGAATTAACAAAATTAATAACGCGTGTGACCACCATTTGCGTTCACGCATGCTTGACAGCGACGCCTCATTGATGCCACTAAAGTGTTCAGAAATGCTTGAGGGATGTTGTTCCAGATGTTGGTTAAAGCCTGGCCTAAATCAGCCAATGTCTTTGGCTGATTTGGTAAACGGCGTGAACGTCTTTCCATTTCATCCCAGACGTGCTCGATCGGCGACAAATCGGGGGAAACAGCTGGCCAAGGCAAGACATCGACATTCTGTTGAACAAACAAGTCCCTGACTAAACGTGCAACGTGTGGCCTTGCGTTGTCGTGCTGCAGAGGGATGTGATTTTGATGTCTCTGTATGAAGGGTATCACATGACGCTGAATAATTTCATCTCGATAGCGTACGCCGGTGAGATTTCCATTGACAATTTGTAGATGGGTCCTTCCACGTGCTGATATTCCACCCCACACCATAACGCTACCTCCACCAAATTGTCGACGTTGCACAACACAAGCGTCCTGGTAACGCTCCCCAACGCGACGATACACTATACAACGGCCGTCACTGCTATCCAAATGAAATCTGGATTCATCAGTGAACAGAATATTGGCCCAGTCCTGTATTCTGAATCGCAGATGTCGTGTGCACCACGCTAGTCTGACGATACGATGACGTTGATGCAGTACTGGGCGCACCGCTGGACGTCTTGGTCTGATGTTTTGCTCGCGCAGACGATTATGGACAAGTCTAATGTGGTTGTCCTGTTGACGTGACGTCACACGAGGTCGCCCAGAGCGCGGTCGATCCTGGGTGTTGCCAGATTGTTGAAAACGTTTCCATAATGACTGGATGGTGTTCCGATGAACTCCAAAGTGTCTTGCTACAGTATTTTGTGCCATTCCAGCTTGCAGCATCCCAACAGCACGATTACGTTGGTTTTCGTTGAGTCGTGGCATGACATAGGGGGAAATTTTGTTGAAACTAAAGTGATTTCCTTAACAAAAAAAGTTTAAACAAATCCTTTACAGTTCTTATTCCAAACAGTATTGGCCCGTAAAATTCGTGCGTACAAATTATTCAATAAACAACAGGTGCTCACTAACCATGAAAAAGTCCGTGCACCCGGACGGTTACCATCTGATATTGTCAAAAACAATATCATTATATAAATAGTGCCTGTTTGGGAGGGTACCAGTTGAAATTGACACCCCGAGATAACCATTGTCAACCGACGCTTCGCGTCGGTTGACAATGGTTTTCGAGGGGTGTCAATTTCAGCGTCGGTTGACAATGGTTTTCGAGGGGTGTCAATTTCAACTGGTACCCTCCCAAACAGGCACTATCTATTTTACTATACTGAATGTCTTAATTTTATAGCAAATTTTACTGCTTTTATAAAGAAATATGTGAGTTCTACGACGAACCGTACGCGCATAATTTACGCGCATGTAACAATTCGTTCTATCGGTCCGTTGTCAAGTGTGTTGCCAACGCTGAGGGTATGAGAACGGATTGTCAACTACGTCTTAACCAATCAGATTTCAGTATTTAACATGAAAGTATAATAATATCGATTGTTTAAATTTTATAAATACAAACTATAGATATAGAAAAATTATACTAAATTTTATAATGCACAGTTTCTTTTTTCCGCTAGTATATATGAGATGTTTGTAAAAATATGTTATTTGTTGATAAGAAACCTTATAAATCACAAAAACAACGGTTTTATTGAGTGTAAAAGACTTAGGTAAAGTATATGACCAAAATGTTATTTTTAGACAATATCACGCGGCAATAATGTAGTCATCTCATTTGTTGTGGGATTCACTTCTCAAACAAATGTGGAAATCGTTAATCAACTTACCTCAAAAATGTATTTGTGTTAGGCATAAATTAGACCAAAAAAATAAGAATGGACAATACATGTATATCGGTTATATTTCTCACAACTTGAATTTGTCTGCAATATTTTACAACCTTGATGGACTTTTAACAGCCTAAAAGAATCTTGTACTGGATATAAATATTCCCATTTTGAAACTTAAAAAGTCTGTAAAAGTGAATCTCGAAAACATTTATTGGCGTTTTTGCTGATAACAAGGCATATCACTAAGCAGCATTCTCTTAAAATATTGCTACTGAAGAAGGCCACTTGTAACTGGTGTATTAACACTGGTGCTAACTTATAAAGGGTTAGATATGTTTCGAAATTGAGCGAATTAAAAACAATCTAAGGGGCCACTGTTTTTCAATATCTTGCAGTTTTAGATTTCGGTGGTCTGGTTCCTCCCATGGATTTTGATAGTCTTGGTACACCCGGACCATCTGTTATTGGCTGAATATTATAATTATGACGCACTTTCATCTCATTAGCATATGCGTCAGCATTATCCACCAGATGGCGTTCTATTTCCTGATACATCGGATGGCCCTGTATTTCCTCAATGTTCAATGCTTTTACAAATTTTGGTGTTGGTCCAATCGGAAGTTCCAGCAGTTTATGTGTTCCAGATAGAGTGGCTGCCACAGCTGTATGGTCCTTAATTATGTCACAAATTTTAAGCACAGTTGTAAACCCACACGGGTTGGCGGGTGGTTTCCCGTGCAACAAGCTCAATATAACATCCTTTGCCAACCCTGCTTCCATCATACTATGCATGGAATATACATACCCACTCTTCTCAGAGTGAAGTTTTTTGGATGTAGATTTCCTTGATTCAACAAGGTAGAAAACTCCAGTTGATTCAAATGGGAGAAGAAATTCAGTTCCATCGTTGTCCGAACACCTCAAACACCGTAGTAAACTTTTGATTGTCTTCCTTTTCTCTGTGTACCGTACAAAGTCTTCATGTATGTTCACTGCATTAAAAACACCTGGATTGATTGTCAATTTTTCGAACAAACCATCCGGATTATTTCTGTTCCCCTGCTGAATGCTCAAAAAACCCGTTATTGGCTTGCAGCATAGGAATCTGACAGGCATGATGCGAGCGACGTTGGCAACCGTTGTCAGGGGTTTATCGAGATCATCAATAAGACGAAACCAACCTGAAGAATAAAATAAATTAAAAGTCATTTGTTCTGTTTCGCCAGACTACTTGCGTTATTGAAGTGTTCAACGAGCATGCGACTATGCATACTGAGTCAAATACATCGCTTCAAGCCTTGTATGCTTATCATTACGGAACAAACTGTACCTTGGTATGTTTCTGGAATCACAACAATTGGACCATCTTCCCGGCAGACAGCACCTGTCAGAACATCAACGGAAGTGACGTTTTTGCAGTAAATCTTTCGTCCCTTTATCTCTTTATAAAGGACTAATGGTTTATGGACATCACTGGATGACTTTGTGCTGGAAGATAGCATGTTCTCAGTACTCAGTTTAACCACCAGCGGTAGTTGGTTTTCCATCAAAATCTCTTGAAGAGTCCGTGGCTTGTTGTCCCATTGTATGCTGGGTCCCCCATCTCCGTTCAGTGCAACGCTTTCAGCCCTCGCCATGTTTTTCTTACGTAGTTATGACTCTTTAAAAAGTGGATATTGTATATTGCGTTGACATTAAATGTGTGCCTCTTTTCGACGAATTCAATGCATAAAATTAAAGCATTGATGTCGTTGAATATTACTTATTGATGTAAATAATCAAAGCATTGAAAGCTTCTCGAGTCTTTGATGCACTGTTGACTTTCTTCCATTTAACAGGTATTTTGCAGTGTTCGTCTGTAAACAAAATCTCCATGCTTCATTGGAGTTTTATAGGACACAAGGAAAAAAGGTTATAATGGAGAACTATGATAACATTAGTCTGCATGTAGACATTTTGAAATTTTGAGAACGTTTTCGTTGTGTTTTTTTTTTTCTACATTGGAAGTTGCTATGTAAGCCCTTGATGACGCCCAAAGTTTCAATGGTTAAAAATGACATGAATCATGCATTAAAGAAAATGAATTTATATTTTCTTATAGCTCCGGAAGTTTCAATGTCCAAGCTGTGGGAGAGAGCAGTGTGTCAGTTTTATATGAACGCGTTAACATTATACCCTGCGTGCAAGTAAGTTGATAAAATCACTGATTGGAAAAATGGTCATGTACTTACGCTTTGAACATCTGCGGAATACCAAGCATTCAACAAATTCTTCGGCCCTCTGTGTTGTTTAATGAAAAATAATCTGAAATAAAAGACACAAAACAGATTTTGTACCTGCCTTAATAGGTCAATCTGACGGGTCAGTCCCGCACACAGACGGTGATATTTTGTGCTTACCGTCCATATCATGTTGCATATTCTTGATATAACTGTTTTCATCGTTTTATCCTCGACTTGTCAATCAAAGACCTTTAGAAATTTAAATATCTCCCCCCAAGCTTTTGTGATCAAATGCTTTGTGTCACTTACAACAAAGAGTAGACATTGAGAAAGCATTCACAGATGCGTCACTCGGATATAATGCAAGGCATGGTGATAGCAAATGCTCTATATCACATTCTCACACCGTACAACCGATTTGAATCATTTCATTCAAGTGCCGTGTGATACATTCAAAATTGTTTGTTTACTTGGACAGCAGACGTTCACAAAGGAAAGAAATGTTCTTTATTATCAATCTTAAACAAATATGAATCTCATAATATTTGGTTAAAAGTAAAGTTATATAGTTGCGCTTTTATCATAAATCTAGTTTTTTAAAAAGCATTGTAACATGAAGAATTTTGAGCCATTTTCTGATGCAATTTTGGGATAAAAATGCAAACTTTGAGGTTTGGACACTTCACAAACTAAAACGGCGTGTGCTATTGAAATAATACAATACCAGAAAAATAGCCTATTATCTAAGCTTTGATTTGATATTTGCAGAAGTTTCTATAATTCATTCCTGTAGCTGCTATTTTAATTTTAGCAACACAACCTCGAAGAAATATGATACGTTCAACATCCGTTGGATGATACATTCAAAATATGTTTTTAAAGGGGCATGGTCACGATTTTGGTCAAAAATTTTTCCCCCGATTTTAACGTTTACAACGCTTCAGTAAGGTATTTTTAATAGGCAACCAAAATTTGAGCGTCATTCGTTGAGTTATAAGCGAGTTACAGAGCTTACAATTCTTTGCTATGTAAACAAAGCATTTGTTTACATTTTGAACGTTGAAGTGAAAACTCCAGTTTAAGACCGAAAATGAATGTTGTAAACGTTAGGATCTGTTTATATATGCTTAAAATGAGTAAGAATATGAAAAATCAGCTTGAAAAAGATTGTTTACCGGTATATTGAACTTATGTAAACAAACACAGGGCACGAGCCTTGTTTACATTACAAAGAATTGTGAGCCCTGTATCTTGCTTAAAACTTCACTACTGACTCTCCAATTTCATTTATTCATTGGAAATGCATTCCTTAAGCATTCTAAATAATAAAAACAGAAAAATAGAATTTGACCAAAATCGTGACCATGCCCCTTTAAACCAGTAATGATAAACTCATGTGCTGTGTTTGTGCAGTTTAAATCAGCCAAAATGAGAGTTTTATCGCTTAAAATGATACATTTTTAATTGGAATAGGAAGTATTTGAAAAATAAATAGACAACAACATTATATTTATGTCATGTTGTAAATTTTGAATTTACCGGGTGGCAGTAAATACAAAATTTACAATATGACATTTAGATAAAAACTAATGAAAGATTATTTAATAATTGTTAATTCCATTTATTGCCTGTTAACAAACGTTCTTGAATGAATTTAGAAAGTAAACAGGTAGATCTATGACTACTGGAAAGCGTGGACGGCAGAAAGGCAGTAAAAAAGTGGACAAAGAAAAATCTGGTTTTTAAATGTTAGAAGGTTAGTTTTAATGCAAGGTTCTTAGTAAACTGGTCAGTCGCACAACAATGGATAAGTTGGTAGGACACACTTCCATGTTGTGGCGTACTATTCATCGAAATAAACAATAAAGTTAAGAAAGGTTTTATGAATAGTTTCTTTCACACAGTCTTGTCACCAAACAGCGTAGCTCAGTGGGTTAGAGGATTCACTACAAATCTGTATGTCATGAGTTCAAATCCCTCTAGTAATTTTAATATGTTTACCTTTCTGAACAAATTTTAAACGTATTTTTTGGTTAAACATAGTAAAATTTGCAAACTTTAAACCGATGATAGTATTTTAATTATAATGTACTCCAATCCACATTAATATCGACAGATGTCCATACCACCTTAAGTTGATTGTCATCGAGGGACCCAGAAACAGGCCTAGGTACTTTTGGCTGTTTATTTTATCTAGCTGTAGATAAAGTTTAAAAGAGGGCATTTATGTGTTTGATTTTTAAATTTCAGTACCTACCCTTTCGAAAGGAATGTTGTACAGTAGAATACTTTTAATAAAAATAAATTATAACATTTGACATGGCTTTTTAAACTTAAACTTGCTTTTCTTGTACAAATACAAATATTGTATGACTTCCTAGCTCAATTACCTTTCCCGTGCAAATGCTTAGATCCCCAATAATTATGCAATATGATTAAAATCAGATCCTCGATCCGCTCCTTCTTTTTCCGTACACGTGTAGCGATAATGAAAAACAAGGAGCGGATTGAGGATCTGATTCTAATTATGAATCCTTAATCATGCTAATGTCTGATTCAAATTCTTATAGAAGACATTTGGTTGTTTCTCTTCTCTAACGCACTGATGCACATGAACAATATTCTAGTTAATTTTACTTACTTTTTACGATCAATTTATTAATTTGTGAAAAGAAAGATGTAAATAAGAACAATATAATGCTTTCTTTAATGATTCATGCAGGTTATAAAGGTAGCGATCATTGCAGAAAAAAAAACCACATAACCACTAATGCGGGTTATATATGTATTTTATTCTGCAATGTCGCCACCTTCATGTCCCCCATAAATCACCAAAGAAAGCATTTTATTGTTTAAATATAAACTTGTCGTTCAATTAATACGGTGATTAAGGGTGTATGAAACGTTTTATTTCCTTTTAAAACCATATTTTTGTGCAATTCGTCAAATACACCGAAAATCAATATTTATCTCTGTAAAACAGAATTATTTAATTAAACATTTAGTCGGTACAACTTTTGAATGTATCATCATACAACTTTTGAATGGATCATTGTAGCAAGGACAACGGACGTTGAACGTATCATTTTTCTCCGTGGGTGTGTTCTTAAAATTGAAATAGCAGCTACAGGAATGAATTATAGAATTTTTTGCAAATATCAAATCAAAGCTTAGATAATATGCTATTTTTCTGATATTGTATTATTTTAATAGCACATGCCGTTTTAGTTTGTTAAGTGTCCAAACCTCAAAGTTTGCATTTTTTCCCCAAAATTGCATCAGAAAATGGCTCAAAATTCTTCATGTGACAATGTCTGTTAAAAAATGAGATTGATAATAAAAGAGCAACTATATAACTCTACTTTTAACCAAAAATTATGAGATTCATATTTGTTTAGAATTGACAATAAGAACATTTTTTATCCAAGTGAACATCTGCTATCCAGGTAAACAAACAATTTTGAATGTATCACACGGCACTGGAATGAAATGATTCAAAGCGGTTGTACGGTGTGATTCTTGTGATTTAAAAACAGTGGTTCTGGGATTTTGATTTGAAATGTAAATCTAAATATTAAAATTATTTAAATATTTCCCAGTATAATTTCAATCATATACATTTTGTGTTATTTTTTAACATATTATATAGTATATCGGTGCGTGTGTGTATATATATATATATATATATATATATATATATATATATATATATATATATAAAGTTTTCTCACATTTTGTATAGGAATATTCATCTTCCCAAGTCAAGGGTTTCTGATGTGTTTCTCTCCTAACGAAGAAGACTCTTGACTTGGGAAAGTCATACGAGTTTGAAATGCCCTGTTGTCCATGATTTGGTTCTCCTATGAAGAGAGAACGGGAGTGAAGTTACTTTTTTAACAAAATGGTTATCGTTTCTGAACAGGGTCAGCATGATTATGGCATTTATAAACCCTTTTAATTAAGATATTAGAAAAATGTTTAATTTGTTTAGGCTGGCATTAAAAAACACTAAAAAATTAAAAAACATTAAAAGTTAGACACGTCATCGGCGAGACAACAAAACAGAAGGGAGATGTATAAGGATTACGGTGTACACTTGCAGCGCCAAATGCTGAATAAAAACGTACAGACTCTTGAGAGGCACTTCTTATGGGGCGGAGGTATTTCGATGTATATCAGATCACATACAATAGAAAAAAGTCGGAAAGTCTAAGCCTCTTAGCAGACGATCAAGAAACCTCATGTATTGTTGTCTGCCATAACCATAACATACAAATTAGTGAGTGGACTTTGAGTCACGTTACAGTACTGATGACACATATAGCAATGTGATAAATAAATTGAGTACTTATGCAAGGCGAGGGGGGATTAGTCATTTTTCTATCTACTTTATGGCTTTCATAAACAAGAGCATTGTTTACAGAACGCTTAAGAACAGTGAATTTACACATCAGTCCCACTACAGCTTGTTTTATTATAACAGTATTATCTTTCGTCAATGATTGCTTTTATTTATAATTGTTTGTATCCAGCCATATAATGATAATGCTAGCACTCGCAATCATTTCCTGTGTTCTCTAGCTCTCTAGGTTAACTGCCAATCAAACTTTTTTTTCTTGTCCTTTTTTCTTTTTTTTTTTTCATTTTTCATTGTCACTTTCCAATGCATGCAATGTATTATATGTATTATTATTCAATGATTCTTCTCAACACTGTAATTTATGCAGTTAAGAGAATAAAGAAATTGTCATTGTCATTGTCAATGTGTTCGGAAGACTCGGTTACAAATTGCAGTTTTCACGAGACACGAACATAGGCAGAGATTATTTTTTATAACTTTTTTTTTGTATATATGTACATCCTACATGTATGTACTAGTATTTCAATTACGCTTAAGTTTTCTTCGTTGTAAACGTGCAGTTTTCAACCACATGATTATTTGCGGATTAAATTTAGACACAGTACTTCATCATTTTCAATCTTCTAGCACGGCTTAATTAACAGCAATTAAAACGGTGATTTTCTTTCCTCTTATCACCAACATCGATCGAAAAATGCAATAATCTTGAAAATCCTGATTTGAATTATTTTTATTTTTATAAAACCAAGAAATCTTTTTCAAAACAATTTCTCATTATACTTTTTTTTTGTAAACTAATAAAAGTTTTCCTCCTTTGTGTTTTTGTTTTTCTCTAAATACTTGTGTATCCTTTTCACACACAATGTTCAAACTCATCACGTGATAATACTAACGGTACATGTTCGTGTTTATAAGGAAATAAAATCGGCAAAAACCAAATATTAATCATAATAGAAATTTCACATGTTTGGAGCTCGCGATCTGTCGCACTATACATGTAGTGTTCATGTATATGTTACAATGTGACACACATCAGTGAAATCAGCGCGTAACAAATGAACTTTGTGGCCCTGAAACCGAGGACAGGGGAACAAGCAGGGAACGGTGCGTAATTAATTTTTATTGTATCACTATCACCGGGAATTTCAATATTTGTAATAAATCGCAAAGATAATCGCGAATGAAGGAGAAATTGTTAGGCAGGCTTATTCAACACACGCCTAGATGTGACTCTCGAAGAGGAAGTTAGCTGGCAACGTTAAGGGGGAAATAGAACTGGCTGTATCGAATAACGTGAATCAGAGCTGTATCAGAAAAAGAAGAGCACATTTCCTGAACCAAATCAAGGAATATTTTCAGATTATTAGGGGAAGAACATTGTCAAAAAATAACAAATTGTTCTCTTCTGGTATGGACATCTTGGGAACAATGGAGGAGGAGCATTCGTTCGCAGATTTGAATTACGAGACAGGGAGTTACTCTCTTATGGAAATAATTCAGAAGTTCCCCCTACCCGTGGTTGTGTTTTGTGATGCCTCAAACAGCGCTCTTCCCGTAGACAGGACCAGGTTCAACTTGGACCTGAGACAGCCCCTTCTGTTGTACAGGAATAGAAACATCAGAAAGGTTAGTGCCAGGAGTGTGCACATTGATCCGTCAACCCGAACTTTCCAGGATGTCGGAGAACCATTGCTCATCCCCGAGGATTATAAAGGTATAGTTCACAAACTTTACATTGTCTGTCCTTTTTTTATTATTTTCCTCTGCATGTCAGTAAGAAGAAGGAAACAATTTCTAGTTTAGTTCCTTTATTGTTTGTAATTATTCAATATTTTATTTCACCCATCTTTAAATATTGTACCCCGAGGTGTAACATGGGTTGTAAATAAGTGGGCCTGGGAAATCATGCAAATGATAGCATCAGTAATTACACCGTGGTTTGTGAACCACTTAAAACTTTTCACTTATAATTGAATGGTGTAAACCTCATCTAGCAGAGATTTCTCGATGGCTTTTGGTTATGTCAACATTAAAATAACCAACACATGAACAAGGAAAACTTTTCATTAATAAATAAAATTCCTTTTTTAGTTTTATTTACTATCATTTTTTTTAACTTGCCCTTTCGTGGTTTGTTTGCACAGAGCGAATTTAACAAACTTCCTCGATCTACATCACAGAAGATAACGTTATCCAATAAGCTAATTGCATGCAATATAATTTCCTTTTAGGAATTTATCACTCGTAAAGGTCTTGACATTGCCTACAAAATGGATTTATCTTCCAAACAACATTTTAGGAATGAACTGTGTTAGGATAAACTATGTAATTTAAAACAAAACCCATGTAAAAGTAAAAACACTGCATGCCAATGTTAAAGGGACTTTGACACGATTTGAGCTCAATTGTTTCAAAGTTTATTTTTTTCATTTTTAATGTCTAGAATGGTCAATATGGATGTTTTTAATTCTCTGTCAAAATTTGAAAGTCAAATATCGAGTTGCAAGCGAGTTACAGAGGTTAAAATTCTTTGTTTTGTAAACAAAGCTCGAGTCCTGTTATTGTTTACATATGTCTTGAATTGGTAAAAGTTTCAATATAATGCTGCATTTTGTTGTTGATAAACTTATTTATGAACACATTTAATAAGTTTATCTTGTTTCCACAAGTTATTTTGTCAAAGAAATGGTAATTTCTTTACTTTACATTATTTGTAAACAAATATAAGACTCGAGCATTGTTTACATAACAACGACTTCTTTTATCTGTATCTCGCTTGTAACACGACTAGTTTGGTAAATTATTCAAAATACACAAGTAAACTAATTAATACATAAAAATCAAAAATAAAATTTTCATCTGAAATCGTGTCCAGGTCCCTTTAAAGCAAAAAAAAAAAAAATTCTCTCAGAATATAGTCATAAGGATTCATCGTCTCTATAAACCAAGACCACACACAAATCCAAATGTTATCACGTCAACATAAATAAAAATGTCAAAGTTTTGTTTTCAGGGTACTTTTCTTTGTTGAAAAAGAACTACAATAACGGCCCTGTCGATGACTTTGTCCCCCACTATCAGGAAATCTTGGAAGTCGCAGACACAAACACAGAAACCTTTCTGATCGGCGGGGAGCGACGGGTACAGGCCTTACAGATCGTGCGCCGCGAAAATGGAAGCATTATTCACCAACAACGAACTCTATTTCCAGGCGATGTTCTGCGAAAGGGAAAAATCTATATCGGTGAAAAGAGGAGGAAAAGCAAGTTATTCAGGAAAACCAAAGTCGTAACAGAAAAGTACCTATTGTGTACAGATGATGCGGATCGAGAAATATTACTACCGTTCGATCAGAAGGGGCTTTTCTACACATTATCTACAAATTCCGGGGACGCTAATCGGCCGGTGATGCAGATGAGTGACGTGGTGAACAAGAAGTGTTTCCCTTGCATTGTTCGGCTTGTTTATGGTCGTATCCCAAACACGCCGTGTTCCTTCACCGGAACTCTGCGCTTGGAGCGAGCAGATTTGGAACAATCAGTCATCGCAGCAACTTTGGTTAACACAAGAAATATTCTTCTCGAAATTCCCACTTCCTGCGACTTGCGTTTTAATGTTGCAGTGTCTAATGACGATCTTTTCCGCATGCCGTCATATCATCAAGCTTTAGAACTGTGTAATGAAAAAGGGTCGATTTATATGCGAAACATTAAAGTCTGTCACACGATTGATAGCGACACTCAAAATAAATGTCCATTCAATTTACCGATGGAACACTCGGACACCACGGAGGCAGTGAAGCGCCGTAGAGACCTGTCAATGCAACTCTCTGTTGGAACGGATGCATCAGAAGAGAACAGTTTGGGTTCGCAGTCTCGCGCCGACAGAACGTCTGATTATGCGGAGATGCGATCCGTCAAAAGTGACTCTTTAACTGAGGACAGCATGGACGAAGAACTCAATGGTTTCTCGGTTTTCTCTAAAGAAATCAACTACAACGATGAGATTCCACCCCCGTGTACGTGCACTCCAAAATTCACAAATCCATCATATATGGAGAACTCTGGCGAATCGCAATCGGAGAGCACTAAAGAGACAAATCCGGTCCTTCAAATTTTCTTGGAAAACAAATTATTCTCAGTTGAAACCGGAGCCAATGAGAGTTCTACCGACCCATCCAGTGATCTAATAGAGCCAAAACAATCTCAAAACCAAGAACCAGCACCCAAACCCTGCATCGGATGTGGCGGTGACCTTGATAGCGGAATACAAATGGAACTTGATGGACAAGGCGGTAGAAGGCCTTCTACGCATGTATTTCCTGAGGTTGGTCATAGTGTTGAAGACGACGTCACTTATGACGTACCTCGTTTGGCTACTAGACGCGTAAGTGCTCCACCAGGCTGTAGCGCAGCCTCGTCCTTAGCTGAAAAAAACATTGCAAGTGCAAAAGAGGCCTTTAATCGGCGTCCGTCTTCAAGTCCTCGCCGTCCGCCACCTCCATTGCCAACACCGAACGAAGCAATCGCAGACTTTTCAACAATTGAATTCGCAATTGAAGAGTATGACTCAGAAGAAGACAATACTGAACCGCTTTATCAAAACATCGCAGGTTCGCAAACTAACCTGGAGGAAATGTGCAGACACCGGGGAGATAACTCGAGGCATACACCAGCAAGCTCTCGGTGTTCCTCGACACGTGATTCTGGACATCTTTCCGACGAATGTCTTCCAGGTTCCTCTAGCAGGAACTATGATAGGGATCAGTTGTCGCCCAATATTTTCAAGTCAGTACCAATCGGTGAAATTCCAAATCTTCCTCGAAGTCGAAGGAATTCTATTAGCCCCAGTATAGACGATTACCAAAACTCTCCTATGAAAGTTCCTGCTCTGCCTGCTTCTAAAGGGGTTCGGGGAAACAACAGATGTGATAGCCCTCTTTCAGTCGATTCAACAAAACACCGTGGACAAAACGGTTCTAACGAAGAAAATAACAATGACAGCAAGTCTTCGGATGTCGATCCGGCGAGAGCCGAGAGTCCGCGTATAAACCTGGAGGACTTTGACAAAGCTTTACAGCTGAACGTAACAGAAAAAGAAAATGTGAATACTAAAGAATCTATAGTTGAAGCAAGATCTGAAGAAAGTCAAGAGGAACCTTGTTCAGAGAATGGTGAATATGGTTCCAGGGAAAGGAATTACTCGGTATCATCATCACAAAGCATTGATGCTTCAGACGATAATATAGACGAATATGAGGGGAAAGAGCGGCAGGCAATAGGAAATGATGAAAAACAAGTGTCCAGGCGTTACGGGTCTAAAATCAGACCAGAGAAAAAGAAGTCAAGACAATCAAAAGATGTGTCTAAAATGTCGGCAGAAGAACTGGCAATTGAATTCCGACGCGTTGGCATAAAACAAACGACAATTGAATTAGTGCTTAGCTTGAATCTTAATGGGATAGCCTTGTTAGAGAAATATCATAACCACGACACCATTGGGGATTTCTTACCAAGTGCAGGACTAATCGATCAGCAAAAAATCTCCTTGTTTATTCAAGGATGTAAATATTGAATTGATACACCTGTAAAATATACAATCAATTTTATAATTTGTTATCAGGTAGTAAATGTAATAAACATTCTATATAGGCTTTCTTGTATTCTGTGAATTTGTTTCCCCTCCTCAAACTTGTTTGTGTATTTTTTTAATCAGAGAACTACACTCTCTCCATTCTTTTTCATTTTTCCCTTGACCTCAGTGGCTTTATTCATTCCTTATAGTAGTTTCATTGATCAAAGATCAGAGTATAGTAGTATACTGTTAAGAAATACACAAGGGCATGTGTACACAGATAACATTTATTACACAGAGCAACACAAAGATCAAACAATCTTTATACAAAATCAATGTCTTTTCATTGAACTTTCAACTGTATACAAATGTAGGCGACAAAATCTGTATGTATCAAAATGTTATTCTTCCCCAGTTTATTAAAAAAGGATTATTTTCAGCTTAAGTTCAATTTGTTATATCACATTTTTGAAATTACAGGAAAAAATACAAGTTACATGTATATTATCAATTGTTCCGTTGCAATGCAGATTTAGCAACAATTTATTTGTAAACCAACAATCTTTTTTAGGAAACAATTCTTAAAATTTTCAAAAACACATCATTAAAATGAAAAGTTATTTAAACATGTACAAAATGAAGCTTAATATGTTGAATTATTTTTTTTTCCCTTCCTTTTCTCTTCTTTATTCAATTTACAAGGATTGATTACTGTAATTATATTTCAAAAAATAATTTTTAGGTATACCAAGATATTTATATAACACCAGTCCCAGCCACTCCAAAAAAAAGCAGCAATACATTAAGTACACAAAAAAATGATTCAAAGAATGTATATTGAAAAAAATTAAATGTTGCGTATAAATATGTAAAATAAACTATATCTTGTAAACGTACCAGCATATAACAAGTAAAATAAGTATCACATTTCAAAAACCAACATAAAATTTATCTGAAGTTTTTAGGTAGGCATACCCTTGAGAACATCTCCTGTCAAAAAAATAACATGATTTATCTTATGTATCACTAAATTAACAACCATATATTGTATACATTGTATATTTTTTATACACTTGGTCACATAACAGAGACGAAGTTTTTTCCTTTTAATATGGGCGATTTAATGTAACCATTTTAAGCTAAACATACAGGAACAACAAATACCCAATACATGTGTATCTAAATTCGTAAGTAAAATAATTTCCAACATTTTTGTTTTCAATTTATACATTGCTTTTTAATAACCTTCCCACTAAAAACAGTACGTAATTCATGGTTGCTTAAATACGATAATCTAATTCAATATTTGGAAAGAGCAACTTTCGAGGTACAATAAACAGAATAGCATTTGACATTTTTGATTTAATCTATATGCAATTGTTTTTTTCCAAAAATTCTTTGAACAAGGAAGTTGTGACTGGAAACAACATAAAAGTTACTCAAATCCAGCCCACCTTGGGAAAAACAAGGAAATATTTAAAAAAAAATTAAGGTCATCAAAAAATCATGCCAATGTTTTATAAACAATGGAATATTGTAAAAATAATGGGGGACTAAAGGTATAAAGACTACTGGTATTCAAAACTACTATTGTATATCGTGACATGTAAAGCATACAAAAAATCAGATCTGTAGCATAATACCATCGAGAACACATCTTTCTTCTTTCCAAAAAAGAATAAATACTTTCCAAAAAAGAATAAATATATTGCTGATTTAAACTATATACAAGTCATTATTTGACTCGGATCAAGTCATTGTATACATATTGGAAGCATTGTCAAAACTTCCATCTTGCTCATCTGAACAAAAAGTGGCAAACCATTTTAAGATTCATCTTCCATTGCGACTGTATTTACAATCGATTCTTCACTCCGTGTTTTGGATCATCTCCCTTTAGTCCTGTGCAGCTTTGGAGGTCAGGGCCTGCAGTGCTGAGGTTTCGGAGGGGGTGGTAGGTAATTGAGTCAGCTGAACATTTTCTTCAGTGGATCCATCAGCAGAGTCTGGGAACACAAAATAAGATCTTTACAGACTGCATTTTTATCTCAAATATCATCTTAAAATCCAACATCTTTATCTCTGTTGAAATACTTTTTAAAAAATTTGAAATTCTAATTTTTCTATTGCATTCTTTTATCCATTATCTTTTTACCCATATCAGACATGCAAATGAAAAACTAACTTACCAATTTCAACAACCGTTTTATGAGATGGTGCATATAAAGACAATAGGCCACAAACATAAACGTTCCACATTCCAAACACTCCTACAATATAAATGTATATATATATATTTGGAATAGCATCTTTAGCTATGAACATATCCAGAAAAGTATTAAAAGTAGCATTACTGTATAACAAGTGAAAATGAGATCATATACCAAGTTTTACCATGATCCTTCACAATATTTACTGTTAGAAAGAATTGTTCCGGGAGAGATATCATAATTAACATGATAAGTGCAGAAAACCAAGTGGAAAAGACTGACAGAGAGGAAATTCAAAGTCCCATTTTCACCAGTAGGGAATTAACACTGTACTGTTACGTACCTGTAAAGAAAGCGCTAGTGAACTCCAGACTAAGCTCCTCATCTCCCCATCTCCATTCTCCCTCGTTCAACTGAGACATGATGAAGAAGACCACAGTGCAGGCTGCACACACAAGGGTGGCCATCATAAGAAAACGGAACCGGTAGATAACACCCTATAACAAAGAGCACCCCTAACTCACCACACGTTGCTAACTCATAGACCAATTCTCTAATTGGTTTTAGCTTTTTGTCATACAGATTATAACAAATCAACAAATTGATTAATTTTCTGAGAAACTTACCATGTAATATTTGCGTCGTAGTTGACTCATGGTTGGAAGAGAGGCTTTCTTTGCGTTTATATTCTTCATAACACAGAAAATCATATAGCATAAGAATAGAAAGTAGCATCCAGCAGCGATTCCAGCCAAGATGATGAAGGCAAGCTTAATAGAGTGTTAAAAAAAATTGATTGGATCATACTAGCCACAACTTTTACTCATTTGTATAAAAAATTTACTTGAAAAAAAGTGCACACATTATTTTTATTAATAGTATCTTCAATTCACGCAATATCTACCTTAATCAGTTTGTATAAGTTTACATTTTGGATTTTTTTAAAACATACTTCATAAATAATGGCTTTTAATTCCAAAACATTTATTTGGGAAGAGGTTTGTTATATAAAAGGATACAGCTAATTTGGTTCCTGCACTGGTGACCCATATACTGAAGAAGGGGTTCTTTAACTGAATTCCTCTGAAAATGGAATTTCAATACATACAAATTAAGTAAAAATATTATAATCCTTTATGGCATATATATTTAAGGAATAAAGAATCATTCTTTGAGCATTATGAGGTGATCAAATATGGTGGGGGATGATCAAATCCAATAAAGCCTGAAGGGATTTACGATAGTTTTGATCATGCTGACTGTATTTGATGATCAGATCACCTCATAATATTTCAAAGAATGATTCCTTATTACTTATATTTATATAATCTTTAGCAATTGTATGATTAAATATTAAAAATTGTCATCGATGAAATGTATTGACATACACGTTAGAAAATTGGTTGGTAGTGTTATCACAGACACTGGGAAATGTAAATATTTATTCTTAAGCATGTGCATGTATGTAACATTTTAGTAATTACAGAAATATTTAAGTGTTGGACTATATCTGTAGAATATATAAATGCAGATAGTAAGGACTAGCAATAAGACATGAAGTGGAGAACATGTGGATTGAAGTATTTTGAAGAGTTTGTACCTTTCACACATATCAAAAACAAAGAGACAAATGGATCCAAATATGATGGCAGACAGGTGTTTCCAATACAAACTCAATCGATTCCTCTCTGTTTGATCCTGAAACAGATCATCTTCAAAAATAATATTCTCAAATTGATTATAAAGAATATGGACACATGGAAATTTCAATTAATAAAAATAATATCTTTTCTCCATCCCTTAAACATATCTTTTCATATTCCTTAAATTGATATGAAGAATATTTTTTATAGGTAATTAAAATTTCATGTCACAAAGACTGGCTTACTTGTAAAATAATTTTACTAAATGAGAGCTAGACTAAAAGTCAATTAAAGTTTTTGAAATACACATCACATTAGAATTCTAAATGTTATCTTGCTAGGGGTGTTGTATGTCCTTCACGCTTTACATATAACTAAATATCAAAAGAATTAATTTCAAAATAACTATGTGCTTTATGGAGTTATAATACTGTTGCCTAGCTGAGTTGTGAAGAAAAATATAAATAAAAATAGATGTATCGTAACGCCAAGAATGCCCCCGCAGGCAGCCCAAATTTTAAAAACCACACTGATTTCAGAAGAATTTATATATCCCTGAAAACTACTTATTTTCTTATGTTCAAGAAGCATAACTGTCAAAAAATCATTGGACCGGAACCAAATCTGACCTTGATTTGTATTTTCTAGCAAACAACCCGGGTATGAAATATCAGCTTTACATAATTATGCATCCCTTCAGACACTTAGAAGAATCTCTTTTTTTTTCAAAGTTCAAGAGGCATAACTCTGTAATAAATCATCAGGGTGAAACCAAATTCAAATTCAACCTTTATATTCATATGACACATATATCAAAGGACTATATTTGATACAGTCAAATATCTGCCCCCAATTTTAACCAATTTCTTAATAGTGTCATATGAAAGTCAAATCTTCATAAATCATTGTGCAAAGGATGCCTATTACTTTAATCTTGATTTTAGTCATCATTGCTCATTCACTGTTTATCTATGACGTCACCTAAATGACTAAATTCCCGCAATTTTGACATTGTAGTTTTCAAGAAGCTAGGAGTTAAAAATGTAAATTGTTTGTGGAAGACACAAGAAGATTGATAAATGAAGACCAATGGCAATACATGTGGGTCACCCAGGTGACCTAAAACCTTTATGGATTTTGTAAATGTTAATTGGTTTAACAGCTAAATGGTGATATGCACTGGCACTTCAGGTATCCTGACACCAGAATTTGGTCACATGATTTGGAGAAGAAATTGTTTAAAGTTTATAGGCTGTCTGACACCAGACCACAAGTAATTAGAAAAGCTTGCTTGAGCCTAGTTCAGTTGAGCTAAAATATTAAAGAAAATATTTTGAACTGACCATGATGTGTTCTCCAGCAAAAATGACCCAAAATGACATCAGCATGGCATAGAAAGCACCCTGTCTGATGTCATTCAGAAGCAACATGAACGGAATGTCTACACCCAGCTGCAGCAGTTCAATTGGACCTGTTATCAAAATAAGCTTGATTATTATGTGTACTTTACATATACACCCAAAACCTTATTTCACAAAAGAATCAGGTTTATATTTCAATAATGCATATATAACCAAAAAACAAATGTGTATTCAATTAATTTTCCTTCTTGTAATTCATGTAAAAAAAATATGCAAATCTAGATCAATACTTACAGTCAAGAATTGACATGACTACCCCCAACGAAAAAAGTGTTCTGAAAGGAAAAAATTGAAGTCAAAGGAGTGGGTTATCAACTTTGAACGGCACAATCACTTTATAAGGATACAAGACTATATTAACTTATTGATAAAAAATAAAAACCAATGCATTTTAAGAAAGAAGTAGAGTTAGCATGGTTGGTATAAAAATTAATTACTCTTTTCAATCTCTTCTTTTCTGTTACGCAAGTATAAACAATACCTTTCCAATAGATTGGGTGGCCTTCCCAGCTGCATGATTCTTCTCCAGAACCAGATAAGAAGAGACAAGACCATAACAAACAGCACAGACTTCATACTCATCCACACAATAGTAAAACCTCCATTCTGATGAATCATCTGTGCAATAAACAACTTTATATTAAGCTTTGATGTATTTTTCAGTAATGAATTAACACATACTACAACAAAGGGAAAGATGTATAGCTATTAGGACATAATGCAACATTGTTGCAATGAGAAATATTTCTTAATATAAAATTCAAAAAGCCGAAAAAATTAATCTTTATTTTCTCAGATTAAAATTTTATATTATAAAATTGACGTGTAGGGAATTTAATATTCATTTCTATTGCACGTTTCAATTTAAATTTTCAAACAATCATAATTCAACATATGACCATAAAAACAAGAACATTTACATGAATGGAAATATCCACCACTTTTCCAATTCCGACATTGTAGCCTTTCAGGAAATTGACAGGAAGTCTGATGTTAACTAGGTAGTAGTGGTTAGTGATGCTTCCCAGCTCAAACAGCTGCAGCAGTTCACAGTCATACAGGTAACCTTCCCCTTTGCCCTTTTCCTTCAGAAATAAAACATGTATTTGCATAAATTGTAGAGCTCTAGAGCATGCATTAGAGAATTCAAGGATTTTAAAATGCATGTCAAATCAAAATGAGTACATGGTTTGCATGCAAACTAAAAATATGTAAATGCCATATGCCAAATGATTGTCTCTGACTTGCACCAAACAACAAATTTTCCTCTTTGTCATTAGAAAAAACTGAGTTAATTACCAGTGTACATTGAAGGTTACGGTCTTCCACTGAGCTTGCAATAAGTTTCCAGTCATCTTCATTCTCACCTTCATCTCTGACCCCTAAACGAACATCAAGCTGAAGAACAGGATTCTTAGCTGAAAAAAAAAGAAGAAAGAAAGCTTAGTTACCTGTACATGTCCTTTATTTACTATTTTTTTAAATATATTGGAGCAGAAGAACTACTTTATGTATGTAATCTTGTGTCAAAAAACGAAAAATTCAGAAATATCATATAATGTCCCAGAAAACTTTAATTTTACACTTACACAATGGCACTTTATCACTATGTTCTATATCAACTTGCAGGACAGCTAACATGTTTTGAAAGAGAGGGGTCATTTTCCTTTCTTCACCACCTCTTGGACCAGGCAGCCAAAAGGAAAAGACCACCTGCTTCTCTGTGATGCTTTTGTTCACTATCATCTCATCGGTAGGATCAAGATTTTGTAGTTCCTCACACTTGTGAATTCCCCTTGGAACAAACCATTTACTTCTGTTGAGCTTCTTTCCATTGTCGTAACATTTGGTACCCAACACTGTGACAACATTTGATGGCTTGGGTGCTGAAAAAAATATAACAATACATGTTAATATCTTGGTTAAAATATACTTGCCACAAATTTCAAATCATGTTGACAGTTGATAAATAAACAACCAATATTTGACAGGACAATGCCGAGAAAATTCTTTAGTTAATAATCAAAATATAAATAAAAATACAGTAATGTTCAGGCTTAACACAATTTCTTGATTTAGCTAGAAAACGGCTTGATTCAGCTATATATAGTATTCATATGCAGTTTTTCCAAAAAAAAAAATGTTCTTGTTATGTAAGAAATAGACAAAAAGATGCAAGTTCGTGACTTATCATGTTTGTACTATGGACTATTCAAACAGCACCCCAAATTAAAGTTAGTTTTCACTTTTAAACATTGTGGCTTTTGACCATTTTTAAAAACCCATTTCATGACTGTGCTGTTACTGAAAAGGAGGGGGTGGGGCAAATCTCACATAGGTGTACACGCTGCAACCGATAAACTGATGCGTTGAATGATGACACTATTGGGGTCACGAGTTGCAGATTTTGAAACAAACAATTTCATTGGCTGTTTAGTACCCACCCACTTTTACCTGTACTGTGGTATTGATAATTTATGCACCAACTGCTAACAGTGTTGTTTACTCTATCAGGACTGCAAAAACTACATCACTGCAATTATGTGACTAAGAGTTCTCACAATAATCACTTTTTTTTTCTTATGGTGTAAACAATTGTCAAAAAATACACTGTTTAAACAGGTTTCCCATTACATTTTTCATCGATAAATCTAATCCTTTTTAACGCATCAATTTAAGTTGAGGTAGTATTTATTTTGCTGTAGCTTATTCCAAAGAATTCACAACAGATACTGACAATAAATGTTACATAAATATTGCATTTTATTGAACTTCAACCATTCAATGACACACTTCTACAAGTGTGCATGTGTTTTCAAACATGAACACAAACTTGAAATTTACACCACAATCGTGTTCAATTTTGGACTAATCTGTGATTAACCTTATTTTGTAACTCACTTAGTCTTTAGAAACATTAATTTTATTACATGTACCTCAATATTCATAGGACAATATTTACTACTGATGTTGACGCTTTACTTGCCGATGACTTTCTCTCAAACACGCTAACCGACCTCGGATTGTAAAATTCATATGCAGATCGAGTCGCCAATTTACAGTTTTATATATTTAAAGGCAAACCACACTTCTTCATTTTACGGAGCTGGTAACGATGTTTCAGATTTTCAGTGCAGATTAATTATAAGCAAATAAGTGAAGACATATGCTGTAAAACATCTAATGGATTTCACGGCGTGTCAACCCGAATTTACCTGTGATCTACATTTTGCAGCAAACTTTTTGTGAGGAAAAACAGTCTGTTCAACTCATGCGATTTTCCACAAGTGGTACAATATGAACAGTAACGTAAAATACATTTGTTCACCAAACAGTTTATGACGAATTTCTTCACAATAATTGTATGTTATTCGATGGGCGAAGTCCAATCTGTGACTTTGATCTATAACGGTTACATTTCTGAGCTTATCACAGCTTTTAGAGAACTTTTTCTTTGTTTTTCACCTACAATATTTACACATGTACGTAAACATCGACACGTTTGTTCTTAAATAATTCTGTATGTAATTTTTAACAAGTACAACTTTTCTTTTGACATTTGTTTCCATGTGTTAGCATCATGTTCTCTATATGCATTTGATAAATGGGCAGGTCTATATAAATGTGCCAATCTTTGTTCCGAATCGCAATTGAAATTCACATTGATTAAAAAGTGTCATCACTCAATGAATGATTGGATTTATTCAAACCGCATGTTATGCATCGATTGTAAGAAAAGCAAACTTCAGAAATATTATCGAACAAAATATACACAGGTTTAATTTTAACTTGCCTGAACATTATAACCTTTATTTTTAGCGATGTCAAAGTCGTAATACAACCATACCTGCCTCGATGTCAGGGGAGAATTTCAATGTGGCGAAATAACGCAATACCCTTTTATGTTGTTGTTTTGTTAACAAATTTTGTACATAATTTTTTTAATTGAAATTTGGCTTAATTGACCGGGAAAACTATTGCAAAGTTTATATTTGTACACATACTTAGCATAACCATTGTTTAAAAGCATAGAAATTTGACATAAAATCAGACCAAGCAGCTTTAAGCGAATAGCTGCAGGTCAGCAGCTCCCAGTCTGAAAAAAAAATTGGATGGACATTTGGACAACTTGGGAGCTACCGTTCCTTATGTGTTAAAAAGTTGCTATCTATGATCGACTCACAAACTTTTGCCCTAGTTTTGGACTACTATTTGTACAGAATGTGTTTGGAAATACTAATGAGTTCAAACTAACACGCAAGAAACTGTAGCTGCCAAGTCGTCCATCCATTTTTTTTTAGACCAAGAGCTATACAGACCTGCAAAGTTCTATTAAATTAAAAGACTTTTTTTCCAAATTTGGAGAAAAAAAAACAAACTAGATAATTATACGCTGTCCCAATCCCTGTAGACATCACCTTTATTAGCCATGTTTTGAAATCTGATAAGCTAACGGGGGCGTTTTAACTGAGAAATCTTGGAAATTTTTCATACTTTTGAATGAACATCGTTTGAACCCTGAGGTATTAATAAATATTAATTAAGCAAAATGTGAATCCAGGATATCTTGGGACAGAGTATAATTTAGCTACTGATTTGTCAATTCAGTAGATTATCTAAAAATTGTTTGAACAATCTAGTTGTAACATTTTCTGCAATAAAACAAGTGTTATTTAATTAAATCATGTACAGTTATGTATGGTATTTTACGAGAAAATTCGAACGATATAAATAATGCTTACCTACGAGGCCTCCGACCAAAAAGAAGGTAATCAATAAGACCAAAAGGAAAACACCGAGTATTATAAGCTTCTTCCAGCTTAGATTTTCGAGAACGACACCTGCCATGTTATAAACTTGGCTTTGATCAGTTAGTCATCTCATGAGTGATCTGCACTCAATTTCACTTGGTTTAAAGCTCTTTCAGGACAAAGATGATGGAACATTCCACTATAGGTGGGGTTTACTTTAAAAGTCTTAAATATTTCTGTGTACTATGAAGCTTTCAAACCCTCAATTTCATTTATAAACTTTGATAAAGTGTTTGTGAAATAATTGCTTCATGTTGGGTGTTTAAAAGCACAAATACATGAAATTTTCCTATTTTCATCAGTTTTTTCACCCCTACGTGGACGGTTCCAAAAGATCAAATGGCGGTTTTTATTGAAGTAATTTTCCTCGCCGAACGAAATTAGCCTCCAGACAACAGAGTTCTGCTAGATGGAAAATAATCTCTTTATGCTGTTCAACTCTGACCAAATTGTAATAACTTTGTTTGTTATAGATTTCTTGTGAGAAATAGACTGCTTACACATTGATTTTGCAATTTGTTGCAAACTTTGCCTTTGCGGGATTTTTTGGGAACAATTGAATAGCATGAATAGGCCTATATTCCGTGGACAAGAATGTGAAAAATCAATTTCGCAAATTTTTCGTAGAAATGTGATAATTTAATCGTTATGAACATTTTGTTGTGCAGTTATATCTACGTAGCTACAGTGAAACTGCAGTGCCTGCAACCACCCCCACCCCCACTTTTTGTGTCAAATATCTCTATTATTAACATAACAATAAGGGTTTTCTTAGAACTAGCCAGTCCACTTTTTTAGGGACAATGTAACGTTAGTATGCAATAAGAGCAAAGTAATATTTGAGGTAGTCCATACCCCCCCCCCCCCATTATGTTAATGGTTAACAGGTTAGTGTTATAGTGTATATACATATTTTTTTGTTATTGTTGCTATTTTGCATAGCTTGTCATGATGTTTGGGTTATGTTCAACAACAAACCACAATCCTACCCACTTTCAAAAACAATGCAACATGTCTCTATCATTAAAAATTTCATTCAGATTGTGCTGTATTACACATAAAAAGTTACTATTGAATAACTTTTATTATAATTTTCAGAATGAAAAATGACAGAACCAGCTATAAATGAGGAGACCGAATTTTTTGCTAATGAAATTGAATCTGAGAAACCTTTTACTGCTGAGGGAGATTTTTCTGAGTCAGGATATAAGTTTATGTTTCTTTAAGTTAATTATCATTTGTTCATGGAGCATTTAATACTTTTGCAGATTGAATATAACAAAGCATTTTTAATTGGCTGAATGTTTATACAAAATTAAGTAGCAATCCAAGGATGAATCTACCAAAAGTTATAGATTTTGTAAACAAACTTGTTGCAGAAAGCCATTAGAAGATGCCAAGGAAATCTGTACCAGTAATTATCAAAATGGCGAATTCAGCAGTGAGCATGTGTTAAGAATTCCAGAGAACAAGGGTCTTACCAGGCTAGAAATACAGGATGCAGCCAATAACATCATTGAAGCAACAAATAAGAAACGAAAGAGAGACTCGGATATGTTGAGAGACTTCAAAAAGACTGCAGAATACCAGGTGGAATCTATTTTATAATGTACATTACTGAATTACAGCCATTTTAATTTAATGAATACAGCAGTTTTTAGTTTCAAATTTTAACTATAAAGCAAAGTAGTTTTCTTTTTAAAATATTTAAACATTAATATATATATTCATTAAAAAACTAATGTCAATATTAAAGCTGCTTGGTCCGATTTTTTTGTTTTTACAGTATCAAATAATTTTCCATACAAACCATTTATCTTAGAAAGTTATGGACTTTCCCCTATTAACACCAGCAGAATCGGTCTCCTTTCAAAGTTAGAAATATTCAAAGTAAATAAAAATAATTTCATTTTGGGCAAACGAAAAAACAAACCAAAATGCATCATGGGAATGTTTAGAAAAGGGAACCATTTGGTTTCGTCCCCTGAATGATTGGAGTTATTCAACCCGCATCCTATGCATCGATTGTAAGCTAGCAAAGCAAACTTCAGAAATTTTAGCGAACAAAATGTACACAGGTTTATTTGTAATTTGCCGAACATTACAACCTTTATTTATATCGATGTCAAAGTGGTAATACAACCATACCCGTCTCGACGTCAGGGGTGAATTTTAACATGAGGCGAAATAACGCGATACCCTTTTTATGTCGTTTGTTTTGTTAACAAATTTTGTACATAATTTTTTTTCATTGAATTTGGCTTAATTGACTGGGAAAACTACTGCAATGTCCATTATTATACATATACTTAGCATAACCATCGTTTAAAAGCGTGCACAAAATTTGATATAAAATCGGACCAAGCAGCTTTAAACTAATCACATTCTGAAAATTTTTTTATACAAATAATTGTGATTTTTTTCTTAGCTCAGTGCAACCCTTCTTGAAATGCAGCACCATATTCACAAGGTTTATGAAAGACAGGGGAAACTAATGGAGGATAAGATGCAGGAATTGATGGCACGTCTGGAGAAGATTGGAAAGCTGGAGCAGGAACTAGGGGAGTTCAGGAAAGCCCTGCAGCTTCTGTATCATGACATTAACAGTTAACTTATCAAATCAAGCAGGATTGTTATTATTAACTTAATTATTTGTTTAATATATTGATTTAGAAAAAAATTGTTGTTTCAAAAATTTTGTTTTATTTTGTTTGACATTTTGAGGCTGTAAAAAAGTGACCTTTGTAAACTAGTTTTGAAATGATGTGGATATAGTCATTTTTATGAACTTGGTGAATTTTAGTCTCTGTAAAATTGGGTACTGGTACTGGAGCTGCTATGATTTATCATAGTATCATATGACAATGGAAATACATGTACATAGATACAAAAGAAATTTAAGTTAATATTTGTGCCCCAATTCGAAGAAAGGAGTGCACATTGCTTTACTGCTGTCCGTTTGTCTGTCTGTTGGTCCACCAACAGTTTCTGTTTATTTTCTTTGCAGAGGTTGCACATATTGAAATGTTTGGTATACAGATCTATTATAAGAATATCTACTGTCTAGGGCAAGTTGGTTTTGGGTAAATCAAGCAATTTTTGATAGTTATGCCCCTTGCACCTAGAAACATAGGTAATCACAGATTACAAAGATCACCAAGACAAGGCATCAACTTTATGAGGCATCACCTTTATAAAACCACCTTTATCATATTATATGAAAATCATAGTTAATGATTTTGGATATTCATGGATACTGTTTTGACAAAATATCGTATATCATATGTAAAAAAAATTGTATGATAATCATATGATCATTTCATACAATATTATAAGATACAATGTTTATCAATACAATAATATAAAATATGATATTACATCCAATAATACTTACAATATATATCATTTAATACAATATAATACTGTAATAAATATTGATGCAATATGATATTCTAACATATAATATGACATTGTATTGTGTTATACATTATTGTATTTAATCACATAATACAATACCATAATACCTTACATAAATACAATATAGCATTATTTGATACTATATCATATCACATAATACATCACAATATTGTAACATATGATATTATATTGTATAATAAAGTATAATATTGTATTGTATGATATTGTATCAAATTTGATACACAATATTGTATCATATAATACAATATAATTTGATAAAACATTGTACCATATCATATGATACAATATCATCTGATATAATAATATATAATACAATATTATACAATATCATTTTATACAATATCATATCATATGATACAATATCATATAATATTTTGAATTTATTAAAAAACTTGTACATGAAAAAAATAAATCACTCGCTGTGGCCTTCAACTCAACATTTAGATATATCAACGACGTATTATCAATTAACAATTGCTATTTCCATACTTACATCGACTCGATATATCCCAATGAACTTGAAATAAAAGATACCACAGAGTCAGCGTCATCTGTTTCATATTTGGATATTTTACTGGAAATGGACATTGATGGTAACCTAACAACAAAACTTTATGATTAACGTGATGACTTCAATTTTTCTATAGTCAACTTTCCTTACTTATGTAGCAATATACCTTCATCACCTGCATATGGTGTTTTTGTCTCTCAGTTAATTCAATACGCAAGGGCATGCTCTTCGTATGAACAGTTTCTAAGACGAGGCAAGCTACTGACAAACAAGTTGATAAAACAGGACTATCAACAGTCTCGTTTAAAGTCATCTTTTCGTAAGTTCTATGGTCGATACGACGACCTTGTCAGCAAATACCCAGATAGCAGCACATCGTTGGCCCAATCTCACAATATGGTTGTATTATCGCTGTTGGGTTATTTTTATTGGGCCAACGGTGGTCCAACATGAAATATTGATAGTTGGTTATGTATTATGGGGCCAATGTTGGGCTAACTGTTGGCATAATATCATAAAATTCCTGTAGTTAGAGAGAGTATTTGTTGCGGGGTTGACATCGGCCCTGGGTTGGCCCAATGTCATGAATCTGGCTAAGCATCATGGGTAAACAACATCCGGGCTACTTTTCATAATATCGTACCTGCGCCATTTTTCATTTGACATTAGAGTAATGAGACCGATACCTTGCATATCTGCATCCAAATCGTAAGTATTTATGGGAAATGGAAAATCTTTTCTTCCAAGGATTGTCTTAAAGGACAGTCATTGAAAGTAAGTAGAATTTAAAAGGTTATTTACCAGTTATTTTAGTATAAACATCTTTACTTTAGCAAGAATGATGTAAATGACTTGTTTTTCTTGTTAAATTCTTATTTAAAAGCTTAAACATATAGTTATATACATGTATTTATAAATTTAATCGTAATGTATGTTTACTATTTACTGAGAAAAGTAACGAAAGTTTTAAATAGTAAATACTACAGTTTTAGAGAGTGTTCGAAAAAACAGAGCAACGGCTGATTCTATAAATAAAGGACATTGAGAACAATATCAATGGGAAAGATATGCCAAAGAGAGGAAAAAAGTAACGGGCACTGCTGCAGAGAAGAAAAGAAGGGAGAAGGAGACTCGGGAGAGGGTGGAGTTGGAAAGTGGCAGTGCATATTTTTTTTATATTTTGAAAAATACTATGGCATTACTGTGGTTTTACCCTCTTTGTTTGTTTTTTTTAGACTTGCTTATTGATATCTTAAGTTTACTGAACTTGTGCATTCACATCAGAGCAGGGATAAAACCATACATGTATTACTACAAGTGAGCATTAACTTCTTGTTTTTTAATAAATGTTTTCTTCATGAAGTGCATTCATGAGCAATAAATTATGTTACAATTTAATTATATTTTACTCTTTTCTTTTTGCTCAGGTATTTTTGTCTTATATTGAACGAATACAGTGGTCAACAATGGCCCAATATTGTTCGTTTCATTGGCCCAACAATAAGACAACAAGTTGGTCCGATTAAGGGCCGATGAGCAAATTGCGGTTGGCCCAATGTTAATTGCTAACAATGGCCCACCCGTACAAAAGTGACGTTTGCCCAATATTAAAAGAATACAGTGGCCCAACAATGGCCCAATATTGTCTGTTACATTGGCCCAACAATAAGCCAACAAGTTGGTCTGATTAAGGGCCGATGAGCAAATTGCCGCTGGCCCAACGTTAAATGCATACGGTGGCCCAACATAAGGAGCATTGTTGGCCCAACAAAGGTCCAATGACGTCCTGCTATCTGGGTACAATCTTCCACTGAGTCGCATGATGACTGACGTTTTTCATACTAATTGTTAGACCATAATTAATTGCCTAATTGTCTACGGACTTTTGCAGTTTTTATTTTCCCGATTACGACAAAGAGCACATGGCGGGTGTGACCGGTCAGCAGAGGATGCTCAATCCTCCTAGGCACCTGATCCTACCTCTATCTTGGAGGTCCGTGTTGCTCTGCTTTGAATTTGTATTTCGTTTTATGGATTTTTGAGATGGTTGACGGTTTGTTATTGTCATTTTTTCATAATACAATTTCATGTATTATATAACAATATATTATATAAATCAATATCAAATTATACAATATTGTATCATATGATACGATATAATTATAATATACAATATCGTATCATGTGATACAATATAATATGAAACAATATTATTCGATAAAATAAAATATTATACAATATCTTATTCTACAATATTGTATAATACTATACATAACAATATCATAATACAATATCATATAATAATGTACAAAGAAATTGATATAATATCATATCGTATCATATAACTTTTTACAATATAATGTATGATATTACATTGTATCATATAAAACAATAGTGTATCATATCATAGAATACTGTATCATAGAAATCATGTTATATCATTAACAACAAACACATCTATCAAGCAGGTTTGAGTGAGGTAGGAGAATTTTTAGCATCCTTGATAATGGAGATCAGGCTCTGCATCTGAAGCTACCTCTGCAATTCATTTATGTTATAGTTAAATCAATTATTCAAGCTATTATCTATAAAACATGTAACCTGTTCCAAAAAACTAAACCTCATCCAGCATCCGAAACCTATGTCTCAGATTCAGCATTCAGGCAAGTCCGATGCATCATTATCATGAGACGCATCATCCATGGAAGTTTGGTGATGTAAGGACCAGTAATAACTAAGATATAATCATCATAGGGCACCTGCTCTAAAAACTTTAACAAGCTCTTAAAACATTAACCTCATCCAGCATCCGACACCAATGGCTCAGATTCAGCATTCATGCCTGTCAGGTGCATCAGTATCATTAGATGCACCATCCATGCAAGTTTGGTGAAGTTAGGACCAGTAATAACCAAGACATATTTTTTAGCATCCTCGATAATGGAGATCAGGCTCTGCATCTGAAGCTACCTCTGCCATTCATTTATATTATAGATAGATCATATATGCAAGTTTGAAATAGTGCTATTACCTACATGTATTAAACATGTGACCTGTTCCAAAAAAACTAAACCTCATCTAGCATCCAAAACCTATGGCTCAGATTCAGCATTCAAGTCTGTCAGGTGCATCAGTATAATAAGATGCATCATCCATGCAAGTTTGGTGAAGTTAGGACCAGTAATAGCTATGTTATAACCATCAGAGGGCACCTGCAACAAAAACTTTAACCTGCTCCAAAAACCTTAACTTCATCCAGCATCCAAAACCTTTGGCTCAGATTCAGAATTCAAGACTGTCAGGTGCAAAAGTATCATAAGACACACCATCCATGAAAGTTTGGTGAAGTTAGGACCAGTAGTAACTAAGATATAATCATCAGGGGGCACCTGCTCCAAAAACTTTAACCAGCTTTAAAAACCTTAACCTCATCCAGCATCCGAAACCCATGGCTCAGATTCAGCATTCAAGCCTGTCAGGTGCATCAGTATCATAAGACACACCATCTATGCAAGTTTGGTGAAGTTAGGACCAGTAGTAACTTAGAAATGGCTATCAAAGGGCACCTGCAACAAAAACTTTAACCTGCTCCAAAAACCTTAACCTCCTCCAGCATCTGAAATTCATGGCCCAGATTCAGCATCCAAGTCTCTCAAGTCCATTAGTAGGTCCAGATGCATCATTCATGCAAGTTTGGTGAAGATAAGACAAGTAATAAGTTAGATACAGGACCTGCAACAAAAACTTTAACCAGGTCCAGACACTGAGGGTATAGCATAAGCTCCCCCCGACTTCGTCTCGGTGAGCTAAAAATTCCAATTATTTGCAGTTTTTGTTCATTTTCTTTGCAGAGGGCTCCAAGGGAGGGGACATAAGTCGAGTATTTCACAAACATCTCTCGTTCAAGCTTTCTATGAGACAGTTTTTGAGTGAACTCTATTTTGGAGTACAATAGCTAATGGTAATTAAATCTAAATAAATTTTTGTTTATATTGATAAGAAAAGATAAGGTGTTTATAGAATGAAAACAATTTTCTATTGATGAAAGATAACTAAAAAACATTTAAATACACGTACTCTCAGATTCCTGTAAAATTTTACATGAATTTGTTCACTATTGGCTATCAATAATGCTCGTAAACAGTCATTTCAATAAAATGTAGGTTAAATACTACAGCACCCAATCTAATTATACACTTGAGATGTGATTAACATTATAACATCTTATATTTGCCTTGCCTCTTTAATTCTTAATTAATGTTTACTTGCTATAATTAGATACTAATTTAAGCAACATTTGAATCAACAGGACAGAAATCAATTTTGGACAATAAATTAATGCATGAACATGATGAACTGTATCAATTTCTTTACCAGAAATGGTACTCCACACAGACCTGTCACTTGTACCATGCATTCTAAAATTCTTATCGATAATTGGACAATGTAATGTGTAATGTATACTGATCATTTGTATAATTATATTGAATTCTGTGTATAATTGATTGATGATGGAGAAAGTTGAGTGTCAAACAATTTATTTCAAAACCTTTCAAAAAAAAAAGAAAAAAAGATGCATAAATATAAATAATGCAAAGAATTAACAAATCCTGAGAAAAATATAACATTTTTACAAAACTTTGTGCACCATTCTACAAATTAATTTGAACTGTGCAAAGCTAAAAAAGGCACAGGAGGTTTGAATTAAGCAACCAGTAACACAAGCCTGCATGTACCGGTAGTGTAAAAAGCATTAAAAAATTAGACTACTACTACATGTAGCAAAAAACTTGAACAGGAAATTTAATATTTAATTTTCATTTTTAAAACAAATAAGGTACATAATCTTGTTGAAAATTGACCAGACTTCTAAGATTATCATAGTACAACTATTATACACATATATAATATCATGGTTTCTAATTTTATCATATGTTATCCAACATGTGTAATGGTACAAGTACTCGATGAAGTATGTTGTTCATTACATAAAACTTCTGCATGCATGATTCTGAACACTACTGTATAGGTAGAAAATTGGGACTCGCTATATGTATATAATAGTCTCTGACTTCTTTTGGCAATAATAAAAATGGTCACAAACAGCACCTACATGTACCGGTATAGATACAAATGGGAACACTAGGAGTAGACTAGATTGGTGAAAGAATCGTTAGACGTGTGGCAGCAAGCATGGTTAACTCCTTATTGTAAGAAAAATACAGGTAACATACTTTAATTGAGTAATGTCAAAAAAAAGTACAACTGGCAATTGAAAATCATTAAAGGAAATTGTTTCTAAAAATATATATGTACCTCCCATGTGTCAATATCGAAATGGGTGACATTCTGAGCAAACAACCGAATGGTTCTCAGGTATTGAACGATAGAGGACCCTGACCTTTGAGCCCATGACTAAAGATGGACAAGACTTATTTTACTCTTTAACAAAATAAGGTACCTAAGTACCAAGTTTGATGCATGTCCAGCAAAGGGTACATGATATATTGACCAGGCAACTAGTGTACTGGACAATGTCCTGAGTATAGTTTCACCCTTGAACTTTGACACAGTGAGTAACCTTAAAATCAATAATGGTGGTTAATCTTATGGCATGTACTCAACATGACGTAAACCAGATTTGATTGATTATAAAATAAAAGCTAGTGAGACTTTATGATTTAAATTTTCCATTGATTGTTTTACTCAGATAATTACCGGTAACTTTTGTAATAACAAGTCTACAGGTTTCATTGTGCTACGTCACTCCATCTAAAATAATGGAGGGTACCAAAGAAAATCAACAATACAAAATCAACAATATTTTGGTCCATGGAACTATGAAAGATAAATTCATGATACACTAACACAAACACACAAATAGGATTCAATATCTTCCCTCTCTAAGTGAATAACAGCAATGTGTATGTGATTATGCAGTTCTTTCAAAATGAGGGATACCAATTCAGTACTGCTGTACTTTTAGCTATACAGATCAGCAGTCAAATCTATGTCATGGAGACTTGAATTCTTTACAACTATTATATTGCTTTTGTGTAATAATGAAATTTAAAACATGAATCGTGTTCAAAACTTTTTTTCCCTTTTTTCAAAAATATTTACACAATGTACTGTAAGAGACTTACAATGTGATAAAATAAATATGAAGACTTTTTAAAACAGTACAACAAATATGTAGTTCCATATAATGAGAGACTATAATGCAGAAATCCGCTGCATTGGTGTTAAGTTCTTGTAATAACAAAACAGCACGTATAATCCTTGTTACTTAAGGGAAATTACAACAAAACTAAAGTCAATGTAATTTACATGTACTTAATTGCACATCAATGTTTGAATGCTGAAACTTACAACAAAGTATATTGTTAGTCTGGTTCTTGCCTTGAATCAATAAGGCACTAAATAACATTTGGTGTACTTGACTGGTCCTCCTCTTGGTCTAGTGTATGGCAGATGGACTGGTAGCAATTGTACTGCTCCGTAGGGTGGAGAAAAATCTTGATTTCTGATGCCTTGGGGTGGCAGGTCTTGTAGTAAATAAGTTGGATAGCAATATGTAACACACAACCTCCTCCTACTGCTCCGATGGCAGTGAAATAAAGCCAGTCTCCCTTCTCACCCCCAAAATACAACCACATCCCAAGCATGACAATGTTTTCGGCATAGAAAAGAATGTAGTAAACAATTGCTCTGTACCTTGTATGACCATTTCTAGCATTCAAGAAACAAAAGATCATGGCATAGCCCAGGATAATGTTAAAAATAACCTCATCTCTCCTCTTCTCCCCATAGAAACTAGTCTTCTGACATAGCAGCCACAGAGTCATAATAATCCAATGAATAGCTGCAGCTACAAGTACGAAATATGTAAATTTTGAAGCAAACAAGGCCAAAATAAGCACCCTTGGTCCAATCTCGCACATCCTCCAAGAGAAATACCCGATAGTAAGCATTATTGTTGCTAGAAGGCTTTGTTTTTTTGGCTCATGGTCGTCGGACTGGTCTTGTTTACTCACATACTTTTCATGGAGTTCCGAGTGTTGCATGGCTCTCAGTGCTTTGTGGTAGGAAGTAAGACTGAAGGAAAGGCCTGTCCAAGATCCAACCAGCGCAATCACTCTTATGATTTCTAATAAAAAGACAAAATTTCCATTCAATTATTTATCTGACATTTTGTGTTATAACTACTGATACTTTAATTGTATACTGGTCTTTTTATAAGTTTCTTGATTGATAATACATGTATTGTGAAGCAAAGATAATACATCTTCACTAGCCAAGGGTTTACAATCCACTCTGCTCCTCTACAACCCTTGACAGATTTGGGCGATAAAATCAAAACTTGCGCAATGGAATCTGCATGATTGGCTGCGGAGCAATGCCATCCCAGGGAATCTACTAATTGGCAGTTTAGTTTATTGCATTTTCATACGTCAAAATTTAAATACAATCATTGTTACAGTTTTAAAGTTATTACCCAGTAATTAATTATATATAATTACAAATATATGGGTTTTAAAAATTCTTCTTTTTTTTCTTAATTTTTTCACAACCATTTGAAAAATACATATTTTAGCTGCTCCAATTTAACTGGATCGCTAAATGGCGCTGTGCTGTTTATGTAAAATTGGCTAAATCTGCCAAGAGTTGTAGAAGAGCACATGCAGTGAATCGTAAACCCTTGGCTAATGAAGATGAGAAAATAAGACAATTTATTAATATAAACATACTTCATGACATACATACATGTACTATTTTTCTGAGCGTCATTTATTATAAGGTTGGCAAAAAATTACATATTTTAAAATGATAATTAAATCACATGAGTCAATTACCTGTTCTATAAATTTAAAGTAACAAACAAAACAAAAATGAAATTATTACCTGGTAAATGAAATTCAGAAAATGCAACAATGTTTACTAGGAACATAAGCATTATAGCACAAAAATAAAATTTGAAAGCAAACTTTTAACTTAACCAAATAAAATGCTTACTCATATGCCCATGCTCTACTAAATCATTGTTCCCATCCACACCATTTTCAACAATTTCTCTGAACAAGATGAAAAGCTGAAGGACAAGTTGTGGAGCAGCCTCCAAAAAGCATTCAAACATGCGAACCAAGCCAGCATCTGTATCCTCGTACAGCATTTGTTTATAATGATGCCATTTCTTCTTTCTTTCTTTTTCAGTTGTATCGCTACCCGACTTGCTCTTGATGCCATGGTAAATATATTCAGAATGTCTGAAGTGTAAGGTAATTGTTTGTCTTGAGCAATGTTTGGCATTGAAACATACTTAAAAACTAATGATAGTATTCACGATGGGTTTAATTTTGCGGACAAATGATAAATTGCTAACATAAAGAAATTAGACCCTCATGGTTATGTGCCAATTTACAGTATTTATGGAGTACTCAATGGATGCATGGATGAATCTACATCTATATAGTTTGTCATTTTGCTAAAGTATTGCACGCTCGCTGATACAGTCATTAAGACAAAGAATGAAAGGACAAGTGCAAGTCTCAAGCCTCATGAAATGAAATTCAACAGGTTTACAACATACTTTTGATGAGACAAAGAAGCACAGGTACAGTATATGAAAATTTTTAACTTTATAGTACTAAGTACAAAATTAAGAGAAACATACCGTACAACTGGTCCCAACATCAACGGAAAAGTAAAGAAAATTCTTAATGCCCAGATCCAGAATGGGGTAACCTTAGTCTTTGGTTTCTTTGACAGTTTTTTCTGCTCCTGCTCATAATCAACTAAATACCACCTAGCACTTTGTCCATTTGATATCAGAGCTGGCAACACAATAAACCCAGTTGTGAATCCAAATGCAACCCATCTATTAAGTGCATAGTAGTGTACAGCCAACAAAACATCTGATACAACATCATAAAAGAACAGAATGATTGAAAACATGGCAAATATAATGTCATAGTATTGAAATGGGTATTTGATGATTTTCAAAATCTTTGTTTTCTTTTCTTTTCCTTTGAACTGTACGGCACAATCTGGTTGAGATTCATCTAAATCTTTGTTTTCAATGACGTCTCGGTTGTTTTTTTTTAAGTTTTCATCTATCAATTCGAGTTCCCTATCAACAGTGTCCAGTCTTTCTGCTTTTTCTTTTTCTGCATAATACACACGGCGAGTATAAGGCACTTTTCCACTCTGAAACAAAGGCATTAGTTTATGTCTGACAGTATCACCGGAATTCATTTTGATATTTGCTCAAGGCCACAGTATCTTTAACTACGTATTTATAGAATGATAAGAGACGTTGATTCACATTTTGAGTCAGTTCGGATTAAGGTAATATTGTTGACATGTTAAGAATGCTGGAGAAAACGTACCCAGGAGAAAACGTACCTAGGAAAAAACGTAACGTACCCAGTGAAAATCATAAATAATAGTTTTCATAAATTTTCTTGGATGAAACAAAATAACATATACAATAAACGTTTGTATCATTTGTTGCTGTTGTTTTTAAATACATAGTCACGTACATAAATTTTTAAGACAATAATTTTGTTTTATTAGACAATAATTTGTTACATACACATACACGAACATCGCCTGAGCAGTTTAATAAGTCGGCAATTAATCCACCATAAACGAAACCGTTAAATAATTAGTTTTTATTGCAATCTAATTTGGAGAACTAATTATGTGATGAGTATCTCAAGAAGTCGATAGGGGGATCTTACATAGAGATACTCATATAGGTAAGGCTAACGGTAAATGGAAAACTTAGAAGAAGTGGATTGATAACACTTTATGACAGGTCATTAATTCGTACTGAAATAAAAGTTGCTTCAATTATTATAAAGATATTATTTATAAAATGAATAAATCATTATATATTTATGCATTGAAATATGCATTAAAGTAGCATTTGAAACATATTTAATATGTCCAAACCCTTTAAAAATATAAAGTATTAAATTCGTATATATCTATAAAATTCATACATTTCTGTATATTTATTATGTAAAATAGTATTTAAAAGTATTAAAAACTATTAAGTAGTATATCTATGATTTTCATAGGGTACGTTTTCTCTTGGAGAAAACGTACCCGGGTACGTTTTCTCCTGGAGAAAACGTACCCTAGAAATTGGGTACGTTTTCTCCTGGGTACGTTTTCTCTTGGGTACGTTTTCTCCTGATACCCATGTTAACTCGTTCGTAAAAATTCACTTGACATTTACTATTAGATTTCATGCCAACGCATTATTTTAACATTTCTTGTTATAATTGAAATTCCTTTCTTTTTTTCAAACAGATTTTTATTCTGGTAAAGAGTTTATTACTCAGTAAAAATCAACTTGGAAATGTTCTTGGTACGATTTAGTAATATTGAATGAAAAATGTAAAAACCATGAAATGGGATGTTTTGGGTTATTTTGGTTGTTGCCACTGTTTGCTTTGCTGAAAATTTGCCATGCTGGTAATATAATTGTATATTTTGTTTTTGTATTTGTGTTTGCATTGATTTATTTTATTTTTCCTTCACCACACCGTGACATTTTATTTTATTTGACCTCATTATGTACATTTGTTGCAGGAAGTTTTATTCTGTCTGAACTGCGTTGTAACATTTGTTTGTTTCTATGCCTTTGAAATCACTATTTTATGCCATTACTTAGAAGAGTATCATTTTGACTAATTTTGATTTACTAAAACTTGTCAAAACTGCGTGGGTTTATCGTTTAAACAGGTGCAGCCTTGAAACTCCATAATACACTAGGCCTATCAATTTCTATCTGTAACTCAGGAATATAATGTCAACATGCATATTTATGTCTACATGCAAACAAATTGCAATACAATGGAAGTTGCAACCGATAATCTTCTATAAGGGGTTTTTCTTCATAATAAAGGGATATTTTTCACTTACTTACAAACTCAAGTATCTAGTGATCTGCTACTATACTCTGTCCCGAGTTTTTGCTTCCACCACTTTTTGCTTGATATTTTGATAATCATAAATACCTTTGTGCTCAAACTATGTTCATCCACTAATATGAAAAATGTCCAGATTATCTGTTTTGAAACGTTCCCTCTACCGCTTCAGGTTTTAATACACATCCCAAAATAGAAAGTCTACGGAGATTTAGCATTGCATCAGCCATTATTAAGCCCGGATGATAACGTTGAAAAATTGTACGAGGTGTCCCGAGAACTTTCGAATGGAGAAAAGATGTAAATATTTCCCATTATAAATCTCCGTAAGAAGTTTGTTTTTGTTCCTGTGAACTTTTATGAGTGAAAAATGATAATTTGTCAATGAAGATATCTTGGATATTTTCCCTTTTATCGATTTCAACAGCATTTTGACTCATTTCTTTCACAGGTATGTGTATTTTTATTAAAAATCACCAAAAAGAGATGGAAGCAATAACTTAGGACAGACATAAGTACATGCAACTTATTTATGTCGATATGCGATAAATTTTATGTATGTTGACAAGCTTGTTAATTAGATTAGTATTCAAAATATATATGAATGTCAATAGGCTGGATAAATATGTTGAGATGCAACATATTATGTCAGCATGCAATTGTTTTTATAAATAAACAGATGTTGACAAAAAAGCTGCATGCATGGTTATATTGCAAATTTATAGTAATTAATCACAACATTATTATGCTGCATCTTGCATATAAGATGTCAGATACTAGCTGGTCTTAGTAAGTAGCTTTATTTATGACCATCTAAATCAGATTTTATTCTTAGGTATGTAACTTGGATGAAAATTTAATATTATTATCTTGCATACATGTGACAAACAGACATACAGAATGAAAAGTCTGTAAGAATTCTGTTTAAAAAAATATCCCCTATATTATGTTTGGTTGTAAGACACAGCTAAAAATTCTTTAGGGATTTTGCATACAATGATTGAAATAATTGTTTAAAAAACTGTTGGAAGTGTTTCAAGAACTTTAAAATTGATGAAAGATAACAGAATTTTCCTTTATAGATTTCCATAAGAAATATGTATTTTATGTCAATTTTTCTGGGGTACAGAGAAAGGAGATATTTACATGTATTTAGAAATCATGGAGAGTAATTTAATTACAGGTATAACTGATTTTCAAGTACAGAATCGTAATGCCTGGTTGGTGTCTTTATTTGAACACGTTATTACTGTTTGTTTGTAAATTACAGAGTCAGAATGCATGGTTGGTAAATGTTTGTATGGAAATGACTACTGCATTAGTGGCAGGGGGTGCCTCTATGGATGTCAGCAGGGGTACTCTGGCAAGAATTGCGATAGAACTTGCTCCTCAGGGTAAACTTTTCTTCCTTTATCATTTTGTTGGATACTCGGGCAAGAGTTTAAATAGATTCATATACTTTGCTGGTATCAATTTGTTTCTGTGTTTTTAACTTAGCAAAATAAGAAATAAATGTACCGGTATACATTTGATACTTTATATGTTTGTTACTTAGTTTTTGGATATTTTAGGTTCTAGAATTTCATATTTTTTTAAATGGCACACAATAACCAATATTTTATCTAAATTTGTTCTATATTATATTTGTAATATAAAAATAATCCTGAAAATTCTATAAAGTTAAAATTGTTTTAATATAGAAGTGACCATGCAAAGGTTTAAACTTTTAATTTGATTGCTCATAGATACAATGTTCTATTGTACAATTTTAATCTGAAATGTTCTGATGAAGAAAAAGTTTTATTTTATTTCTTTCAAACAGATGTGTGGAATGTCTCTGGGATGGTTATAATGAGACCTGCACTATGTGTAAACCTGGTAAATATGGTGCAGGCTGTACAGAATACTGCAGCAAGAACTGCAAAATAAATCAGACTAAATGTGACAGGTTTGGCCACTGCCTCTACGGCTGCAATGTTGGCTGGAGAGGAGAGAGATGTGATGAGCAAGATTGTGATTTTGAAAATTGTGTGAGCTGTGGTGTTGCCAATAACTACATTTACTGTTCTAATTGTACTACGGGGAAGTTCTGGAACGTTACCTCTCACTCTTGTGTGAACTGCAGTGATTTCTGTAAAGGAGGAAGCCTTGCTTGCAATACTACAACAGGAGTCTGCTTGAACGGCTGTAAGCATGGATACTTTGGCTACAACTGTGATAAAATATGTACGATAGACCACTGTAATGAATGCAAGGAAAACTACTACCACAGAATGGACTGCTTGTCTTGTGATGAAGGGTATTACGCAGAGAATTATCAATGCTTGCCCTGTCGAGGACACTGTGGCAATGGAGAGTTCTGTGATAAAAATACAGGGGTGTGTCATAGTGGGTGTGCACGTGGATGGTATGGAAAGTATTGTGACAGAGAGTGTCTGATCGAGAACTGTACAAAATGCTCTGATGAGGCATATCCCAACATGGTTTGTTTGAACTGTGAGCAAGGGTTTTATTTGTCAATGAATGGATTAAACTGCAAGGAGTGCAGCAGTCACTGTAAGGGGGGCCGGTCAGCCTGCAATAACAGTGATGGCAGGTGTAGAGATGGATGTGAGCTGGGTTACTATGGGGTGCGTTGTGAGACGAATTGCAGTTCGTACTGTGCTGGTGATGGCTCTTGTTTGATTGATGGTTATTGCACATATGGATGTCAAAAAGGCAGGTATGGCAATCAGTGTGATAGGAGATGTCCCACAGAATGCACACAGTGTCAGGTATATATAGACACAGGGATGTGCTCAGAGTGTTTTTCTGGGTGGTATGGAACAGTTTGTGAACAACAATGCAGTCAATACTGTAAGAGAAATGCTTACAGTAATTACATTCACTGTGACAAAGACTCTGGGAGCTGTTTAGAAGGTTGCTTGCCTGGGTATTACGGTGATTTTTGCAATTTTACATGTAGTGAGCATTGTTCATTGAAAGAGTGCTACAGAGAGAATGGAAAATGCAAGTATCCCTGCAGTCCATACCGTTTTGGGGACTACTGTGAAAGGACTTGCCCAGAAAACTGTAAATATCAGTCACCCGACAGAAAGGCTTGTAATGAAATTACTATGATGTGTGTGTATGGATGTCAAGATGGGTTCTATGGTGACTACTGCAATAAAACATGCCCTCTCAACTGTGAAAAAAGTCAGTGTGATAGGGTTTCTGGGATATGTAAAGACTGCATACCAAAATTCTATGGACCTCTATGCAACATTATGTGTCCTGTAAATTGTAATAAAGACATATGTAATCGTCATGATGGATCTTGCACCCAGGGATGTTCATCTAATATGTTTGGAAAGAACTGTTCCTCTAGCTGCAGTTCTTGGTGTCAGGGGGGCACCTGCTTCCACCAAAATGGCTTCTGTGACCAGGGGTGTGATGTTGGTAGGTATGGATTGGAGTGTGAAAACACATGCAGCTCAAATTGCCAAGGTTCTCTTTGTGAGCAGATGTCTGGAATATGTACCAATGGATGCTTGGAAGGATGGACAGAAGACAAGTGTGATAAAAGTAAGTCTGGAGACTGATCAGAATTACGGCAATGTTTCTATGATGAACTTATTAGTGATTGGCAAACTCAGATTGTTGCAGATGATATGTATGATGCAAATACAATTATAAATGTATTTTGCAATAATTAGTGCATGTAATAATTCATAAAGTACCATAAAAATTGTTTTATAAAATATTCATGAAGATTCTGTTTCCTTTTACAGAATGCATACCTGGCCATTTTGGACCTAACTGTGATCAGAGGTGTGGAGTGTGTAAGGACAATGAGGCGTGTGACTACCGTAACGGGGCATGTCCCCAGGGCTGTGCTGAGGGGTGGACAGGCTCAACATGTCAAATGGGTAAACAAATTATCAGGTTGTTAAAGAGGATTTTATATTTATTACCTTATTCTACTGATTCACCAACTCCTACATGTATTGAAAAAAGCAAATGACAGCCATATAAATGAACATTACAAATATAGGTATCAAGCCATGTAAAAACAGGATGTAATAGCAATGCATGTACTGGTAATGATTTTCATCTTTTTCCAGCTCTTAGAAGCTCCAACAGCTTGGAAGATAAAAATGCTGATACCATGGCCATTGCAGGAAGTGTGACAGCAGCCATGTTGTTGACAATTTTGACAATAGTCATTGTAACAATTATTGTCAGACGGAAGCACATGCATCTCTGTGCTGCATGTACAAAACCTCAAAAGAGCACTAATGACCTGGAAGATGAAAACCACTCTCCAGAGGTAAAAAAAAGACTATCCTAAAAATTGGGTTTATGATTTGGTTTGACTGTAAAGTATGATACATGTATATACTCATACTAGTTCCTTCACCTGATAACATCAAGCTCTCTATTGAGCATTACATAAATGTATCTGTGACCCCCCTCCAATGTTTTGTTGTTAAATGGATGGGTGGTGTATGTAACATTCACTGTGATGATAGTTTTCTGGGTGTGTATTACTGATACATTAACAGTTCAAACATTTCCTCATACATGTATTACCGGTACTTACTGAAATTGTCCAACATACTGTTAACATTGTCAAAAATGTGCTAGCATATCATTGGATTGTGATTTAGTGTTTTGTTGATACTTACTAACTTACTGCCTGTGACACCTTTGGTGTATATGGCAGTAAGAAGGCTAGCAAATAGAGAGAAAGAGCCTCTTTTTAAAACAAAACAGAGAAAATTGAAATAGTGAAACCCTTTTTATTTTGCATGTACCTTTTATTGTACATGACATTAATTTGGGGGAACTCAGGTGGTATTTAGAGGCAGAAATGATGTCAGAATTTTTAAACCAGCTTTCTATAATAAATAGGAAGGTGTTCCATTGCTTCATACCATCTGCCCTTGGCTCAGACACCGATTGCAGAATTTGGATGAAAATGTAAGCATCTCACAAAAATGTAGTGTGGAATGTGTAATATATATATATATATATATATATATATATATATATATATATATATATATATATATATATATATATATATATATATTTTAAAAATGTCTTTAAAGAGTCCATAGTTAGATAATTGGTATTAATGAGGTGTATATATTTACATTTACTGGTAATATACATGTACCTGTGAATAAAGATCTTGTTTTTTGACAGCTAAATTGAGTAGTCGGACTAAAAGCTAGTGTTTCATTGCTACAATAATATCTATCTACTTGTAATACCTAATTCATTAAGCTGTAAGGCTTCTTGTAATATATTAGATGCATAGACAATATGGATCTACTTGAAAGCTTCAATGTTCACTTATTTTATGAATTGAAGTCTTTTATATGACACAGACTATACTACATGTAACAATCTGATTATCAGGTACCAGGAATTTTATTACCGGTACTGATTCATTGCTATGGCTGTGGCAATCTAATAAAAATTAACTACAATATAGCGTATCGTAGAGGAGTGGATTTACAAGTCTAATTTTAATTAGATTGATGGCTGTGTTGGGCTGTTGCTATATTCATTTTTGTCTGGTATTGTGTGTTGTGCATCAGGGTAATTTTTAACTGTGTCTGTGTCAATAACTTGTATGCTCATTAGATCCCCTACCTTACTACATATACAGGAATACCTGGTATTATATATCCATGCATTGCTGTTAATTTGATGAACCGAGTAGTGCATTATTTGGTTACATATATGTATAATATCATCCCCATAACCAACCTGTAATGTTTGATACTGGTAATTGTACAATATCCTGAATATTGTTTAGTTATTCTATGGATTCTTTACAGGATTTAAGTTAAGTTTAGGTTAAGATCTATGGGTCTCTTAATTAGAATCAACAGGAGAAGGTTTAAAACCTTTCTTTGATGCTCTAAACTAAGGTCACGATTTTGTTCAAATTCTATTTTTCTGTTTTTATTATTTACAATGCTTTATAAATGAATTTCAAATGATCAAATGAAATTTGAGAGTCAGTCGTAGAGTAATAAGCAAGATACAGGGTTCCCAATTCTTCACCATGTAAACAAGGCTGGTGCCCTGTTTTTGTTTACATAGGCTCAATATACCAGTACAAAATCTTTTTCAAGCTGATTTGTCTATCAAATTATTCATTTTAAGCATACAGAAACAGTTCCTAACGTTTAACACATTCATTTTAGGTCCTAAACTGGAATTTTCACTTCAACATTCAAAATGTTAACAAAAGCTTTGTTTACATAGCAAAGAATTGTAAGCTCTGTAACTCGCTTATAACTCAACGAATGACTCTCAAATTTTGGTTGCATATTAAAAATGCCTTACTGAAGCATTGTAGACATTAAAATCGGAAAAATAATTTTTGACCAAAATCGTGACCATGCCCCTTTAAGATATTTAGTGCTGTGCATCTCAATCTCAAGTAAAGAGAGACTAATCTGAAAACTTCAAACTACTAAATTAAATGATACATCCTGAAATTAAAAGCTAAAGTGGTTACGGAATTACTGAGACTTAGGGTCAGTGTTGATTATTATCTGTCTACTTCTCATTAACTGAAAAAAGTTTTACAATGTACATGAACAGTATGTAAACTCTTATGATATTCAGTAAATACAATCTTTTAGCAACTGTTACAAAATATTTGTTTTATTTAATGACAAGAAGAATATTTTTTCAGACTTATGGATTCCAAATGGAGGGTGGCACTGCTATAAGAAATAGAAATGCAGGTAGGGAGTTTTTATCCACTGCTGGTCAGAGAAACTTGGAATTGCATTTTCTACAAGTCTCCTCAGAGGCCTCATTCCTCCAGATGCCACTGGACATATCACTACACAACGGGGAATACAAGCATCACACTGTGCTTGTCAAGTGTCTAAACAAAGGTAGTTCCAAACCAGTTATTATCACTGATGTAGATTAGTCTCCTGGATTTAGATTTTCTTTCTTTTTGTGAATATATATAAGAAGGTCTAAATTTCATAATATTTTCATCCTTGGTGCTTTTGGTTCTTTTTAAAAAATTAAAATGTTTAAACAAAATCTGGTAGTATCAAGGTCCTGGGTTTAACTTTAATTGTTAAATGTATTATTAAAATATTAAATCCAGAACATAATTCAAGTGTGTGTCTTGTTTATTTTTTGAAACGTAAATGTATCATATTATGATTTTGTAAAAACGAAGATGCCAGGGTTGTTTAGAAGTTGTGTAGTTTATTATTATCATATTGTTATTATCATATCATTATTTCATATCCTTGAATGTAACATTTTGTGATTATTTAACTAATATTGTTATTTTCTTGTATATTTAAAGAACGCAATAAAAACCAGAGGGTCAGATTTAAGAAAGAAGTGGATATTCTACGGTCTCTGGAAGATGTGAATAGCTGTTCTAGTATCTTTCATTTATATGGCTATTGTGAGGATGAAAGTAAGAAATAAAATTATCATAAGTATAATCATGTCATTAAGAAATTGTAATTGTCATCATAATATGTTAAAAAAGTAAATGATTAAAATAATTTTTACTTATATTTTACTATTATTTCCAAAAAATAATAGAGGGGGGATTCAGAATTTGATTTTGTAATACTGTGGAATCATTAAAATTCATGGTGGCTCAATTTCTGTGGTATTCGTGGGTAGCCCTAACCCACGAATTTACATCCCCAACGAAAACAAACTATAAAAGATTTAGTTTTCCTACTAAAACTGAAAAAAGATGCATCAGCGAAAATTACATCCCCACGATTTAGCAAAACTCCCACAATCTACGAAAATTGGCCCACACGAAATTAAATAATTCCACAGTATTTTAATTTTTATTTCTTACAACAGAGTTTGAATACAGTGTCTTTGAGAAGTGTGACCAAGGGGACTTAAAGCAGCATCTGAAACAGCTTCGGTACAGCTCTGAGAACCCTCCTAATGTAACCTTCAACACCAAATCTACTGAACTAATCACACACGCTCTAGACGTTTTAGCTGGAATAATCTACTTAAAGGAGAAAAAGGTATAGTGTATTGTATGCATTTTGAGTACAAAAAAATTGTTCAAAGTATTTGAAATTGGGTATTTAAGAGCATTTGCTCTTTTTAGCTCACCTGAGCTGAAAGCAAGGATGGGGCCACAATGGGGGGTCGACTTTTTACATAGGAATATATAGAGTAAATCTTTTAAAATCTACTTCCCAAAAACCATTAGGCCAGGAAAGCTGAAATCCTCAGGTAGTGTAAATTCAAAGTTGTGAAAATCATGACCCCCGGGGGTAAGGTGGGGCCAAAATGGGGGTAGACTTTTTACAAAGGAATATTAAGAGTAAATCTTTAAAAATCTTCTTCTCAAGAACCATTTGGCCCGAAAAGCTGAAACTTATGCGGAAGCATCCTTAGGTAGTGTAAAATCAAAGTTGAGAAAATCATGACCCCGGGGGTAGGATGGGGCCACAATGGGGGTCAACTTTTAACATAGGAATATATAGAGTAAATCATTAAAAATCTTCTTCTCAGAAACCGTTAGGCCAGGAAAGCAGAAACTTATGTGGAAGCATCCTCAGGTAATGTAGATTTTAAGTTGTGAAAATCATGACATCCGGGGGTAGGGTGGGGTCATAATGGAGGGTCGATTTTTAACATAGGAATATATTGAGTAAATCTTTAAAAATCTTCTAAGAAACCATTTGGCCAGGAAAGCTGAAACTTGTGTGGAAGCCAAAATTTGGCCAGGAAAGCTGAAACTTGTGTGGAAGCATCCCGAGGTAGTGAAGATTCAAAGTTGTAAAAATCATGACCCCCGGGGGTAGGATGGGGCCACAATTGGGGGGGGGCAACTTTTTACATAGGAATATATAGAGTAAATCTTTAAAAATCTTCTTCTCAGAAACTAATTAGCCAGGAAAGCTGAAACTTGTGTGGAAGCATTCTCAGGTAGTGTATATTTAAATTTGTGAAAATCATTACCCCCAGGGGTAGAGTGGGGCCACAATTGGGGATCGAATTTCTACATAGGAATATATAGAGTAAATCTTTAAAAATCGTCTTCTCGGAAACTAATAAGCCAGGAAAGCTGAAACTTGTTTGGAAGCGTCCTCAGGTAGTTTAGATTCAAAGTTGTAAAAATCATGATTCCTGGGCATAGAGTTAGGCCACAATGGGGGTGGAAGTTTTACATAGGAATATTAAGAGTAAATCTTTAAAAATCTTCTCAGAAACTAATCAGCCAGGTGATTATTCAATATTGTTTAGATTTTGGCTTCTGCATGATTCCTGGACGATTGGGTCTCACAAGGGGTTCAGAGTTTGATGTAGGTTTATATCCCATTTATAAACAATTGTTCAGGATCTTTTTAAGAGCTGCAATGCTCAACATGTGATACTACTATAAAATCATTCTGTAAGAAAAGGGACTAATGATAATAAACATAAGAATATCCAGTGGAAAAAATTGATTTTTATTTATACAAGATCTACATGTATTATAGTACATTGTCCAGATAGTTTGTATTATGACTCTATCATACCTATCGTACCTATTGTTCCTCAGGTGAGCGATGTGGCCCATGGGCCTCTTGTTTATTTCGTGAAATCATGGATCCCTTTTTTCTCTCTCTCTCTCTCACAGATAATACATAGACTTGTGATTCCGATGAATGTGTACCTGTTTTCTAATGGAAGAGCTAAACTTGCAAACTTTTACTTTGCAATCAGCAGCTCATCGTCAGAATCTCAGTCAGATCCAGTAAGTCAATTGTACATGTACTACGTTCTTTACTTTGTGATATCGTACCTTGTGTACTGTAATGTACAAGTACTTCTGGGAATTTTTGACAATGGGAATTAACTTACGAAGGAGAAAAAAAAAACTTGTATACAATAGTTTTCTATGTTCTGATATTTAAGAATTTTGATGAAGGATGTTTGTAGGATAATCTTTGTTTTACAATGTACATGTATATGTACTTGTAGAAACATGTAGATATTTTTTACTGTAAATTTTTTTTTACAGGTTCCTAGACAATATTACCCATGGTTGGCTGTGGAGTCCAAAAGACAAATGATATATTCTAACCAAAGTGAAATGTGAGTTTTACATTTTGCAATGTTTGAGTCATACATTACAGAAGTCACACTTACTGTACTTACTGCAATATGTTAAACATTTGCTGTTTTGAACTTTTCAAAGCTTCATAGATTAGACAAATTTGAGGAATGAATAACACTATCATTATAAAAATTTCACTTCATATAAAATTGACTCACAATATTGCAAGATCATGATTAATCACATGTACCTTTATCTATTTTAATTTTTTATGTCAGTACAGTAAGTATACATTGCATATTATTATGCAAGTTAGGTCTCTCTTTGAAAATATTTGATAATTTTAAGGGAGAAGTTATATAATTTAATAAAAATCAAATTAAGGAATTATGTACATGCTTTTCTTAATGGTGACTCAATGATTGTGAAGTGGAAATATGTGTTCCTTGATTTGATACTGGGATAAGTTTTACGTAGACTCTGCTTAAACATATAATAGTATTTTCAAAGACACCCTGACTTAAATACTAATATGCTAGTGTCTGGTTTCAGGTGGACGTTTGGGGTCCTTCTGCTGGAGATTGTTAGCCTTGGATACAGTTTCCCTAGAGAAGAAGGGGAATTTTACCTTATACCCCCAAAGTCATGTGACAAGAAGTTGTAAGTTGTAATTAGAGTGCAGATCCTTTGATTAAAGCTTGATTGTTTTGATATGAAACTCCAGTGAATACTGTTCAAACTGCATTTGTGCTGTTTAAAAATTACCAAGATTCTCAATAAAAGCATGCTTGTTCTAAAAAAAACTTGCAATGCTCTATGGACTTCCCTTTTACATGTATATGGATATAAAATTAAATACATACAGGATGCAAGAGCAGTATTACCTACAGATTTATGGGTTTCTGATGATGACTTTGTAATACTAGTATGTACAGTGTACATGTACATGTATATTCAATATGATCTTATTCTCTGTTTTTAACATCAGAAATGAATTTTGTATTTTTCTCAGAAATCGGTTGATGGAATCTTGTTGGAGCAAATCTCCTGCTACCAGACCATCTTGTCAGGAAGTGTACAGTCAACTTCAGGGTATCAGACATCACCAGGTAAGTTAGAGACACCACACATAAAGTTAAAGTATTAGTCAACAACAGGTAAGTCAGAGTATTAGACATCACTTTGTAAGTCAGAGTAACAGACAACATCTTGTAAGTCTGAAAAACAGACAACAAGTCAGAGAAACACACACCACCCATAAAGTCAGCCTATCAGACAACACAATGGCAAGTCAGCGTGTCAGCCAATACATGGGTAAGTGAGTATATTTGACAGCATTTGGTGAATCAGACTATTGGACACCATCTGGCAAGTCAGATGATCAGACAAAACCTAAAAAGCCAAACATTCAGACAACACATAATAAGGTAAAATAACGGACAACATCTGGTTAGAGTATCAGACAACATCTGGTAAGAGTATTAGACAACACATGATAAATCATATATCTGACAACACATAATAAGACAGAGTAACAGACAACACCTGGTAAGTCCTAGGTTCAAATACTACATAAGGCATAGTAACAGACAACACCTGGTAAGTCAGAGTATTAGAAAACATTTAAGAAAAATCTGAGTATCAGACAACACATAGTAAGTCAGAGTATTAGACAACACTCGAGGCCTCTTCAGCAGAGTGGGCACTCACAAGCATTTAGGAGTAAAGAATTCTGATGAGTTCTTTGAAGTGTCTGCTCAGATGTATGTGCGTCTGGTAAAAGAAACATGTAGATTTTTATTTAAACATCATGTATGAATTTTAGATTTTGTCTTTCCAGGAAGTTAACCAGGAAGATGATTCTATTGTCATGACAACCATGGTGTAGGAGGAAATGCAATTTTTGAAGCTGAATATCCAGACCTTGTTCAGGAATCTACACAGAAACAATTTCTTCCTACATGTATTTCTTCTGTATTGCATCAATACATCTGTCGTCCATCTATTTTTTCTGCTTTAAGTGTGCTTTTAGATACCAGACTGTCCCAGGTCCCATCACTGTTTGGTGTGAAGGCAATATAGGGGACCTTGCCTTTAAATGTGCTACATGTACCGGTAGTACCACATGTCCATTTACCCAAACAAATTCACTACAAGTATTGCCTTGACAATTTGTATTTCTATTTTAACAGATATTATTCTTCAACATGTTCAGTATTTTAGTATAGATCAGGAGATGTCCAATGTTGTTATTGTAACCAAAATGTTTCTGTGTTATTTTTGCTATGGAAGGAACTACATGTACATACATTCACTGGAACTACATGTATGTACCGGTAATGCAATGCCTATACATGTACGTAAATTTGATATTGTGTGTGCCCCGGTAATACAGAGCCAAGGGCTTGTGTTCATGTCTCTGAAAGGAACCAGTTTAAAGCATTCCTTTATCGTTTTGTCTGTACATATCATGTATAATCAGGTTAATTTCTTTTTTACTTTTTTATTGCATATATTTTATGTATGTTCATATCAACAAAGGAGATGTTATTTTTCATAGTTTTATCAATGTGTTATGTGTTTATATTTTGTTCTTTTTCTTCTTGAATGGTTTGACATTTTCATTGCACCATTTGTTTACTTTTATATGTTTACATGTACACACATAGTTACCATATACAGCATATAAAAAATATACTGTAAGTGTGTTACATTTGGCTGACGTATATTCTATTTAGGGTTTTTGGCAGAAAGCAGTTTCTGTCAAATCAAGTACATGTACATTGCAAAATACCATGCATATATGTATATTGATAGGTACGTGTAGAAAAAACACGCTAATTCAAGTCCTCGCTTCATGTTGAAAACAAATTTCTGCAAAAGTACACACTAAATTAAATATGTTTACTGTATATGGTTACAAAATGAAATCATGTTTATATTCCTGACTTAATGTTGACATACGGTGCTTTTACTAGCATGATGCAAAACTACTAAAGGTATTCATGTTTCAATCTCTTTTATGTTATTACCTGAGGCGTGTTCAACAGAGCGAGTGCTCGCGAGCGCTTGCCAAAATTTGTATTGCGGGTATAGGAAATTTTGGCGAGCACTCGCGACGTTGAACACGCCTCTGTACTGTATACAGGAAAATATTCCCCTATTTTATTTTTGCCCCTTTGGCCCTTGTTGTCAGGGGGTGAATTCAAAACAATTTTTAAATAAATATGCTAATTAAAATAAGTATTTATCATACATTATGTCTGGATGGATTCAAGGCGGAGCAAAACAGTTTGCAAGTGTAGAAGGGCGGAAAAAAACATGAGGGCAAAAAAACCTGTATACAGTACTGTTGGTTGTTAAATTTTTCTACATACTTGTACCGGTATTATAAGTGAATTCATGTCATGTTGATCAAATACTGATGTATTCTTGTAAGATATAATTAATTCTAAATCATATTCATTTTGGGGTTCTTATTTTAACAGATATATTTATATCTGGAGAAGAAAAAGATTGTTTCATATAACTCTTAATATCAAACTTTGATAGGATAACATTTATGTAATACACAGTTTTGATAGTACATGTAGTACTAAAAAATAAATAAATCCAGAAAATCCTGAAAATTTAATAACAAATACAATATACTTAAATGTACATGTATATTTGTTAAAAAAAAAAACAACAAAAAACAATTTTGTGGTAAATGTGATTGGATCTAGTTTCTTAATTACCATCAAAAAGCATCTAAAATATATTTAAGATCCCATTCTTTTCATTTACATGTCACTTTATATGGATTGTTTGGGTTGTAAATACAACTGTAATACACAGTCATTAATTAAGCATCACCAATTGCTTACTTTCATACTGGGATAAAACTGCCCATTGATCTCCATTTTGCCTCTTTTTCAAGGTGAATTCTACATAAGGTTAATTAAAAGATGGTGTTATCTTTATTTTTAAACACACTTCATTATGGCCGAGAGATTGGGTAAAAACAACCCTGTATGCAGTATTCTGTTACTAGTATTTTTTTCCTTTTTCTAAGTTCATTTATTTTGTTAATAGACAATCCCAAATTGTCATCATGTCTATCTTGCTCATTAGCTTATCACAAGCATTCCAACAATTTTATACATATATATACATGTATATCAATTTCAATTACCAATGTAATGTGAGTTGTGAATGTAATGGTTGTGATAGAAAGAGAACAATAAATATTCAGGAATTGAGTTCAAAAGTTTGTGCATTTGGTTTTATTCTACTTCAGAAAAGACTTTAGTATATTATACTTTCGTTATATGAATAAATAACAATATAGATCATACATATGACCAGTTAAAAGCATTTCTTCAAATTTGGGACTTTTTGCTGTATCTAAACAATTACATGTATCCGAATTTTAACCAATGTAAGCACGTTATGTAAAGAAAATAAAAAATATATATATATGTTTATTAAAGCATTTATTTTACTGTTCTGAAAAAAAATATACAAGACTATATGTGTCATTCTTTAAATACATGTATGTACATTCATAACAGCTCTTAAGTGAACTGGATAGAGAAAATTTATAAAACATTGTTACTGCAGAGCATAAATATTTTTCTGTATCAACAAAACCTGCAACTTAAGTAAAAAGCCATACTCAGAATACATATAAACAACCTGTAGTTTGCACCAGCAATGTGTACATAATTATGTAATATATTGCACATTTATTACACCAGTGTATCATTTAAATCATTTCATGGATGCTGATGTATACATTCAAGACATAAGAAAAAAGATGGGTAATGAGTCCGACAACAGTTGTGTGTTTGTTGTTGGGTGTAGGCTTACTCAGCAAGCTCTGTTTCATTTAGAATACTTACTAGTTCACACATTGCAGCTTTGTCTGCTCGAGATTCACAATAAGAGAATCGGAATAATGTTCCTAATTTTTTTCACATTTTGTTCAAAAAGAGTAACAAAATAGACAAATCAAATAAATGAGGTACATATTCTGTTTAGCAAAAATGGTGCCCTTTGCACCCAGTACAAGTGTATGAAAAACATGTACAGTAACCAAAAATATATCATTAAAAACAAAATCAACTATATAAATTCATAAAATACATGTAAACTATCTATTTTTTCATTATTAATTAATGGCAACTACAAAATACATGTATATGGCTATCGTAAGAAAATTAAAAAAAATTCTATTCAATAAGCTACTAAATACGTGATTGTATTATATGCATATACTTACAAAGCTAGAAAATAAATTCATATATGTATTATATGCATACTTACAAAGCTAGAAAATTAATTCATGATTTAATGCACCAAGAATAAATATAAAGACAAATCAACAACCTCACATAGACACATCTTTAGGATCATACAATATTTATGTCAATTCACATACTCAAAGGCACAGTACACTGTAAACAAAGCCTTCATACATGTATTATATTTTAAGTACACACAATTCAAGAAGGTCAATTTCAGTCATCTATACAGTGCTTTGTTTTGGATACTATTTTCATAAGAGTTAGTATGGGTGGTGTCACAAGTTTTGTACATTCGTATGTCTGTACCATCAATGACAAGTATCATTTCTTAAATCTACATGACTGTACTCCTCCTTGATGCTCAACACATTGTGAGTATTGGATCACAACACAATACCCCAATCAATGGCTCTTTTCTTTCACCTTCTCTCCTCCTTCTGAGCTATTTTATAGCCTGGCTGCCTCTGGACTGGCTGGTGCTTCATCTCCTTTAGAGACTGCAGTGATCTGATTGCTACCTTCTTCTATATATTTCTACAAAAAAAAAGAACAATGGAGTGTATATCAACAACATGTTCATGTATACCAAAGTTATTCCCCTTTATAAACAACTCTTATAGGGAGGGTCCTGCTCTCTGATTGCTTTAGCTGCAGAACAGTAGCTTTACAGAAATGTTCCAGTTGACAAGCCCTTGAGCTTCAAAATTAGCACAAGTAAAAAACTTACAATTATAGCATGTGCTAGATTTGAACTTATAAATCTAAATTCCTTAACCATTATGTGATAACAACAGCTATGATTGATTAAAACTTCTTTGGCTGTTTTAATCTGTAGATTTCTACAATTATATATATATTTAATACATTATTATTACCTGCAGAGACACACTGGCATAGTATCGCCGTTCAGGAGAGCCATCATTGATGTCTGTGTCATGGCAGAAACACAAGAGGAGAGCATCAATCACCATCTATAACAGAAAAACATCCAATCAAATGTATAACAGAAAAACATCCAATCAAATCATTCTCTATAAAACTTCTGCATCTTCTACGAAGCTAGCAACAATAAAAGATTTCATATGAATGGGGGAATCTTCTTACCTCGTATGTAGAGAGGAAGCAATGTGCGATGAAGTACGCAAAAATACACACAAGAAGCACAGGAATAGCATAGTAGTTCAGCTCCTCCTTAGACTGCAATGTAAAGTCATTGTGTTTATATTAATCAGATTCATCAAAGTTACAAATGATAAAGTCAAGTGGAAATAAAATTATGACATGTGTATAAAATGAGGCTGACCTTGAACCAAAAGATGCCTACAGCACCAGTTGCTGCACAGACACCAATTTTTCCTAGAAACAACACAAAGTCTCCCACACTGTTAATGGCAGCCACACGGAGAACATTGCTGACTAAGGTCATGAAGGCCTGAAAGGTCAAAGTCCCAAATTTAGTTTATCAAAATTTACACTAAAACTTTTATTTAAAAAAATTTACAAAATTTATTGCTTAATCTGCAGTTTTTCTGAAGATACAATGTTGAATAATTTATGCCTACCTTTTTAGCTGAGGAACAGAAGTTTGTACCTTGAATCGCTGAAATGATAAGAAATATATCAGTAATGAATTTTTCACTGAAAATTGAATCAATATACATGTACATGTATTTAATACCGTACTTTAATTAATGCCCTATACCCAAAAGGTGACACAGGCAGTAAGTAGAGTATGTAAGTAAAACTTTTATTACAACTGTATGGTGATGAAATTTCCTAATCAACAGTGCAACATTTAGCACAATGTAACCATACAAATGTTTCTGTTTTAAACAAAGCATTGGTTTTACTACATATAAAGTGTTAAGATGAGATAAAATTTTGGAATGAAAAAAATAACATGTTTAATGGTACATGTACATGTAAATAAAGAACAAGATATTGATCCAGTAATCAGATGTTCATTATTTTGATTAACTTTCTGTATAAAGAACACAGAACATGTACACGTGTGAAACAAGAAATTATTTCGAGGTTTGGGGGGGGGGGGGGGGGTCCAAAGGATATTTTAAAAGTTTTCAAGGGGGATCCGAGGCATATTTTCACTAATTTTACTATATAGATTTGAAACTTCCCGGGGGGGGGGGGGGTCTGAAACCCCCCGAACCCCCCCCTCTAAATTCATGCATTTGTACAGGTATGAAGAATGTTCTGAAACAGTACTGTGCAGTGTACATGTTTATCATCCACTCACCTACTACAGTATACGCATTCTGGTTCAGATATTTCAAGCACTTTTCTAGGCACCACAAACAGCAAATACAACACTTCATTGCGTACTGGACACAAGTGTTCTGGGAACCTTTTGTTCTAATAAAAGCAAACAAGAAAAAGTTGTATAAAAGTGTATGTATACATCCCAACTGTAAGGAACAAATTGTATAAAATAAACTTCTAAAACAAGGGGGATAATTATTGCTTTAATTGACTCACTTTTTCTGCATATACATCAGAATCCAGCGAGGAAGTTTTACTAAGGTTATGATGAATGCTCCAAATGCTACAGACCCAAGATGATGGAAAATCAAAAGCTTGGTAGACTTGCATATGGTGCAAGAAAGAGTTTTTTTGTCCCTGAAATAGAAATAAAATAACAGTAGAATTCATGTTCCAATGATCTGTTTTAAGCTTTTGAGATCTTGTGGTAATTCTTAATGATATGTGATTGTAGTTGCATTATTGTTTTTATTATACCACAAAATGTCTTCACATGTGTAAAGATACTGACTCTATAAATGTATCCTAATATTAGTACTATACTTATTACCTAGTGAAGTACCAGGTGGCCACTGCTCCAGATACCACGAGCTGCTGACACGCAATGATGAACTCACTGGTCCAAATGAGACCAATCAGATGATACCACCACAAGTAGGACACATGTTCATGTTCTGTGTACTTCACAAAGCCAGTCTCCTTGTCTACAGATGCTTTTTCTGAGAATAAAAATAAGATACATATTAATCATTATTACATACATATTTGCAATACATCAAAAATTATAGTTGAACGGGAAAACATTCTCATTTTTCTCATTTAAAAATTATTTTAAAATGAAAAGGCAGACTGTGAAGGTAAATCATGTGGTGAAAATAATTGAAAAACACCTAGCTTTTACAAACTAGCCAAAAGATGATTAACTAGTTAGCTTACCCGCTGTGGCGAGGAAGGCCAGGATGATGATCCAGTAGACAAAGAAGAAAACCAGGATGATGAAGGTCCAGAGAGGCTGGAGGAGAAGGATGGGGACATCGGCCAGACACTTCCCTGCCTCATGGAACAGCGTCACTGTCAGACCGATCCGCTTCCTCATCACCAAGATCACCAGCAACAAAATTACCTACAAAGTCGTACATACATTTTTGTAAATGTATACCCACATAACATGACCAGCAGTGGAATTATCTCTAAAATCATACATTTATATCCACAGGTAGTCGAGCTCCAAGCAGTAATCATAAATCACTTGTGACATTGTTAATTACAAGTGAAATTTTACTCTGTTTTAAACAATAAATTCATGAAATACATTTACGGGCTATTCTATTCTGTAAGAAAAAGGGAAGTGGACAATATACATGTACTTCGACATAGACATGTAATTCTGGACCAGTGGACCTTGACAATTTTACTTGTACATACTGTCAGTACAGTGGCAATGATGGAGTAGACCATAAAGGCTTTTTCACTGTCAATATCCACGTTCAACAGAGGAATATTGTCATTCTCCTTATCATCTATGAACCTCTTCTTGTCCATGTATGTCCACCACAGGCCAGCAGTGCCAGCTACAATTTGCACGGAATTAGATGTTACAAAGGTAATTCAACCTAGTGATGATTTGTAACAGATAAAAATTCAATTTAACTAAAAGATATATGTAACAATCATTAGATATTACAGATAATTTAATGAATTATAGCATGTATTCAACTTTATCATACATGTATTGAGAAATGCAATATTTGACATATCGTAAAAATCTTAATATAAATATAAATAATTATTTCGTTTTTACTTCCAAAAAATATGAAATTTTAGTTACTACTGGAACTCACCAATGCTTCCTATTATAGCGATGGCGATGATAAACCAAACAATGATGGACGCCAGGAATCTGATCAGAAGGACCATCAAGGCCCCAAACCCTGCAACACCCAGGCAAAGAATGAAATATGGGGGGCGGTCAATCACATTCACAAAATATATAAAGTGGCAGTTCATTATCAAATTGTTACAAGTAGTTAAAATAATGTTACTGAAGCTTAAATTTGCATTTGCAGATAAATATAGAACAGATTAAAGTAAGAATTAACAATATTGAATATGCGAAAATATTCTCTCTAATTCTTTATCCAATTAGATATGATGAATGCATTGCAAAGTCAATACTCAGAAACCAAGACTTCTAATTTTCTTCGTTACAAAGGACAATCCAACAAAGAGTTTTATGTACATCAAACCTAGATAATTGCATTTTTATTGATCTAAATCTTGGTTTCTGCGGTCATTGATTTTTCCACTAGCTTTACCTTCTTTCATTATCAAAAAAAAAGATATTTATTGGAAATTAAATTCAGCATTAGACATTCTGCTACATATAGGGGTGAAGTGAAATAGGGACGTATTTTCATGCCATTAGAACAATTTTGCAGGGAATTGATTATGTGATATAGACATTGGAGTGTAACATGCAACAAATCTGTTATCAGTAGATCCATTACTGATAAAGCCATGTCTGATTGCCCTGGTACTCTAACAATCTGAATGTGTATCATTGTTTCCCTGTCAACAAGACGCAAATAGTCATGCAAACTGCTTCTACACTCAAATCACCAACCCTAAACATGCAAACGAAAACACTTTAAAAATCTACTGCAATTCAAACAACAGCTAAATGCCTATGTGATATCAAATTTCTTTTAAATGATGAAATTTAATTAGGATAGAAACTTTGCAATTGTTCACAATGCAAGTTTTACATTCTAAAATTCCACTACAATTAGATCAGATATCTGATACATTAATTGTCTTTTTTTTTTAAATAACACAATAAACACAAGACTACAACCTACTAGCTAACTGTTCCCATCACAATTTTTTTTTGTGTATGCAACAAAAACTATCTTAATCATCAGGAAAACATCCATGAAATGACGACTACAAATATAAAGTTACACAATTTTGTCTATATATTGAATCATGTATTGATATGTATGTGTGTGTGGTGAATAAGAATAAATATATTTATATATATGTGTAAACTATACAATACAATGTATACCATTCACCAAACTAGCAAGGTTCATAACCATTCCTATGTTAGTCTAGAACATTTAGAAATATATGCAAGTACATGTCAGCAGTGAATACCCAGTACAAGGCTCTTTCATTATGCTACATTATATATTATGAATGCATGTCCCCCAAAAAACTACAAAAAGCCGGTCATTTACCTAACGCAACAAAACACAGGATGAGCATTTCCCGCCAGCCTGTCATTAAATCGTGTAAAACTTTTTGGAATATGTCACTTGAATTTACGAAATCAAAGAATTTGGCAAAAATGTCACCCGCAGTGCTAAAAATCTGCTTTGGCACACATCTATTCAGAAGCGGTTCACTGAAAAATTGACATCATCCAAATCAATAACAAATAAAACAATGAATATATACAAGAACAGATTAGTGAAAGGTGTGTCATTAATTCAACACAAGAAAGGTCCACAAAACAAAATTTGCATTATTAGTAAATCAATCTTTGACAAAAAATTAAAAACATTACAGTTGAAAATCAAATGATAAAATGGTACGTTTAACATAAAAATTGTGCAATAACAGTCTGAATTAATAGCACCCCTTTCAAATCATTGGCAGATCTAAGAGAAGGGTCTAAAACAAAATGCATACATTTAAGGTGAGTGGCTATCAAACGTGGCACTTTTCTACCTCCTTCACTTGCTCTAGATCTGCCAATGCAACTTATTCATCTACATGAAATCATGGTTAACACACAAATCAAAGTACCTAGTGCTACGAAACAAAGGATTATCATCTCTCGCCATGACTTAATGAGGTCGGTTAAGACTCTATGAAAACTATCAAACTGGTTAAAGAAAACCATAAGAGTGTTGAGTGAGTCGAATCCCAGTCTCTTGAGTGATGAAGGGACACAATAGTTGAGCAATGATTCACTGCAATGCAAAACCCAATTTGACTTTTTACTAATTGCATAAACTAACAATGATGTTGCATCCAACTAAAGAAATTCATTTTATAGTGATTGTTGTACAGTGTGGCATTACTGTGAACTTTATCCTGGCATCTTATTTTCTGACTGACAAACTTAACAATCATTTAAGCATATTCAAATCTGCAGAATTCTGTTTCATACAGCAATTTTATTTTAAAATATGAAAGTACATGTAGTACAATACAAGAGAGTCATTAATAGATCACATTACTTTAGGAAAGAGTTTGTAGACAGAAAAACAGTGGTTTGGGGTGGGTTTTTGTTTTTGGTTTTTTTTTTTTTTTTTGGTGGGGGGGGGGGGTTACGGATCTAACCCAACACGTACTCTAACACTATTTACAAAGTATTAAATGTACATAATCAATGCTTATTGGTCAATTTAGTTCTGAATAAATCCATCATTGTCAAAAAAGTATATTGAAGCTGCATAATACAACTGCAGCCTCCAAATGAAGTACCAGTACGTGTGCTATTAATGCAATATTGGTTTGTTTATATTGATCTACTATCTATACTGTCTACCAGGTTAATTAATGGTCTATCAACTGCTAGTTAATAAAATGAGTATAAAAAATTGTCAAATGCAACTCATATAGAGACTAAAATAAGTGCAAAGATTTTAACAGTTGGCCAACACAGTGGATAAAAATTTCCTTCAGACACTACTTTAAAATATGATACTTAAAAATTCCAGTGAAAATGAATGACATGTATTAGAACTAGACCATTTGCAAATGAAAAGAAAAAGATTCAAGAATTGATCATAATACAGTGTAATGTAATTGAACATATACCTATATTCAGAATGTTGCTAGAATTTTAAACAAACAATGATCTACTGATAGAATGTACCAGTAAGCTCAAGAATTTCAATGCACTGATAACCATGAATTCCATACATGTACAGTGTATATAAAATATCAAATACAAGTAATTCTAACACTTTTTATGTAAACATTAATATTTTTATAAAGACAAATATGACATATATGATATCCGTGAAGAATTTCATTCAAAGAGAAATTTCAATCAAAAATTTATAAAAATATTTGGACTGGTAAAATGTCTTTACTATTTTTTTTTCTTATAAGAAATCTTACCTGGCAAACACTCTACCAGGACATATTCCTTTCTTCACAAGGTCATCCGAGATTTCTGTTTCTTTGACGTCATATCTACACAGGTATGAGCCCTCCGTCACTGCGAATCTCGCAATATCTATGGTAGTGTTCAGATCCTGGCCAGGGCATTTGTTCACACACAGCTTCATGGAGTTCACAGGATTGAGGATGTCCAGTATGAAAACAAACCTACAGAAAAGAAAATAGTATACAGCATTCTTAATTTTCAAAACATTTGGTGAGAAATGGTGAGAAAAAAAGGTATGTTAAAGAAATGTAGGCTATGTTCCAATGATAAATGTGACCTTTTGTACTAGGTAAATATATACTCTTTAGCATAAATAATTACAGTCCATTGAAAGTAAAAGCAAAGATACTGATATGTGTTTAAAACAAATTCATTTTTTATTACCATTTTTCCTGTGATGTATGTTATAAAGATAAGTGCTGCAAGTTTATTTTTTGCCCACAGAAATAGACCAATCAGAAAATATATTGCAATGTTACCATGCCTACAACCTATGACCTACCCTTTGCCCTCCATGTTCATCCCTGAGAAGGACACATTCTCCACTGCCTTCCCTCTGTTATCTTCATCACATGTGTTACCAAAGCTGTCGTATCCATATACAAGTCTCCAGGCATCTCCATGTGTGATAGAGAAGGCTGCTATGAATATCTGTCCGTAAACAAAAGGAAGGAATTAAAAGTAATATAAATTCCTTTGGGAACCAGTTTGAAATAAATTATCCTTCTTTCAATTACTTGCGTAAACCTTTCAAAACATAAATCAAACGAAGCTCATCCCTTCAGGTACATTATCTCTCTCCCATTACACAAACTGTATTTAGAATTTATATATAAAAATGCAAGTAAGATTACAGAAATGGTTCCTTGATTCTCTGTGGATTAATTCTTAGCATTCAAAGAAGTCCGGTTCTTTACATGTACATAGGGATAAAATGCCCATACATGAGAAATCTAGTAATTCAGTTATAAAGAGGATATGTAACACTTGACCAATTCCTGATTCATAAAATACCATTGTGTAAAGCACATGAAATGTATTGAACTGGAAAACAACTAGGTAGATTGATTTTGGTGCTTAATATGGGGCTGTACGTCAGAACCTATAAGACAAGATTTTAAACATCAAAGAATTTTATAAGAATATTGACTCTCTTATAATAATAAATATTTACACATTTCTTTGAAAAAATACAAAATCCTGCATTAATTATTAAAACAGTGTACTCATCTTTATTGCACTGCCAATACTAATTATTGCCTTGATACTTTGATACTGGCAATTTTGAATAAAAACCATCATGTTCAATATTCATGGATTATAAAATGTCAAATGCAATATCTGTTTGAATACAAACCATGCCAGCCCAGAAGAGAACAAACAAAATCAGAATGATGATGTCTGTGCATCCTCGATTTTTAATCGGATTTGTAAGATCTGCTTTATCTTCTGCAGAATCCTGTAAAAAATTAAAACATTGCATTGACAACTCCAGAGCTGCACAAACACACTGATGTAATACCTTAATGGTCATAAAATGTTCAGCTCTTGTTCAGAAAAACCCCTAAACTTCATAAAATTTACAATATTTGATATGTTTACTAATCTTATAATTAGTTTCCAAGGAAACCAGAGACAAACTGGTGTAGATGCAAATTACCTCGGGTTCTGTTGAGACATTAAATGTAATATAAGCAGTGTTCCAGTCTGGCTTTTTAGTGGTGTGTGTGAAGCTTTTAGGTCGTACAAATATAAAATATTGATGAGACAGAGTGTTCTTGTCACAAGGCCCAAGGGAGTAATGATCAAATAATTCCCAATTACCAGAGAGGATGCAGCCCCAACCACTGAGCTATTTTAACAGAAATTGAGCTTCCCCCAAACCTGGGGTTAATCGATTGTTTCCTGTTTAATTGTATGAGCGTAATTTAAAAGCAGGTTTTAATGAAGTACCAAGTTCATTCATTAATTTTAATTCTCATCATGACTTTTTAAAGACATTGAAAAATGTTTTTTAACAATATATATATTAAATATTCAATTAGTAAACTTGAAATCATTCCACATTTATGATTGATTGATAGCTTCTGGCTGACTACCGTAAAAAAAAAATAACCTAGTATCTAGAGGGAATTTGACACAGTTTTCAAAATGCTATCTACCGATATAAAGCTCTATTTTTTATTCTTTCTGACCTAAACATTGATTATTGATAAAACCTCAGACATGTTGGATTGATTTATTCAAATATGATTGAAATTTTTTTTACAAACAAGGTAGTAACTCTTAAAGTAAAAGATGACAAAAAATTAGCAATAAGCCCAAGTCACATGTGACCATATAATGCTAACGTTCGTCCAACTTATGAAAAAAGGCAAGAGAAAGTAGTTTAGCCATTAGGTTTTAAGCTCTCCCAATCCATGTTCAAAAGTGCATATAATAAAACTCCAAGATTCATAAAAGCAGGTGACTTCATCATTAAAGTATTGAATGAACAATTTGGACAACCATTAGTGATAGCTGAGTGAGGTGGGGCTGAGGCATGAAGATTAAATTTGCATGTTCATTTAATATTCTCTGTAAAACGATACAGTTTACTAGAATATATGATACATACTGGACAGTAAATATTCTAAAGCATAAACATTCTATTAAATCATACACAGAAAGCTTGTCTTGTACTCACCTTCCCAGAGCAACAGCCACACATCTTTGTGGTTTTCTTCCTACAACACAAAACAGAACTATGTCACATTCTTGACACAATTGACCTATTTCCACATGTTCCACCCTACTACCCATTCAACTGCCAAACTGTTTCCAGTATTTCAATAAAAGGAAAACAAAACCTCACCTTACTTGATATAATACTGCTTTAATTGGGCAGGTAATAAAACTACCTGGCTAAACAGAATTCCCCATCAATCAACTTCCAAGTTTAACATCCATCTCACACAAAAGCTATCATAATGTATTCAGAAATATCATTTCTAAAGATAATCAACTTCCATTCCAAGTGATTCCCTTGCAAAAAATCCAAAACAAATTGGCATAATACCGATAAGGATTCAAGTTCCTTATTTAACACAACAAAACAACTGGTGTCAGACTGATTCTTGTTACCCACAGGCGTTGTGCACCTTTAACAAATTTAACCCTACTTCATTAATTTTCTCCCTCCTTTTAACAATTTCATACACTTCTTTTCATTAATATTGCAAATAACAAGTAGCCATTGGAGGCTGTACGTGTTTCATGGTGAGCTTGCCGACTCTGAGCTTTTCCAAGCAGAATTGATTTTCCGAGTCTTTGAACATTATCCTCAAACAATCATTCATTATAATTGTCTCTAGGACCTACTACATGAAGTCATTAAGAGTCATTTACTGTAATCATATTTCACTGTGAAGTGCAGTGAAAGCAATCAGGGGTAGAATCATTGTGGGTGACAGTAGAACAGTGTCATGTATGGATGCTGAGAAAGTATCCAGGAAAAACACAATATGGAGACATTAATTTTGTGTAATAAGATATGAAATTTGCTGAAATATTGCTATGACATATTGTGATGATGCATAAAACAAACATAAAAGTAACAAGTATAAAATGAGAGTGATTTGCAAATACAGGGATTTCAAATACACATAAACATCTGATTTTTATCAAAAGTGTAATTTTGTTAAATCAATACAATCTAACAATAATATACTCTATAGCAGAGAATTAGAGGGAATAAACCATATACATACAAATCTTAAGCGTACTCAGTATATGTACATGCATGCATCCTTGCTGTAATAACATAGCAGTCTCATTTTTTTTATCTGATGATATTGGGTGGTGGATTCTTTAAATTATTATAATGCAGGTGGCCTTCATAGATGTTTACCAAGGGATGATAAAATAACCAATTTGTACAGGTCCACATATGTTATGAATATAGCAGCTGACGGCAGAAGCACCAAATCTCTTACTTCTGAGTGAGACATAGACAATTGATATGTCTGATGACTTTCAGGAAAAGATAAATCAGCGACTTTTTCCAGTCGGAGTCCTGTGACAGTTCCAGTATATTTCTTAGAAAATCAATGCCTATGTAATATAATCAGGACCCAGAGGTGATGATAAAAAGCCAGACCCTGACAAAGGAAACACAGATTTGGCTAATGTAAATCTGGTTAGCCATTCACTTCATACAAGTTATTCCAGTATTAATGATGGAAACTGGGTGAATGCTTTCCAAGAACATTACCCAAGAGAGGAAGGAAAGTGATGAATTTCTCACATCCACGATACAATGACATGAAAAGTATACAACAACGTTAAATCAATGCATTAATTAAAGATCAAAACACTTTCCGCAGCATGCTTGCAGCTGTTAATGTTTGCATGTACCTAGATTCTACTTTGGGAAATTCTAAGCATGAGCAATAAATCTTTGCTAATCATACCTACAGATCAAAAATTAAGATAAATGGCATTGCTATTGTTCCTGCTGTGTTAAATTCTGCAGATTTTGCATATTTTGGCACTTTACAAGTCAAGACCAATCATAAATGTTATGTAATGAGAAAATTTTCTGCATTGTGATTTCAGTCCAAACAAACTTAAGCATTGTGTATTGATTTCACATGGACCAGAGAAAAATGTCTGCAACATATAGGCTTTAAGTCCAACCACAGATGTTTTAAAACATTTCAGAAGAATAATGAAATGCTTTGATTAATGAGGTATGCCAATCTTACATTAACACAGAAATTTTCAAGCAAAACAAAAGACCTGGGCACTGACTCATAAACTGTTTAGAAATTCAATTACCAATAAATATCCACAACACTGACTCCAATAAATGCAAAAAATTACAACAAGGCAGCTTACCTCCCAATGAAGAAATGTTTGTAAACTTAATATTTCCTGTTCTCTCCCACTTCACAGTCTATTTCTCCCTGTGTTTACTACACCGTAACAACACTGCCCTTAAGAAACATTCCTAGTGCAAATCGCTTGTCATCTTATTGATGGCCCGTGGCTCAGGTTTTTTTATGCCCTGCCCACGTTAATTTTCAGCGTCTTTACCTGTGAGTTCCGATTCAATGAAGCAGTAAATATTACGAGAAGTCAGAAACTTTGTTATTCTGAGTCATTTACGCTCTTTCCATTGAACTTGGAGCTACTTAGCCAGCTGAATGACGGTCTACTTGGATTTCCTTCCATGAATTCATGCTTAAGATTACACTGGTATCCGAGTTTTATCAATTATTTATCTCTTTGTTTACAGTCACTGCAGCTTCCCATCATATGCTAAAAAATTAATTAAAGCAGGGCCTACATGATTTTATTGATATTCTGATGATTCAGTCTTGCAATGCAGACAGTTTCAAAACATTAAAGAAAATTTAAATTATCTACCTACATGTACCTTCCTCAAAGGACCTACATTTAGACATATTTGTACCGGGTACACAGAAGTAACTAAGCACTTTCTGAATTACTAAAATACACATAGAGCAGAATCTTAATGATTTTCAAACACAAAGTGGGAAAGATTCTGTGCTCAGATTAACTAGATGCTCTGGTTCTATATAAAAACATCTGCATAATAAAATTGTTTTGTTTAAAAACTATATAATGATAATCTGGTTTGGAGACACAGCACAAGTTTATCAACCAGAATGAGGAAGTAAGATATATATTACAAGTAAGTAGGATCTTCTAAATTGCATGAGCAACATTTGCGTGTATTTTGTCTGAGCCTCCTCCCCATTAGTTCCATATATGTATACATATGTATCTGTAAAAAGTGGTTTGTAAATCTCCAACTAGAGTCTATATAGGACAATGCTATCTAAGAGGATACATGTACCATTTTTTCTTGTTCTTCAACCATACTGATTCAATTTTAATGAATTTTGCATAAAACTCATTAATGTTATTTAACCAAAACTCATTAATGTTATTTAATAATATAAATTAATTTACTCACACAATCTTTTAGTATTAAATCATTTAATACATGGACTTCTTTTGACTGCACTTTTTAGTTAAAAAATAGTTTCAGTTTCTATTCTTGAGCCAAGTCATATTACAGGGTTTTCCTAAGTGCTGCATTACAGGTAGTTCTCCAATTACGGTACAAGAAATGTTAAATACAATGTTAGTCAAGTTAGAATATGTTCAGATTGTCAATATGTACATGTATATAATGTACACCAAAAATATAACTGTCCATATACTGGAATTTATTTTTCATACAAGTTCTGACTCTAGATCTGTGCATTGCTGAGTTTATAAGGGTAATTCCAGCCCATAGTCTTTTATTGTTTTAGAGTCTAGAATGAATGGAACAAATTGATGACATGTTTCTTTGAAAATAAAAATGAGATCTTTTGATTCATATTTTAAAGCAACCAATTATTGTTTCACATAGATAATGTCAATTTCAACAGATGAAGTGAACCTGAGTTTATACTTTTATACTACCGGTAGTATTATGTTTCTTTTGGTATTGTTGGCTGTTCCATCAATAAATATTGAATATGTAGTATAAAAGGGAAAATATAATTTTCATCCGGATCATATTTTAATTAATTAATATACATGTACATGTACAAAGATTATAGCAGTTTGTACCTTCTTACTAAATTTTATGAACAAATCAATGCAAAATGATTTACTAGACAGTAGACAGACCTTTGCCTTATTCGATAGTCTACGGGTATACCAAAATATATAAATATATTTCTTTTTTCTTTTAAGTGAGGAACTATGAAATGGCCTTACCTCTGTGCAATAAAATTGTTGGGTATGAAAAAGTTATAATATTTCTTTAAATGACATTGTGTAGAGTTTTAAATACCCCCCCCCCCTCCTTTCCAAATTTTTTCAGGGTAGAACAAATGACAAGAGTTATACCCCCTTTTCTGTGGAAATTGACACAGACATTTTTTTATGCACAAAAAAATGACACTTTCTTCCCTTTCATTGACTTTTTACGTCTCATATTTTGTGAGTAATAAACTCTTACTTCAGAAAACAATTTGTGTTGCAATAAGTTTGACAATATTAATAAAACAATAAAATGATTACTGGGGGGAAATTACTTATTCTTAAATTGAACAAATTGTCAAAAGCCCTTTACTTCTCTCTCTCTCTCTCTCTCTCTCTCTCTCTCTCTCTCTCTCTCTCTCTTTTTTTCTCTCTCTCTCTTTCTTTCTCTCTCGTAGACTAGACAGTATTGAGTAATCGATGACTATTGCTTCTATTGTTTTGAACTTGATAAATTTTTTACATTACAACAACTAAATCAATTTTCAGAAAAAATATTTGACTACACAAACCAGTTGAATTACAGCAGCACTTAAATGGGACTACTTGTCTCATGTTTTCAAATATTTCATGCAAGAAGAATATATGCACAAACATAAAAAATCAATCTTTTGAGAACTGTATAAACAATCAAAGTTTGTTACATAAACTATAATGTCTGGATAGGGCCAATTGCAAAAAGTTGAACAGCACGTTGTGAATGACCACCAGGTATGTGGTCGCGCTGTCAGAAAACACCCTAATATTACTTCACATGACTCATCTTCACGCTAACACAACTTTGCACAACATGCCACTGCGTTAATGCAAATTTGCACAATTCACCGTCACACTACCACAACTTTGCAAAACCATAGCCATCATGCTAATGCAACTTCACATAGAACTCGCCAAGTTGCATTAGTGCAGCGGTGTGTTGTGCATAGTTGCATGCGTTAGCCTGACCGCAATTTGTGGGATGGAACTTACAGGTATTTTGAATACGCTATTGGCTTTTGCAATGGCCCTATCTGGACATCATAATAAAAAAAATATTTCTTGGTAAGTTTTGAATATCAAAATAACCTAAATCACACTTGTTTGACTTGAATATTCCATAGTCAAATATATTTTAATGTATACGAAGTGTGCAACCTCTATACAGTCGTTTGACCAGTTCCGAATAGGGTTCAGATTTGGCGGTGCTGTATATGTTCTTGGGTGTTATTTTTAGAACTGATTTTTTTGCCGAGATACACCATATCCTTGCTGATATTAATGCAATATTGGTGTATTAATTTTTTTTTTAATAAAATTTTATTCTAACAAGTTACACAGGAAGCCATTTTACCAGTTGCGAATAAGCCGATGAGTTCCGAATAACAGAACTGTTTCTATACATATCGAATGTAGATAAAAAAGTTTCGGCCCTAAAACCATTGATTGAACCTGTTGAATAACAGGTTTAATGCAAACCACTCAGTTATTGGTATTTTCTTAACCTACACAGTTTGATTTGCGCAGAAATGACAGACAAAATCACCGTAACAATAATTTAGACTGGTTTCTAACATCTTGCCGGAATACAGTCTCAGCGCCTCTACTTATCATTATTGTGGTAAATATAATTTATTTATGACTGAGAAAGAAATTTAATGAATTCTAGAAGTATTTGTTTTAATCCATCCCTTCATTCAATCCTAAAACAAATTGGGTATTCAGAACTAGTAAAATGACGACTCATTAAAATTCTGCATCCACTTGCGTTTTTATTTTATTTTTTATCCTGTTTGCTTTTGGGTATGTTAGAATACATACTTAACCTACGTTTAATAAAAGAAATTATGTTACAAATGAAAATTTAAGGCACCGACAGACGATTTTATGCATATATATTAGTGTTGCAATGACCAGGATTTATTACAAAGCGAAAGTAGGTCGACTAATCTAAGACCGATATAAAATACATGTATGACCGCAAAAATGAAACTACTGCAGAATTCAAACAAGCATTAATACATGTTTATATTAAAGGTATTGATTTTCTTCTCCATTTTTTATTTCATTAATTATTTGGTGTGTAACTTCTAAACTATTCGGAACTGGTCAAAATTCGGAACTGGTCAAAGGACTGTATAGCTTGATGGCGCAGGGACTTATCACTTATGTACATTTATACTATAACTTTACTATAACTTTAAAAGTATACTAGTATACGTCCCTGCGTTGACCATCTTCGTTAGGTCTACGATCGCTCCTCTCCTCTAGTAGAGGATCGCGATCGTAGACCCTTGGCTAGCGAAGATGAGGGTGGACATAACGATTCTAAAAATAAAAAATTATTTTCACTTTCGTTTGTTTGTGAGGAAAATGTCATTGTTAAGTATTTAGTGCAATTTCTCTGTATGGTGTTCTGTTCTCATAATACACTGCATACTATTAATTTACAAAATGCACACATATTTAAAAGGCGTAATCTAACTTACCACTGAGTCCACTGTAACTCACTAACTGCTAAGTTTTCGTTCTATTAAACAGTTTACAGTTGTCGCAAAAATCATAAATTATTCGTTTAAATTTATACTTAAATAAAAGTCAAATAATAAAATAAATGCACTGATTGTGAAGTAAAACAATAATATGTAGCAATTATTAAATTGACATAATCGCGATGCGTTTAAAGCAATCTACAGTTTACGACATTACTTAAACTACAGAGTTGGTCAAAAGTCAAACCCAATGTATCGTTTTCACACAACACAACATAACACATGTGGAGCGACAAAGACTGAAAAACTGGCTTATTTTTCGAGTTTATTGGACGGCTGAGGCTGAATCAAGTATAATTTTATAAATAGTTTCTTTCCCTAAATTGTTAACTGACAGTGTAGCGCAGTGGTTTGGAGAGTTCACTACGGATCTGTAAGTCATGAGTTCGAAACCCGTTGGGGATATAGGCCTAAATTTTTTACCTTTCCAAAACTTTTTAAAACTTTATTTTTTTTTTTTTTGTTTGTTAAATATTGTAAAATTTGAAAATTCTAAACCGGTGAAAGTATTTAAATTATAATGTACTTTAATCCACATTGACATCGAAAAATGTCCAAAATACCACCTTAATCACTTTTTGTCCGGCGTCCGTCTGTTTGTCTGAAAACTTTTTACATTTTCGACTTCTTCTCCAAAAATACTGGGTCGATTTCAACCAAACTTAGCTCAAAGCATTCTTATTTGAAGGGGATTCAAGTTTATTAAAACGATGGCCCACGCCTTCTTTCAAAAGGGAGATTTTTAAGAATTATTGAAAATTTGTGGGTACCTGTAAAGTGCGAAACGAAATAGAAACGAAACGAAACGAAATCTACCGAAACGAAACTATTAGAATATTAATTTTTTGAAACCATAAAGATATAATAATGTGTACCGTAAGGATTAATCTTTACTTCATATAAAATTTACATAGTTCAAACACATATATAAAATTTGACACAGATAAAGGCTCCCTTCTCTAGTGACGTACATGTATTTTATTTATATGTGCATATATACCGCATATACTGTAAATCTGCTCGAGCATACTATTTAATTTCAAAATACTTGTTTCAAAATATGTGTAGCATTCTCTATTATTATGTCTTACTCTTATTTTTAGCCCTTAATCATCTATATTCAACAGATTTCTCAAAATTGATTTGTTACATGTAAAAGCTTGTTTATTTACGGATCGAAATGATGTTGTTATGCGAAATATAGTTATACTGTACTGTTGTTTTGCGAATGTCTAGACTTTGACCCGTGCATGCACGGGTTGACATTGCATATGATATCGGAATAATCTAATATTATTCTAATAGAATAATCTGTGTTTCGGGACAGGCCTTCGCCACAGTTAAAATGCCTACCATATACCCGTAATGTAGCAAAAAAAACTGCATAATCGCTCCGATACGATTTTGAGAAAATTAATGAAGCTTTATTGAAAATAACAGTCAAATTATTCATAACAAACCATTTTGAGGCTGTAAATACGTTTCATCGAAAAATTTAGTACATATTAATGAAGAATTCAACACTTTTTCACCAACGTTTTTTACTCGCTTCAAATTTACACACCAAGTAGACATTCGGAACTCTCGGGATTTTTCATATCAAATGCACTGAGTTAGTTATCTCCCGTATTTTGTTTGATGAACAGAATATATACATGTAGCAAACTTTCAATGAAAATATACACGTATTTGTATTATCGTTTCTGAGTTTATCCATGCAAATGTGATATTGTGGAAACATAAACTAAAGAACCTCCCGTGATTTAGCGTGAATGTAATGCGCATGCGCAAGATTGTAAAATCCAAAAAATCCAGATGATTTCCGGATTTTTAAAAGGAATTTTCGTTGATTATTAATTAGTGAAGCTTGATTGAGAAAAAATAAAAACAAATTGGTAATCTTCAAGTACCAATGATGTTTAAAATATATTAAACAAAAGACAGTACTCTTCCGATTTCTCGGTATTAAAGCCTAAAAATTCGAGTCTATCATTTTAATATAGTAGTATAGATAGATAGTGTAGATAGTATAGATTTGCGGAAAAAACCGAAACACTGTACACATTGAGTTAAATAAAATAAAGTGCAGTACTGTTATTTAGACAAATCATTATGTGATCAATTATACTAAGCCTATTTATAATGTTTTTGATCATTGTCGGGTCCAGTTTTTTGAGAGGTAGTTCCGAGAAGGACACCCCCCCCCTTCTTTTCAAGGCCTATGTTTTCGTTGGTGTATTACTGTTGATCCTTATTTTACGCGAGTACTTAATTCCGCGATTCAACGGTTTTGCATCAAATCGCGAGAATAAAAAATCGCGAAAGCGTATATGGGAGAAATGCCGGCTATTTCCAAAGAGTCGGTATCAATTATACCGGAAGAGGGAAAAGCAAAGCCGCTCTACATTGGAGTGAGTTATCAAAATTTGAGAACGTTATCGCTTTGTTACTTCTTTTTGGTAAAATGATTATGAATTTAAGAAAAAAGAATCAATAGGTATTTTCTTTACATTGAAATTATATAATTAGTATAGTCAAGAATAAAGCAGAGAGAGAGAGAGAGAGAGAGAGAGAGAGAGAGAGAGAGAGAGAGAGAGAGAGAGAGAGAGAGAGAGAGAGAGAGAGAGAAAGAGAGAGATGTGAGATTATGACCGGAAATAGACCGGTCATCTGAATGTCTTATCACTGATAAAAATTGAATTTTAATTTCGATTTTACCGTATTATTTCTTTAAAAGTTTCTTATCCTCTACTTTTAATTTACTGTTTATGAAAGCAGGCACGTATAGCATCAGGGCCAGCCCCCCCCCCCCCTTTTTTTTTCTCGCAGCGAACATTTTTCTTAAATTTACATATTAAAAAATATATAAAGATGGAGTCATTCCCAACCCCACCCCTTTTTTTTTCTTTGCTTGTTACGATTTTTGGGATCAGTCTGACCCCCCCCCCCTCCACTTTAAAAAAAAGATGGCTACGTGCCTGGAAAGTGCGAAATCTTATTAAAAACATAACCCACTTTTGCATCCAATAAGCAGTCGCTAAATATTCTATCTATAAGTAAAGTTCACAGCGACGTCACATTCCGATTGACGGATACCCGATTGACAGCTTAGAGCGCCCTAAACATAATAGAGATGATATTTGATTGGCGCAGAACTTTTGATCAGCCAATGAAAAAGTGGTTTATGTTCTAAGTTATTCTCTTTTGAGAAGTGGACAGGCATAGTGGATGTAGGGTATGCCTGTCCACTTCTCAAAAGAGAATATGTTCTAAGTAAGACAGATAATATTAAATAAAATTTACGCGATTAAGTGATTGAGAAGGGATGGTCGCTCCGCTCCGTTCTTAATCACGTAAAATTTACTTAATATAATCTATTATATATATACATAATTTGGTGTTGGACAAACGCAGACCAGGAATCATCAGTAAAATCCGATTTTGTTTATACAAGTATACATACAAATGGATTATATTAATAACAAGAACCCGAAAGTGATAAGGGTTAAATATATAGGCACAGTATAATGTGTTGTTTTCCACTAAAATAAGCAATATTTATTTAAAAGTGTATACCATATTTACAAATGCGCGCATTTACATACGCGCAATTTTTTTTAAACTTTCGCTGCGTTTCAAAAGAGACTCGTTACTTCTAAAATATACATTATAAAATATATGTTAAATCATAATGGTTATATATGTATTTCATTTTGCTCGATTTCGTTTTGTTTCGTTTCGGTAGGTTTCGTTTTGATTTCGTTTCCTTTTGTTTTGATTTTGTTTCGTTTCGGTAGGTTTCGTTTCGGTATAGTTCATTTCGTTTCTTTTCGTTTCTTTTCTATTTCGTTTCGCACTTTACAGGTACCCAAAATTTGTTGGTATCTTTCAAAGATACTTCTTCTCAATCTTCAATCAATCTTTGAGAAAAAATCTTCTTCTCAAGAACAGATCGGCCAGAAAAGCCGGGCCTTGTGTAAAAGCATCCCCAGGTAGTGTAGATTGAAGATTGTTCAATTCGTGATACCCTGGGAAAGGGTGGGGCCACCATGAGGGTTTCAAATTTTTACATAGGAATATTTAGAAAGAAATCATTTAAAATTGTCTTCTCAAAAGAAAATGGGCCAGAAAAGCTGAAACCTGTGTGGAAACATCCTTAGGTAGTGTAGATTGAAGTCTGTTCAAATCATGATACCGGGGGTATGATGGGGCTGTATTGGGGGGGGGGTATGATTTTTACACAAGAATATATAGAGAAAAATCTTTAAAAGGGTCGAATTTTTACATAGAAAATATTTTTAAATTATTCTCAAAAACTCTAATGTTATAATGTATGGTATTACATTTCCTTATATGCAACCATTTTACATATTGTTTGTTCTGAATTGTTTAGACTGATCCCCCTGGACAATTTTTGGGCCAAACAAGGGGTTCTAAGTTTAGTTTAGGTCTTTATTAATAAACTGTTGTTTAAGATCTTCTTGAGAACTGCAATGCTCAGTATGTGTTTTGACTATAAAATCATCCTGTTACAAAAGGGGCTCAATGTTTTACCTAAGAGTATGTGGAGAAAAATTTTAAAATCTTTTTATACAAGATCCATTCTACCACATTGTCCAGATATTTTGTATCCGACTCCATAAAGCTGATTTTATTATGGTAATTGTTGCTCAGGTGAGCGATGTGGCCCATGGGCCTATTGTTTTCATTGATGTCAACCGTTTTGTCTTGTAAACAAAATAAACATTGATCAACTCAAAGTCAGGTATTCATAAACTGTTGATCAGAAGAAGGATTTATTAAATTACGATAGTGTTACATGCCTTGTTAGCTAAAGCCATGTTTAATTATAGACGGTCGCATCCACAGATACTGAGGCAACTACAAAGTGTACACTACTGAATCATATATGTTTAGACAATACACATAATGAGGTGATGGCAAAACTATAAAAAATGATTTTTTCTTTCGTAAATCGACATACTTGATAATAATACGCATTTTTCCTTCTTTGCATACTCTTCTTCAAACAGTTTTGTACGTTTTAGCGATTTCTCATCAAATGAGTTTTATAAGACAATTAAAGTGAAGAAATGAGAATATTTCGTCTTTAAAATGTTATATTTACTTGTATTTATGAGTGTTTCACGAGCTAATTGAAAATGTTTAAGATTACAATTTACGAAAGACGAATAGGGTCACATAAAAATATATTTATCTCGTAATATTTAATGAGAAAAGATCTCGTAATGACGAGATCAATATCTCGTAAAAACGAGAAAAGATCTAGTTATAACGAGATAATTAACTCGTAATAACGAGATTTTTTTCTCATAATAACGAGATAATTAACGTGTAATAACGAGATAAATAACTTGTAACAACAAAATAATTAACTCGTAATAACGAAATCTTTTCTCGAAATAATGAGATCTTTTCTCGCAAGAAAAAGAGATATAATCTACTTGTAATAACGAGATAATAAACTCGTGATAACAAGATAATTTTTTTTTTGTTATAACGACAAAATTAACTTTAAATAAAAAGATAATTCACTCTTAATAACGAGATAATAAAGTTGTAATAACGAAGTAATTAACTCGTAATAACTTTTAACGTAATAACGAGATATTTCTTCCTAATAACGAGATCTTTTCTTCGTAATTACGAGATCTTTTCTTGTATTAACGAGATAATAACTCTTTCCTCGCAATAACGAAATCTTTGTTCGTAATTTATGAGATTTTTTTTTTGTAATAACGAGATCCTTTCTCTTAATTGCGAGATAAATATACTAGTATATGTTTTTTGTGGCTTTACTTGTCTTTCGTAGTTATGGATACTGCACTTAGCTTATTATTATAAAGTATGATAAAGAAATATTGAGGAAGGAAATCTCAGTTTTACAATTTTTTGATTGAGCTAGTAAGGAAAACTTTGTTTTTGTTAAAATTAAACTGTTTATGTAACTGACATGCTATTATAATACAGTTTGAGACCCATTACGTAGGGCAATATGTCAATAAGATAGTGTTTTAAAATGGCATACTTTATTGAAAATTTTGATTTTACTTACGGGTGTTGATTTTACGGAAACGTTTAACCGCCTCTCGTTGTTGCGTTAGAACGCGATATATTCACATAAATATATTGTCATATATGATTGTTTCAAAGTTTAGCAATTTAATTATGACAACAAACTTTATTTAGTGACACCATTTCGACATGTTTTTGACGTCTTAAGCAATTTAATCTATTAAAGTCGAATTCTGCAATGTCGCGTTGAATTATTGCGTATAAACTATGCCGCCAAAATTAAATGTCGCAGAATTTATTGCAAAATAATTGTGTTTGTCGAATTCACCTAGGCGACTTATCTAAGTCAGAGGCCTCTAGGGAAATTTTCACTAAAAATTTGAACGACTAGAATAACTAATTTACTTATATGTTGTGCGTGTGCGTGCGAGCGTGCGCACATGTGTGTGCGATTTCTTATATTCTTTTTCATTACCATCAAATAATTTAAGTTATTATGGTTCCCATCACAAAGGATTCATCTCTCTTTTTTACTTTCAAATTAAAGTTTAAGAAATATATAGAGCAATCGGAAATGCATATTTCTTTCAGTAATTTTATATTTAATCTTTCAAAAGCACTTTGAATGATATAGAATCATCATTAATTAGGTTTAGATAAAACTCTTCAAATATACATCCATACATGTATTATTTGAAACCTAATTAAAATTTACTAAAAGTTTCTTCGTTTTGTATTACAAATTTAGTTTAAATAAACTCATGTGTTGATTAAAGTATTTACTGAAATAATAAAAAAAAACTGTGTAATTCTTGGTGTATCCTGCATCTTTGTTTTATTTTTGCATTCGTTAATTTACACTTTGAAGCTGTTGGTTTTTTTAATTACTAAAGAATGTGCTACGCCCTTGTCTCTCACGCTTATGGAGCTTTGCAGTTAGCTATTATGTTTACTGCTTTATATTATTGTGTTTATAATTACCATTGATTGAGTTAAATTGTTTTTCAAACTTAAGACGACAAACTTAAGTTGACATTCCTTGTAAACAGACAAGAAGTCATCAAAATGTGGACGCGAAAGCCTCGCAAATTGTACAATTTCAACATAATTAATTTTCAATATAAAAGATAGCGAGAAAATTTCTACGTATTAATATAAATACGACAAATTTATAACGCAAAATAATATTATGACTTAATCAAAGTCAACAAAGCTTGAAATGAGAGGTTAAATCATCAAAGATACATCGACTTGTTATTAACTCATTGTATAAGTCGACAAAATTTTGACAATATATACATTTTATAAGAATATGGCACTAAATTTAATTTGCCATTAAGAGATTTAAAACAACATCAAGAGGCGGTTATACGTTTCCGTATGATTTTGTACATTTACGTACATGTGCATACAAATGTCATTCGTGATTTTCAATTTGATAATAATGAAAATAACATGTTTTAAAACATTAACTTTTACATTTCATTGTTGCAAAAAAATATTAACTTTCTAGCATATTTCAAATATCAGTGATTGCAGGCTCTAAATAATAAATCACACATCACTAGTAATACTTTACACATTAATTCCTGATTATTGCATGGAATATCTGGCTTGTTCAAAGTTTTGCTCTGTGTCCAATCGGTTAAACGTCAAGAAAACGCACTAGTATTATTCTGTTGACATTTGAAGTCATATACTTCCAGTGAGGTCATACGAACCTTTAAAAGTATAATTATTTGGGGAGGGGGGGATGCTTGAAACGAAATGCAGGACCATTGACATACACATCAAACTTTGGCAAGCTTCGTCACAAACTTTTAATAAAGCAAATATAGTTCAGGCTTTTTTCAGCAACATTTTGAATGTCAGTCTCCATATGTTTGACAGAAATTAAACACATCCCTGGACATACATGTAACTTACTTATTCTAACTATTAACAGGGTTGTTCCTGGCTGTCTATACGGAACAAATTTCGGTTTGTTAAAGTCTATAGAAGACAAAACAAAGCCGAGCTTTAAAATATTTTTCTCAACACTGTAAATACAGTCAAGAGAATAAAAAATTGTCTATTGTAAAGAAAATGAATACTATATCATCATTATGAGAGTGACAATTACTTGTATAGATATCAATCATTTGACAAACCTTTCTAATAGAAAGTCCTTTTCCTTAGACTCGTATCCCAGCATGTTTCCTTGATACATCTGATCATGGCGTAGGGTATATACCAGAAGATATTCAGAATCACAGGGGCTCTTACGGGCTAATTACAATTATTCACATGATTTTACATTATGTGATTGCAAAATTTTGAACGTTTATAATTCACATAAACTGTTCCCACTGTGTACATAGGAAATACTTTCGACAAAAGTTTCACTTTATACTAGTACATGTGTAGGACAAGCTTTTATACAGCTATTCGTGACTGTATCAATCACGAGTGTATACGTCACATCAGGCTATTAATGAATTTCGATGCTTATTCGCTTTGTTACTCTTTTTTATATTAACTATAAATTATAATCTTTTTTAAAATAATTATCATAATGGGATTGTAATTTATAATCGCCCGCTCGCCCGAGTTACGGGCGACACAATATTCGAAAGACATTTGCCCGGTGGCGTCTATTATCTCTCCATTTAAAAAAAAACTTTTTGATTAATGATTATCATAATAAACCATAGTTTTGTGTTTCATCTATTACTTTGAAAATGACATGAATAAAAAGTATATATCATAAAGCTACATAAGCTAGTAATTTGAACAAAACAGTTACTAGGTGACTAATTTATGTGTGTCTTTAATAATTTGTAATGGGTAATCTGTTTCTGCGATGATGCAATTTGTATATTTCACCCCACCCTACCCTCAAACTTGATCAAAGCAAGGTTCTAACTCGAATTTTAATTCAAGGTTACAATCTTAGTAAAATTAGAAGTGCCTATTTATAGACAAACATCTTCCTTGTAATTAATAAGTGGGTTTGTCCTGTAACAAGTCTGTAGTGCACTGTAACAAGTCTATAGTGTCCTGTAACAAGTCTGTAGTGCCCTGTAACAAGTCTGTGGTGTCCTGTAACAAGTCTGTAGTGCCCTGTAACAAGTCTGTAGTGTCCTGCAACAAGTCTGTAGAAAGAGAGCGCATATGTTGAAGAACAACAAAAATAAACTATATAAATTGTTAGGGTAATGTTCAACATCAGGTTTGTTCACTCTAAGTAGTAGAGCAAACTCTTTTCCGAAGCACTGATGCACTTAACACTTAACTTAAAGCTCATTACATCGTTTCCTTTACACCATGCTAAAGACCAAATTCACATTTCCCAGAATTCCTAATTTTTGTTTCTAAGTTAATCTACCTATCGACAACGTTAACATTGATGCACGGTACATGTATATCAAATTATCTTTTTTGCTCACCTGAACCGAAGCAGAGGGTAAACAATAGCATAAAGTCAATATATAATAACAATGATGAGTTGAAACATACACATTTCACATCACATGTAAAATATTAAAACATATCATATTATTCATATACATGTACATAAATACAAACCAATTTTCACTTCACTTAAAGAAATGTTTACATCTTTTCTTCATTCGGAATACCTCGCGTAAATTTTTCAACGTTATCAACCGGGCTTGCTGTAATACAAAATCCTCTTAGACATCACATTTTAGCCGTTTATTGAAACCTGGTAAGCTAACGGGGGGGGGGGGGCGTTTTAAACTGGGAAATCTTGGAAACTTTTCATACTTTTGAACAAACATCGTTTAAACCCTGAGGTATTTACAAATATTAAGTAATTAAAGCAAAATGTGAATCGAAGACATCTTGGGACAGAGTATAGTATACATGTACATAGATCAATATAATTAAACTTTGCTTGACCTTTCCGGAATTTGTCATTCAATACACTGTGAATCAGTTTTGCACACGGTTTGCTTTTCAGCAATTTATTATAACCAACAGAAATGAATACATGCATGTCAATCATTTAGGTCCATCAATTTATGTCAATATACAACGATCCCTACAAATTTAGAGGATTTGAAAAAATAAATATGTTATACAAATTGTAGATGTATATATAAATATAAATCATAATGCTATCAACTTTTAAAATGCATCAAACTATACACGTACATGTGTATCTGTGGGGGTTTTTTCCACTCGTCACAGCACACATTATATGCTGAATTGATAATTCAACACAAATAATATACTGTATACATAAATACTGAGAATAGATGTCCATGTAACTTAGTTATATACATGTAAATTTAAGTCCAGAGTACTTAATAGTACAGTGTAATTAGTTACGTCGTATGTATGTACAAATAAATGTATGAGGTATCAAAAAAAATGGATGATTATTAATTAACATTATTGCACGATATATATACCAGCTATAGCATCAAAAGAAATACTAGGTTGATTTTTGAGAATGATAACAGTCTACAAGAGCAATGTCTACAGGTAAATGTAAGTGGTGGTCACTCCGAATTTGGCGGAGTTTGCTGCGCTTGGTGGATCCCCGGGGTCGTTCTCATCTTCCGGTTCAATTCTCCTACCACTGATCTGAAGAATTCGTTGAGCAAACTTAAACTTATACTTTAGTTCTCTGAAATACGCTTGTCCTTTGGCGTCACATAAACGCAAAGCTTTCTTCACAACAGGATGTGAATAAAGATCATGCGTATTTAGTGCTAGTTGGAAGGTCAGAGGTGAAGAAACCGGAAGTTCCAGCATCGTGAATCCATGTGGGTCAAGAATGCAGCCAAATAGGGTAGTTTCTTCAAAGGAGTCCAATAGCGTGAAAAGCCCAGAAAATGACGTCAGACGCGGTCGGTTTCTGCCGCTTATGAACCTGACAACAATAGGGAATTTTTGCGAAGCAATCAAACTCTCAGCATTGACAGACATTCGCCCGTTACCAACAGGACTGGGAAGAGCCTCAATGAACTCCCCTGGTTGGGACATAGGGATAAGGACTTCCACGTCTTTCTCGTCTCTGCATTTCAAGTACTTGATTTGTTGAATCTGTGTTGATTTGCGCGAAAGAATGGATTCCGATTTGACCCGAGCCGTTCCCATGAATACCTTATCCACCAGAAAAACGTTTCCCGATGTGTATGTAATTTGTTGATAGTCATTGGACTGGGGATTTTTGGAGATCTGAAAAGCTGCCATTTTGCTGAGATTCAGGAAAGCCCTGGCCTTGTACTTTGCAAGTGACTCGATGCTTCTGTGACAGGTGTGGTCCTTGGCAGTTCTTGATTGCAAGCGGAGAAAGAGGCCTGTTGAAAAGACAATTAATAAAAAAATCAGGACAGTTCAAGAATGGTTATGATGTTTTACATAAAATTGGCTTTTTTATAATCAATTTCGTTGATAATTGTTATATAGTTAAACGTGTATAGCATTATGATCGACACGTACCCTTACTGGAACAACCCCCACCCCTCATTCTCTGTACTAAGCAAGGCGAATTGACTGACTTTTGATCTACGGAATACGGTCACATTTGTCATTGGTAGACAGGGGTATGACTGTTAGCGAACATCTATACCTTTAATTGGGTGTTGTTCTACGGGGAGGTCTCTCTTGAAAATCAAATGAGTAAATTATGGTAAGGGGTGGGGGTAGGAATAATGTAATTCTAGCTAGGGGAGCGTGATCTTTAATTATATAGTTTTTTTAATACATATTTCTAAGACTGGTGTATAGTTATATTAAGACTGTATCACATAACGCATACACATCAAATCAGAGAGCGAGAACTCAATGGTGCAAAGTTTAAAGCGATTAAGTGGCCGTGAAAGTTAAAACTATGTGGTTATATTTTAAACATTATAAATATGCATTTGCCTTAAGGTGCATTCTAGTGGGGGATTTGCGAAATTCTTTCAAGGGTATTTTGATTAATACTGTAGAGGATATTGACAGTTTAGTACTTCGAAGTGGACCTTTTTATCGCACAAATAAGCATAAATACAAGTAAATAGACAAAATCAAAATTATCATACATGTAGTAACTGTTGTAGTTTGAACAGTGAATATTTGTTTCTTTATACAAGTACTTAAACTGCTAATGGCCTACTATACTGACAAATATATATGTTACATTAAAGTTTTAAAATTCAGAGAATTTAAAACTATCTAAAACAATTTAATTTTTTATAGTTTTAAATTCTCTGAATTTTAAAACTTTAATGTAACATATATAAGAACAAACGGGTTGATTTCTACTTGAATCGTGTTCCTAATGTTTTTGTCGTTTAACTAAAAGCTTGGTAATGTTAGAGATACATGTGGCTTAAAATTGTAATTAAAATTCAAGATAAGCAATCCTACTTGCACCATTTCCAGGAATTTATTTCAAACCCGAAACTAAGCAAAAATCACTTTATTAAATTTTTGTTAACATCGTTCGAATAATTCTATATTTCCCCGTACTGATAAAAAATACCCGATTTTCATTTAAACTGTCTGGCTTGAACAATGTTGTCTAACTGGTTTGGGCAAAAAAAATATACTGCAGGAACAATGGCCCGTCTCCCTACACCGGGGAGCAGTTGTTGACATGGATGAAAGCATTGAATTGGTTTAAATAAATATCTACATTACTTATAAGTTGCTCTGAAAAGAACCAGGACCAGTCTGGTTTTGGTCACAGGAGATTGAAGAGCAGCTGGCCTACTTTGATGCGTTAATTGAGATGCACCAAAAAGAACAATAGAACATTACACAATGGTTTAATTTTTTGTCAAACTGAGATAATAATAAACATTTTCAGATCTGTTTGATTGTATTTAGCATATGACTGTACGGAACACATGCAATTTATTTTGTGTATACTTTATAAGATTCTCTACCTTAAAATCAAATATTAAAGATGTGTTTGACTATTGCAGCGTTCGCAAAGACCGACTTACCGTCATAATCTGCTGGAATAACGACGGTTTCGTCATTTTCGCTATAACGATGTGTTGTAGGGTCCAAAACAACGTTCCTGGCCAGGAGTTTCCGGATTGTACGTTTGTCGTGAAGCAGGATCGGTTGCGCCAGATTAATTGGTAGAGGGACCTCTCGTTTCACCAAAATGGCTTGCTGGTTACACTTGACAATTTGAGGCAAGGCAAACTGTTGTATTATGTCCTCCGCGGTAAATGACTGTGTACTCCATTGCGCCCTGGACTGCTCGGCGCCCGATTCACTACCGTTCTTCTCCCGCCAGGAATTGGTCCGGCTGTGTGTGGATCCGTTCATCATGTCTGCTGGAAAATGAAAAACATTTAACAGTGTTTAAGGGCTTTAGCAATATTCAAACAAACTACCCACGTCTGAAAGTTTCGCTTCACTAGACGCGTTCTTTTCAAGTGTCCCTGTTGGATCAATGCCTTGTTTAAAAACCAGAGATCTATTAATGTTCCAAGAGAATGCCAAATAAAATTCTTTCCAATCCATAGTTATAAATAGTAAAGCAAATTAAGAGAAAGAGAGCTAGAGAGAGGCACTAACCACGTCCTTCCAGTTTGCGTTTGAGACTGTAAACACACAACGAGCGATCTTTTCATGAACCGGTTCAATTGATTATGAAAAGAATTCGGGACGCATCCAGTCCACGCTGTTGAGACCACTGCTTGATTGCATAATACACTTGGGATTACTGGCCACAATACAATAGACACAAATTCACCTGATATAATCAAATGGCCCGAAGAAAGGAAAGTTTGGAATAATTAAGTTCTCAAAATAATTGTGTCACAAATTAATCATAACATAGACAAAGATGAAAGATTTCGTAGTAATGGCCATTTAAAATTGAAAAGTAAGCCATTCATACTCGTCGTTCTTTAAAACAAATATGACACGAATAAAGGCACATATTAAAACATTGTTAACTGTTAGCTGTTGTTGTTGTTTACTTTGACTTCCCTTTGTTGGATTTGTACGTTCGTAAAAAAAAAGAAGTAAAAAGGTACTTTTTAGGCTCCATGTATTGAATGTCCATAAACGGGGTGAACACCAATCTCGGATCTCTGCAAAGAGCTCCCTTTAATGACCAACGGCATATCATAGGATTCACAGATAAATAAAGTGTAGAAAATTTACACTGCATGGTTCGTATGAAATATCGAATTTTATATTCGAAGGTGTCTTAATAAAATGATTTTAAAAGAAATTGTGCTCAACCAAGAAGTCATTGTCACCTTGTCATAATTCATATGTGTGCGTCATTGCATTTATAATATAGAACTGCATTGCATGATCATTAACATCATTACTGAGTAACCATATTTTACAGCTTGATCTCAATCTTTGTGCTAGTAGTATGGGTCTACACTCGACCTTAATAATTCAATGATAAAAATGAACGAAAACTATAAATCTTTAAAATAAAAGTACTTTTAGGATGGAGTTAAGACCCATTCATACAAAAACTTTGCAATTTAGCATGGTAAATGGTGAAGATTTTGGCATGAAGCACCGTGTAGCTTAATTTGGAAACATATATTAATATCTGTTTTACTTACGAAATGAACACACGTTATTGACTTGCATCGTATTTATAGTGTAAGCAATGTATACAAACCCAAAAGAAATATTTTAACAACATCTGAAAATAGTTCTTCTTTATTACCTTAAGTGGGGGACATAAAACGCCTTGTACCCCCTGTCCTTCCCACCCAGTAAAGTAATGCATCACAATTCAAGAACTACTTTCAGATATTAGAACACATCTCACCACTGTAAAATACCTTGATACAAAGAAGGGTAAATATGAAAACTTTAACAGAAAATGGGAGAAATGGTTATTTTTTTTAAAGTAATAAGCTGGTCAAACATTTAGATTTTTTTTCTTTCTTCTTCTACCTCTCCTTTTGAAAATTCTGATAGTTTTTATCACATTTAACAGAAACCCCAGACAGGAACACATACCACACTTGTCGTTATGTTTTTAGTTACAATTATTCAGCCTTTCCATCTCTGGCTTCAGTCTCTTATTTGATATTAAGTAAATACACTGTACTTTCCTTTTTTCACATATCCTTACAAATGTTGATCAGTTTTATATCAAGTACAGCAAAGTTATTTTATTTCAGGTGCAATCTTTCCTCTCTTCATACCCTTTACCTATCTGACTTCTCTTCTTTTCAATGAATTTTGTACAAAATGTTCATGAGAAACAAGATTCATATTTTATTGTTCTCCAATATCAAAACTATCTCACGATCATCAAAAATGTTTATATATATATATTGTTTGTATTACTTTGTTAATTAAAAAAAAAAAAAAAAAAAAAAAAGAGAAATGCATCACAATATGACATTGCTCTCATTAACCGTTATGATTTTAAGACACTCTTGCGAATAATAGCTATGGGTTTTTTTGACAATGATCAATTTACTATCAACATCATGAAAACTAAGCAATTTAAAACAAACGATCGAATTATTACAAAACACGATGAGACGATGATTATTAATTAGACAGCGAGCGGAATTGACACACCAAAGATGTACATGCATTATAAACCGCAGATCAAGGTTAATGAATAACTAGGGGGTCAAGAAAATATAGTTATTCCGAATACATATAATTCAGGGCGAATGTCCTAAAATAGTCAGGCACAAGAAATAACCAAGCAGCCACTTGAACATTAATATTGAGGTGAAAAAGGGTAGAGTTCAGTATTTATACGAAACAATTGCAAGTATTGAAAATTGCAGTGTTAACACGTGGAAAATAGTATTAAATGGTGTATGCATCCTTTGTATTCAGTGAGAGTGATATTGCTAATAAGTCTTCAAGACTAAGACTGATAAGGTGACTTTATTGAAAGATGGTCCATCACATAACTATATAGTTTCTGTAGCACACCTCTGAAATCAGTATTGAATACCAATTTGCTCCTCATAAATCTACCACAACATGATAGCGTAAAGTCTGAATAAATTGTCAAATAATTGTCACTCTCTTCGTTTAATCTCCACCAAATCTTGAAATTAATGTCCCCTGAAAAGGTGATCTTAGAGCGGTCATAGAAAAGCAAAGTTTGTGCGATATGGTGTCCGTTTATTTAAACTCCGACAGCGGATGGAATGTATACATATGCTTGTCTCAGTCTATTTGCTTTTAAAAATGCATGAAAAATTACATGTTTATTCAGGCGTTTCGAAAGAATGCTTTCATTTCATCCATAGAGTGACTTAAAAAGACGTTAACTGCGCAGAGACCCCGAGGTTTGTTTATTTTGTGTGGGACAAATGAAAAGCTAAACAGTGCAATGTTTAAACGAAAACTGACCAATATCCTGAAAAGGACAGATAACCAAGCGGCCGATCTATCCAACATGCAATGGAGTTCCCAGAGTTATACGTTAAAGGATATTGTGGACAACTTCAAACTGCCCCTGGTTGTGAAATGTAGCGACACTACATACACGGTGAATCATGGAGACTTTCAGTTTGATCTCGGGGAATCTCTCCTGCTTCATTCCAGGAAATGGACGCGGAAAATCAAAGTGTGCTGTCTCCAGAGAGATGCTGCCTCGGGACAAATCACAGAAATCAAACCTCACTACATCATACCAGAGGAATATGAGGGTAACTACATGTTTTTTTAAGTTTTGCAATTGTCTTTTTACTACGATTTAGCTGTGAAAATGCATACAACTGACTGACGTTTGCTGTTGTTAACCGCGAGGCAATGCAGCAACCCGTATTTTCTTTTTTAATCTGAATATTAGTAATGGTTTGGATATATATTTCAATTCAAAATAAAATCACCTCAATTCCTCCACGCCTGAAGAGATTAGAATAACTTTAAATTGCACAATCATTCAGTGAAACATTTTGTTCAGTTTTGTATACATCATAAAAATGAACATTTCAATGTTCTATATGCAGGCTGGTTTCAAATAATAGACAGCCCGGTGGAAAAGGCGACACCCGATACTACTCTGGAAACAGTGGTAGAGAGCGCAGCCGAACAGTTCCTGTCTGCCAAGAGTCTGAGTTGTTTGTCTTTGGTAACATCAGACAAAGAGTCTCCTACATTTGTCAGACGACACGTAGACAGTGGTGAAATATTCACTGTGAGGGGGTTATATCAGGAGGAAGGTGAACAGATAGTCCAAATACGGAATGTTTACAAAGAAATTCAAAACCATGGACACGCTCAATCAACCCCCAAATTTCTTGTGTGCACTGACGAGAAAGACGATCATGTTTTGATTGACACTTCACAGAAAGGATGTTTTTACAGAATATTTGAAAGGGAAGAAAATGGTCGGGGACTTCTGGGAGCTGAAGATCTGATTGACAAATCAGACAAGTTTCCTTTGTTAATTAGACATGTTTTCGGAGAATTGCCAATTGTGACGTCTTCATATTCAAGTGTCATGAAATGCATCGACGTTGTCCAAGAGGAATCGGTGTTGGCTGCAACTTTAATTTCACAACCACCAGCTCTTTTAGAACTTCAGTGCAAAAGCCCAATTCGTTTTAAAATTTGCTTGAACGAAGCAATATTGAAAAATTCTGAATCTTGTACCGAGGCGTTGCAGATGTGCCAAACTGAGGGAAATGATTTTTTGTCGGGTATAAAAATAGCCTTCACAATACAAAAACAGTGCGGCGAGTCCATAGAACATACCGAAAACATAACAAGCATGGAAGAGAAAATAAGCAATTCTCTGTCCGAGACGCAGACGACAGCAGCAAACGACACAGAGGAAGTGACGTCAGTGTATGACTCGATAAGTGAGTACGGTGAAGAGGACGCTAACTCGGAATTTTCGTTCGCATGGACACCGGAACCCTTGATTAAAAACAAAAATAATTTAAAGGAGGACAGGAGTAAAACGTCAAAGGATGACAGGAAACCAACAGGCCCAAAGTTTTTCAATAGTAGTCTCAACAGTCCGATGTCGTCCAAGGAAAGCAAGCTAAACGCCTGGAACGAACAGCCCGATGTTGTTTAAATGCAACACGAGTCGATTCATCGTCTAAAGCCACAGTTGGGAGTCCGCATAGCTCTCTCCTAGATGGGAGAGGGTCGTACATATTGGACGTGGTTTGCGACGATCGAGTCAATTCCATCTTATATAATGACATATGTTCCCCAAATGACCTAAAATTTATCCGAATTTGAACTATTGGAAATTTTGTGGGAATGGAAATTTATTAACGTAAACAGTTTTCTTACTTTTGACGAAACTTCAACATATTTCTAAAAATTATAGGAAAATTACAATATTGAGATTTCTGTTTTGGTGTAACGTATTATATTCGTTTAATGGCACCAAAACCTAAAACGATTATGATCCGGGTTTTTTTTAATTTGTTTTTTGGTGTGTGCATCAATCATGTGATTTGCCATTCTGAAATTGCAGACCACTTTGAAATAATCTTATATTCTCTTACGGTATAATATTAACCTTCAACCGTTTACATCAGTAAAAAAAAAACCCAAAAAATGTGCATTTTGTTTGATTTAATTTTTCTAACTCCAGCTCCCTTATAACAAAAATACAATAAATAAATGTCAAGTTTTTGTTCACTAACAATATGAGCATATAAAAATCAATGACTTCTGATAAAAAGATGATCACCAATCAAGAGACAATACTGCATACCAGTTCTGTCAAATTGATGATGCACATTTACATAATAGAGACATGTACGTGTTAATGTAGTAAACAAGTGACCAACTGAGATCAAAGAACAGCAAATAAATGTAAATAAATCCACACAACTCTTGAAACCCATTGATTGATACTGAATTATAATTCATGATAATGATCAAAATAAAGCTTTTCTGTAACCTTATATGAAATAAATGTTTTTATATACTTCATTTATTCTCATACAAGAAGATCAAACGAATCAAACCCTTGGCTTGCGAAGAATCATTCAGAAGCAGATCTACTGATGCAACCCCCCCCCCCCCCCCCCCATGGTAATGTCGATCATTTAGACCTTGAAATTACTGATTTGATTTGTTCAACTCCCACCCCCTTTATTTAAATAGGAAAATGACGGGATCTGCTCCTGCATATTAATATCATTACAGATACAGACATTTAAATGAAAATAGGGTCATTTTTAGGAACGAGTTAATGGATGATTTTAATTACACATATAAATATTTGGTTCATTAATTATCACACACAGTCACAGCCCAATGTGTCCAGTGTACTCAAATAAGTAATGAAGTAGTAATTTGAAATTTTGAAATTTGTAATTTTGAAATTGTTTCATATTTGTCCGATATTTATCTCCATTTAAACATTATGCTCATTTATTTCAGAGAAAAATGCAATTATGAACTTAATTTACCATTACCCTTATTAAATAATTTGAAATCATTTAAACTGACAAAAAAATATATATTTACATGTACTTAAGTCACACACGTGGAATCTTTTACTTGTTATTATTCAACAATTCATGTCCATTTCACTGGTCACATTGGTTTCGACTAGAATTAAAACTTTTCAAAGACTTTGAAAGTACAACTACACTAACCACTATAAAGATTAAAAACAAAAGGCCCAAAAGGCAAGTACTCTTCACAAAGCATTAGCCTAACTCTGGCCTTTACAGGTTCCAAACCATCAGGTCATCAATCACTTCGAGCTTTTTTATGACACCAATATTTTGTGGACTGTCTAGGATGTACAGGTTCACTGGGACATGATATTTCAAAGAATGGTAGATAATTTTTTAGAAAAAAAAACCCATCATATAAACACAAATAAAAGAGTACCTGCCCTGGTAAATGAATGTTTGTCCACTAGATGAAATGATTTCAGATATGAAAAGACTGTTATTAATCATGATATTTAAATTCAACAATTTGTAAAAACTCAAAAAATGGAATGTAAAATTAATTATCTGAAGTAATGAAGAAACAATGTTCAAACTGAACCCTCTCATAGACATAACCATATGAATCATTTGCAAATATGTCAATCTTGCATTTGAGAGGAACAACTTCATTTACATGTATCAATATATTGATGTAACTCTAAAGGGTGAAACTGTACTTCAGTCTGAAATGATAAAAACTTCTGCCATAAAAATGTCTACCAGCTCAAAAGTATACATACAATGTGAAAAAACAGTTATAACACCATACCCTAAAAATGACAATTCAATAACTGTGGAATGAGAATTAAAAAATACATTTTAATGAAAATGAACTCCGTTGATCAAAAAAGAGAGAAATGTTAACTAACTTATATGAAGAGAAAACTGCAACTGTATGAAAATAATTGTTGTTTTAAAGAATTACATTTAAATTACAATTAAAGTGTAATTAAAGAATTACATACACTGATGCGGCATTAAACTAGATTTCACATGCAATGTTCATATATAACGTGGAAAGTAATTACAGTATTTTTCGGATATCATAATGCATTAAAGAATTAGAATTACCTAGACACAATACTAAAGTTTCATAAATATTTGTTGAATACTAATTTTCATGGATTTCTTTGTTGAAACCATCCATAAAACTATGTGTTCATTATTAAATGTGCAATTTCTACTGCATATTGTATTGATAGGAGAACTGAAATCATTGAAACTGTGATTTTCACTAAATCCACATTAATTGATACCAACGAATATTAATAAAAGCAAAGTACTAACAAGATATTGTATTAATTTGGCTTTGAAAATACATGTACCAGTTTTTGCAAAACATTTTTTAAAAATGGCACTTTATATCATTCTAAATATCAAAAGCAGATGAAAAAATGTTGTTTTTGACACGTCATGTTTGTTGACCTATGTTGTTAATATTGTTTTTCAAGAGAGACTGTTTAAAACCCATACATGACTAGTTTAAAATCAAACTAAATTCAAAAAATGAGAGTTCAACACAAACAATTAAATGTAAAAAAATCTAGCACCTTATATAAATATATGTACATATGTAAATGCACACTAGCATTTCATTGAAGGAAATTACTAATGAACAATTAATAAAACAATGTTTTGAAATAAAACAGAACAGGCATTCTTTTTAAATAGAAACAGATTTTTGTTCATTTGATTACCAGTCATAAAATTCATATTATAAAGTGCATAAATAATTTATTTATAAAACTATGAAACTATATTACATACCATACTGAACACAACCTCTAAACTGCAGTAAATCTTGCTCATGAACTCCCAATCCACTGGTTACAGAGGTGAAAACAGATATTTATGTATAAACGTTTACAAATTTACAAGTATTACAATGTATGTAGTCAAAGGTACAGGGTATATACAAATCTAAAAGAAAGCACCACAATTAAAAATGTTAAACTTCTGCTCTGCAGATTTAAACATCATATATTTATATGTATAATATTAGTATGAAAACAAGAAGTTACATACTGGCTCTGAGTGGCTCGTTTATAAGATTGTCATATCAGGATGCTTGTTTCAAACCCTGTAAAAATTATGATTCCCCAAATACTGTACACTTTTTACCACCAGAACCTGATTTAAAACTTGGCATAATAATAAATCAATCTATCAAAAATTCAATAAATTATTTACTGGTAAGCAAAATTACATGCGATATAAAAGTTGCGTAGATTTTTTTTTTTTGGAAAATAATTTCCACTTCCAATGCATACATTGAAATGAATACCGGGCAAAGATATACATAAAATTTCTTTTTATATCCAGTATAATAATACTTTATACAATATTTCCAAACATTCTAATGAAGAAGTTAGAGGCTCTCTAAAATACTATTTTTATATATATATCAAACATGATAATGTAATCAACTCTTAATATACATAAGGCAAATACCGCAAACACAAATAATACTAGATCATCCTAAAAACTCAATAATGCTTTTACAATAACACCTTTTTTCTTAGAAATAGTAACTGGCTATTTATATTTCTTGCATATCATAAATGTACGTGTAATGACATTCTTCACATCTTTAGAATAATTTAGAATAATTCCCATCCTGCACTACCTCTTCTCTTTGTTGTGTTCCATTGGTTTGGCAATGTGCTGTTCTAAATATTTGTAATGATCAAATAGAGTTGCTAATAAACCATTGTTGTTGACAACTTCTCTCCTTGAAGAGTAGTCTATAAAGGCTCCCTCTAGTGTAGTCATTTTCCCATGAAATGCGGATAAAATGGCATTTCCGGCACAGATATCCCATTTCTTTATTCTAGTTGTATGAACATAGGCATCGGCTCTACCTTCAATCACTTCCAGGGTTTTGTATCCTGAAATACATAATACCCATAAAATGTAATTAATTTATTCAAAAATTTCCATCAAGAAACTCTCACTATCTCCCATTGACACTTTCAATTGTTTTCTTTCCTTCTTAAACTTTGTATATTTTACAATTCTATTATTATGAATTAAACTGCATAAAAATGTAAATATATACTATAACTAATAATTTATTGAAGGTTGCATTTTCATTATTTTAAAATAAAACCAGAAATTTCATGTCCCTCCATTCAGATATTGGCTGCTCTATACTTGACAGAGATACAAGTATATTCGTAAAACCAAGTACTGTAAAAGTGGTTATTTACGTGTGGGGAAAATTTACAATAGTTACACAGTAAGCTTAAAACATCGCAAAATACTCCTGCGTGTATGGTAAAAAACTGAAAACATTAGCATCCGCATGCAGGGTTCTCCTTAATTTTTCAAGTAGCAGGAGAATTACAAAATAGTAGGCGGCACCAGAAGTGAGCGCCGAAGGCGCGAGCTATCTAGGGGGGTCCGGGGGCATGCCCCCCCGGAAAAATTTTGATAATAAGAAGCCATTTGGAGCAATTTCCCGCATTTCAGACACAAAATTTTACCATTTAGATATCAGTTAGAGAGAGAACAAATTGTTTAAGAAGTGATAATTCTGAACATATTACCAACTCATTTTATCGAGGATTAACAGTATTTTTAGGTCAAATATAATGTTGCAACGTGTTCTTTCTTTTTCTATGCAGGAATTCTGTTACTCTTCAGGTAAAGATCTATTTCAACCATACAGTCACTAAACTGATGGGCTGTATTGCCCAAAGTTGTATTTCTGAATAAATAAATTCTATAAAGGAACCAACTTTAATGATATTTAAGAAATTCAAAGCCTTTTAATAACAATTCAACATTTTCACTTCAGTAAATTCACAAAAACTCTCTTAGAACCTCTCAATTTCAAGTTCTCTTTCAATTTCAAGTTCATAGTCTGCTTGGTTCTCTTCTTCCTCATCATCTGAGTCATCTTCTCTGCTTTGGAGTGTAGTTTTCTCAATGTGTAGTATAGACAAAACTTCCTGAAACTTTTGCTCAAGTGTCTTTAGCTCATCTGACTCGAAATTGGCTTGGGTTGAGACATCATGTGTCTCAACATCATGACCATGTTCTGTAATGTTTTCTTTGTCAATTTCTATACCTACTGGTAATTGTGGAAGCTTCCTCCTGTCCTTAGATTCATACCAGTTTTGCACTGCTTCTTTCATTAATGTAGTTGTGTCCTCAGATTCTGTCTCTGGACCATTAATGCTTACCTGCATAATTGTCTCTAACATTTTGTTAGATAACCGATTTCTAAGCCTATTTTTGATACGCTTCACTGCACTGGCACCTCTCTCTGGCCAGGCATTACTAACTGGCATTGAAAGAATGATTTCAGCCAGCTTTGTCAACAGGGGAAAGGATGGTCCAAATGGAGTTCTGAGCTCAAGTAAATGATGGAGACAATATTCTGAGGGTGTAATGCTTTGAATATTTGGCAATGTAGATTTCAGTTTTTCTAGGTGATACTTAAACTGAGCCCATTCTGCTTCGAGTGCCAATACCTCATCTTTCTCATATCCAAAATGAAGACCAATGACTTTGACTTCCTTTGTTCCATAATCTCGAAAAGCTTCTTCTTTCCGCATTGGCACAATAGTTGGGTCAAAAATGGAAAATGAAGACAGTATTGGAATTGCTGCATCAAATCTGTCATGAATATTGGACATGAGTGCATCAATGTACTTTTTTAGTAGACTTTGCATCTCTGTCATCTGATGCTCTGTTGGATGTAGCTCAAGAGTACATAACTTCATTTCTCTAAGGGTTTGTAGGATGGATGTCATATCCAAAAAAAACCCATCTACAGCTGCCTCAAAGGACAACCATCTTGTAGAACAAGCCTTCTTCACTTTGTGAACAACAGCTTTTCTGGCCTTTTGAGGCAGTTTTACAGAACACTTAGCCATCTCCAACTGCACTCTCACTAAAATTGCAGTTCTCTTAGGAGAGTCCTCAAAAAATTTCCACAACTGTCTCAGATATTCAGATACCTTCTTGATGTATGCTGTCTGATCGCATGACTTAACACACGCTAACGCCAATCGATGACAAATGCAGTGAACAGAAATTAAGCACGGAAACTCCTGTCTGAGCCGTGCACACAGGCCATTCAACTTGCCTGTCATAACGCTGGCTCCATCTGTAACAACACTGGACAATTTAGAGACATCATCACCCAAGACACTCAGTTCTCTCAACACAACTTTATGCAATGTCTCACTATTTGCAGAAATGGAGTCCTCCAGAACATCAGCCACAGCAAAAAATGAAACTTCTGCTCTTTTAGTGACAATATCAACATACTGAATGAATAAAACCATCTGGTTTTTCACTGAAACATCTGTTACTTCATCTAAGAGAATTCCAAATGACTGAGATTTCTTAACTTTAGATATAATCTGTCCTTTGACAGTGTTTCCAATTGTTAGGAAAAGTTCCTGAAGAGACCTTTCACTCCTATGCTGGAAATATTTCAGATTTGTCAGACCCATTTCCTCTGCCAGCTTCAGTAATGTAAAATTTTCCTCAAACTGATTTCCTGCTTTAACAGCCAGTATGCTGCCAGAAATGTTTGTGTCAGGACCTGTTCTCCAACTCTCTTCTTCTCTTCTTTTTCTTTATGGAAGACAGACACTCGCTTCATCATCTCCCTTTGTATGGCTCCTCCATGTTGAGCAGAATTTCTGTGTTCCTCTAGAGCAGATTTCTTAAATCTAACAGCAGGATCTCTGTTGAAAACCTTGGATTTGTTCTGTAAGTTGTGTTCATCATTTTGTCTACACAACAAACAAAACATTCCTTCACCTTCTGCATACACCAACCACCAGAACTCTGTAGCTTTACAAAAGCTGATAGTACTGTCATCAATCCACTTGTGATTAAATTTGTCCTTTTTTCCTTCAAACCGTTTTTTTTCAGCTGCACTGAGACTACTGCGGTTTTTTTTCATACAAATAAAACGATGGTGTAATTTTCCATCCTCACATTCAAAAGTTTCTAACGCTTCTTTCATGTTTGGATGGCCTTCATAGAAATTTGTTGAAGAGGAAGCCACAGTGATAGGCTTCTCAACTTCAAGTGTAGATGAACTTTCAGGGGTTTCATTGCTTTGATCATCCACATCTGCAATAAAATTTAATGTTCAGTAAAAGATTATTTATGATAAAATTTAATAACATTTTTAGTTATATGATATTCATTTAAAGTAATTCAATTAGAACTTTCGGTAACAGATTCTGAGCAACTCAACTCAAATAAAATTATGAATATAGAGAAAATTAAATCAACATTTCAAAAGTAATAAAATGCAAACAATAACATGCAAAACATAATTGAATATTTTTGTAAATTTACAAAATAACGAATATTTTGATTGTCAAATGTGCTGCTTAACTGTATTGACAAATAGAAAACTTAAGCATAACCCGTGCTTGGGCGCTGCCACTTGTACACCCCTCCCCTGTACCATGTAAGGCCATAGAAAGCAAAAGAAAGAAAGAAATGATGAGAGCTTGGGCAAAACTCGCTTATCCTAACGAGTCTATACTCTCCCATTGCTAAAGACAGTATTTGGCACCCCAGATTAATATATTTTAAAGCTATATACAAAATCACACTACTTACTATAGCTGGATGATAAAGATCCACTTCAAGCTGAATAAAATCCTGCTTCAGTCTTCCAAGGCGTTTATTCGGTTTTTGATTTGTTTGTTTTTTTTAATTAGCTAGTGATCTTTGATTAAAAGTTTCGTCAACACAATCACAAAATGCAACATCAAAATTCGTTCCACATGCAAATTCGAAATTCGTGTTATTTAAATGAAACAAAAAGAGCAATTTGAATAAAAATTAATTTATTACAACTCCATATTTATCTAAATAACACTCAGACTTACCTAATCTTCGCTTTTTAGCAAAGTAACCTGTTATTTTACTACTCATGATTTCATCGTTTGAAAATGAAAGTAAGTTTTCGCTGATTTTCGATCCCGATTTTGTTTTGGTCGCAAAACAAAATCGGGATCGATATACTTAAAAAAAAAACCCACTACGACAAGAGGACGGATATAATTCTTTTATATGAAGAACATTGCAAGTGTTAATTTTTTTTATCACAGTTAAAGTAGGCGGCGAATTTGCCACAAGTAGGGGGCGAGAAATCGCCGGGTGCCGGCTCTAAAGGAGAACCCTGGCATATTTAACACCCACACATATTGTTTGAGCATAGAAAACGCATACTTAACCACCAGCGTAAATATCCACTTTAACTGTAACTTTTGACATTTTGTGCAAGAATAGTAAGTTTCATGTACCCTTGTATGATCAAACATGGATTGCAAGATATAAGAAGGACAAAATCCATTAAGATTTGAGTAATAATTAACTTTGTGAGAGGTGACCTTTGATATATAGTCCTGAGAATTATTACAGGTGATCAACTGATCATGGCCAGTTAATCATTGTCAACCTGTAGGTAAATTTTAATTTGCTCTCAAGATTTTGGTTGGAAATCATATGATTTACCAACCAGCAAACCAAACAATAGACATTTGCAAACAAAATGCCCTTTTCTTTAAAGGCAAAAATAAAAATACCGGTATCAGGATCTATAATAAATTATAATAGTCAAATTAGTTCATTTATAAAATATACAGTCACAATTGTATGAATTAAAAACAATGTCATTTCAAGTCAAACATTTAGTTGCTGATTATGAGTTACCTGCTCCCCCAGCTTTGATGATATTGGTGTTGTTTCCCAGACTTTTCTTGACACTTTCCATCACATCGCCTGTGTGAGAGCGAGATATGATGATGTTGTAAAGATCACCATCTTTCCTTCTGTTCTCTACCATTTGGAGATTGGATGAATGTCCAGACCCAACCCAAGCCCATACTGTGAAAAAATATTCAGTATACAATAAACACAAATAAGGAACAAGAGATGTTTGTGAAACACTTATGCCCCCCTCCCTTGGAGACCTCTGCCTAGAAATGAACAGAAACTGCAAATAGTTAGAATTTTTCTAAGTTCAAGGGACACACCTCTGTCAAAAATTTCTCGATCGTATCCAAAATCGAACTTGACCTAGATATTATTAAGATAAATCTGTATACCAAATTTCATTTCAATAAGTGCAACTCCTGCTAAAAAATGAACGGAAACTACAAATAATTGGAATTTTTTTAAGTCCAAGGGGCACAACTCTGTCAAAAATTGCTTGATCGTACCAAAAATTGAACTTGAACTAGATACATGTATTATTATGATAAATCTGTATACCAAATATCATGTCAGTATGTGCATTCTCTGCAAAGAAAAACAACAGAAATTGTTGGAGGGCCAACCAACCGACAGAGATACAGAAAGAGAAAGCAGCAAAGCAATATGCCCTCCCTTCTTCGAAGGGGACATAACAAAATGTCATTGAAAGGTAAATTAGTTCACTTCTCTCAACTCTCTTCTCAGGAGGGCAGAGTTCTCCATAAGCCATGTACAAGCACCACAGTAAAATTTGTACAAGATACAGTAAAATATTTATAGTGCCACAGTAAAATTAACTGCAACTCAAATGGATTCCCCACTATTACAGGTTCTGCAACAAGATCAGAGATAATTACACAGGTGGAAACGAATGTAAAGTAATACAATTAAAACTTTTAATTATTTTTGTTTTTCATCCAAAAATTTCACTCCCATCTATCACAATATGTAATGACAAAATTTCATTGATGTCAAAAATGTCTATCCAGGCATTTAATATTATTTTGACTATTGGAGAATCCTGAGTGAGAGCAACAGAATATCTGCTACAAATGTGGACTATAAATGATTAATTTTCACTTCAACTTGAAAAAAATGAAAGAGGAAAACTCCAGAATAATAATAAAACTGTTATATTATTTTTTGTAGAGTGAACTCATAAACTTTGAGTTGTCTGAATTCCCATCTATTATGTAAGTAAAATAATTTTTAATGATAAAGAATAACAATTACACGGTTTTATAAAGTTGAATTAATATACACATGTAGTTTAAAAAAATATATATAAAAATAGGAATTTTACATAAAAATGAGATTAAAACATGTGATAAAAAGAATCTCTCGTATTTTGTGATGCTTTACAATTTTTGTTTAAATTGTGTGTTTTCTTTCCCAGTGTCAAGGTTTAGGGAGACAATACACACAATTCATTAGATATAAAACCATATACATGTACCACCACAAATCATAAGAGATCCTATATCTATCTTCTTTTACTTTGAATATTACCTGTTTTTTGTTCAAATGGTTTGTGAATTACACCAATTGTCGGCTGGCCATTGACAGCCACACATATCATCACAGTCACATACTGCTTTAAATTTTCTGTAACATAATCAATGAAACCTTACTTTAAAGCATTGTTTTACGTGTAAACTAACTGCAAATACATTACATGTACATTACATGTAAAACTACCAAAAGCAAAACAATTATTAACTAAATGTTGACTAGCTAGTTTATCAGTTATTTGATATCTTACCTTTATACTCTTGTGTGGCATCTAAAGGGTCCACCCACACAGTCACTTTGTTGAATGGAACAGACATATCATTTTTAATTAACTTATCCACTTCATCATTTTTGGAGTTTACATTGTCTATCAGCTTAAAGCTAATTGGCCTGATGTCATCAGATTCTTCTGAAATAACCTAGAAAAAAGAATTTTAGATGTTTCTAGAGCTATCATATTAAACTGCATCTTGCATGTATTTACTCAAAAGATATTCATCAATAAAATCAATATCATAACTCTTTTTGATACATGTACTGTATAAAATTTATAAATGGCTTTTAATTGTAAAACAATTATTCAATATTGTTTTAATATTTATCAATTCAAAACTACTCTGTGGTTTTTGGTAAATACTGATTTGACTAAAAATCAAATCCTAAAAGCATCTTGTGATAAGGGCAAGCAAAAGTTATTGGTTGCAGCAGTCCAAAAGTTGTATGATAGTTTTGTTAATGAACCACAATTAACAGGTTGGGATTAATCGCCCAAATGGGATATAATAGCCTTTTTGGGATATAAAATCCCAAATGGGATAAAAATCTAAAGTGCAAAAAATTACATTTTTTTTATTTGGTTATTTTTTATATAAATCTGCATTAATGTATATGAAATGCAACAACTTTTGGTTAGCAAGTTCTCCTATAAGCATAAACTTTGTAATATTGACCCTCAAGAAGTTCTGATATACTAAAGGGTCAATCTCCGTAAAAGTACAGTTACAGAAAATTATCTTTACCAAAAGTTGTTACATTTCATCTATTCTAATGCGGATTTACCACTTTTTTAGCCAAAAATTTTTTTTTTCTATTTTTTGCACTTCAAATTTATATCCCATTTGGGCTTGGTCCCAACCTGATTAATGGAATATCTGTATTATTGTGCAGCCCTTTTAACAGAACATGTATGTAAGATAGAGAATTTTTGTCTAATGTTTCTGTTATCCAAGCTTGCTGTTTCTGAATAAATAAATCAGTTGATCAATCTTTTTTCATCGAGTTAATAGATTTCATCCACCAATTTCTCTTGTACTATAAAATTAAAGAACAATTTTACTTGTGCATGGTCTTAATCACCAATTTATCCTGTTACCCTCATTCCACTGTATATACAGCCTTTTACAGGAGACTATTGTTTCCATTACGTAATCATGTCAGCTGCAACATGTAACATCAATATTCTCTAATCATACAGAAAAGTTATTATAACAGACTTTATCAGTTAAACCTGAAGTCCTGGAAAGGTTTTGGCGAATCCATATACAATGGCTCTGTGTGATTCCATATCACCTTCAGTGAGTACTTCATCGGCACCTTCCTTCGTTTTGCCTTTAGATTTTTCTGCCAACGTGTTACCATCGCGTATATCCCGCACCCGATTTCCACCTCGTTCAACTAGCGCTATGCTTACAGACAGGAGTTCTTTCAAACTAATTTTCTGCTCCTTTTGAAACCAATCGGGAAAACCAAATATGTAAATAACCATACATAATCCAAATGCAAAGCAGGCAGCAGCCCCGATGGGATTCAACCTCGCGTTCGCTGGACCCATTTTGGTTTGGCTAATAAACGAATCCTATAATTAAATATCGGCAAAATCGCCAAACTATTTTCTGTTTACATTTTTTAGTTTTGCATGTATAATATAACTGGTTTTCTTCTTGTATATTTAATTCCTTTTTTTAAATCATATTTTATTTCTTTTATCGAATATTTTTCAATTTTTCATTGTAAATTTTTTTGTAATTTTCATTTTACGTTATTTAGACTATCTTTTAGTTATTTTCGGATTTTTAATGGTTTTTAAATATATTTCCCATTTTTCGATTTAACTTCAAACAGATAAATTTAAACACATTTTAGTTTAAGCTCCAATCCAAACATGTTTGAATTTCAATAAAAATCATTCAAGAAAAATATACGAAACTAAATGTAAACAGAAAATATGGCTTCAATGGAGGTAAATTGACAGATTGTGCCAAGTATTTCAATTCATGATTCACATTATTCATTTAAACTGTATACTATACAATAGTTTTCAGTTTTCGAAAACTTTTTTATCAAACATCTATTTATTATTTAATTGACCTTAATTGTGACGTTCTTAAAAATAATATAAAAGATAAGCTAGTCTGATATGGAAAACATCATTTCATATCCTTAGATCTAAATGCAAATTGTCTTGTTAACCTGATTCATTCATGACATAAGAACATGCAGATTGTTTTCTTAAAATAACAGCTAAATGAGAGCTACGGATTAACTCACACAACCTTTACTTATTGTAAAGCTAAAGGTCATAGATTTTATAATCATCACAGTGTAAGTGTTATTCAATAAATTTAAAATAACCTTCTCTAAAGGCAACAATGCTAACATGATTAAATGATGCAGAATGTAGAACATTATGGTTTGAGCAAATAATCTAATAAAATCTTATCAAATTACTGAAGAAATTAAAATTTGATTTAGGTTGGTTGAAATGATTAATTTTGTTGTTGAAAAATGCATGACATTTAGGTAATTAATTCAAACCCGTCAGGTTAAATCAGTGAAACAATAAACATGGAGCGGAAATTACACAATTTAAATACATGACACTACTTGGTTGCCATAAATCTTATCAGTTGTACAAATCTGCATATGCATCCTTTTGCATGAACAATTTTTATATTGTACTTGCATCCCACACCTACAAAAGAATTCAATCTTCTCTATCACACAGGGAGATAGGTTATTACCTGCTTCCCTCTCCTACCCTATTTTTGTCATATATTTTTTATGCTTGCTGATTTTCTATAATTCTGTGTATACTGTAGACGTATTTTTTTCCACGGGGTCATAATTCCGCGGAGTCACAATATCAATTTAATCCGCGGGTAAAAATTTACGCGGATTCTTTGAATGAAAAAAAAAAATCATTTGAATAATTATTATTAAATTTAGTTCTGAGCGATTTTCATTACCTAGAATTTGTCCAACTTTGGACTTAAATTGTAAGAACTGTTCACAGTGAACAATAATTATCGGTTGTGCACTGGTCGGTAGTCATTAGTTAGCCGTCAAGATGTTACGACGTTATATGCATGTCGTATTTTTAAAGCCAAATAAATATTTCAATCTTTATTAACTGTCAATTTATGGGTTCACATGTCGTTTAAATTATGAGTTGATCAGTTTTATCAATTAAAAGTCAGAGCACAAAGGGATCTAAAAATTGCAGTAAAAACACGGGTCTTAGCGTGTAGTTAATTGGGTCATTGAAAGACAGACCCGCTTGGGGCTATTTGTCGTCTGACACGTGCCGTTATCTCAAGCTGGGAGAAGTTTAAATTTTATGCAAGTAAATTTACAGAAAATTCAAATCTTTAGGAGATTAAATTATTTATTACGTGAATTCTCAATACAAATTTGTTTGACAGTTTGCATAGATAAAAACGATATACATTGGGTACACGTATATGCAGGTGTTATATAATGTAGTAATTCCGATTATCCGTATTCATGTAATGCAATTTCAAAATTTCATTCCAAAATGCACTTTAAGTACACTGGGAACAAATTCCGCGGAAAATTTGTGCGCGCGTTCATAGCGTAAATTAATACCACGCGGACAAAAGTACGTCTACAGTATATTTAGATCATGTCATTATCTCCCTATAGGGAGGAAATAAAGTATGAAAGATTAATGGATGTCTAATCTTCCATAAAACTAAATATAAAACTGCCACTTTTAATATGACAAACATAATACATTTTCCTTTATAAACAATGCACATAAAATTGAACCCCAAAACACTTTTCAATATCAGTCTGATTAAAATCAAACCTTCCACTAGCTCCTTTATTTTGATGGTCGCGTGGAAGGTCCTTCCACGCGACCATCAAAATAAAGGAGCTAGTGCAAGGTTTGATTTTAATCAGACTGTTTTCAATATATTATATCTAACAATTGTATGCAACCAATATATATACAAAAACACACAAATTACTTCCAACTGCTTTGAACACAATTATGATCTGTCTAGTTAATGAATAAAATCAGTAAGGAGGCCAAGTAATTTAGGATTAGGAACTTTTCTTTAAGCATAGTAATCATTGTCTGTGATACTACCGGTATATGTTGCATGAAATCAATTGCAGATTTCTATGGCACGCCAAATTCACAAAAATGAGCTAAACATAGTTTCAATGGATTGAAACAGTTGATAAACTAGGTTTATCGACTGTTTACTATAGTTTATAAACCGCACACTATAGTAAACAATCTGTAAACTATAGTTTTCATCTCTAAAACCATATTTAACGGTTGTAAACTATAGTTTTCAAATGCTTATCTAAGTTTTTCTGTCTTTAAATAAGCATTAATACATAGTAGATTTTGATGATAAATGTAGATTTACATCTGTAAACTATAATTTGCATTTGTTAACTATGATTAAGAGTTGTTAATCATAGTTTCACAAATTGTGAAACTATATAAATCAGATAAACTTTGTTTTGCAATTGCAAATGGTTGTTTTCAGTGTTAATTATAGTTAACATTTCTGAAACATATAATCTGTTAACTTTGGTAAAAAGATGTGAAATATACTGGTAGATTAATAGCAGCATTAACTATAATTTCACAGATGATAAACTAGGTTTATCATTGGACTTCATAATTAAAAAAAACACAATTTCTAATTAGAGTAACTATTACTAGCACCTGTACTAATTTATCATTTTTCTGTTTGTACAGAAAAGACTACAAAAGGAGCTACAAGCTTTGTTAAAAGACCCGCCTAGTGGGGTAAAGGTGGATGCTCAAAGTATCTACAAAAACCTCTCTGAGTAAGTATATTTAATGAATGAACACTAGAGAATTAAGTCTAGACAAAATAATAGATAATTTTATCTTGATGTGAAACAATTTAACATACTGTAGATTCCTTATTTTACGCGAGTACTTAATTCCGCGATTCAACTGTTTTCCATCAAACCGCGAGAGCATAAAATCGTGAATGCCGAATTTTTATTATAGTTTCATAGTGAACATATGTCTGAAAAATAAAAGCGAGATTTTAAAATTCACGAGATGTGCTTCTCGCGATTTTACGCGGATATTATTTCCTCGCGTTTGATTAAGAATCTACAGTAATGAATATTCACTATTTTTATTTGCAGATGGATTGTTGATTTAGATGGAGCTCCAGGTACTTTGTTTGAAGGAGAGAAGTTTCAACTTGCTTTTAAATTTGGTTCAAGATATCCCTTTGACTCCCCACAGGTTAATGTTATTATATTGATATAAATTACAATTGATATTTTAAAATAGAAGATGTCAGTGTTATAGACATTCCAGTAATCCTTGGCTATTTTTTTTTTTCAATTTCAGGTGATGTTCATTGGAGGAAACATACCGTTACATCCACATGTTTACAGTAATGGTCATATATGTTTGTCCATTCTGACAGATGATTGGTCTCCTGCTCTCTCTGTCCAATCTGTCTGCTTGAGCGTAGTCAGTATGCTATCTAGTTGCAAAGAAAAGGTGAGTATTTAATTTCAGTAAAAAACTTTAAAGACAAAAAGTACCACACTAATAAATAAAAATTGTTTCTACATTGTAGTTACTTGGGTAAAGTGCTTTCAAACAAAGTTTTCAAATAATATATCTTGGTCTTATCTAAAGTTCAGACAGAGAACACTTGAATCAGTTACCTTACAATTTATATTAAAACTGTAGATTTTTTTACATCAAATGCCAGATCATCTTACTTACCGAAAAGTATACTGAAATTGGTGTGCAGCATAGGATCCTAAAATATTGGTAATTAGGGCCCTACTCAGCAGTGATCAGTCCATCTGTCTAACTGACATCATTGTACTGAGCATACTCTCTCTTTCCTTTGCTTAATCTGGCTCATACTTCAACCAGAGACTGCCTTTAGATAAAAGGTGCAGTAGTCCTGAACCAAAAGTTGAAGTCAAAGCAGACCTATTTGTAAATCCCTTGTGGGTAACCATGCATATATCCTCTTCCCCTGGCCCTACTAGCTAATATTTCTCAAGGGTGTGACCTTGAACAAGTATCCATGTCAAATGTCAGGGTGATAGCTAGCTGCAGGTCTGTCCATCCAATTTTTTTCAGACCGGGATCTTCAGACCTGCCGCTAGGTGATAGCTATAACCTCTGGGTAAAATCCTTGTCCAGACTCAACACATTTTTCCCCTTGGCCATAAATGCCTTACACTACACCCATTCAGTGCCTATTGGATGAAGGATGTGCAACTAAACCTTCAAGTCAGAGGATTAGATCAAAGCAATTAAGTCCTGTAAAATGCTTTTCATTCTAAAGCGGAGTCCTTTGAGATAGTCACTATCTTATAAATGATGTTGAGTGTACTACACCTGTGTTAAGCATTTTTTTTGTTCAAAATCATTTATAGTATCTTTGTTTTACCGGAATGACCCGATTTTAAAACTATGTACCATGTAATTTACTTCTGTTTATTTTTCTTTTAAATTCGATATAATGGGTAGAGGCTAGGTTATATTTGAAACGAATCTCTGAAACAGTGTCAAATAAAAGACAATTGGTAGTTTTGTTTGTGCCAAGTTTCATATATTGTATTACTGTATACCGTCGTCTTTTTGTCACTGATGGATAAATATTTGCAGTAAAATTTCTAAGATTGTAGAAATTTGAAAATCATTAAAAAAATTTCTAGTGATATTGAGGTAATATTACACTTGTCATAAAGTAGATATCTGCATGCAGTACTTCAATGCATGCACATGGAACAATAATTTTTGCAAATTTTCATAAAAGGACTTGAGTCCATCTTCAAATCAAAAGTGTGTATCATTTGAAAGAAATTGTAAAAATAACCTTGTGCAAAATCAAAGCTGTATACAGTATTGGAAATAATTTAAATTAATATGTGCATATTGATGTATTTCTAGTCATCATGGTATGTACATGTACTGGTAGTAGATTCATTCAAATTTTTTTTTGTTATAGAAAAGACCTCCAGATGACTCCTTTTATGTAAAAACTTGTAGCAAAAACCCAAAGAAAACAAGATGGTGGTATCATGGTAAGGAACAGCTTTCAATAACTGTTATTATCTTGTTTTTACAATACATATACTGGGTATGTCTCTGCTTTTGTTTATAGAAGTATCTATGAGTTGAGCTCTTCATTATTTCTAACCTTCTATGAAGAGGGTATAGTAACGGTATATAGTTAATATGCAATTGTTACGCTGTCTTATGTTGTGCACATCTTGAAAGCCCTTCACTTGACAGTCCTCAAACAGATGGTCATGACAAGTGAATGACCATTATTATTTTTGCTATGCCAATTTTAACTGTTTCATGTTTCAACCAGATACCGTGACCAAGAGGGCATTTATATATTTATCAAGCATTTCTTGTTTCATATTATATCTATTGTATCATTCAATTTCATTTTCAGATGATACAGTCTGACAGATAGCTAATTTGGAAAAAAACTGCTAAGGCAATACATGTGTGAATGGAGAGCACCTGAAAAAAATCATAGGAGAAAACTGGTGTTTTTGTTGTGGTTCAGTTACATTGTCATAAATTGTTTAAGTAACTTTTCTCTTGAGATATTTTTTTATACAATGCGCTGTACTATATATCTAGTTTTTGCAAAACTAAAAAAAAATTTAAAAGATATTTAAGGTATCTCACTCTTCAATGTGGCCGGTTGTGTCATGAACTTATTAAGAAGTATATCATTGAAATGTAGAGACAAAACATACTTTAAAAAATTAACAAAGAAAAAGAGGGATCAGTGTTCATCCCTCCAAGTTAGGCCGAATTAAATTTGACCTTTTTTGCACTTAAAATGTTGGTTTTGGTGTATTGATATTTTGTTGCTAGTAATTTTAACCAAGTAGAATAATTACATAAAATATTGTTTTAACTCATTCACAATGGTCAGATTTATTAAGGAGATAAAATTCTGTATAAATTAAGCCACATAAATTTTTTTTGTGACCTTTTTGCACTTAAAATGACTAATTTATTTTTAAAAATCTTTCTTAATATCAAGATTTTTTATAAATTCAAATACAGTTTGTCTAGATATGTCCTCCGTATCTACTGTTAATTGATATAATGAAACATGAAGGTCTGTACATATGTAGTTTGTTTTAGAAAGAGGGCTTTAAAGATAAAAATAAAATTATTGAAGAATTTGGTTGAAAAATTTTCAGACTTTTCTATGTATTTTCATGCTTTTATGTTGATAATCAAGCAGTCTCTTTGATATTGATTTCTAAATGTAAAACAAGTCCTACAGAATATGTTTCAAACTTACAGTACCACAAGTTAAAAGTCTGCATGCATAGATTAAATGTTTAGCACAAGTAAATTTTCAACATTTGCATGATAATGATCATGTGTTAAGTGAAATTAATGATGAGTGAGATACCTTAAAGGCAAGTTTTTTTCAGAATTAACATTAATGTATATTTGGTGAGAAAAAAATTAACTTGTAGATGATGAATGGGTATTGTGCGAGCTATGTATTCTGTTTAGATCAATGACTAAAATATTGTTTATCCCAAGCTATGATTTTTTAAATGGCATGATTTTGAAATGTTGTCAGAGACAGTTTTTCAATATATTGAGAGCAAATGTACTTTCATACGGTACAGGTAGCTAGTGTTAAAAAATTCTGTTTGCTTCATCTATTTTTAAGAAACAATATACATGTACCTATTGAGTTAATAGCTATAACTGAAATCATGTTTTAAGGTAAATTTTATGTTGTACATGTATACTTTCAAATACTGGTACATTTTCATTTCAAAATAAAAATTGCTTGTGTAAATACATGCATTTTTAGAATTTTAATAAATACAAGTTATATACATGTATTTATATATTTGTAGGCTCTAAAAATGCTTCTTGATCCATAATTTAATAAGACTTTAGGTAGCATTTTAATCAAGGTTTTCCTTCTTTATAGTGGAAACCATGTTAGTTTGCTTATAGTATAGACTTCTTTGTGCCAATTTAATCAACTTTTCACCCAGGGCTGCCCCAGAGAGTAATGTTCTTCATGTCTGATATGAAATAATTTCCTGTTCATGTCAGAGAAAGTATCTTTGTTTTGTATTTTCTGTGTGGTTGAAGTTTTTACCTTTTTTGGGCCACATATTGGATCAATTAAACATCTTAAGACTTTTTTGGCAACTAAACACTTGAATGTTACCATATCTAAAATCCACACAAGTACATGTAGTGCAAACAATTAATTTAGAAATGTACAAAGACTATGGTACATGTACCGTAGTATGGTTACATATTATTATAGGACTAGTACAAATTACATGTATATCATGGAATTTTATAAAATTGATGCAAGCTGAAAATCATTTATTTCTTTCAAATACATGCATGTTTTATGCAAGGTAACAAGAGGGATAGTTGTTTTTTTAAAGTCATATATGACAGGAGCTGCAATAGCAAAGTTTAAATTTATGTACTGGGACAGTCATACATTGTTTATTTACCATATCTGTATGAAATGCTTTATTTAAAGCATTTTTCTTTGTTCTTATACATTTTTATTTTAGTATAACCATTCAACCATTCTTTCAGTTGCTAAAAATTTGAATGCCATAAATCAGATGGAATCTCCAATGTCCACACGACGCTGTGTTTTAGTAGTTTTGTAGCTATGGTAACATGACAAGGTTTGTTATAAATAGGTAGACAGCTTAAGAATGGTTAGATTTGCTTGTTATGAAGATTATCTGCTTCAATTGCTGCCGCTTTTTTTTCTTTTTGTTTGTTTCAAACATATGTACATGATATACGAGAAGCATGTCAAGTAAAATGGTTTTGCTATATTTTTAATTCATTTGACAAAAATGCTGTTCTCAAAGTTTTATTTATATCAAGTTATTCAAATTTATAAACTAAAGTAAAATCATGTCCTTTTATTGAAGTGAAGTTCTACAACTTCCCTTTTAAGCCCAGTTTGGTACTGTTAAATGATATTGTTGCATCAAGTACCGGTATGATTTTAGTTGTCAACGTTTTTTGTTCTTTACATTTCCTGGGATTTGTTCAATGTATAAAATTTAATGAATAAAAATGTCTTTCATCATTTCATTTGAGATTTTGTTGTAGCTTCCACTAGTACATGTACACTTGACCCCTAAAACAGTGCAGGACACCTCAACACAAAACTATATACATGTACATGTACTGCATGCTCCAATATAGAGGGGTCGAGAAAATTAAAACTTACTGAATTCACTTAAAGCCCTAGATGACTTCTTCCCAAAACTGGGAAATTATTTTGAATCTGCATGTACTGAATGCCTCAACTGACTTACATGAATGACATTTACATTTAAACAATTCATCACAAGCTGATACTTTATCCGTCAGAATATGAATGTATGAATTTGGTACATCACATGACGTGTGCAGAATATGAATGTATGAATTTGGTACATCACATTACGTGTGCAATCTAATAACTGCCCCTTTTGATTGAAATATCCATCACTGTAGCTTGACCTTTCAATGAAACTGCATGGCTGATCCAGGGAAAAGTAGATAAAAATTATGAAGGCCATGTCTAGGGCTGGGCAATAATATTGATATTCCAATATATTGCAACACACTCTAAAAAAATATCGTATCGCAATACATTTTTTCTATACCGATATATTGGCAATATTGATAACACTCAGAATTCAGCTTCTAAATTAAGTTTTCTTAATCATATTAAAAGAAAAAATGGCCTATATCTAATACAAAACAGACATTTTAGTACTAATTCTTATTATTTGTAACCTTAAAATGAAAATAAAATTCCTAAACAAAAATAATTATTTTCTTCCTAAATTTTTTATCATATATTTATAGTGAAAAGTACATTTTAAGACAATTAAACATGGAAATTTTACTATTTTTTCATGCAAAAAATATTGCAATACATACCGCAATACAAATCAAAATATTGCAATATATCGCAATACGAAATTTCCAGCCAATACCCAGCCCTAGCAATGTCCTTGTAAATTGGGACATTGCCTTCTATTCACTGCTTTTTCAAAGTTATGCTCAAATCAAACTTTCCGGACAAGAAGTCCCAAGCTTATTTGCAAGAAGAATCTTATTCCATTTGTATCAAGTAATTTTAACCACATTCATTGGCCAATAGTAAAGAACTGCTCCTTGTCTCTTGAATAGAGAAAGGAACAAAACATTCATTCATGGCTGCTTAAAAGATCAAATATTTTGATACTAATTAGTTTTCATATAAGAACAAACAATACTATATTTTTTTAATTCAAGTGACCTTTGAATGTTTCAAGAAGCTTTGATGATTTAACCATAGGGTATAAGTCTAAAGCAACATGTTATTTCAGCTTTAACTTTGAAGATCAAAAGGAAATACTGCTTCATGAACCAACAAGAGCACTATTATTGCATTGAAATTCACATTTTATTGGTGAATTTACAACACATATTCAGGAAACTCAAAAACAACGTCTTTTCCTGTGAGTTTCTTGTACACAGCAGAGAATGTATCCACCTGAAAAAAAGAATTTTTTGTAATCATTAATAAGTAAAATATGTCATATAAAAATTGTTGTGACTGTAAATGTGTGGTTTGGAAACAAAATTACTGTTTAGTAGTTAAAATTGGGAAAATCATAACTTGTTGGAATATAGGGTACACAATAAAACACATCATATGTTTGGTTTCTCATGTTTATCTACTTTACTTCTGTTTTGTAATACACAAGAACATTTGAACATGTTTTAAAGAAGATGCCCTAATTTATAGCGAGCACGGCTCGCCGGCACGAAGCGAGTTCTTCTGGCAAGGCGTGTGTGAATAGAAAATTCGGACTAGTTGCACATTCATTCAACGGATTTTTTTGGCGTCAGTAAATCGGACCAGTAATGCATTGTTTTAATCGTCCCAGTAGTTCCCTGTAATCATGGCAATTTTTATCACTTCACACTCTCACGAGAAACAATAACGATGTATACGACATAGTCAATGTTACCTCTAAAGTTCACCTCAGTACACTCTCAATCAAAAATAATCGAGTGACGTCACAAAGGTTTGCACATTGATCCGATAGATTTTTTCGGCGTCAGTAAATTTTGACCCACAATTCATAGTACCAATGGTTTCCAACCTCATGTTCTCGCGAGAATCAAAGTAAAACTTTTGAGAAGCATGCTTTTTAAGTAAATAAAAAATTCTACTTCGCTTACTTTTATTTCTCAGGGGAGTTTTAAAGAGTCAGACGACACTTAACCAACGTGAACTTTGACGTCACAATAAGGGGAAATTACTCTAACTGAAGTTATTGTAAATCTGCTGAAATTACCAAAATCCTCTCAAAATCTTGCAAAGCTAAAGAATGATGACATTTCTTCAGATATAGGAAACAGTTGTAACTTGCACTCATTTGGATGAATGCTCACATTTGTTTTATTCACTATAATTACGGTAATTTCCAAGAACGTACACGTAGCATCGTTTTTTTAAAAGGGGGTGGGTGGGTGGATGGATGGCAGCCTCATCCAAAATATCTTTACAAGCAAAACGAAGAAAAAAAGGATAATTCTCAGAATCATTAAAATTCTAATCCTTTAGCTCTTTAGCAGTTCAATGGCTTTAGCAGTTCAATTTGAAAAAAAAAAAAAAATAAAAAATGCAAAAAAGGGGATGAACTGACGTTACATTCACTTTAAAAGAGGAGATACAGTGCAATGAACATTTATATTAAAATCTTTATCATTCAACAACATTGTGTCTGAGATTAAAGTATTGTTCTTCTTATAAATAAATAAATAACAAATCTTATAAACTATGAATAATGAAAATTTACTGAAAAAATAGGTATGTTTTATTTTATTTTGCAATCAAATTTATTTACGTTGTTAATTTTACTTTTATTGATTTATCTTAATTCATTGTTTTATCACATGCTGCGCTCGCCCCAACGGTCGCACCGTAAAACATATTATCTTCCTATGTTGTGGCCTAGAGTTATGACCATTGGTAAAACATTCAGTTGGGGAAAAAAGTACTATTTTTTACATAAGTACGGGGTATTTCAACAGTCCCAATTGAACTTATTGAAGACAATCAAAGTCCCAGTTGAACTTATTGAAGACAATCAAAAGCTCTGGCATTATTTCACATTGTTAATAGATAGCTCAAATAACATTTAGTGCTGACATACAGTGTGTGTACACAGAATACCCAAATGCATGATAAACTCTTCTAAGTAAAGCTAGCACCATTTCAAATTTTCATGGTTCATACAAATTAGTGCTAAAAGACAGGTTCAAGATCCTGAAATGTTTGTTTGATCTTGTCATAGTAACATATCTATCATTTTTTAAACCTATTGAGGAGAATGCTCAGCAAATTGCAAATCAGAAAAAATGATCAGGATTACTTTCTCTTGTCAAGAATTAAAATGGTAACATTCTTACAGTTCTGTCCAATACACTGAACTGATAAATTGGACAGTAATACATACAGATTCTTGCCCTTACTTTGTGTTCAATATTTGTCTGTTGGTTCTTGTCCAGGTGTACTTTAATGAGTCGTGATCCATCCAGCTTGATTCTGATTCTTTTGCCAACAATTTCAGCAGGGAAAGCTAGATCCTCAAGCATGGCATCATGGACTGCAGTCAGTGTACGTCTGCAATACAAATTGTGTAACACTTCTGAAATATTCATTTTACTATTTATATATTAATCTGATATTGCCCAGTAAAGCATACATGTAGTTTATTCATACATTTAAGAATACTATGGAATCATTTTTATTCATATTCCTGGTTCATGAGGACGTAATTTTGTTGGTAGCAAGTGGGGGATCATTTTACTATGTATTAACCAAAAGCTTGTATATACATTCGTAAGTTCATGGGCAAGGGTTATCAACGAAAACCACGAACATTGGTCCCCCACGAACAATGATGGTTTCACAGTATCATGAACAAAAGTATAAATTAAAATCGTCAGCACTATTATCTTTATTTTTCTTTCCATAAACAAGACAAAGGCTAAATTTACTAAGTATAATGTCAGTATGAATGGTTCAAGCAATATTACCAGAATGAACAGCAAGATGTAGAGAAATCATTTATCAATTATTTCTCAATCCAAAATGCCTTGTCAGAGAACTTGAAATTTTTTATTCAAGAATGCCTCGCATTTGTCTTTTATCTTTATAAAACAATTTCAGAACCTTATAATGTTATCAATAGCTCAGATGAAGATTTAATCCAGTGGTTTGATACGTACGATCTAGGTCTCTTCTGCTTGCTTTTTCTTGTCTTTCTGGTAGGTTTGGGGAGGATTCTCCTCTACAAAAAAACAGAGTTAAAATAATGAAATATTTTCAGAACATATCATAGAGAAAACTAGTCTTCAAAAGTTATTTACATGAAATCAGAAACAGGAAATATCAAAATCAAAGACTTTCATTTGACTTGCTCTACCGATCTCTGTGCACCAACTGCAGTAAAGAGAACTGAGCATTATTATATCAAAGTAAAAGAAAACCCCACAACCAACCTGTGCAATAAATACTACATGTTTTCCACTGAATTTTTTTTCCAGCTCCCTCACTAGTCTTGTCTGGATTTTCTGGTAGGCTCTGAGCTGGGGGACCGGTACGAAGATCATGATAGCCTTCTTTCCCTGAACATCAATTTCCTGCAGGAAAAATGACAGAATTAAAGCTTTAATTGAAATCATTTTCTTAGAATCTAAACCATGTAAAGATGTTTCAAACTTTTGTGATCATTCCAGAGATCATATACTGGAGTAGACAACATAAATGGCGTTTAAATATTACCTTGGCTCCAGTGATGTACAGTTCTCTGAGCTGTGCCTTGAGGTCACTGTTCATTTCTAGCTCCAGAAGAGCCTACAACATTATTTTGTTATAACATAAAATTACATTCAACACAGACTAAAAATTAAACAAACGATCAAATTTGAAATTTCTTTTTTGTTACAGACATTTTATCATTGTTCCCCCCCCCCCCATATATTCAATGCCGTAGACAATTCTATCACATTAACTTATAAGTAAATTAGTATTTCAATGTACACACAAGGAAGTTTGCAAATTTAAACAACAAAATTGTACACATGCTTATTCGAACAAAATTATATGGATTAAAGATGAACATTTAAACTCACCTGAGAAATTGATGATTCAAACTCATCTGGTTTTTCGCCTTGCGGCTTCATAATTTTAGCGCTCGCCGAATACATCTAAAAAGGAAAAAAATAACATTACGGACAAAACATTACCCGTATAATACAATCAACATGCAATTCTTTTAACTCAAGCAGTCACAAACATACGCTTCATAAGCTTAATTCAATAGAGCTAACAACAGAGTACATGAAACGTTTTAACGTTAAAATAATAATGCCCCATGGATCTGGCTTAAGGTTAGATATTGTCCTTTACAACCATATTGTAGTAAAAAGATATGTCTCAAGGAGATTCTGGTACCCCATACTCTGGAGTTGCAGTGTTTATGGTGTCATATGAATATAATTTTTAGTATAATAACATACACATATTCATTTCTTAATAGACAACAAAGTTAGTTAAGCACATTTTTGGCATTTTATGCATTTAATTCTGAAAGATATTTGATGTGGAGCAGATGATATGCGACTGCTTTATAGCTAGTTTCTGGGAGGGATCTGAGAATATCCTGGTAAGTGACAGTGACTGTGAAATTATTATTTCAACGACATTACCCTAATGGTTAAATACTTTGGCCAAATAGAGAGGATATAATAAGTGATTACCTTGTAATTATAATAGATCACACATGTAAATGTTATCTTATTTGCATTCTATTATCATTTGTTCTAAACGTTTAAGACTAACATCCTGACAACCTAGACAGACAAGAGTTCTGGTTCGAGTAGTCAGATTTGTACATGTAAACAACTTTCTTTGCAGCATGTAAATTAAGATTTCTTTATTGTATTTTGCACAGTTAGTTAAGCCGAAGTATACAGTAAGAGCTCATAACTGTTATTTAGAAAAATAGCACGGTCCTTGGATTTTAACAATCATGTAAGGCCAGAGAAAATTCGTGTCGCTCTCCCTTTCGCTTCACAATCTACTTTAAATCATATTTCTTTCTATTCATCTACCATTAACAAATGGCTGAATGACAATGACAAATAACAATTTCTTTAATTCCAAAGTTTAACATTGATTGACCATCAATTTCTTGAGATATTCGATGATTTCTAATACACATTGAATATTATCGCACCTTGTCAATGGCGGCGACGGAAGAAAGGATTATTCCGGAGAAATACGTCGGTTTCTTCCTTTTCGCGTTCGGAAGAATTTCCCGTTTAGTTAACTCGTACAAGAAAATGTTCACATAGTTTTAAATACTGCTGCATCTCTAAAACTTACAAATTAAAAAAAACAATTAACTTTTTATAGTGATAAGCTATAACAAACTATCAATTCTAAAATAATTTATTATTAATATTTATTGTTTACAGTATGTTGTTAAATGTCAAATTGATGGTTTGTTATGACTACACTGAAATATCTATAACTGAATAAAATTGATTTAATATACTGTTGCTGCCTTTGCTCAAAGCAGTTTTTAAGAGGAAGATGAAGAAAACCTTTTGCATCCCTCAGTTTAAAACAATTGAATTTATTAAGATATATATATTTATATTATTATTTCCCAGTGTTTTTGTCTGTGTTAACGTACTACAAATAAATGGGGTACAGACGTCTCGGCCCAACGACACCTCGGCCCAGGGCGGTTGACACCTCGGCCCAGACGGGTCGGCCCAAATCTATTGACACCTCGGCCCATGTAAAAGACACCTCGGCCAAATGAAAATTTCGGTTAAAAATGTATAAATTAAAAAAAAAAACATTGGCAGATAATTACTGTATCTATTCATTTATGTGGTTATAATAATTCAGCGCCATCAATTTTCATTTCGTATGAACATTCTTTAATTTCATTAATTTCGTGCTACTTAAATAGTACTAAATTTACGGTTAACGTTACACAGTAGCTGACGTGCAGAGCTGACCACATGTGCGTAACTACGGTTTGTGTCTTAAATTGACTCAATTTAGCTAAATATTTCTGATCAAAGTAATATACATGTAAGAATAATATATAATTCATTAAGAAATATTTTTCTCTTATATTGGAAAACTGGGTTGTTCAATATCCACCAGGGTATATGTCCCTTATATCAACAATGATTCTTAAATCATTTGATAGACAGTCAAACCTATGTTCTTGTACTCATTAAGACCGTATTAATTCTGCAAAAAAAAAAAAAGAAAAAAAGGAAAAGAAATAGGATTACTTTTTTTATTGATCATAATAAATATTGAAAAATAAATAGAAAACAAAATGTATGCATAGAAAACAAAAACATATACAAAGAAACATCGTCTATGTTTCATTGAACATTTACTGTCACCCACCACAACACTGTACATTTGACGGCATAATGTCATCAGATTTCACGGCGCCGAAAACACACTAGAAGTCCGCCAACATCCGTGAAATCTTCTTGAGGGCCTTCCGTGCGGACACCTCCCCCAGTCCTAGGCGCTCCCACACCACCCCTGACACGCGTTTGAGACTCCAAAGGAGGCTGCCGCATCCTCTTGTTTGTTTTACTATTAGCACTTAATTGTCGTCATTTTCATAATTTTAATTTCTTGTTTGCCTAACAATTAGCACTAATGGCCTCGTTTCTGCTAATAATTCAATTTCTTATACAAGTATTTGATATGTAATATTTTAATAATTCCAACATATTTAATTACAAAACTATATATAAAAATTATATGTGTGTGTGTGTAACAAAATAAAATAAAAACATGAAAATCATTTTAATTTTATTTCAATTTTGCTTGAGCCGAGATGTCTTTTACGTGAGCCGAAGTGTCTCAAATTTTGGGCCGACCCGTCTTGGCCGAGGTGTCCTGGGGCCGAGGTGTCGTAGGGCCGAGGTGTCGTTGGGCCGACATGTCTGTATTTCAAATAAATTGGGTTATGGTCCATGCATCTATTACTATTTTCATATTTAAAGGTATATGTGGCGTATTTGGAGTAAAAATTTTGATATGAGTTTGAGTAAAAATATACATCATACTTCTTATAATTAGACGTTTCACAAACTCTGGGCCCATTAAACATGTTCTGTCTTTAGTTATTTCTTTCTAAACTTTGCTACACGTCTGATGAATAGTAATGTAATCCGCCATTTATAACGCCACTGCGCATGAGTGCGGGAAAACACGATGGAAGAAGAGTTTGTTTACAAATTAGAATCACGTTTTTCATGTCTTAAATTTAATAATTCTTATATCAGATGATACTCGAAGCATCTTTATTCCGATATTCATTAATGTAGAACGATATAAATTGTTTATTAGGTGCAGAGACATAAATAACATATTGTTTTTTATGTCTCTGTTAAGTGTAATAAAGACGAAGCACGATTTTAGCATAATCGACACGGTAAACGGAGTAAATACCCCTCTCCATGAGGGATGCATGTACTGAGTGTTTATTTATTCTTTATTAAAAATTCCTCTAAACGAAAATCCACTTGTGGTTTAAAGGGGCATGGTCACGATTTTGGTCAAAAATTATTTTTCCGATTTTAATGTTTACAATGCTTCAGTAAGGCATTTTTAGTATGCAATCAAAATTTGAGTGTCATTCGTTGAGTTATAAGCGAGTTACAGCGTTTACAATTCTTTGCAATGTAAACAAAGCGTTTGTTTACATTTTGAACGTTGAAGTGAAAAGTCTAGTTTTAAACCTAAAATGAATGTGGTAAATGTTAGGATCTGTTTATTAATGCTTAAAATGAATAAGAAGATGGAAAAATCAGCTTGAAAAAGAACTTTTACCGGTAAATTGAACTTGTGTAAACAAAAACAGGGCACGAGCCTTGTTTACATGGCAAAGAATTGTGAGCCCTCTATCTTGCTTATAACTTCAATACTGACTCTCAAATTTCATTTGGTCATTGGAAATGCATTCCTAAAGCATTGAAAATAATAAAAACAGAAAAATAGAATTTGACCAAAATCGTGACCATGCCCCTTTAAAACTTATAAAGTAAAGACACGGGACACATGGAGCACGAACCTGACTAGCAAAACCCCTACAACTTCATCATGGAAACTTAAGTTTAATTCGGCTTTAATTCCTGTTCCATCAATCTACATGGTCTCTGATGACAATCTTCCCTTTGTTCCTATCCTTGTCCGTCTGTCTCTTTATTCTTTCATTGCCAAATCTGTCAAACTTAACGGTATACCTATCATTCTCGTCGTCGCCATTCTTGTTGATAGACCAAGATGGATGTCACGTGACCCATTTAAGGCGGGGTTATTCAAATCTTTTGTATTTTTTACCGTGCCGGTAAAAAATAAAAAAATTTTTTTTTTGATTTCTTGTATCTTTGTTATGCGATTGACTTATAAAGCGTAATTTGTGCGAAAGTCCTATCTTTAAGTAAAGAAATGAAGCAAATAATCAGATCTTATTATTGTTATTCACTAAAAATACGCCACATATCGTACACTTGCTGAAAATTATATAAATATAAGTAATAATGAATCATTCCTTGAATATTATGAAGTAATCATAAATACGGTCAGGCGTGATCAAATCTATCATGAAGCCCTTTAATTGGGCTTTATTGGATTTGATCACCCCGACCGTATTTGATCACCTCATAATACTCTTAGTTAATGACCGTTGTAAACTATAGTTTTCGAATGCTAATGTAAGTTAATCTGTCTATAAATGAACGTTAACAAAGATTTTACTTATATATTATTATTAATTGTAGAACAATATAGATATCTTGGTATTATCTTTCATGAAAACTTAAAATTCCAGGAAGCAGCAGAGACTTTGTCGAAGGGGGGAGGGCGAGCACTTGGTGCAGTTACATGTATATCAAAAATACACCCATATAAAGATATTGGATTCAAAACATTCGAGTCATTATTTAATACCTGTGTTGTACCTGTGTTGGATTACTGTTCTGGAGTTTGGGGATTTAATAATTTTTCATGTGTGGATGGTGTTCAGAATCGTGCAGTTAGATATTTTTTAGGATTACATAATTTTACTCCTCTTCTTGCTCTAAATGGTGAAGTTGGATGGCTCGCAGCTACACAACGGCTTTGGATGAATATGTTCCGGATGTGGAACCGTCTGATGATGATGGATGAGGACCGACTTACCAAACAGGCATTCTACTGGGATTACAACAACCGTGGAACGTGGTGCACACAAATGGAGAATGTTTGTGAAAAACGTAGTATTAGCTATGTGTTCCTCAACCAATTATCAGTTGATATGAAAGATATTGAGAATAAGCTTATAGTGAATACACACAGAATACATGGAATGAAGGACTACCTGCTTACCCAAAACTAAGAACATACATTACCTTTAAATCTAATTACAAGCTTGAACCATATATTGAGTCGAAATTATCGAAATGTGAGAGATCAACCTTTGCCCAATTCAGATGTGGAACTTTACCGATCCGTATTGAGACTGGACGTTTCCGTAATGAACGTATCTGTGACCGTCTTTGTTTATTCTGCTCAGAGCAGTGTATTGAAGATGAAAAACATTTTCTTTTATATTGCACTTTGTATAAAAATCTACGACAGAAATATTTCTATATGGTGAATTTCGAAGAATTTGATAATAGTCAATATTTATTTGTTTCATTGATCAACAATTACCCATTACAGACTGCTAGATTTATAAACTCTGCATACCAGCTCAGGAAAAATAATATTTAAAAGTAAATGTGTGTTAAAATATTGTACATCAGAAATGTAATTTATCAAAGTCCAAAGGTTAATATAATATAAATCTGAAATCATGCATGTATAAAGTTATAATTGTATAAAGTGACTTATAAGTCCAAGGGGCCGGGTGCAAATTACAATTATTTGACATATACTTTGTTTAATTTAAATGTCATGCACAATGTCACTATAATAAACAATTACTTACCGCTTACTTACTTATATATATATAGATTCACGTCTGTAAACTATGTATATAATTTACATTCGTTAACTATACATGAAACTAGAAGTTGTAAACAAATAGTGAAACTATACATATATATATTTATCAGATAAACTATGTTTTGAAATCGCAAATGTTAATTATAGTTTGCAAACACTTCCAAAACATAGATTGTTGCGTTAACTATGACATACAGACTGATGAGAAAATTTATATTAACCTCGATAAACCTAGCTAGAGTTTATCGACTGTGAAACCTATGGCACGCCAAATTCACAAAAATGAGCTAAAAATAGTTTCACATTTGATAAATTAGGTTTATCGACTGTTAACTATAGTTTTCATCTGTAAAAATTATATTAACGGCTGTAAACTATAGTTTACGAATAATAATCTAAGTTTATCTGTCTGCAAATAACGTTAACGATCGATTTCGCTGATAAATGTAAACTATAATTTACATTCATTAATTAACTATAGTTATGATTTGTTAATCATAGTTTCACAATCGTGAAACTATATTTATCAGATAAATAATGTTTTGCAATCGAAAATGGTTGTTTTCAGTGTAAATTATAGCTTTACACTCCTGAATCATAGATGATCTCGTTAACTATGCTTTACAAGCGGCGTTAAATAAAGTTTCACAGATGATAAACTAAGTTTATCGACTGTTTACTATAGTTTACGGACGCTAAACTATAGTTAACAATAGTAAACTATAGGTAGCTATAACTTTAACGATTTGTTAACTATAATTAACAATCCGTTAACTATAGTTTTCATATCCAAAACCATATTTATAACGGTTGTAAACTATAGTTTACGAATGATAATCTAATTAAGTTTATCGGTCTGCAAATAACGTTAATGATCGATTTCGCTGATAAATATAGATTCACATCTGTAAACTATAATTTGCATTCGTTAACTATGGTTAAGATTTGTTAATCATAGTTTCACACTCGTGAAACTATATTTATCGGATAAACTATGTTTTGCAATCGGAAATGATTGTTTTCAGTATTAATTATAGTTTTACACTTCTGAAACATAGATGATCGCGTTAACTATGGTTTATAGATGTAAAATATAGATTATCGTCGTTAACTATAGTTTTCTGTCGGGAACTATAGTTTACAACCGTTAAACCTAGTTTATCGACTGTGAAACTATGATTAGCTCATTTTTGTGAATTTGGCGTGTCATATAAACCATGTTTTGCCAATTTTTGTGAATTTGGCGCTATGTGGCATATGTGGTCTCGACTGCATGCTAAATATGTTATATAATCACTGGCATCGAATATTTATAGTCAAGACCTGTATACAATATCCATGTAAAATACGTGTTTATTCATTATTAAAGCATAGAATAGTTAATTTGAAATTTATGGCACACTATTATTTAATTAACAGAAATTTAAAAGTTGAAATTACAGACACAAGTATAATCAACCTCTTTCTTAAAGCCTATCAAGGTGAATTTAGATATACCTTTTCCCTGGTGGATTGTACAGAAAGAAGTTGATTACTTGTACTAGTATGCTGTTTGTTGCATGGATTTTGTGGCACATCTACTTGCACATTCTGCATTTCTTTCAAGTAAAATCAGAATGGTCCCTCTAGGGCGTCTAGGTAATGAAATTAATTTTTCAGATTCAGCTATTTTATCTCCCGTCTTCAAGGGCCACTTCATGGCCAGCACTGGCCATATTTTGAGATCCTATAATTATTAATTTTTTCATACACACTGGTAAATATTTATACAATAGCACTGTAATTGGTTTACATTTCCTACTTATTTAGAATGAAATTTTAACGCCGTTAGGAGGTTATAATTTCTTCTTAATATAAAGTGTCTGTTGTGAAGTTATTTCGTTCTTTTGGTCTTAAATATGTAACAAAGAGACATATGTAATTTTATGTGATATATGAATCTGTTGGTGCATCTTTGTAAACTTATACTTTGTGAATTATTTCTTCTAAGCTGTTTCCAGCCAAAGTGTTTCTTTTAAGTTTATCATCTGTCCAGATCAGAAACCAAGGCATATTGCGCGTCAGATGACTAAACATTCGGTGTCTTCCCACATGGCCAACATTTTGTAGAAAATTTTGTAGAAAATAAGTGTTGGCTAAGTGGGAATGGGATGCAGGTTTCCTACACAAACAAGTGTTAAGGACCCCTCAGTAAAGACAAATCATTGTAGTTTACAAAAGCTTTCTAAGATACATAAATGTGATTAGATATAGGTTTTTTTATATCTGTACATCTTAGTTTTGGGAGATGTTTTTGAAAAGGGTGTACAATGTTGTAGACACCGACGGACATCCAGTGTTGGGATTGGCTATTGAGGTCATTTGGCCAGGTGAGCTATAAAAAGAAACAACGCATTCAGTAATTTTGGACGATCAATATTATGACTTCAACGTCTTGTAAACTTTCAATGGTCTTCAAGAATAAATCATTTATATCCTCAAAAATGAAAATAACTTTACTGTATTTTTTTTTTACCAATCATCAATAAGCATTAATAACTGTATGTAATAAAGTGAAACAAATACTTTTTGGAATATAAGCCCCCCCCCCCCCCCCCCCGACATAACTCATCGAAGATGTATCAAACTATAAAGGTTGTAAACTTTCTGCAAATCAAACACTCTTTATTTAGTTACTTTAAAAATTATACACGGTTTCCTATTAATTTATTCATTCCACTGTCGGCTGGGTAGTAACACCAAACTATGATAAGAATAAAAGCAATTACAAACATTTACTAGTTATGCATAAGAATTATCGCAAATCTTACATGAAAGTATTCGCTACGACCGATGTAGATGACACTTTCTATTCGGTGTGTATTTCAATTGTGATTCGAAATAAAGATTCTGATTGGCGCATTTATATAGATCCGCCCATTTATCAAATGCATGTGGAGAACATGATGCTAACACGTGGAAAGATATGTCGGAGAAAGAAAACATCTCATGAAGTTGTACTAGCAAGTTAAAAAATTACAGAGTTATTTGATATTAAACAAACGGGGCGATGTTCACGTACATGTGTAAATAATATTAATGAAAAGAAAAAGAAAAGTTCCCTAAAAGCAGGGATCGACGCATATAGATTATCAGTCACAGATTGTACTTCGCTTATCGAATTATGTTATTCAGTTCGTTGTGAAAAAAAAAAATCGCCAGAAACTGTTTAGTGAACAAAAAAAATTTTACGTTACCGTTCATAATGTACCATTTACTGGATATATGGAAAATCGCGAGTTTGAACAGTTTTTCCTCACAAAAAACTTGTTGCAAAATGTAGATCCACGGGAAAATTCGGGTTGACACGCCGTGAAATCACAGGGGCCCGGTTGTCGGATAGTGGAATTTTTTTTATTATTTGTTCCCAAGGACTAAAATGATTAAAATTAGTAATCTTAAATGTATTTCTGTCTATTGCATTAAAAATATTCACCAAAAACCCCTGTTTCAATCATGTTAAAAAAGTGTATTCAATGTACATTAAAAAAAGTAAAGGGACGACACTCGCCATCTTGGATTTATAGGGGGTCCTCGGTTCACGCTATGATTTAAACAAGTTCTCCAATTTCTCCAACGATTTCTGACGAGATCTAGGTTGGAAAATGATCAAATTACTTATCCCTGTCGTCTGACTACACATGTGTGCCGCAGAATAAACGCATCGTGTCGAAATGTACTAGATACTCGCCAAACTTATCGAAAGCAACGGAAGTTTACATTTGAATGACGTAAATTCTCCGTATAATCACTGAGATATTCCGAAAGCATGTGATAAGTCTAGAGAGAGCAAAAAATCCGCGAAAAGATATTCCTCTTGGTTTATCGTATGCTTTCAAATCGCCTCAGTGATTACATGGAGAGTTTTTATCAACTTCCGTTGCTTTCGATAAGTTTGGCGAGTATCTAGTACATTTCGACACGATGCGCTTATTCTGTGGGACACATGTGTAGTCAGACGAAAGGGATAAGTAATTTGATCATTTTCCAACCTAGATCTCGTCAGAAATCGTTGGAGAAATTGGAGAACTTGTTTAAATCATAGCGTGAACCGAGGACCCCCTATAAATCCAAGATGGCGAGTGTCTATGAGGCGCCGTTTTAATATTTTTGAGGTATTTTCTGATATCAAAAAATAAATATTTGATATCAATAATTCAAATTATTGATATCAAAAAATAATTCTTGATATCAAAAAATAATTCTTGATATCAAAAAATCTATTTTGTGATATCAAAAAATCATTTTTTGATATCACAAATTCGAATTCTTGATATCAAAAAATGAATTTCTGATATCACAAAATAGATTTTTTGATATCAAGAATTAAAGATGATTTTTTGATATCAAAAAATCGAATTCTTGATATCAGAAAATCATTTTTTGATATCATAAAATCGAATTCTTGATATCAGAAAATCATTTTTTGATATCAAAAAATCATTTGTATTTTCTGATATCAGAAAATCGATTTTTTGATATCAGAAAATAAGACCTACATAACATTACTATCAACTTAATGAATGCTCCCTGTGATGAAACTTTTGTAATTTGTAAGAAATTGTTTTTCAAACCTGTAGATGCATGTTAAGAATAATACTATATGCCTAATTCTAAACCCGATTTCATTTTGGCAAGGGTATATACACATATACAATGATTAGCACTGCTTTCTTTGCGATTTGCTGTGAATATTGAATGGAATTCTTTAAAACATGATGGCGTCGCATAATATAAAGGAATTATACTGGCGTACAGTTAACGCTTTCCATACATATGACCAAAATTATCAAAAACACTTAATAAATTTTTACATTAAATAAATATTCAAATAAAAAACAACAAATATTAAGATGCAAATCGGGCTCTGTAGTTCAGCAATTTAATTTTGGGTCAAGGGAGTATTCATTAAATACTTGAAATTTATTCGCCATTTTATTTGAATTTCTGATATCAAAAAATCATTTTCTGATATCAAAAAATCAGTTTGAATTTCTGATATCAAAAAATCATTTTCTGATATCAAAAAATCGAATTTCTGATATCAGAAAATGATTTTTTGATATCACAAAATCGATTTTTTGATATCAAAAAATGGATCGTATTTTCTGATATCAAGAATTTGAATTCTTGATATCAAAAAATCATTTTCTGATATCAGAAATTCGAATTCTTGATATCAAAAAATCATTTTCTGATATCAGAAAATACCTCAAAAATATTAAAACGGCGCCCCATAAGTGTCGTCCCTTTACTTTTTTTTAATGTACATTGAATACACTTTTTTAACATGATTGAAACAGGGGTTTTTGGTGAATATTTTTAATGCAATAGACAGAAATACACTTAAGATTACTAATTTTAATCATTTTAGTCCTTGGGTACAAATAATAAAAAAAATTCCACTATCCGACAACCGAGCCCCTGTGCGTGAAATCCATTAGACGTTTTACAGCATATGTCTTCACTGTTTTGTTTACAATAAATCTGTACTGAAAATCTTTGAAACATCGTCAACAGCTCCGCAAAATGAAGAAGTGTGGTTTGTTTATATTCTTGGAAAACTGTAAAATTGCGACTCGATCTGCACGTGAATTTTACAATCCGAGGTCGATTAGCGTGTTTGAGAGAAAGTCAGTGTCAACGTCAGTAGTAAATATTGTGTGATGAATATCGAAGAACATATAATAAAATGAATGTTTCTACAGACTAAGTGAGTTACAAAATAACGTTTATCACAGATCAGTCCAAAATTGAACACGTTTACATGCCGTAAATTTCAAATTTTTGGTACGATTGAAAACACATGCACACTTGTCGTTTTAAGTGTGTCATTAATCGGTCAAAGTTCAATAAAATGCAATATAGGCTATGTAATATTTATTGTCAATATCTGTTGTGAATTCTTTGGAATAAGCTACAGCAAAATAAATACTGCCTCATCTTAAATTGATGCGTTAAACAGTTAAAATGATTTGAATTTATCGATGAAGTATGTATTATATTGAAAAATGAATTGGGGATTGAACCTGTTTAAACAGCGTGTTTTGACAATTGTTTACACAAAAAAGAAGATGCGATTATTGTGAGAACTCTTAGTCAATTCTTGCAGTGATTTAGTGTTTGCAGTTCAGATACAGAGTTAACGACACATCTGGCAGTTGGTGCATAAATTATCAATACCACGTTAGCAGGTAAGAGTGGGCGGGTACTAAAACGGCCAATGAAAATGCTTGTTTTATAACTGCAACTCGCGATCCCAATAGTGTCGTCACTCAACGCATCAGTTTATCGCTCGCAGCGAATACACCCAAGTAAGATTTGCGATAACACATAAAATCAACTGTTTTAATTGGAATAAATTTGTTAGTAAAATATGTACAGCTGACAATATCTAGCTGCTGTTTAAGTCAGAAATATTCATGAAAAAGAGGGCCAGGGGCCACATCGTTCACCGGAGCAACAATAGACATAACTCTGATCAAATCAACTTCAAGATATCAGAACAAAATATCTTGACAATTTAATAGAGTTGTTTTTGTGTAAGAAGATCTTCAAAATTTTCAGCACATACTCTTATATCAAACATTAACCCCTTTTTAAAATAAGATTTTTAAAGATTTTTTTCTCTATTTATTCCTATGTAAAAGTTTACCATCACCATCCCCAATATTGGCCCACCCCTACCCTGGAAAGCATGATTTTAACAAACTTGAGATTACACTATCTGAGGATACTTCCACACAAGTTGCAGCTTTTCTGGCCAAACAGTTTTTAAGAAGATTTTTTGAAAATTTTCTCTATTTATTCCTGTTAAAAAAATATAACCCCCCTTGTGACCCTATCCTATGACCCGGTAATCATGATAAGAACAAACTTGAATCTACACTACCTGATAATGTTTACGAGCAAGTCTCAGCTTTTCTGGCCAAATGGTTTTTGAAAAGAAGGTTTTTAAAGATTTTCCAATATTTATTCTTATGTTATATTCAATCCCTTCCCCACCCCCATCGGGACCAGACCCTAAACCCAGTGATCTACATTACCCGAGGATGCTTCCATACAAGTTTCAGCTTTCCTGGCTGAATGATTTTTACAGATTTTTCACTATTTATTCCTATGTAGAAATTCAACCCCCATTATCCCCCCACCCTCCGGAGGTCAAGATTTGAACAATCTTGAACCTACACTTCCTGTGGATGCTTCCACACAAGTTTCAGCTTTTTGGCCTAATGGTTTTCGAGAAGAAGATTTTTTTTTAAATGCCAACAAATTTTCAATAACTCTTAATCTCCCTTTGAATGAGGGTGGTACACAGGTGAGCTAAAATGCTAAAAATAAAGTGAACTACCTCTGAGTCAACCACACAAAATACACACAATACAACAATCAGAAACAACACCACCCCAACAAAGTTTTTGTACCCTTAATATTATACATCACTTTCATTCATTCATTCATTCATTCATTCATTCATTAAATCTTCAATCATTATTCCTTTTAGCATTGCAGCTTATCAGATAACAGATTTATTGTATTACATATCATTTATTTTAAGATATCATAGTGAATCATGAAACAGTCCACTAACATGAGTATAAAGGTGTAAATATAAATTCATAAACAAGAAATAAACTATACAAATTCATTTGTATATTGCATGTGTTGCATAGATTCTAAAATTTGACAACATAAAACTTTATAATATTAATAGAATATATGTATAAATATGATTAATTTGTACATGATTTGATTTCAACCATTTAGTGTCAATGTTGTTCAACTGCCATGTTAAATAAAACAATAAGTTGATAGTTGTGTTATATGTCATATATTCCCCTATTTTATTTTTTTATTATTTTATTCCCCTAACTTATTTCTAATTATTATGTCAAATAAATATATTTTCATAGAGGAGTCAGCTCTAAAGCTATGTTCAATGGGGGTTCTAAAATCCTAAATTTTCATGATTTTTAATCCATTTTACAATATAGATATATTTAAAATTAATACAATATAAATAATAAACAAGCAAATAATTTAAGAAAAATTCATTTAAGTAGAAACACCTTGCAGTACCCTTTTAGCTATGTATACTGGAATTTAATGTGAACATCTTTTTTTTTTTAACAATTAATGAAAATCAAGTCATTCAATAAAATAATGAGACTTACAGTACAATTTTCATTGAACTTAATAGCACTTTTTTTCTTCAGAACGTGATCTGTAAAAAAGCCCCAAAAAACAAATATTGCACAAAACCAATGATAACTTGAAATGCATATATAGATGTACATCAGTAAAGCACCAAATTTTTAAAAATCTAACTTACATTGCAGAAAAACATACAATACATGTTTTGATTTCAACATACAATACATATTCTAATTTTAATGACTAGATATTTGGTACACTGATTATACAATGATTGTCTACATAATTTTAAAAAAAATTTTAAAAACCAAGCAAAATCATTATACATGTATGATCAAAAGTGAAAAACCTTTCCTTATCACATGTTATCTTATATAAGATTTTTTTTTTTTGGGGGGGGGGGATGATTCTAAATTCAAAATGTATATGTATAAAACAAAACTATATAAAATAATTTTTAATTGATCAGAGTTGATGACTCTTAGAATGGTGGTTGCATTCAAGACATAGAAAAGATTGAGACTTTGGCACATGTTTAATATAAAAGATATGCAACAAAAACCATATTTCAAAACTAGTCCGACAATTACAAGTCAAACCAGCCATATCACCTCTCTTTCTAGCTTTACACTCTTTAGTTGTACACATTTCAGTAAGTTAACCTGGGTATTGATGATGGAACAGTTTTATATCATACACAAAATTGATGAATCATTGGAGGGAAATCTTCTCTGAGATATGGCAATATGACAGAATAGAGATCCAGGGACACATCAAAATCACTGTGTTAATCTAATAAATAATAATCAGAGGAGTATATCAAAATACAGTACAACTTATTTTTAAGGAACACTGATATAGCAAATTCCAGGATACAGCAAGAATTTTCAAATATTTTTTCATTCAGAATCATTAACAATGAAAATACATGTGTGTATAACCATTTACAGCAAATTTTTGACTGAGTTCCAATATAACCTAAACAGAACAAATTGACATTAATCTGACATATACCTACAATTCATACAGATGTTTGTAAATATTTTTAACTTGTACAGTCATGTTAATTTACTATACAAAAACTTTAGTTCTCCAAATTAGGTTTTGAATTTATACTTCAAATAGCTATCCAGTGATCATAAGGTGAAAACCATTTTGTGAATATTGTATACAGTCATATTCTTTTAAATTCATTAAATGCAAAAAATGAATCGCCGATAAATACTGTGAAATCATTAGAATTCGTGGTGGCTCAATTTTCGTGGTATTCTTGGGTAGTCCTCGCCCACAAAGTTACATCCTCAACGAAAATGAAAACTAATTATTAAAGGTTTGGTTTACCTACTGAAACTGAAAACAGACTCATCCACGAAATTACATCCCCACGAACAAGCAAAAAATCCACAATGCACGAAAATTAACCCCCATGAAATTAAATGATTCCACAGTAACCAAGTAAATTAATCCACAGGCCCCTAAAACTTCACTTAAACTGAGTTCTACTGTACACTTATAAACCACTGCTTTAATCAAGCAGATCGTCATCACTGAAGTCCTCATGAGTTTTGGTCAGTGAATGTTTGGAATATAAATCTTTCCGAATTTTATCTAGTTCTGCAAGTTCTCCCTGCAACCAAAAAAAAAAAATTAGGAGAAATGCTCAAATACATGTGTAGAAGTTAAATTTATGTCATGGGAAAGCAAACTATATGTAAAATTCAATACCTGAATAAAACCAACATTAACAATTACATATATTTGTAAATTTTGATATTAATTTTACACTGTATTTCAACTTTTGTTTCAGGTAATTTTAATTTGTTTTTCCTGAGACTGATATGTCACACTTTCACTGGTCAAACATGGCACATAACTGCCGGGTATATTTTTATGTATGAGTAGTGGAATTCATATGATGCAATATGGCAGACGCTTCACCTTCTTATCTCAACATTTCATGCTATTTAATTAATAAACCATGTTCCGTTTAAGTTATTTTTATCTGGAGTAGTTGTCCTTTGATTTAAATAAGAGTGGTTTCCCTTTGAAATAACATAACTTTGTTGTGTCTGGAACAGAATAAAATGGCAGTGTCAGGAGGAAAGAGAGAAAATGTTTAACATTAAATAGCAACAATTAAAACATTGAAAGTGGACAATGGTGCAGTGAAGATTTTCAAAGACAATTTGAAAGGTGAGGATGAGAATTTTGAAGAGTTCTATCCACTGTGTTAAAGGGACTTAGTCACAATTTGAGAAAAAAATTTTTAAATTTTATTTTTCCATTTTTAATGTTTGGAATAGTTAATATGGGTAATTTTAATGTTTTGTCAAAGTTTGAAAGTCAAATATTGAGTTATAAACCAGATACAGAGTTTGATATTCTTTGTTTTGTAAACAAAGATTAAGTCTTGTTATTGTTTACATATGAGGTTTATTGGTATAAGTTTCAAATAAATGCTGCTTTCTTCTGTTGATAATATTATTTATGAACACACTGAATCAGTTTACCTCGTTTGCCACAAGTCATTTTGTCAAAGAAATGGTAATTCCATACTTTACATTTTTGTAAACAAATATAAGACTTAATTGAGCTTTGTTTACATAACTCTGTATCTCTCTTATAACTTGACTTCTAACATTAAAATTTTGGTCAATCATTCAAAATGCAGAAATAAGCCATTTTATACATAAAAGATAAAATTTTGATCTAAAATCGTGTCTAAGTCCCTTTAAATTAGATGAGATGTATAAAGGCCACTTTTTATACATGGATTTGCATAGATCATCGCTTCTTGTGAATAAATGTCTTTCTTGATAGTCCTTGCAGGGAAAACAAAACATTTATTAGGTTAATTGTTACTGACTATGTAGATATATCGGGTTGATCAATCTCATAGATCTGGCTCAGCTTCACCTCACAGTCTGTGAGAGTGATCAACCTGATTTATCCTGGTCAGTAACAAACCTAAGAAGTAATAATATTAGATCTACATAAATTATAAATATATATTATAGAGGTATTAATAATAGGTGATATCAATTACCCTTGTTATATACATGTACACACATGCACTTGATTAAATCCATAAATATCAGGCTGAATTTTAACTTTAAAATTATCAAAGTTATTGTAATTAAAACTCCACTGACCTTGACCTGAAGTAGATAGAACTGTCGTTTACTGGCAATGCCTCTCATTGGGAATGGATTCACTGTGTGGAATGCAATCTGTAACCAATTCATGAACATCATGCATAATTTTCTACATTGAACCAACAATATACTTTTATCAAACAAAATTTAAAGGAGTAGTCAACATTCTACAGCAACCAACACCCCTCTTCTTACATTCCTTCTCATAAGTGAATTTAAACAAAATAGTGATATTGTATTATATACATAAAATTCATAATACTAATTTTAACCAAATTATAAGAGTAAATTTATGATTGCCCTTTGAATGGTACATATATCATTATTTCATTGGATTCATTTTGCAATAATAACTGTAGATTCTTAATTAAATGCAAGAAATCCAAGTAAAATCCTGAGGAGAAGTCAATCCTCGCTGACTTTAATATCATGCTTTTAAATATCAGATAATTGTGATTTTATATTCTTACAATTTGATACAAAACAAGGGAATTAAGTACCAACTTTAAATAAGGAATCTAGAATACTGTGGATGTATGAATTATAAACAATGTTTGCTCACCTGAGCTACTCGCTGCACATCTGTAATTTTCTCCCCCATGATCCTCATAAAGTGATTCAATTCTAAGGTGTTTTTCTTTCTCATTATATCCTCTTCTACATACTTAAAGAATGCCACAGCAAATCTAAACAGCACCTTTTAACACAAAACAAAGACCTGGATATTAAAATATACTAAAACTTGTACTGTGATATCTTTAAAATATATATTCCTATTTAAGTGTGTTGTGATTGGATTGAGATACAGGCCAAAGTGAGCATGTGCAAAGTACTTTACATTACTTAGTATAATTAGTTTTCAAATATCTCCTGATGATGATTCTGGTTACAATGTGCTAAACATTATATCAGTAACATAATCTGGAGGACTTCAAAATTTCATAAAGAATTAATAAACAGGTATCCCAATGAGATTTATCTCTCTTGTATGAGAGGCAATGAATCTTAAGAGTAGAGATTCCCACATACAATGTCAGGTAGAATAATTGATGTATTCTGAAAATAAGGCACAAAACCTTTCACCATACAAACTTAAACCTTACACCTTACAGACTTACAACAAAAAATAAAAACCTCTTTGAACCATTATTTTTTTCCTTTTAAAGAGAAACTTTTTGGGGATGAGGAATTAGAGGGGCATGGTCACAATTTTGGTCAAATGTGACTTTTCTATTCTATTTTTATTCTTTACAATGCTTTAGTAGGCATTTCTAATGAGTGCCAGTTGTAGACTTACAAGCAAGATACAGAGCTCACAATTCTTTGCTATGTATTTAAAACAAGGCTCGTGCCATGTTTTTGATTACATTGGTTCAATATACCGTAAAACATTTTTTTCAAGCTGATTTTTCTATTTGCTGATTGGTTAAGAACATAAATAAACAGTTCTTAGCGTTTGTAACATTCATTTTAGGTCTAAACCTGGAAAGTTCAAAAGTTAACAAAACATGACCTGAGCTTTGTTTACATAACAAAATATTGTGAGCTCTATATCTCACTTATAACTCGACGACTGACCCTCAAGTTTTGGTTGACCATTAGAAATGCCTTACTGACGCAAAACGGAAAAATAAATTTTGATCAAAATCGTGGTCATGCCCCTTTAAGGGATGACGAAGATTTTGATATATGAGATATGTATATGCATGCAAATAAACAGGAAATGTCCATTATGGCTAAAAAGTTTAATAAAATTCTATTTAACTGGTTTCAGAGGAGTTGGGCTGATAATTTATTTAAATAATATTATATTAAGTGAATTTTTGCTAAACTGCTATGTTCAAAAGGAGCATAACTTTCACAAAAAAAATATATGAGTCAGAATTTCGTAAGAATAAGTACATGTTCCTTCATAACTACTAAGTTTTTTGAAATTCTGTCAAGTGGCTTATTAGGGGTTGCACTAACAATCTTTCTTCAGTATCTTCAATTTTGGCCAAACATTCAAAGGGGCGAAACAGAACTGATGAACAGGTTAAAACCATTATACACTCTGCAACCCCTTGCATGAGGTATGAAAAGAAAAACTTTTAAAAATTTAGTCTAAAAACTTTTAAAAAATTTGTTTAAAATTTTTCTAAAGATCGAGTATTTCCTCTAAAACTGACATGAGCATAATTTAAGTTCTTGATTTTACCTTGCTTCCCTCAAAAAGAAATGCATCCCAGATCCTAAGGAATGTCTCTATTGGAATGTTGTCAACAAAAACAGTCAGGAACCAGTTAAAGGTGAACAAGGAAAGGTCAACTGAGTACTGCTCCAGATGAGAGGCCACTCGTGGGAGTTTTTCCTGGATCAGGTCCTTCAAAACCCGCTGTAAAAAAAGCCACATGCATCTATATGCAACAAACATTTTACTATACAAAATATTTATTAATAAGTGTGGTATGTATTTTCTTATTTGGAAGTTTAACATTGTAACTCTTAAATCAGACTTCTCAACCCACCCACCCCCCCCCCCTTGGGACCCCCCCCCCCCCCTTTGAAAAAATTTCTGAATCTGTGTATGAATATTCATTCACTAAAGCTGCATGAATTAAAAAGATGACAACAATATTTTTGATTTGTTCAATTTAAGAAATCGGTTTAGACCTGATCAGCCTGCGCTGCCAGCATGGTCTTGCTGTAGTAGTCTGCGGGCATGATGTAGTCGATGATGGCCACCAGACACCAGAACGCCTCCTCCTCACTCAGAAACAGCAGGATGATGGCGGCTATACGGTTCATGCCCTGTCAATAAACCAGGCCATTTCTTTCAATGTTTTATCTGTTTATCATGTCTGTATTATTACTGTATACAGGGTTATTTTTGCCCCGTGTTTTTTTCGCCCTTTTTTAATTGCAAACGGTTTTGCCCAGTCGTGAATTCGCGAAGTTGCGAAGAATATAGTTTGAGACATAGGAATTCGCCCAGTCCTAAATTCACCCGCTGACAATAAGGGTGAAAGGGGCAAAAATTAAACAGGGGCGAATATTTCCCTGTATACAATAATAAAATTGCTAGTTTTAAATGTTGTTTTTGTGGTGCAGGTTATTTGGGTTTTTTTTACATTAAAAAAAAATGTATCTTTGGGAGGTTATCATTTTTTCATTTTTTTTTACATCTTTTAAGATACATACTACAGAATGAATTCAAATCAAATATAACAAGTAATTTTTATGCTGTATAGGTATCTATGAATTGTCACTACAATATTAATATTGAGCTACATTTGAAATTTTTTTTCAGTAGGAAGAGTTCTACAAATACAGCTAATCTACAGAAGAATTAAATGAATACAAAGAGTATCTTATACATTAATTAACATTGTAACCATGCAACTCCTCAAAATACATTGTTTTTTAATATACATATGTAAAATACAGTTTTAAGTAACTAATATCTTGATAAATCTCTTATAAATCAACAACCTGCAATGATGAATTGTTGGTCAAAATACCACTGTGGATTCATTAGGATCAATGGGGCTCAATATTTGTGGATTTTATGGGTATCCCTGAGACCAAAAAATTAACATCCCCATCAGATTATGAAACACAGTTTTTATTCATAATATGCAAATCCACATCCTCACAAAAATTATACTAAACCTACAGAAATTCAAATGTTTCCACAGTTTACGTGTCATTAAGAGTCGAAGCTAAACCTTAGTTCAAGGAGAATCATTCTCATTATCAGTACAATACAATTTATCTATCAACCAAAAGTCAGTGGGTACAGAGGGGCAGAGTCTTTTTCCTAGACCCCCAGGGGATCATGAAATGCGACCAATCATTTACGTTGCGTAAATTACAGCAAATTACAGATAGGGTCGACAAATAACAAACTATAGATAGCAACATCGAGGTATTAACATCAATTTTTATTTTATTCATTTCTTGAATTTATTAAAATACAAAATTTTTTGGCCCTTGACAAAACAATCATAGGTTTGTGTACTGACTGTCTTCAGAAATATAACAGGTTTGCCTTGCTTTCAATGAACTTTTAACAACCCAGCATTATTTCCGATTACTATTTTCATGAATTCGGGGGTACCTCTCATCCATGAATTAACATCCTCCACGAATCAATAAATTAGGGTTAAAAAGTCATATTTCCTTTTGAAGGTATAAGATAATACACGAAATTACGTCCCCACTAACCTGTAAAATTTAAGCAATCCACGAAAATTGGCCTCCATGAAGTTTAATGATTCCACAGTATGTAGCAATTTATGTAAGTAATTTTCAACTGTTACTGATACAGAATTAGATGGATATGTAAAAAACCAGATAGATGTAATACACAAAAGAAAGACCAAGATTTAGCTGTTTCAATAACACAACCCAGATATACATTGCAGATGAATCAAGCACCACACTAGGAGATAAACTATGTATGCAACATCCTTACCATAGATTGGAAACATTTCTTACTGAGACCTGAAATCAATGTACCTACTAATGTTTATATGTATTTCCAAGCATAAAAGCTCACCAATTGATAATGTCCATAAATATAACCTTACTGCTATTAACACAATACACATGCCTAAGAAGTTATCTAGTGAAGTAAAATAGATAAACTAAAATGCTATGTACTCATTTATCGATCCTAGTGTATTTTTGTTAAAATTGAGTTGAAATGGGATGAGGGAGGAATTACATGTAAGTTACTAATGTAGCTGGCAAACATAGGAAGGGGGACTGGCAAATAATCAGAATAACTGTCTACAGACTTTGACCTTGAGTAGCTATTCAGTGTCAAGGCCACACCTACCTGACAATATCCTATGGAGGGGTTGTGCCAGCTGTAGGCCAACAGAACGTTCCTCAACTTGCAAATTCCCGGGGAGTCGACAGAGGCGTAGTGTCGATTGTTGGGGAGAGTACGTAATAAATCCAGCTCAATCTGATGCAAGACAAATACCATACTTATGAAAATTTTTATTTGAAATGTACAAATCTAAAAGAAATTTCAGAGTATTTAATTTCTTTTCACAATCATACTTGAGTTTTAATAACAAATTGAAATACATGTACTATAAATGTACTGGTAGATGAAATGTAAAATTACATGCTGCAACAACAAATTTAACAGCATTTCAAAGTACAGCTGTATAGTTTTGTTATTCATTATTATTTGTGATGTTTATCAATTAATTGCTTTTAAATTTTCATTGCTTGTTTAATATCTTACACAATAGTACGGGCTAGCTTTGTAGCTTATGAGCCTTTTGCCTGTTAAATTCGGGATGGTCGATAGGAAGGAAGGGGTTAAGTGGGAAAACAGGAAGGGATAAGGAAATGTTAACAACACTGATAGCAGGAAGCAAAAAGCTACATCTGTGATGTTAGAATGAATATGGAATATGAGGGACGATAATGGTTGAACATCCAGCACTACATATCCCCAATAAGTGTCAATTAGATATCTAAAATCATTACTTGTTTTGCCGAAGGATCATGTGAAGAGGAATTGGATTTGGACACTAGTTGTTTATAGTAATGAGGTCCTAATTTGTCCCGGTCAGCTCCGATGTGAAAATTTGAACACCTTTAATAAATGAACAGACCTTTTAATCTGTAATAATTTATGCAATGTTTGCTTTTGAAACCTAGCACTCAGTTGTAAACAGGATCATATATATACCGTAGTCTCTAACACCCAGGATTTAAAGGTGGAATCTGCTCCATGAAAAAAAGCTTACTATAATTTGATTTAATTAATGATAACACAATTACTCTCACTTGAAGCAAATTTTTGTATTAAAATACATGTATGATCACACAAAATACTACAAAGAACTTCAAAATAAATGAGAGTGCATAAGCTAAAAGCTTAAGGCCAATCTGGTTAAAATCAGATCTTTGATCCACTCTGACAAATTCATTGTCAGTACATTTGACCCCATCCCGAAAAATTCACTTCAGGTAATGAATTAATGGCTCGCAAAGGTGTCTTTTTATTGTCATATGTTTTTTTTGATTAGGTGTTTTTCAAGTTTGACCAACCCAGATTTTCAAGAATCCACTTATCGTGTAGTGACATTGAATTTGTCGTAGCAGATCAAGATCAAAGTTCTGATGTTAATCAGATTGTAGCTAGGGTCTCGGGTGTCCGTTTAAAATGACATCCGGCTGGTACTCATAATGAAAGGGTGTCGTTCGTTCAAGTAACATATTTCATAAAATGTATCAAAAACATATCATAAAATGTACCTCTCATAAATCAGAGAGGGAAAATTGAGATGAGTTATGCACAATAATAGGCAGCTTCCTCATTGTGATGACATTTTGTCAGCTTTAATGGTAAACATTCAAGAATTGTAGGGCGAATAATTATCTGCCAATTAAATTCATATCATATTAAACACTTTGTATACGGAACATCCTGTGTAATTTGCTAATTAATAATCATACATCTGTTCTAAAACTTTTCCTGGACTAAAAAGTGAAATAAAATTTTCTAAAGATTAAATTATTTAATTTTTATTACAGGTATTTGTTTTTTTTAAGATCAGAAATTGGGACAATCCCACCACCCATCTCCACCTTAAACTGAAAAAGATTGAAAACCTATCCAAAATATTCCATCTTTTAAAACTTATTCAAATCTTATTTTATTTATTCGGCTTTTTCTATTTTTTAATAAATTTGATGGCTTGGCTAAATTCATTCACCTGACTCCATACACAAAATTTTATTTTTTTATTCCAAATTCTTGAAAATCTGTGTTGTTCAATCTTGAAAAACAACTAATAATGAAAAATATTTAACAATAAAAATACACCTTTGCAAGCCAATTAGGTAATTACCAGAAGTGGAGTTGACTTGAGAGAATTAATAGATTATTCTAATTTTGCTGTAGTTGCCTATTTCAAAGTTTGTTGATGCATGGACTTACTCTTTCCAAACGACCTCTTTGTACTCATGTGGGACCCCTGATCGGATCATGGCTTTGAGTTCCTGTGAGCGCACCAAAGGTTTCCCTGCCTGGGCCATCATATAATTCTCCCACTTCACTTGGTGGGACAATTCCTCATCCTGTCTCTGTTGTAAAACAAGTAAATACATATACATGTAAAAAATAAAGTCAACAGCTAGAAAGTGGTCATTGAATGTATCTGTTGGGTTCAAATTAAACTACTATATACAGGGAAATATTCGTCCCCATTTTATTTTCGCCCCTTTCGCCCTCGTTTAAGACTGGGCGAATTCCAATAACACATAATATCTCTCTTTAAACACAACTGTGTCTGGGCGAATTCAAGACGGGGCGAAACTATTTGCAAGTTTAGAAGGGAGAAAATTACATAGGGCCAAAATAACCCTGTATACAGTATTACAAGTTACCAAGATATCTTTGAATTTGTGTCGTTTAGGCTTGTTCCTCTAAACTACAGGAGTGTTAGACTGTTACAGTGTGTGAAGTCCAATGCATTTAAAGACTGCTACTGTTTTAAAATTACCTTGGCTTTATCGCTCACTTCTGTTGACTTTCTTTCCAATTTCTGAGCTTCCAATGTCACTGGGTCAAATTCTCCACTCTCAAAGTCATACTTCTTCACAAAACCATATATATCATATTCTTGTCCACTACAACATTATATACAGAAAAGTCAACATAATTCTGCAAACCTAATAGATAGTTTACATCAGTGAAGTAATGAAAATACAGTAAAACATGGTTATTGCAATCAGGCTTATAATGAATTCACACTTAAAGCGAAGTCCATTTCTTTCCTTTTATCTTAAACTTTGTAACTTATTGGATAAAACAAACTACAGTCAAACTTCGTTATCTCGAACTAGATGGGACTGATTAAAAACTTTGAGATATCAAGGGTAAAATACTTTAAAAAATAAGTGTTTGGGAGTTACAAATCCCTTCGACATAGCCATTGTATTCGAGATATCAGTGTTCGAGATATGGAAGTTCTGTTCTATGATAACGAATTAAAACCACAATTCCCTTATGTCCATTTTAACTGTGTTTTACTGTACATAGGAAAATTTCTCAAACCTTGATGTTAAGAAATGTTCATGTTCATCTAAGTCATCATCTGACTGAATGGCATCTGTCAACAACTGGGAGATGATGGTCTGTGAGTTACTCTCTCCATCTCAAAAATAAAATTGCCTTGATGCAAACATATATTCTTTAATTTCAATTAAACATTTATAATTGAATTCCTCAATACATACCTCTGACAGGCTGTTTCATCTCTTGAAGTAGATAGAGGTATTTACTTTTGGTCTGCAAATACTTGGCTTCTAACTTTGCATTCTCCCTGGAAATCACCAAGAAATTATCAAATTAGCATACAGACATGGCTGGCTTTGCTGATTTATGCAGCAAATAAACACTTGGCATGTCCTTACATTGAGAGATGCTTGTGTTGTTCATTGTCTCTTTGTCTCAATTCATTCAGCTCCAGAATTTCCTTGGTTAAAAATTTGTGCTGGAGTTCATATGCATTGCACATATCCTGACAATAAATGACAAATTATTATCGATAAATCAATGTTAAAACTAGCAAAGGGTAAATAAAAATCAATATATATGAACCTAAAAAGTATTACAATGAAAAAAAATGATATACATGTAAATATCATCACAATTTTACAATTTTTTCTGTCATCTAGTGTAAATTAGAGGCATGTTCTGCAGAGAAGGTGATCACAAGTGCTCACCAAAATTCCATTTTAAAACTTTTAGTGAGCATTGGCAAGAACTGCTCTGCTGAACACACCTAAACTTACAGAAATATTTCTCTTCAAACTGACATGAAATACCTGTCAAAACAAATACTGGAACATTCAGGATTTACCTTATTTTTTAAATGAATTGACAATTTAAATTGAATTACCCGAAGTTTCTCTAGCTCCCTTGTGTCAGTATCAAACACGACAGATTTCCTGATGGTTGGGCTGGAGGGTTTGGGGGCGGAGTGGGGGTCATTGTTATTCTTCTCCAGCTCATACATATCATTGGTCAGCTTCACAATGACCTCATCTTTGGCCTGCAGCATGTGTTGGAGCATAGTCACCTGATCCTTTAATGACTTGACCTCTTCTTCCAACATTCTGTTAATCAATCACTCAATACTTATAATAGCTTCAGAAGTGTAGTTAAAATTATGTTGTAAACCCAAATTTTCCAGTAAAGCTTTGTAAAGTTATCAGATTTTTTATACAACTCATAAGACATATATCTCATTAACTAAAGCCATAACATAATTCATTATCCATTACTGTTATTTATAACAGATTTTGCATTATGTTGTAGTCCAAAACAAACCTTTGCTTCTGTAAAGCATGTGCTTTTTCTTCATTAGCTGAAGTTAAGCAATATTCCAGTTCCACAATGTGCTTATCTCTCTCTTTCAGCATTTGATGAAGTCCATCTTCAGACTGCTCAGTCTCAGCAAACCTTTAACAAACACATTGAATAGTGAACAGAACTAAGTGCACTGAAATCATCATCATCATCATCATCATCATCATCATCATCACTTTATTCACCATTATCACTACCACATAAACCATCATCATTATCATAATTTATTACATCAACATAAGTGCACTGAAATCATCATCATCATCATCATCATCATCATCATCATCACTTCTACCAGCTACCCTAGCTACTATTGTACCTGGTTTGGAGCTCTCTTCTCAGATAATCTACTTCTTTTTGATGTAGTCGGATTATTTCCCTGTGGGCCAGCAGTTCATCTTCTGTGCTGGACTGTTCCTCTTGTAGGACACAAACCTCATTCTGAAGCTGCAACAACAATTAAACACCTGCAAATATGTTCTACATACCTGTATGATTATTTTAAAAGAAATGTTCAATGTTGCTGTTCAATTATTTTCTCTAATATAATGTATATTTTCTTCTATTTAATTGTTATTGTAGCATCCTCTGATAATAACTTTATATTCTTACACCTGGTAACGGTATATACCGGTATGTTTCAATGTTAAATATGCTAAAACAAAGCCATCTACTGTGGAATCATTAGATTCCATGATGGATCATTTTACGTGGAATTTGTCGGTACCTCTCATCTACAAATTAACATCCTCCATGAAGTAATAAATTAGGGTAATAAAGTCATATTTCCTTGTGTAGGTATAAAAGAATACACAAAATTACGTCCCCACAAACCTGTAAAATTTAAGCAATCCACGAAAACTTGCCCTCCTGAAATTAAATGACTCCACAGTATGTCATTCATCATGAAAAGTGTGTCATTCTTTTAATTTCTTTGTGACTGTTTTTTCATTAAAATCATTATAAATGCTGCACTTAAATATCTACTACCAATAAAATAACTTTAAATTTACCTGTTTACACTTGAAGCAAACTCCTGGTTGACACACTGGTTCATCAATTTGTTTGGAACGTCGAACACCTACTTTAAATTTGTTAAATGCTGTGACTATTTTCCCCGACCTAATTGGAGGTGAAAGGTCACCAGATGACCTTTGTCTGGAGGGTTGGTCTAATAATGTCCAATCCTCTGCTGAAGGTGAAGGTGAAGAGGAAACTGATCTTCTACCTGTTCAAGAAAATGAAGTTTTAAAAACAAGGTCCCAAGCATTAAATTGTTTTGATAATTGTGAAGATCTGTAATTTATTTTTATCTCCAACACAACGCACGATGCACATTGAACATTGAACAAAATCTTCATATTCTTAACACAAAATAAAAGTTAAATTTTTAACATGTTTGCAAAATTTTTTTAACCTTGATTTGATTGTTTCTTGATGTTGCTCATGACATCTTGAATGTCTGACTTGAGACTTGATTGTGTCAACAAAGATGGTTTCCCTGATGATGACCTCCATTCATCCAGTGAAGCTCGTCTGACCCCCATATTTTCTGAAGTAGGAATTTCCGGGATTTCTGAATTGTCTTTCTTAGTCTCACATTGATCAGGTGCTCCTGCTCTGGATTTGGCTTGTGATAATCCTCCAATAGAACTTGGTCTCTGTGACTGCAATAGAAGCAAATTTCTATTACCGGTAGTACATAAACCTGTTGGCCATGTACTGGGTAAAGTGAATATGTATAGAGCCAATATCTGAATAAAAGAATATGCTTGGAGTCTACTCCTGTTTTTCAACTGAAAACATTCTGTTCAAGATATGATTGAGGCTCATTACAATGAATAATTCATGATCATATCAAAGTGAATAGAAAATATGCCCAATAAAATACAAAACTTATCCACATTAAACCACAATAAGTCACAAACCATGGTTTTATTGATGTTACATGTGATAATAATGTAGTAGGAAGATTATATAATATAGAGTTAAAGCAGGTTGTAATATCAACATAAAATGGCCTATTGTCTTTATTACATAATAAACCAAACATTTTGACCTGGATACTTTAGAAAGGCCAATGAAGAGGGAGCTATGTAACAGTCACAAGAAATTTATTTTTAGTGGACTAGGAATTTTTAACTCTGATTCTTATTTTAGTACATGTATATATGTAATATTTATAAATACCTCTCATATACTAGTATCACATGACAACAATGAAATGATCATACAGGCTTTCATCATTAGTAATATAATTTGTAATGAAAGATTTATCACGTTAAGTTTGCCTTTAAATTTATTATGAGGTAGATAATCCTAGATCATCAATGTAATAAAATTCATACTGTCACAATATCACAAGAAATTTTACACTGCATGCAGTACTGTTGATATGGCATTAAGAAATGTTGCTTCTCAAAGATTTAATTTTTAATTGTTGATCAATTATATTACCGTAACCATGTAATAAACAATCTCCCATGCACTATGATTCGGTTGGATTTATTGTTTTTCTACCCCAGTTTGTCATGTACCTATTCCATCACAATTCCTGCATTGAAAAGGCTGTCAAGAATTAATTTACAAAACCCCAGATAAATGAATTTTAGTTGTAAAGTTAATCATCTGATTTCATAAATATGCTGTAGAGCTATAGTACAGTTTGTAAATATCAGTTCATACTTTGAATCGAGGAAAATCAGAATTCCTCTGGGTGGCATGACTTCTTCTCCTCTTCTGTAGTTCCTGCAGCCAAAACATCATCACAGCTCGATCAGGCGCCTCCAAATAGTAGTCTTTGTTCTCTGATCTAAAAAACATTAAAAGAGATTGAAAAGGTAGAAAACTTCAGGTGCTATAATGCAACTCTAATATTTCTTAAATAAAGTTAGGCAGTCGGTTGATTCATTCATTCATTCATACTTTATTTCCTCCTTAAGGAGATAATGAAGATACATACAAGTTATGAATTCTCAGAAAACATCAAATAACAAGAGGCCCATGGGCCACATCGCTCACCTGAGCAACAACAGACATAATAAAATCAGCTTTATGGAGTCATATACAAAATATCTTAACAATGTCGTATATTATATCCTGTATAAAAAAAAATTCCCCTGCATATTCTTATGTTTATCATTGAGCCCCTTTGAAACAGGATTTTACAGTCGTATCACATATTGAGCATTGCAGTTCTCGAGAAGATGATCAGACTTAAACAACTGTTTATATATGGATTATAAACCTACATCAAACTTTAAACCCCTTCTGAGGTCTAAGAATTGTCCAGGGGCCAGAGTCTAAACAATTTTAAAGAATCAACAATATGTCAAAATGCTTGCATATAAGTAAAACCATATATAAAAACATTGTGAACATTGTGAACAATTTAAATGTTTTCCTTTGTAAAATTGGACCCACCACCCCCCCCCCCCCCCCCATGTGGCCCAACCCTACTCCTGAAAAATCATTATCCCTGGGGGTATGGTGGGGCCACAATTGGAAGGGGGGTGTCAAATTTTTACATAGGAATATATAGGGAAAAATCTTCTAAAACACAAATTGTCTAGAAGAGCTCTAACTTTAGTCAGTTCAGTCTTCAAATAGTCTAGATTAAAATTTGTCAAAATCATATTCGAACAATTTGAATCTTTCCTACCTGAGGATGCTTCCACACAAGTTGCAGCTTTTCTGCCCAATCGGTTTCTAAGAAGATTTCTTAAAGATTTTTCTCTATATATTCAAATGAGAAAATTCAACCCCCCTCCCCCACTGTGGCCCCACCCTTCCCCTCGGGATTATGATTTTATCCAACTTGAATCTACCCTAACCGAGAATGCCTTCACACAAGTTAAAGCTTTTCTGGCCGATCGGTTTCTGAGAAGATTTTTAAAGATTTTTCTCTATATATTCCTATGTAAAACTTCGACCCCCCCCCCCATTGTGGCCCCACTCTACCTCTGGGGCTCATCATTTGAACAAAACTTGAACATACACTACCTGAGGATGCTTTCACACAAGTTACAGCTTTTCTGGCTGATTAGTTTCAGAGAAGAAGATTTTTAAAGATTTACTCTATATATTCCTATGTAAAAATTTGACCCCCCATTGTGGCCCCACCCTACCCCTGGGGATCATCATTTGAACAAACTAGAATCTACACTACCTGAGGATGTTTCCACACAAGTTACAGCTTTTCCGGCTGATCAGTTTCAGAGAAGAAGATTTTTAAAGATTTACTCTATATATTCCTATGTAAAAATTCGATCACCCATTGTGGCCCCACCCTACCCCTGGGGATCATCATTTGAACAAATTTGAATATACACTACCTGAGGATGTTTCCACACAAGTTACAGCTTTTCCGGCTGATCAGTTTCAGAGAAGAAGATTTTTAAAGATTTACTCTATATATTCCTATGTAAAAATTCGATCACCCATTGTGGCCCCACCCTACCCCTGGGGATCATCATTTGAACAAATTTGAATATACACTACCTGAGGATGTTTCCACACAAGTTACAGCTTTTCCGGCTGATCAGTTTCAGAGAAGAAGATTTTTAAAGATTTACTCTATATATTCCTACGTAAAAATTTGACCCCCCATTGTGGCCCTACCCTAACCCTGGGGATCATCATTTGAACAAACTAGAATCTACACTACCTGAGGATGCTTCCACACAAGTTTCAGCTTTCCTGGCTGATCAGTTTCAGAGAAGAAGATTTTTTAAGATTTACTCTATATATTCCTATGTAAAAATTTGACCCCCCATTGTGGCCCCACCCTACCCCCGGGGGTCATGATTTGAACAAACTTGAATCTACACTACCTGAGGATGTTTCCACACAAGTTTCAGCTTTACTGGCTGATTAGTTTTTGAGAAGAAGATTTTTGAAAAATACCAACAAATTTTTAATGATTTTTAATTATCTCCCCTTGGAAAAGGGCGTGGCCCTTCATTTTAACAAACTTGAATCCCCTTAACCTAAGGATGCTTTCTGCCAAGTTTGGTTCAAATCGGCCAAGTGGTTCTGGAGAAGAAGTCGAAAATGTAAAAAGTTTACGGACAGACAGACGGACAGACAGACGGACAGACAGACAGACGGACGCCGGACAAAACGTGATCAGAAAAGCTCACTTGAGCTTTCAGCTCAGGTGAGCTAATAAGGAAAAAGGTGAAAAGAAAAGAAAAGAATGACTTAGAAAAAAAATATATACATAAAATATACATGATTGTATATATATTACACTATTGTTCACAAAAAGTTCGTCAGAACTGTAAATCTCACATTACGCTTAAACGGAGTATTGGGCGGCACATGAACGCACTAAACGAAAATTGGCCATGTAAAAGGGTGCATGGAAAGGCTTGTCCAGCGGAGTGGCTGTATGGCGACCAATAAGAGTCATATATAGTTCATCTTCAGAGAGACCGCTTAACTCTGCAACTAGTGGAATGTCAGAAGAATTTATAATCACGCTCCACCATCTATTTCGAAGATCAAAAGTAACTGGACACGTAATCATGCAATAAATTTATTATACAAATTAAAGAATTCTAACTATGTAACAGAGATAAAAATTGCCTCTGCTGGGGTTTGAACCATGGGGTCATCTGGCATTTATCAAATTAAAAAACAAGCACTCTACCAAGTGACCTAAAGGTAAACCCAAGAGTCAGAGCTAGAGGGAATTCCATATGTACCTAAGTAAACTCTACCACATTTATTCTGATGATCTGGTTCATTTGATCAACAATTATCAGATTAGTTATTAATTAATGAACATCAATATTAAATGTTAAGTAAATGATGAAGGATTAAGATTAATAAGACAAACTGAGTAATATAAAATAATAATTTAAATTGGTCAACATAACAATTATATTATAATTATAATTGGCTAACATCATGTTACTATGAAATATAAAATTTTGCTATCAATATGAAAATATAACTACGTATATATAGATGTCTAAGAAAGATTAGTTAAAAGATGTAATTATAATCAACCATGTTCTTGGATTCACAGGAACCATTATTTACAACATCATGCATTATATATTTCCACATCATTTGGTTTCAATTTCACTTATTTCTTTTATACTGACCTGATTTCAAATCCTCCAGGTTTATCAGTTTTACTGGGATCAAAATAAAAAGTGGCATGAGAAATGTCTATTTCTCCGAGAGGTAGAAAGTCATGAGGATTTCTATAAAAATACAGTCTACTATTTGTGTCACTGTAAGCAAACCACCTCAGTCGATTTATTTTCAGAGGCCCTTTGTTGGTCGTTATATGAAGCCACCCACACAGTTTACTGTCTTTGGAATCAGGAAGTGTAGCACTGGTTTTTTTGGTAACCTCGGATCCATTATTTTGTTGATTGTCATCGATTTTCGGATTCAATGATTCTACATGTTCCATTTGGCTTGATATGTCACCTGTGCTCATGGGATCTTCACAATCGGTGTTTACATTGTTATCGCCAATATCGGCTGGAGTACCTTGTACCCCTACTTTCATTTTGTCTCCGCCCTCTTCTTCATTCATGGTTAAAATAGAAGTTATGTATTCTAAGCACAAAATTCTTTACGGAAATACATACCACAAACGTATGAATGACAAAAAATCGTATGACAAAACAGGGAATAATATTTCATCTCTTAAAAATGCAGAAAGGGGAAATAAAATCTCAAGTGTCTGACTGTAAATTGAATTTCTTGATCCCGATGCTAAATGTTCAAAAAATATATGTCAGAGGAAGAATTGCATTATAATCAAATACAGAAATATAGACAGAATTAAAATGATTACAAATTAATGAAAAAAAACCAGTAAAACAAATGAATGACTAACAACTTACGATGATTATATTTAGATCGGGATCTTTATTCAAAAGACAATGTTTACAAAAACATGTTGAACGACGAATTTACAGAGCTACTAAAAGATGCCAAAGAGGTAGAGAAGAAAACACCCAAAGGTAAACAAAATACACATAGCAGTTCTTCATGAATCTTTTCTTATTGAATTTTAGACAGAAATATATATGCCATTTATATTTGATACGTACTGTTGACATGGTTGAACTTGAAGTGCCTATCTGTGATACCAGAGACAGATTTATTGTCTATACTCTTTTATTCCATAATCAATGACAGAGTGCCTCTTTTTGACCCCGCAATGGATTCACAAGCATAAGATGAAAACTGTCAACAGAATATGCTTTTTAATTCTATTGAGCCACCACGAAATCGAATGATTCCACAGTATATATTTTTGTCATTTATAAAGGTGTTTGTTGTTAGAGAGAGTGAGAATATTATTGTCAGTTTTATGGAAAAGGCTATTGTCTATATATCTACATATGTATTCTGTCTCAAGATATCCTCACGTTACATTTTATTAATCATTGTCTATAAAAACCTAAGAATTAAATTCTCTTTTGAAGCCTCCTTTAGCTTCTTGGGTTGTTGCTGATAAATAAAAAGTCTATGGACCTTGGGGACCGTTTTGCAATGTGAAAGAACCCAGGTGTCAGATATTGTTTGAAAAGTAGCAATCAGATTAAAATCAGCCGTTCTGATACGCTACCGCTCTCGAAGCGGTAGCCGCTCTCGAAGCGGTAGCGTATCAGAACGGCTGATTTTAATCAGATTGGAAAAGTAGTGAGGTGTTGCAAGAATCTTCCGAATAACAAAATTCATGTAGAAATGTTGAATTTTTTCTTTAATATCAATTTCAATTATACATGATTTTTAAATATTGCCAAAAAGTGAAAAAACGGTAACCTGGGACAGACTATACCCAGCTGATAAATAGATTAATGTAGTAATCCAAAACGAGACTCGATAGTTGAAAAAATGATACTGTTTGATATTTGTTGTGAATTCAAATATGATGTAAAATGTTTTTGTGTTTCTCCCTACATAACTGTAGGATTAAAGTAAACAAGTCAATTGTACTCTAGTACAAAATTATCTCTATTTAAACAACCTGGTTTAATGAACACCCAGGCTTTTTCTTCAAAACACCTTACAGTAGAGGCTTTTCATGTAGATATAATGTTGGTGTTTTTATTGAAATGAATGCAGCGAATCATAATAAATCAATAAAAGATTTATTGTGTTGCAGAGAAGAGGCCTTTGTTGGAGAGTGTAGTACAGACTTGCAAGAAGTACCTCTCCACTAAAGAACCCACTCCTATAGAAGCCTGCCAGGAGTATGCTAAAGCAGTGCTGGACTACACCTTCATTGACGAGGGTTTGTTGGTAGATGAGAACTTCCCCAGGGACAGCTGGAAGCAAAGAATTCTGTCCATCTTCAGTAAGATTTTGGTTGAAGAGTCATAAAGATAGTATAGCTGTATTAAGATTTTGCAAATTTTGTAAAAAGGTTTATCAATCAGCACATGCACAAGTGTTTTTCTTCAGAACTTATAAGAAAAAAAAATTCTCTTCAATTTCAGATGACATTGATGGTGTACAAGCTGTAGTAAAGAGACTCAACCCAGAGAAGGAAAATGTGGAGGTACAGCAGCCTTTTCCATAAAACTCACTCTCTCTAACAACAAACACCTTTATAAATGACAAAAATATAATATACTGTGGAATCATTAGATTTCGTGGTGGCTCAATTTTCGTGGAATTCGTGGGTACCTCTCATCCACGAATTAACATCCTCCACGAATTAAAAAATTAGGGTTATAAAGTCATATTTCCTTTTGTAGGTATAAGAGAATATACGAAATTACGTCCCAACGAACCTGTAAAATTTAAGCAATCCACGAAAATTGGCCCCCACGAAAATAAATGAGTCCACAGTATGCAACATTAAATTTTGTACCTTGAACTTTTATAAATCAATTCAAATCTTCCAGACATCAAAATGAATGACTTACCAGCCTGTCCTAGGAATATAAACTATTAAAGTCGAAACATATCTTTTAGCCTGTTAAATAACCCATAACAAATAAAAACTAGACCTGTTTTTGTCTTCAACAAAAAGGTAGGGCTTTTCGACAGCCCTTTAAACCCCTGATTTAAATTCTTAATTTTTTTTTCTAAAAAATTGGGTATGATAAAATGAGAACAAATGTCATAAACATATACCCACACATTAACATATCAGAAATTAAATGCCCAAAGAAAGACAACTCCAGAATTTTAAATCCAAATTTATCTTTTATTTCTTGAAGAAAAGTTTCAAAAATTCATATGTAAGAAAGTACTCATTTATGATTCAAGACTTTTGGTATGCCAAAAGCTCTAATGCTAATCATTCATTGAGCAAAGCGGGATAACTCTTGAAATTTATTTTTTTTTAATAGTGATAAAGGTATCATTTTCAGACCCTTAAAACCCCTATAAGGAGTCAAAAAGTGGCCCCTCGGACCATAAATTTTAAATTGGACTCTATACTCTGAACTATTAACCGAAAAGATTTTGAAAATCTGATGAAAATTAAAAAAGTTACAGCTAAATGGCTGTTTTGAATATTGACCCCTCCAGATCCCTTATTTTTCAGAATTTTTTTTCCAGGACCTTTTCAGGTCTGCGCATTAGGTCCCTCATTGTAAATATGAAATATGAAAATATCTGCTTGAAAAGTGTTGGAGAAAACGTTACATGCGTGAATTGAATTTAACATAGAAACTCCCATAGACGATTTTCATCGGCTTATAAAACCGGAAGTACTCACGTCTTTTCACTAAAACTTGGAATATATGCTCATTACTACAATCTCAACAATGTTTATCCGTCATATTACATACCTAAGGTTTTTTGAATTTTTTGTTTTTTCATCCCCCCTTTTCTTAAGTTTGGGGCCTTAAATCTCAAAACTGGTAAGAGATAAAAACTCGACGCCGCTGAACTTTTTGTACATCTGGACAAGATAAATCTAATTCTAAAATTTCGTTGAATTTGTTCAAAAAATAAAAACAATATATTGATTCTTTTAGTTTCTAGTATTTTGCTTGTGTAAACCGGAAGTACCGGAACCGGAAGTCCAAAACCTTACATGCGCCTGTCATTTAAAAATGCTATCAGACCATTGCATAATTGTTTCAAAATTCCGTTCCGTTTTCAAAAAATCGCTGACGGAAAATCTGTCGAGAAAAAGAATAATAATAATAATAATAATAATAATAACTAGACCTGTTTTTGTCTTCAACAAAAAGGTAGGGCTTTTCGACAGCCCTTTAAATCCCTTATTTAAATTCTTAATTTTTTTCTCTCAAAAATTGTGTATGATAAAATGAGAACAAATGTCATAAACATATACCCCCACATTAACTTATAAGAAATTTAAATGCCCAAAGAAAGACAACTCCAGAATTTTATATCAAAATATATCTTTTGATTCTTGAAGAAAAGTTTAAAAAATTCATATGTAAGAAAGTACTCATTTATGGTTCAAGACTTTTGGTATGCCAATAGCTCTAATGCTAATCATTCATTGAGCAAAGCGGGGTAACTCTTGAAATTTTTTTTTTTTGAATTGTGATAATGTTATTATATTCAGGCCCTTAAAACCCCTATAAGGAGTCAAAAAGTGGCCCCTCGGACCATAATATTTAAATTGTACTCTTTATTTTGAACTATTAACCGAAAAGATTTTGAAAATCAGATGAAAAATAAAAAAGTTATAGCTAAAGGGCTCTTTTGAATATTTACCCCTCCGGATCCCTTATTTTTCAGAATTTTTTTTTCAGGACCTTTTCAGGTCTGCGCATTAGGTTCTTAATTGTAAATATGAAATATAAAAATATTTGCTTGAAAAGTGTTGGAGAAAACGTTACATGCATGAATTGAATTTAACATAGAAACTCCCATAGACGATTTTCATCGGCTCATAAAACCGGAAGTACTCGATACTTTTCAATGAAACTTGAAATATACCTTAATTACTTCTATTTGAACAACACCTAAACGTCTTATAACATTCCTAAGCTTTTCGTAATTTTTTGTTTTTTCATCCCCCCTTTTCTCAAGTTTGAGGCCTAAAATCTCAAAACTGATAAGAGATAGAAACTCGCCGCCGCTTTACTTTTTAAACAACTCGACATGGTTGATCTAACTCTAAAATTACAACGAATTTCCTTTAGAAATAAAAACAATATATTGATTCATTTAATTTCTACTATATTGCTTGTGGAAACCGGAAGTACCGGAACCGGAAATCCAAAACCTTACCTACTGGTGACATTTAAAAATACTATAAGACTATTGCATAGTTTTTTCTGAAATCCTTTTCGTTTTAAAAAAATCGCTGACGGAAATTCTGTCGAGAAAAAGAATAATAATAATAATAAAACATCAGAATAACAATAGGTCTTTTCGACCGAAAGTCGAAAAGCCCTAATAATAAAACATCAGAATAACAATAGGTCTTTTCGACCGAAAGTCGAAAAGCCCTAATAATAACTAGACCTGTTTTTGTCTTCAACAAAAAGGTAGTGCTTTTCGACAGCCCTTTAAATCCCTGATTTAAATTCTTAAGTTTTTTCTCTCAAAAATTGTGTAAGATAAAATGAGAACAAATGTGATAAACATATACCCACACATTAACTTATAAGAAATTTAAATGCCCAAAGATAGACAACTCCAGAATTTTATATCATAATATATCTTTTAATTCTTGAAGAAATGTTTCAAAAATTCATATGTAAGAAAGTACTCATTTATGATTCAAGACTTTTGGTATGCCAAAAGCTCTAATGCTAATCATTCATTGAGCAAAGCGGGATAACTCTTGAAATTTATTTTTTTTTGAATTGTGATAATGTTATCATTTTCAGGCCCTTAAAACCCCTATAAGGAGTCAAAAAGTGGCCCCTCGGACCATAATTTTTAAATTGGACTCTTTATTCTGGACTATTAACCGAAAAGATTTTGAAAATCGGATTAAAAAGAAAAAAGTTACAGCTAAATGGTTGTTTTGAATATTGACCCCTCCAGATCCCTTATTTTTCAGAATTTTTTTTCCAGGACCTTTTCAGGTCTGCGCATTAGGTTCCTCATTGTAAATATGAAATATGAAAATATTTGCTCGAAAAGTGTTGGAGAAAACGTTACATACGTGAATTGAATTTAACATAGAAACTCCCATAGACGATTTTCATCGGCTTATAAAAACTGAAGTACTCACGTCTTTTCACTAAAACTTGGAATATATGCTCATTACTACAATCTCAACAATGTTTATCCGTCATATTACATACCTTAGGTTTTTTGAATTTTTTGTTTTTTCATCCCCCCTTTTCTCAAGTTTGGGGCCTTAAATCTCAAAACTGGTAAGAGATAAAAACTCGACGCCGCTGAACTTTTTGTACATCTGGACAAGATGAATCTAATTCTAAAATTTCGTTGAATTTGTTCAAGAAATGAAAACAATATATTGATTCTTTTAGTTTCTAGTATTTTTCTTGTGTAAACCGGAAGTATCGGAACCGGAGGTCCAAAACCTTACATGCGCCTGTCATTTAAAAATGCTATCAGACCATTGCATAATTGTTTCAAAATTCCTTTCCGTTTTCAAAAAATCGCTGACGGAAAATCTGTCGAGAAAAAGAAGAATAATAATAATAATAATAATAATAAAACATCAGAATAACAATAGGTCTTTTCGACCGAAAGTCGAAAAGCCCTAATTAAATCGTATATAATCTAGTATTACTAGGTTTAACAGGAAGATACCAATAGAGAAAAACATCTAAAACATGAACACTCTGTATATATTATAAGCTTCTTATATCTTATTGAAATAATAAAAAATTTACCCTTTATAACCTGACTTCCTTGTGATAGATACAATTGATTTGATAGATTGTTGATGTGCTTGGCCCGGAGATTGTAGAATGCATGGCCTGGAGGAAGGGGGCCCTGATGTACATGTACTGTGCCACCATTCAGGAAGAAGATAAGGACAGGATTAAGGAAGATCCACGGTGCCATGCTGAGGTGAGGCTTTATCATGAAATAGAGCTCAATACCATCACATCTCTGGTATAATTGTTTTTTAATACCATATACCAGTATTGTTTAAGGAAGACAATGTAATACCGGTATCAACATGTGTTAATCCAAGTATATCTATCCATGCCCTTTGTACAAACAGTAGGACCAGGCATTTAATAGTTAATGTTACATGGTTAGTGCATGAATATGATTGATAATGTACAGAATTTAAAAGGGAAAACTGTGTAAAATAACCTCTTTATTTGTGGAAGAACAACATACTTTCTGTGAACCAAGATTCTGGATGTCTAATGTTTCAAATGACCATTATCAGTTATTTTCTTGATTCTGCAATACAAAGAGAGATAACTAGGATACTAGGCTAAAATAAACTTCAATACATGTTAAAGAGTAACTGAAAATAGGCTTTAATAAATCTATTTCCCCTTCATAAGAACCAAACATTCCTTCAGTGATAATAAATGTGAATATTTCTGGTTCTGTTAAATTATTATCTCTAAGAGTTTGGTGGTTCAAGGTGGTGGTGGTGGTGGTGGGGGGGTTAATATCAGAGCAATTCAGCTTGGTTAGTATCATTTGATGAATCTAAGACACAAGCTAAGCTGAATTACACTGAGATAAGAAGGGACACACATTTACACATTATTATTATATTATAAATGGTTTATTTTTTATTATCAGAAACAAAAAGAACCACAATTTTCTCCATAAAAACTCATTCTTTGAAATATAACAACATGATAAGACTTAGTTGATTTAAAAAGTTTTCAAAATGCATATGATAATAATTATATCATCAATTGTTTGTTTAATTGATGGTGAATTTCAAAAGTAGAAAGCAGTACATGTATTTGCTGGTATTTCAAGGATTTATTAGGTCTGTGGGATTACTACATGCTTTGTGATGATATTACAGGGAAATATTTGTGAAAAGTAAAACTCTATGAAAAAAATGGCATCGCCCTTAGCAATGGCATGCTAGTAAAGAAAAAAACATGGACAAAATTAATGTGAAATAATTTGTAAAACATGGTTTGACTGAATTACCTCACAGGTGCTTGAGGACAGGACCGACCCCCCTCCCCCCTCCATCCCCCCACCCCCAAGTACCTATACCCCCGGGACTTTACTCATTTTTTCCTTTAAATTATCTTTATATGACATATTTATAATCTTATAATCTAGTCCTGTCCTCAAGCACCTGTGAATTACCTTTAATTCAGCGCGATCATCACTCACATATAGGATTAAGGTATACTAGTAGATAATTTGTTAAATAGACTAATGATTATAGCAGAGGGACAAAAATAATTTTCACCAAATTTCATTCCAGCAAATAGAATGTGGCATTGACCTGCTCCAGAAGATGTTAATGGTAAGAAGTCCCCTAGAAGTTGAGCAGGACAGCAAAGAAAGAGATGTGGAAACACTTCTCAGACTGGGTAAGTATATACATGTAGATAACATTGGAGGGAGGGTATGCATGGAGAAAACATGAGAAAGGAGTACCGGTATGTATTAAGAAAACGTGAAAGAGAGGAATTGTTTGATCGTTTGAAAAACACATTGGAGAGAGAGAGAGAGAGAGAGAGAGAGAGAGAGAGAATGTATGGAGAAAACATTGGAGAAAGGGTATGTATGGAGAAAATGATTAAGAAAGGGTATGTTTGAAGAAATCATTTAAGAGAGATTTAAGAGAGGGTATGTATGGAGAAAACATTGGAGAGAGGGTATGTTTGGAGAAAACATTGAAAAGAAAGCGGGATGATGTATGGAGAAAACAATGTACAGAGAGTATATATGGAGAAAACAAAAGAGAGAGGGTATGTTTGGAGAGAGAGAGAGAGAGAGAGAGAGAGAGAGAGAGAGAGAGAGAGAGAGAGAGAGAGAGAGAGTATGTATTGAGAAAACATTTAAGAGAGGGTATGTATGGAGAAAACATTGGAGAGAGAGTATGTATGGAGAAAACAAAAGAGAGAGAGGGTATGTTTGGAGAAAACATTTAAGAGAGAGAAACATTGGAAAGAATATTTTTTGAGAAAACAAGAGAGAGGGTATGTTTGGAGAAAACATTGAAGATAGAGAAAGGGTATGTATTGAGAAAATATTTGAGAGAGGGCATCTTTGGAGAAAATATTGGAGAGAGGGTATGTTTGGAGAAAACATTGGAGAGGGAGAGTATATTTGGAGGAAACATTGGAGAGAGGGTATGTTTGGAGAAAACATTGGAGAGAGAGTACTGTAAACGTGGTTATATTGACGAGTTCAAAAATTGACGATTTTTTAGTAAGAGACAATTGGCGAGTTTTAATTTTGACGAAAAAAATTCTGGTATTAATACGCTATATATATGATGTGAAGTTTGGCGAGTGGAAATTTTGACGAAAAAAAAAATCGCCAACATAGTCAAAATTAACACATCGTCAAAATTTCCACGTTTACAGTATGTAAGGAGAAAAGAGGATTATATGGAGCTAACATGAGACTGGGGGTATGTATGGAGAAATCCTCATAGGAAGGGTATGCATATCTTCAAACATTTGGTTAACTAGTCCTGTGTTAATGGGAAACTTAATATCAAATATGATTGATGGATTGATCAAGGACATGACTGCTATAACTGATTTTTTCAAGAGGCAAATAAGTTTTAACTGTCTGGTTTTGATATGTTATTTACAGAGTGATATATTTCATTTGATCAGAAGACAAATATTTGTTTATCAAGTGTTTGTCTAGGGTTTAAAAATGTATAGATGCAATTTATTCTGGATATCTTTATGGCCAGTAATAATTTTTAATGGAATTTTATTGTTAGGGAGGTTTATATTTTTATTAAGTTCTCCACTTCAGTTCATAAACCAGTTCTTGTGTAAAGCTGCATGCATATGTATTTTTACTTCCAGGTATATACAGTGACACCCATTTATTGGCCATGATGTACACAGGTGAGCTGTGTTACTGGTATGCACAGCTTAAACACAACCACCGGATTAATCCTACACCAGCTGTGGACGAGAAAAAAATTGGCATCAAATATTTACAAGACTATTTAAAAGCAGTTAAAGGGCCATTATCTGTGCAAGGATGGTCAACAGACAGAGCTGAGCAGTTACTGGATTACCTACAAAAGGGGGCTGCTTAATATAGATCATCCAGAGTACACATGTAATCGGATCAGATATGAAAGATTCTTTTAAGCTAGTACATGTACTAAGATATTAAATATATGATTGATATTTTATCAAAGATACAAATGATAAGCTTTGAGTTGACAAAACTTGAGATACAGTTACCTGTTTTGTATTTGAAGGAAATTCATTGGCTTGATAATCTGGATAGATTATGAAGTTGTACTGAATAACAGTTGGATTTCATGTTCTAAAAATACTAACAGATTATAAAGATTTCAGTAATCACGTTACTTACATGTTTATGCACGAGTTTGGATCCATTATACTATCAGTTTAAGGGTTGGTTTTGTATTTTTATAGATTTAAGGGCTTACATGATATTACATAGAAGAGTAATCCTTGTTTTAATATCCACTATTTCCAAATTAGTAGTTGATCAAAATCAGTTTTACTCTATCTAAAGATAATTGTGGAGAAAACTTATACAATTTATAATCTGGTGTTTTTTTTACCTAATGTTCAATCTAGATTCAAAGCACATTTATATCTTTATATACAAAAGTGTGTGCATGAATAAATGATATATTTCCTGAGATAAATATCATTACATGTATATGAAAATGATTGTATTAATTACAAAATTCAAACTGGAGAGGGGAATTACACATGATGTTAATGCATTCAGTACTTTGACCTCAAACAATTGCGAAAATATACTTGTAAATATATTTTTTATGAAAGCATTTTTTGCTCTGAGATTTTGCCATAGATAATTTTGTTTTAATGGTAAAGAGGTTTCTTGTGAAGATATTTAAATGCACTGGATGCTTTTGTATATATACATGCTTCAGTATAAAGCATTTGCAGTCTGAAGTAGCAATAAATACTCAACTGCCTGAGCTGTTTGCTTTGTGAAGGGAGTAGGCAATTATTTAATATATTGTATAGACTGTTGTGCTTGGAAGATTCTCATTTCCATCATGTATCGTTACACAACCAGGTGAAATGATTTTTTGATTCGACATATATATTTTCTTTTAATTCTTGAATGTGAAAGATATGTCGTAAACATTGATACTTGTGTTCAGTTATAAAATAAAATTCTAATGGCTTTTGTTCCCTTTTAAATCTGATCTTTATAAATGGTGTATCTAGAAAATTGAATATTTTGCAAATTTTTAAGATTGAGATCTTGTAGGTCACTGGTGATTATCATGAGCAAATGGCCTTTGAGAATTCTCAACATGATGAGTTTTATTTTCTGCATATTATTTTTTTTTCACCATACAAGGGTGAACTTCTCTCAGCTTGTAAATGTATTTATATAAATTAACTTGACAGTCTAAACGGTTATGCCAAAGTTTGCATAGCCAGATGATATAGCTTCCTTTTAGTAATACTGGCAATGCCTGATCATATTAATATTTTAAGGCACTGATTAAAGATTATTTTAAAATTTCAATACTTTCTAGCCATATTTATAAAACAAATGTTGACACTGGTTTGACATTAAGGATCAAGTGTAGAAGTTAAAGAACCACATCGTTCCAGACTTTTGTTAGATCAAAGGCTACAAAATCAAGGATTTTTTTTTTTCATTTCATTTTGAACATTTGATCACATACAAGTAAAATATGGACGTCAATATTCACCCTCCATAGGAAGAAATAAGGTGTAAATGTTTCAACATCTTACAGAAAACCTGGTGTGAAAATGAACATTCACCATTTATTTTCTCGTTATTCCTGAGATGTCTGATATATTAAGTCTATTATTTCTTAATTATTTGGTTATTAGCTACAATTTGTTAGTCTCTATTTCATCAGATCTGTTTCTCCTGAAATGTCTTTTCAATTTTCAAATGATCATTTAGGGTTTTTTCTATGAGTTCAGAATAGGCGGCCTGTTCTCGCTTCGGTATCTTAATGTGAAGAGGATTATTACGGTTCAAGCAAGTAGAATAAATGTCCACTATACTCTGGGCAAGTTTTGTGACTAGTTCATCGTCCACTATCAACTGATTCCGTATAGCACGCGGAATTTCTAGCTGAAAGGCGGGAGTTCCCATGACAACGGACTGACAGGTCATAGTGTACAGATCCCCACCCCAGTCCCCGCATAGACTCGGGTTTACATTGACCGTAAACCTCATGTTATTTTTCTCGTAGACATATTTAGGGTCACTGAACATCTTTGTGAACACGCACTCGGTTTCATTCTTTAGCCATTTGGCGAAACTCTGGTCTTTCCAGTGAGTTTCCATGGCTTTAAATCCGACGTCGAGATCCATATTTGTTTTGCGATTTTTCTTGCCATGCATATCAATATGTAGTAAAGGCAGCTTGTTATCTCGTCCAAATTGCTTGAAATACTCTAATGCCTCATGGAATGGCGACTGTGGAAACTGTTTCTCGGTAAGGTAGTTTGGATCCAAGTTCTTGAAGTCCGCTGGCATTGCCATCCGCCGGTCCCATATGATGAAACTCGGCGGTATTCCGGCAATTCGATTGATTTCGTTTGCCACCTTTAGTAAGATCTCGGTGACGTGGATCTCGCGATAGTGAATGCGTCGTCTGCGTCCTTCGGTTCCACCCCGCCAAAGTTTGATCCCATGCGGAGCGCTGAGTAGAATGGGACCGAACAGTTTAAACATACAGGCTGGGGTGTTGGTGATAATCTTGGACAGAATTGGTTTTACTAGCTTGGCGTATTGATTATTGTTTTTTGACGTGTCCTTTTTTGAGGAATGCTTTGATCCGTTTTTATGCGTGTTTGGACTGGGTTTTGAAACCTCTTCTTCATTTTCGGTGACATTTTCCTCATTGCAGTTTTTTCTTACTATACTTTCGTTCTGGTTGTGTCTATATTGTATTTTCGGCTGTCGTTCAATGGTCGACATGTAACGTTTGATTGCTTGTTTGACGGCCGTTTCAACGTTGGATACTTCTTTGTTCCTATGCGTTAAGCTTGTGGACATTCCATCTAAAGACAACATCGAAGACTCTCTCTCCTGAATCTGAATTTTAGACACGAAATATTCCTGTTTTCTAGGCGCGTTTCCCAATCGTTTTGTCGCCTCTCCCTCAGAACTCTCGTTCAATTCATTTATTTCAGACGGTTTACTTATTTGAAGCCCACTGAAATCCGTTTTTTCTCCTCCTCCCCTGGTACTGAATTCCGAAAAAGTATGCATTCGCAGAACTCCGGGCTTCCTTAAACCATTAGATTTAAACTGAGATTTCTTGACCTCGGGGATAGTTGACATTCGGTGAGGGAGAGGAGGAAAGTCGTCATCTTTGTCCATAGGAAATCGGGACAGAATGCGCTTATGTTTCTCCGAGTAACAGAATAACGGCACTTGGGTCTTAGCAACGGTGATATACCTGTTCCTGGCCCCTGGCTTGGGGACACCGATGCGTAGCTGGTCCATCGGGTTTGAGAACACGTAAGGTCCACTGGTCGAGGGTACAGCACCCGCCATGTTCTGTCATTAACGGGTGTTCGCGAGCTGGGAACATCTAGTGGAGAAAATTCACATCTGAAAAGAATATTTAAAACGTTGATTTAAATATTTCCATATAAGAAATGAATTTTTGTAGACAGTCTGGCGAACCGTGAGCACCTGGAATGTCATAAAATGATACGGAAATATGAACCGAAAATTATTAATATTCGTAAATGAATTCGAATTTCAAATCCAAACTTACATTGGCATAAACAGAATTCATACCCTTGATGGTAATCTAGATTCGATCGCAATGGGGTCTGCATTTGTGTGGAATTAATATATAGTCCTGCTTATTGCTTATCAGAGTGTTAAAGCTGGGGCCCTTTCTCTAGAAAATCATCTATTGTTCACCGTGCCTTTATAAGCGTTTGGATTTAATCAGCAAAGCTGCCTTTTCAACAAACGACTTTTCTACTTATCATTACGTTCCATTCACGACTTGAATCTAAGTAAATACGAATTGAAATCATTTATATTAATCAGTCCCGTGTGGATCCGCACACTTCTCAATTATTCGAGAATTTTATTTGCCAGGTGCCATAGTGATTATTGTGATGAAAGTCGTTTCAAAGCAAACATTTTTGATCAGTTCAATGAAAAGCGATATCAAAGGAATAATATAAATGGGGAAACTATTTCTTAATATTGTAGTATTGATTTCCAGATAACAGTAATGAATTATGAAAGCGCATCGAATAACTCCTAGGCTCCACTCAGTGGACCGTTTCTTATATACACCGAAAGTCTTGAACTGACAGAAATTCTAAATAATTAGAAAAATTATAAAATTATAAAATGTACGGAAAAAAAATTAACTTTTACTTTTTAAAAAAAAAAAGTATCTTACCTGTTTGATTTCACTTTAATGTTAAACTTTCCATTACAACAATCAACTGGGTAGGCGGCTACCACTCAATGGTATCAATCATTTAACTTCAGTCCTTTGTTATAACTCTCTGTTTTCCGTCTATTTAGAAAATCTTTGATTGGATCGGGATCGTAAACAAGTATTTGGAGCTTTAAACTTTGCTTCAAACAAATACCTACTTACTTAGGATTATATGTTCCTTTTTCACTTTCAAAAAGAGAAAAATAGGGGGTGGGTACACGGTCGGAATCAGATTATGTATATATTCGAATAAAGGACGGTCCGATTTTTGTTTGATTGTTTGTGACAGCTTCATGGTCTATGTTGTTAGATTTTCTCCCAACTTGAATAAATAAACAAAACAGACATAGATAAACTTTTCTTACCTATATCCCGTTACTAGCGGGCCCTTTGTTCTGTCAGACCTTTTATGTCGTCAAGAGTTGGGGTTCAGTCTATCACTTCTTCAATCAGGCAAGGGATTTAAATGGACAGCCTTATCTGCAGATACTATATAACTGAGAATGTTGGCACTTCGTACTGGTAATTGCTTAACAAATCATTCTGAATAAACCCTCGTTCCATGCAAATACATTCAAGAGTTACAAAAATAATGTTAGTTTGTAAGATACATTTGGTATTAATATAATTAAACTTGAAGTAATTTCCTTCGGTAGTTTAGTGAACTTTTAAAGTAACATATTGTAGTCTATTCGCTCTAAGTGGTGTGTTCAACTAATGAAAAAGGAAATCCCCATTGATCTTCTCGCTCCCTGATCTCGAGTTTTGAATTCAATAAAGTGGTCCATTAGAATAAACATATGCTCAATGAACAAAAATGTAATAAATATTTTATTTAATTTCAACCCCAATGTCAGAAGATGTAAGAAAAATGTTAGGTCAGTTTGCTAGGCATAGTTTTTAGAATGATGGCTTGCAATTTTTTGGAATTTTACCGCCAGTTCTTTATATAGAATTGCGAGTCAATAATATAAAGTATAATTTATTTAAGGAATAAGGAATCATTCTTTGAGTATTATGAGGTGATAATTTCGGTCGGGGCGTGGTCAAATCCAATAAAGCCCGAAGGGCTTTATGATAGATTTGACCACGCTCCGACCGAAATATCACCTCATAATATTCAAAGAATGATTCCTTATTACTTATATTTATATTATTTCCAATTCGTATACTTTAAAACAACATTATTTTAAAACCACTATTTGTTCATGTAGCACGTGCTATGTATTACTGCAGCCAATACCGTTTCTCGGTATGCTATAAGACACGCCCATTTTTTGTCACTCATGTTTTATGAAGTTATTGGGTTTTAGGGTTCAAAATTGATTCGTAATGTTATCACAGACAAAGACAGTTGAAAATGTAAATATTACTATATAACTCGTAGTCAAAATGAGACTACGGATTTTATAATTTTTTACACACTTGAACACCTCCTCCTTCCTAATTTCGGAGCTTCATGGCATCGTGTCAAACATGGAGCGGTTATCTTTCACTTGCCAGGAGACATTCCAGAGATTTTTCACTCACGTGCAAATTTCCACGTTCCCTGTTGGACCATATTTATCTATATTAATGTTTATCTGCATGCACTTACTTGTTAGAATATTTCTTGTCTGCCACCATACCGTAGATATGTTTTATTCCACCCGTTTTCTATCGTTTGTTTATAAATGATTTTTATACTTATAACTAGTATCTTACCATGCGCAGATCCAGAAAATGTTTCCGGGGGGGGGGGGGGGGTCCGAAGGATAATTGTGTTAAATGCCGGTTGGGGGGGGGGGGGGGGAGTCCAATGCATATTTGCGATGATTTTACTATGTAAATTTAATAAATTTTCATTTTCCAGGGAGGGGGGTCGGGACCCCCCCCCCCCGCCCCCTCTCTAGATCCGCGCATGATTACGACAAAGTGAATCTCCATACCTTTCTCGTGCGTTTATAGATAATACAAATAACCCAAATGTTAAAGCGAAGAGATTACTATCCATGCAGCATAATCGTTTCCTCGAGAAAAATCAAACCAGACCCATTTTCCTCACAATTAACTAGAAATATCCTCTAAATCACATCACATATTTCTCCCTTTTTGTGAATTATCAATTATATCATATATAGTATACCACATAAAACAACGTATAAGTAAGCAAAAGTATGTCCTTTTTGCAATCGAAACTTTTACAGTATAGAATCAAGCATCTTCGACATCTTTATTCTTTCATTTAAAGTCAAGCATAACAGAGAGAGAGAGAGAGAGAGAGAGAGAGAATGTACCCCTCTCATATTTTTTTATCTGATCACCATTGGACCATTTGCTCCATCACGTAATTGCCAGAGACACGAAGGTAGTCCGAAATATCTGACGTTTTCCTGGCTTTTTTTTTAACGATTTTGATATTTAACTCTCCAGTTTCGAAAACAGTACCCGCGCTAAACAACCTGGTAGACCTGTGTTGCGCACTTAACTTTGAGCAAAGCTCGTTACCAGATTTTCAATGCCAGAAGACAAGAGTGATGGAATGAATGAATGGCACAACATGATTGATCTCTTTTTTATGCATTGTGATATTAATAAACTATACTTAATCAAAGAAATATTAACATGGTTAAATATACCAGCATTAAGTCTATAACTCATTTGAATAGCTGCATTCATCCCGCAATTATCCACAATCTGGCGCACGAGGAAAATCCGAGAAAAAAAACTTCGTCTTTTGAGTAAATAACGACATTTGTATTTATTTTATAAGATTTATTATTGTTATTATGGGCGCTAGTTTTACATAAAACAATTAATTATCTGTAAATCATTGCGGCCTCCTAATGTTCGCCTTCTCCTTGGGTTTGGTGTCAGCTGCAAATAAATATATGTATATTTAACAATACAAATCATTACTTACATATACATGTATATATGTTGGTAAAGACTTCAAGAATACAACTATACGCTTAAATGAGGCTCCATTGCGCTGATTATAGCAATAATGCCCATAAGCATTTAGATTGTCAAATACAGCATTCAATTCAAACTATTCCAAATAAATTCGTTTAATGTTAATGTAGTCCCAAAAATGCACACATACTTAGTACTTCAAAAGTATATTTATTTACGTATGTTTCTACTTTTGTGACTTACGCCGCAGATACACATTTTTTTTTTACACAAAAAGTTGTGAACATTGAATAAAGCTTTCGTTATGGTTTAGGGCTTACTGTTTTTCTCCAACCTTGTTAAAAATTATCGTACCAAAACTGCTTAAACATCGTACTTAAAGTTTTAATCGGTGTTAGATGGTTATATAACTTACAGTGTGTAACAACTAATAAAAGTTAGCTTGTGATTACTATTGTTTTAAGACACGGGCATATTAAAAAAAAACGTTCGGTAAGATATTTGAATTAAATCAACAATAGTCAACACCATATTTGGTGGTCAACACCAAATAGTAAAATTTTTGGGTTTTTTAAAAATTATTCAGTAAATATATATTTATTCATTCTCATTCAATTTCCATTCTAATTATGCATCAAACTAAATAACAGTAATATGCTACCTTTCTTTTCCTCCACTACGGGCGTGGGTTTTGTGGGTGAGATGGTTGTATCTCCAGGAGAATCCGCTTTGCCGGGAACTTTTGGTGGCATCTTGCTTGCTGAGTGATTCTGTATGAACCGTTGTGTTTAGACGTTTCTTTTAAAATACTACGCGTAACGTAACACACAGGCAGTCAACTGTTGAAGGACAGTCTGGCCTTGACATCTAGAGTATCCGTTGATCGTGCATCAAAACAAGTGATGCATACATCAATCTTATAGAGAAGAAAAATAGTCACGCTTTCCTCATTTTCATAATGACAAGGCTTTTAAGGTGGAATATCCCTCTGATAAGAGAGATAACTTCTGTAGAAAATAATCTCACTTTGTTAACTCACAATTATTAAGGCATCTAGCAACAAGGGAGGCGGTGCTGGGCCCCAATTTTGTTGGAAGGCGACACTTATAGAAAAAGAAAATTTGAACGGAACAAACTGAACCCCAACTTTTAGCGGGGGGGGGGGGGGGGGTGGGGAGTAAAGAAAACTTTTACAAAAAACGCAAGAAGCGAATAATATTGATCAAATTTTTATGAGGCAATATCTACACGTATATACCGCTCCCCCAATGGATTATTTTTTTTAATATAACTAAATTTTATGTTCTAGTTCAGTACATGAACAGTGCGTGTTTGATGTTTTAGCCCAAACTAATTTTGGATGAATTTTTTTCTCTCTCTATTTATAGCTGGTTCATAAAGGTAATTGAATTATAATTGGGAAAAACATGACCAAGACAGTTGCAAACTCTAGACTTATTTATTATCGTTTGAAACTTATAACATTTCAAGTTTTAAAAATTAAATAAGGGTTTTTTTCTGAGAGAGCAGATATGGGACAACAAAATTAAAAACAAACCCCAGTATCACATTTTATTTAAGACAATATATCCCTTTATTGAGATCATACCAATTACTGGAAGATCATTCATTTGATCCCCTTTTTGTGACCGTGTTATAACAATATGCTCTGGTTTACATTTTTACCATTTCTAAAACATATGGATCCATTTACCATTATCTTATCCAAATTTAAAAACTGAAATTTAGAAACTGCGGCAATTTATCATGTACTGTATGTATACATGTAAAACATGTAAAACCTTTAATAGTCTATGATAAAGAAAGATAACTCTTGCTGATTGAAGCAATTTTTGTTACAAACCTATACAACAAAGTGCTATTCTGAACTAAAAAGCAGCGCTTCATTATGTTTTGTAACATGAATTGGCAATGTATATAACTCTTTATTATTTTCATATACAGTTAATATTTTTAATTTTATGCTGCGATGGTAAAATTTTGCTACACTGAACTATCACTTCGCTTGGATATAAATAATTCTGTTAAAGATTTTTTTTTTAAAGTTTGTTTTAAGACATCTAATGCTACTTCAATACAATGGTTACAAAACAGAATTTGTCACAGAATTCTTCCAACAAATTATTATTTGAAAAAGTTTAGTGTTATTTCATATGATGTCTGTGCTTTTTGTAAAGAAAATGTGGAAACAATTCAGCATGTATTTATGACATGTTTAGAAATACTACCTATATGGAATGATCTTAGTATGTATATTTATAGAAAAACTTCAAATAGAGTTGGCTTTTATGTTAATAACGTATTATTTGATGAACTACCATTCAGTGGTTACAACAAAGTTGTTTATTTTATAATTCTGTATTTCAAGCAATACATTTTTAATTGTTCAAAACAAAACAAAAAACCTGACATTGTTGGGCTGTTACATATGTACATCCTCTATTATTGAATATAAAGTTCAAAAATATATAAAGCCATCAAATCATGTGAGATTACGAAATTCTATAAACTCTTCGAAAATGGAAGAAAAAAAACATATTTGAGATATAATTTTATACATGGTAAACAACTGATCTATATGAATCTATATATTTATTCCTTTTTGTTTGCTTTGAACGGAATGTAGTGTGAAAGGGAGAGAAAGAGTGTGAAAGTGAGAATGCAAAAAAAAAATTTTGAAAAATCTAGCAGCACTTCATCACTTCAACTTTGTTTGAAAATCAATACGAATTTTTTTTTAAAAGTATATGGTAAAATTAATAGCAGAGGAATATTACACCTTAATATTGCGTTCGTTACATTAATGCAGGTTGCCACGAGGAACGAAAAAATAAACCTTGACATTATGAAGTTTTTTGGGGGTAATTGCATGTGATAAAATTTGTTAATTGCCAAATGAGCTGTAACAGCCGTTATTTCATATAATGCCGCATAATGACAGAAACAGCATTAAGCGTTGCAATTGCATAAGTTTAATAGCTGGCATTTCACAAAACAAAAATACAAGTAATATACACATCTTGCATATATGTACAATAGAACTGCAAAATAAGAATAGTTTTATTTTTAAAACTGTAGGTCGGAGGAGTACTGTATCTGGACAATCGGGGTACTCTATATGCAACATTTTGTTTAGAAATTACTAAATTCAACAGCTGGTATATTTCTCATGTTTTATCAAAAATTAAAATCCAAGTAAAATGAATGTCTTGCTATTTAAAAACTGATCTGCAAAATAAAACAGATCTTATCTTGAAAATTGTTATTTGTTTATTGTAATTTACTCGTTGTTTATATAATTCTAAGGTGTCTTCCCACTTAGCCAAAATTCTGAAATTTACACAGGTGACTGGTTTTGGCTAGGTGGGAATAGTGTACAGGTAAGGGGAGGGAGAGAACAAAAGAAATTAATTACAGGTTATCTATAGTCTGTTTTAGAATGACGTACCACAAGTGCTTTGATAACAGTATGATTCCCCAATAAGGGATTTATTTAATCATATACATTATTATTTATTTATTCAGAACATTTTTTAAATTAATTGATTTAATAAAAAATATAATTTGTTGAATTTTTTAGCCATGTGAGCTGAAGCTCACTGTAGTAAAACAAACGTGCAAAGATATAAATATTTTGGCATTTTTAATAAATTTATAAGATGTTTTAACTGTTCAAATTAAATAAAAGTTTGGTTAGATAGAAATTTCTAGAAGACTCGGTCTACCTTAAATGACAATTTTTTAATATAGTATTGGAAACATACATGTATTAGTTCCTTTCTTTAAATATAATAACAATAAAGCATAATGGTAAAAAAATTGTATTCAAAATAATAACCTTATTATACACTATAGCTATTTAAACCTACATGTACAAGAACCATGCCATACCCCGAAAATAATAGGTGTTTAAGTACATCTTTGATATCGAAATCAAATCTCAGCAGACTTTTAAATTTTTTTTATTTTAGCATATACATGTACATAGACTTTGCAGAAGAAATTAAAGTCATCATCTTGTTTACCATTATCAACATTATTGTTTTTGTATAAACCAAAATTGAGTAGTAATTAACTTGATATGAATAAAACATGTACGGCGTTTACAAATTAAAAAGTAGGACTTTGCATTAATTTTGTTTCAAGCATTTACATAATATTTATAGGTCTACGATAGATTAGACTGTAGTATGACTTAAATATATTTCTAACCTAGTAACTGGAATCAATAATTTATCTCTAATACCGGTATTATATTTTCTGAAGAACTATATTGTATATAACTATTCTGGCACAACCCTAAATAATAAATTGACTACTGAATTATTGGAAGACCCTTTACTATCCTAGCCGCGGTTAATTCAAATTCGAATTTTAATATGTCAAATATTGAGGAGCCGTCCAGCGTTTTTTAGTGTGGGCCACAGAAATGTTTTGTAAATAGATAAAAGGTTTGTCCTTTTTACAAAATCATTTTGTAATTCTTTATTTTTTCTCAAAGATTTAAGAAAAATCTAAAAAAAAAAAAAAAAAAATAAATGCTTTAATGTCAGCTCTACTTAAACATAAAAGTCGGACATAGGGGAAAATTAATGCAAATTATGTCTTTTACATACATATTCATTTCATTTATATAGTGTGTAATAGAGGTAATACCATGTAAATCTAAAACAGACTATACACAGGTGACCACTCAGGTGTGAAAATCACAATCTTGGCTAGGTGGGAATAAGAAATTCAGAATTTTGGCTAAGTGGGAATAAACCAATTCTAATCTCTATAATGGAGGAAATAACATGTGAATGAATGAACATTCACTGAGTATGTCTTTTACGTTAGAAACTTAATCAATTGTAATTTATAGCTCTATAGAAACTGATAGGACTGAAATCTATATGATTTAGTTCTAACCAGTTTATGATTGATCGTTGAAACATTCAGCAACCTAAAAAGAGAATCACGGACTGCCCAAATAACCATGATGATGTCAGACTCAGATTCCTATATGAATAATTGGCTATTTATTCTTTCTAGCGTACTGATGTAACCAACAACAAAAATGTTACTTTTAATTCAAAAATTTGCTAAAAGAGAGATAAATATAAACAATAAACTGCTTTCTTTGATGATTCCTGCGGACTATGAATTTAGGTAGCGATCAGTGCAGAAAAAAGTTGTTTCCCCCTTTATATATCTTATTGCATTACACAAAGACATTAACATGCATTTATTTCAAACAAAAAAAATGCTTCAACGTTCATAACAATTTATTAGTATGAATAATACATATGGTATACAAATTCGCCCTGAAAAATTGCATGGAACAATAACATACATGTACATACAACCAACAGAATAAACACGAAAACCAGTTCACAATATATTGCATTGAAACCAATGATATATAGAGACTAGAGTCAAGGGTATTCCTCACCATGGTAACAGTTCTCCATGGTTACGATTCTACCCGTACGGTCATCATTTTGTCCGTAAACCCGTTGGTATCGTCATTCTTTGTAATTATTACAAAACCAAAGTCGTCCTTCATTCCAAACTGTAGGATGTTACTGTAAATGTCGTCATCTGTTGGGCGCATTAGTTTCTTGATGCTGAAATATGATGAAAAATAATTTAATTTTTTTTCAACGTGGCGTAGTTGTAAATGAAGTCAACCGTGTAATTCTAGATATTATTCGTATACTTGATATTTTCATGTTGAAACAATGTTGAAAAAATTATTCTACTGATCTGGCAAAATATTATAAGGAATGAGGAATCATTCTTTGAATATTATAAGGTGATCAAATACAGTCGGGCTTGATTAAATCAATCATAAAGGGCGATCGGTTTTTGGAACGCAGTTCGCAGTTCGCTATTCGCAATTGAAAAGTGAACTGCGTTCTAGAACGCAGTTCGCAATTCAAAATTTATAACTCGAATTTGGGGCCTGAAATTTTCAGGGTCATCTACTAGTGGTATACCACTACCACTGTGAAAATATGGTGATGCAGTTATCTATAGTTTTTGAGATTCGGGCTTATTGGAAATTGAAAAGTGAACTGCGTTCTAGAACGCAGTTCGCAATTCAAAATTTATAATTCATATTTGGGGCCCGAAATTTTCAGGGTCATCTACTAGTGGTATACCCATACCACTGAGAAAATATGGTGATGCGGTTATCTATAGTTTTTGAGAATCGGGCTTATTTGCAATTGAAAAGTGAACTGCGTTCTAGAACGCAGTTCGCAATTGAAAATTAATAACTCGAATTTGGGGTCTGAAATTTTCAGGGTCATCTACTAGTGGTATACCACTACCACTGTGAAAATATGGTGATGCAGTTATCTATAGTTTTTGAGATTCGGGCTTATGAGTCCTGTTAAAACCTAAGCACACTGGTCAGATCGTAGTTTTCATAGGAATACATATAGATGAAAAGGAATTGTAATTTGGAACACAAATAGACAAAATCTCTCTCTCTCTCTCTCTCTCTCTCTCTCTCTCCACATACTTATCGTCCTCCATGATGCTTTTGTCTAGAATCATCTTAAGGAGGCCTGGTTCAATCTTCTCCATCACACTGTAGATCGGTTCATAAAGGTCAACTCCCATCATGTCAATGACCAACTTCTTCCCATGCCTGCAAAAGCAAGTATTCAATAAAGTTGCAGATAAAAACAATGGTTAATGTAAAATAATTTGTTTGAGGAGATAAGATAAAAATCGGTACAAATTCTTCAACCAATTTTATTTGACAAATGCATTAGAAAATTTCAACTCCGCTTGTATGCTCTTTAGGTTGTCGTATGTTCTCAGTCCTCGCCAACTTCAATTACTAGTAGCTTTATCTTTTAATATTATATCCAGTGATTTAACTGACCTGAGAGCAGCGAGAGTTGCTATTCGAATCCTGTCAGGAGAGTTGATGAATTCATGATCCAGGCCGTTGATGAATGTACACTCCCGGTACTGTAGGAATCTCCCGGATATCTCGCTGGGATCGATCAGCATTGGAAACCTATAATAATAACACTGAATGATGTGGTCACTCGCAGAAATGACCAAAATCGTAGCTAAAAGAAGTGAATACTTTGAAATCCAAAGATCGCTCTCATGTGAGAAACCATGATAAAAAAAGAAAACATATATAGATATATTCATAAGTGGGTAACATGAGAAAAAAATACTTTGCGTATTTCTCTACATTGCTGTCATTAAGAATTTCGAGTTTACTTTAATTATTTTTTTTATTAGAAAGGCAACATGATATATATTCAAAACAAAGATGTGTATTTTGCATGCGCGGATCTAGAGGGGGGGGGGGGGTTGGGGGGTCCGGACCCCCTGGAAAATGAGAAGTTATTAAATTTACATAGTGAAATTATCGCAAATATGACTCAACCCCCCACCCCCCGGAAAACACATATATGTTTTGGAAAGGCGTCGGAAGCGGAAGTATTAAGAGTGATACTGAAAAAAAATGCAGTTATAGGCATATTCGGGCTCCCCCCCCCCCCCCTACGGATTAGGAATTTCATGAATATGG